>OX453085.1:2017460-2758546 GCA_949699795.1 Spicauda simplicius
GGTCACTATACCCAACTTTCTTTTTTTTATCTGACTGAGGTAGCAAAGGAGCATGCAGTCCACCTGATGGTAATTGGCCACTGCCGCCCATGGACATCTTCAATCAACTTTATACAGAACATGGGTTCCATCTGAAGTCAATCACAGATGCGTTGCTACTCCCGAGGACTATGATGGTCGCCTCATATAAAGTGTACCGTCAACCGCACCCTTCCATCTCGCGCAAGAAACGCTTCACGCTAGAAATAGGTGTGGCGGTGGTACTTCCCCGGTCGAACTAGTGTTTCTACCACCTTCAGTGACATGCTGTCAAGTGTTTTGATCGAGCACAAAACATTTGTTATGTAGGAACCCTTAAATATTTATTTTATTCCGATTTTAGTATTTGTTATAGTGGCAACAGAAATATGCAATAGAAATATGTATAACAGTCAATTTCAGCTGTCTAGCTATTACAGTTCGTGAGATACAGCCAAGTGATAGACAAACGGACAGCGGAGTGTTAGCAATAGGGTTCCGTTTTACCCTTTTGGGTGCGCAACCTTACAAATACAGACGTTCATGGGCGGCAGTGACCACTTACCATCAGGTGGACTGCATGCTCGTTTGCTATTTCAGTTAAATAAAAAAACATGTTGCCAAGTTTTCTAAAAATTATAACTCCCATACCGTATATTTTTTTGACGTTTTTATAGACTAGCTGTGCTCTGCGATGCTGCGCCATCACAAAAAAACCTTAATGGGCTCATGCAGAACAACTTCGCTGAAGATCATCACACTATCAAATGCATTTACGATACTATAAATGACATACAGACAAACATTCACATTATTTCTATAGCTAGTACGGAACTCTTCGTGCTTGACACCAACTCGCACTTAACCACTTTTTCCGATATGAACAGGAATAATTGCAAATCACACCCATCATCACAAAGGCCAGTCCCGCCCCACATCACAGCCATTAAACGCAGCTGCCTACCACGCCTGCTCTGCTCACTTTGTCAAATGGGCAAGGTAGGGTGATTATGACTTGTTATAGCTTCAATTATCGCAGATTTGCAGATAAATGGATACAAACAAGAGCAAAAAAGTTGTTAGGTTAGCTATAGCACGGTAATGGTATCTACAGTATTCTAACTTCTTACAAACGCACGAAACGCAAGTTGTACCTACGCGCCTCGATTTCAGTATGCAACAGCCAACGAATGCGCCGTAGTGACGAGCGGGCGGTCTGACGTTTTTTAAGCAGTGGATCTTTTTATTTAAATAATAATGTAGCGAAGAGCAGTTGTAAACTATATTACGCTGGTTTGATTGCTTTAATTGTGCATAAACACGTCCAGTGTTAATATTTTTTATTTTGGTTGGTAAAATATTATTCAGTGTGCAATTTAGAACTATTATTTGTGTACGATTTGTTATTAAGTCTCTCAAAAATTAAAAGAACGCGTTGTTTAATACCTTAATCTACTGAATAAAATATATAATAAGTAATAAAGAAAGTCAAATATGCAGATGTAATTAAAATACTATAGGCGGGTAGCCCTAACGCATACTCTCGTCCAGCGCGTCTGTAGGTATAAAATTCAAGGACAGGGCAGAGTTAGATTACTGTATGATACAAGTACTGTGGCTATAGTATCTTTACGTGAACCGCAAAATTCAAACACTCGTTGAGATAATATTAGTGGGTACCTACTATGGCTACTAGAGCAGTGATAGCCTAGGTTGAAACTTGCCCTCGCAATCGGGAGGTTCGAGGTTCAAACCCAGGCACGCATGATTTATGTGCGTATAAGAAATTAATTATCACTGCTTTTCGGTGAAGGAAAACGTGAGGAAATCTACACACCCGAGAGTTCTTTAAAAAAAAAAGTTCTCGGTGTGTGAAGTCCACCAATTCGCGCATGGCCAGCGCGGTGGACTATGGCCTAAACTCTCTCATTCCGAGAAGGACCCGTGCCCAGCAGGGGAGCAGCAATAATATTTCTATCTGGAGTCAATCAGAAGCGTTGCTACTTTCGAGGACATAGATGGTCACCACATATAAAACTGGCAACAATTTCTTCCTCCAAGAATCGCATTACACTGAAATAGGTGTGGCGGTGGTAGCTCCTCGTATTAATGTTATTTGTTATGTTAATAAATAAATGACACAAAATGGTGCAGATTTATTACAAAGGGTATGTCAAAAATCTCCGCCCACAGATTAGAGTCAATTCACGAATTAACTGTACATCTGGTACTAAGTATCTAGAAAAAATATTATTTGATGAAATTTAGATGGATAGGAACAAGAAAATATCATTAAAAAAGCTGTCTGCTAAATCTGAAACAATGTAACACTTTTCAGGAGTTTATGTCCAACTAAGAACATAAGAGTATACCTACTAGTCACTCGCAACGGTCGAAATTCGACCGTAATTTAAATTAAAAAACTTTACTTCATATTGTCCGAAGTTTACTAAATTGTAATAATTCTTATTATTTTGAACGCACCCGTTAATGGTAAAAAGATGTTTATTAACAAAGCTGCATTTAAAAGCAATAGCGGGTATTTTGACAAAGACATCTGACATTTTTGACGTTATGTGTTTTGACAGACATTGAATGTTCTATTTCGTTTATTATGTATATGTTTGTGCCAAATGCAAGGTAGTGTGTGTAGTGTGCTTTTAGTTGATTTTAAGTATGTGTTATGCTTTATTTTAAAAAAAATATTAGCATTGCGCAATCCTTCTCTACATCAACTATAACCGTGCGTAATTCCATACTCCTCGGACTGCGGCAAGTATCCTAAAAACGAATAACTTTTTGCTTCACGTATTAATATATAGATATTTTTGGATTTGCCATTTTACAAGATAATAGAACCAGTAGGTATTTATTTATTTAATTATTTATTTAATTAATGAACACCAACATAATGTACATTATCACATTTTAAAGTAGAAACAAAGCAATATATATAAAGGGTAAGCTTAATGTCATTACAATTACAGGTGTAGACTGCTTGCAAGTTGAATTTAAAACGTTAAAAACATAAGAGGTTGAAAAAGTAAAAGTAAAAATAAAAATAAAAAAATACACGTGTGCAATATCAAAGTTTGCAATCGTTGCGCAATGCAATACACTTGATTTTACCTATGTTTGTATGAAAGATGTCGAAATTTAAGGACTTGGAGATATTGTTGCATTCAGTAATGATTCTGTTAATGTTAATTTCTGTTAATATAGTTCAATCGGGTGAGTACAACCTCCACACTTATTTCTGACGTAAACAGTTCTTACATTTAGGTGGAAGGATGTGATTACCGGCACACTTTTTAATGAAGCGACCATCATAGTCCTCGCAAATAGCAACGCATCTATAATGACTTCACATCGAATCCATGTTCTATGTGAAATTATGAGCGTGCTTACAGATTTCCTTAAGCTGCAGTGACCACTTAAAATCAGGTGAACTGCGGGCTTGTTTTATATGATTTTAGACTAGTATTATCGCGGAATTGTTACATTATAATACTTAACGTTTAGCGTTGTGTGTCGTGATAAGGAACCTAAAAAAGAAAAAACGAACTAGACGTAAGGTCGATAGGTTAATTTACCACTAGTGCTTGTCAACGGTTTCTCCCCGCTTTCAGTTTGGCCGTGACCACGATCCATGCAACTGGGTCGAAATATCGGCAGAATTCTATAAGAATTCATAAACCGCATATTGTAAGTACCCGTTAGGTATTATAATGCGGGCTTGTTTGCCACTTCGGTTATGAGAAAAATGACACAAAATGGTGCAGATTTATTTAAAGGGTATGTGAAAAATCTCCGCCCACAGATTAGAGTCAATTCACGAATTAACTGTACATCTGGCTGTACTAAGCACTAGTGATATTGTTTAATGGCATTTAGCTGGATAATAAGTACTTAATATTGTTACAAATATTACAACGCAAATCCCGACTGTTTAGAACGATTAATTAATTGCCTTGATTTTCAGTTCATTGTTTTCATTTTGTCTGAAAATAATAACATAATAGATAAATATATACCTACATATAGATAACAGTATTATAATAGATAAGTAGTTTTGAAATGGTATATTTACCTACTACCTTTAATATAATTTAATATTTCAATCACAGATGTGTTGCTACTCCCGAGGACTAGGATGGTCGCCTCATATAAAAGTGTGCCGGCAACCACACCCTTCCATAGAATCGCAATGAATGCTTCACGTTAGAAATAGGTGTGGCGGTGGTACCTCCCTGGTCGAAATACACTGGTTCTACCACCTTCAGAGTTCAGACTATCACTGGAGGACATAGTTTACTGGAGGATAGTTTAGCAACCCCCCCCCCCCCAGAACCGACAAAGTATAGATACCTAAATACATTAAACCATGCGTCGCATAATCTAATCTAATTCGCGCTCGAAATCCCAAATAAAGCACAATGGCGTCCCGCCCATACACATGACAATGGCTTTTGTTAATGTTTTTGATATTTACGCCTGTTAATTGTTTAGGGTGTTATGGGATTTGTGAGGGATTGTGTGACTTTTGTGTGGGGCCATGAAATGAATAGTTGCAAGCGTTGAGCGTTTTTTGAAATGTGTCACTATATTTTGTAGCGAATTTTCGTGGCCTCATAATAGGGCATATAGGAAGTATCGAAAGTTTGTTGTTATGTTTTTTTTTTATGTTATTAAACATATATTAATCACAGCATGAAAAGTTGTACAATTTAATTCACTGAATTGAATCAATAATAAATAAGGATATAGTTTTATCCTTACTATAAACGCTTTCTACACTCATAGCCCCACAGTAGGATTTTCTCCTGTGTCGTGGGTGCTATGGACACACACAAAGACGAATACACAAACACCCAGACCCAGAACAAGAATCTAAACTCATCATTCAGATACCTGTCTGGCCGGGAATCGAACCCGGGACCCACTGCGTGTCACACCGGTATGGTAACCGCTGCGCCACGCGGGTCGTCTAACTACTCGTCTACTATGTTATGACTTGAAAACTTAGTGCTCGCACAACATTGCGATTAATGGCGATTTAATTTTTGTTTTCACTTCATATAAAGATAAAAACTAAACTAATGTTTAATTGTTACCTAGATCTACCCTACATGAAGCTGATGTAGCATGTATGTCGCTGTTCTACAACTTAAATCATCCCGAATACACAGTTTATGTTTATACAATTCGTAACGAAGAAATCCGTCGGAGAACAAAAGTTACCGACATAGTTCTCAAAATTAGTAAGTTGAAGTGGCAATGGGCAGGCCACATCGTTCGTAGGACAGACAAAAGTAAAAGAGTCCTCGAATGGAGACCACGTCTGGGCAAAATGAGTGCAGGTCGTCGTCTCATCAGGTGGACTGATGACCTGAAGAAGACGGCGGGTAACCGCTGGATTCAGATGGCTTAGGACCGGTCGAAGTGGCGCAGATTAGGGGAGGGCTACGTCCAGCAGTGAACTTGCAAAGGCTGATGGATGGATGGATGGATACAGTTTATGTAAATTTCTTGCGGTCTTGCATATCACGGGACACACAAGAAGAAAAGCAAAACTTAGGTATTTATGTAAATATTCCCGTTTAACTACTTCCGAGCAATTTATCAAAAACCTGTGCGATGTCACACAGGGATAATGTTAACTTTTTAAGGCCATATATAACAGTGATAGCCTAATGGTTGAAACTTACCCTCTCAATTGGGAAGTCCGAGGTTCAAACCCAGGCCAAACCACTGATTTATGTGCGTATTAGAAATTAATGATCACTGCTTTTCGGTTAAGGAAAACATCCTGAGGAAACCTACACACCTGAGATTTAAAAAAAAGTCCACTTTTCCACAATTCGCACTTGGACAGTGTTGTGGACTATGGCCTAAAACCCTCATTCTGAGAGAAGACCCGTACCGAGCAGTGGGACAATAATGGGTTCTACCCAAGGCCATCTATACCAGTAGAGTTTGTTATTTATTTAAATAAAAATCACCATCACTGACAAATAAAACAATTTAATGTAAAATCCTGACCAAGGCCGCCCGTATAAAATTGCAAGGACCTTAAATCAGAAAGTACTAACAAAAAATCCTACTTGTTTTTGGCGAGAGGTAAAAAAAAAGTAGAGTTTGTACCAATTTCTAGAGGAGTACTACGATTACTATAGAAACGTCTTGTTTTCAGATTCAGCTGTAGAAACAGTGTAGTTCGACCGGGGAGGTATCACCGCCACGCTTATTTCTAGTTTGAAGCAGTTCTTGCATATCGGTGGAAGGGTGTGGTTGCCAATTTAATTTTATACGAGGCGATCATCATAGTCGGCGGGAGCAGCATCGCATCTGTGACTGACTTCACATAGAACACATGTTCTATATGAAGTTGCTTACGGATGTCTGTATGGCAGTGACCACTTGACATTGTGGACTGCACGCTGGTTTGTTTCTTCAATCAGATAAAAATGGTTCAAAAGAATATTATCTACGCGTGGGTAGAAGACTAAGTAGTTGTTTTTTGTAAATCGGTCAAATTAATCAAAATTAGCAGTAGGTAGTATCGCTAGATTAAGCGCCCATCTGGGAGGAGCCCGATGGGGCAGAGCGCTCGGAGGATTCCGGTTGAAGTCGTTTCGAGATCCCGGATCCTCCTTTTCAGCGCCGAGGACGGCCACTGGGGGGGTTTTAGTGCGGTAAAAATCCCACATAACCCTGCGTCGCTCCCACGGCGTCGGGTACCTTTGGAAGTTTTCCCCCTCGAAAACAAAAAAAAAAAATTAAGCGATCATAAGTAATTAACATACTAAGTATAAATGCAGCAGCACTTGGCCAACGCGGTGGACTATGGTCTAAAAAACTCTGTCATTCTGAGAGAAGAGCTGCTGCTGGGCACTGGCAGCAGTGGGACAATAATAGGTTGTACCCCGACAAACCAGTATCTTTATAATCGATTTCTAAAAGAAGAAGATTCACAATTCAGTTGATATCTTTTTTTATGTATGTAATTTTATTTTGATGAGATTTTTTTTGAGGTTGAGTAGAGATTTATAGTTACTGAAACGCAATATACTTACTCATTTACTAGACAAAAATGCAACAGTAACTAGTATTGCACAAAAGTATAACAAATTAATTACTTACGAATATAATTAATAACTACAACTGTAATTAATTAATAAATTGTTTATTAACCGAATATTTTATTTGCAATATCAATGACGCGAAGTAGAATTAAAAAATAAAAACACTTAAATATTAAAGGTGGTAGAACAAGTGTAGTTCGACCGGGGAAGTACCACCGCCACACCTATTTCTAGCGTGAAGCATTTCTTGCGTTTGGATAGAAGGGTGTGGTTGCCGGCACACATTATATGAGGCGACCATCATAGTCCTCGGGAGTAGCAACACATCTGAGATTGACTTCAAATAAAACATTTTCTATATGAAGTTGCTTACAAATGTCGGGCGGCAACCACTTACCATCAGGTGACTGCATGCTCGGTTGCTACTTCATCATTATATAAAAAAAAACTATTTTCACTCAAAACTATTATGTATTTAGCAAATCCTGTATTTTCTATTCTCATCAACCCATTATTGTCCCACTGCTGGACACGGGTCTTCTCTCAGAATGAGAGAGTTTAAGCCATAGTCCACCGCGCTGGCCAAGTGCGAATTGGCGGACTTCACACACCTCCGAGAACTTTTTTTTTTAAAAGAACTCTGGGGTATGTAGTTTTCACGATGTTTTCCTTCACCGAAAAGCAGTGATAATTAATTTCTAATACGCACATAAATCAGTGGTGCGTGCCTGGGTTTGAACCTCGGACCTCCCGATCGAGAGGGCAAGTTTCAACCATTAGGCTATCACTGCTCGTCGTATTTTCTATTACAATGGCAGATTGGACAGCAGTAATTTACCATAAAATAGGCTGCATGCGTATCAACTTTATAGAAAATATCTACAACTAAGTGCTTATTTTGATAAAACCACAAAATCAGTGAGCGTTGCAAATCAAATTTATTCATATTAATGTTGCAAATCTAAATCTATTTCCTTGTATTTGTCATGCTAATGTAAAACGCGTTTAGCGCCATTACGAGGTAGGGATGTGCCTTGTTATGTTATCGATAAATCTATTAAATAGCTGGAGTTTCCGTCATTCGCTACGGAGCTTCACTACTAACGCCTCACTAAAATAGTTACTTGCGAAATATCAAAATTGAAATCTCCACCATTTATATATTAGTATTTTTTTATCTGACTAAAGTAGCAAACGAGCATACTGTCCACGTGATGGTAAGTGGTCACTGCCGCCCTGCGACATCTGTAATCAACTTCGTGCAGAACATGGGTTCTATTTGAAGTCAATCACAGATCCGTTGCTACTCCCGAGGACTTTGATGGTCGCCTCGTATAAAAGTGTGCCAGCGACCACACTCTTCCATCTCGCGCTAGAAAGAGGTGTGGCGAAGGTCCCGCATGGCGGAGTGGTTACCATACCGGTCTGACGCGCAATGGGTCCCGGGTTCGATTCCCGGCCAGACAGGTATCTGAATGATGCGTTTAGATTCCTGTTCTGGGTCTAGGTGTTTGTGTATTTGTCTTGTGTGTATCCATGGTACCTACGACACAGGAGAAGATCCATTGCGCGTCAGACCGGTATGGTAACCGCTCCGCCACGCAGGTCGTCAGTCAAACATATCGACAGTCAAACATATCGATACATATCTATCGACAGTCGAACACCACTACGAGAAGTGGTGCGTAAAATTCATTCATACCCTCGTCTGAAATCTGACAGATTCATGGGGTTGTTAGGAGTTGTGGGGTAGGTAGTCTCGTGGGGTACTTAAGATGTCAATTGTTTTTAATATTGGTAATACATTTTAAGCAGTTTCATTTTTTATAAATAAACTAAAACTAGTCATTTTTTTAATTTCAATATTTTTTACATTTGCATTAACGATAATATTCTGGACCCGGAACTACAGGGACTATCGCGAGGAAACCTACACACCTGCGAGTTCTTTTAAAAAAAGTTCTCATAGGTAAAGTCTATCAAGTCATAATTGGCGAGCGCGGTGGACTGTGACCTAAAACTCTCATTCAGAAAGAAGACCAGTGCCCAACAGTGGGACAATAATGGTTTGATGACATATCTTACTAATATATAAAGCTGAAGAGTTTGTTTGTTTGAACGCGCTAATCTCAGGAACTACTGGTTCGAATTTAAAAAATATTTTTGTATTGAATAGACCATTTACCGAGGAAGGCTTTAGGCTATATAACATCACGCTGCAACTATTAGGAGCGAAGAAATAATGGAAAATGTGAAAAAAACGGGGGAAATTATTCATCCTTGAGGGCTTGCGTTGCGTGCCACGCGTACGTCGCGGGCACAGCTAGTTTCATATATGTAGAACTTTTTATTCCCCTTTCAATTTAGGCATTATTTAGTTAAGCAACTAATATTATTCTTACCAACGCAGGTTTTATAAATGGTTAAGAATATAGATAACCAGCTGTACTCTGCGACTCTGCGCGCGTTGCTACGCCATCACAAAAAAAATACACCAGAAACCTTCGCGAGCTCGTGAATAACAACTTTGTTAAAGATCATCACACGATCAAATGAATAGTTTACGATTCTATAGAGGACATACAGACAAACATTCACTTTTATAAAGAAGACTAGCAGTACCCGCGGGTTCACCCGCGTAAAAAAGATACCTAATATGTGATCTAGGAAATTGAAAGTTTTCTTTCACATTGACCTACTCTTCCCATTTTGCTCCTGTGTCTTGTAAAAAACATAGTTATAACAATTTTTATTGCACTACATCGTATACGACGGCGCATGCGGCATATACTGCGGGTGGATCAACATGAGGTTAATATTTTGCTCTAAAATATCTCTTACCAATAAATATAATTGTATAGCCTAAAGCCTTCCTCGATAAACGGTCTATTCAACACAAAAATATTTTTTAAATTCGAACCAGTAGTTCCTGAGATTAGCGCGTTCAAACAAACAAACTCTTCAGCTTTATAATATTAGTATAGATTAAGGACAAAAATTCATTATCACTGTGTACTTATATTTCTAACAATAAATTGCGTTTTATGTAATCTTAAAGACTACGGGATATAACAAAAAGATATTTACATAAATCCAACATTTAATTTGACAAAAAACCTCTACAATAGTAGCGCCAAACGAAACCCGCATATCAAAATAGTTAATCAAATTATGAATCAAATCAATAAACAATTTGACTTTGTTTCATTGTCTCTTTTTTATCTGTTTTTAGGGTTCCGTTGCTAAAGTATAACAATGGAACCCTATTACTAAAAGTCCGTTTTCCGCTTGTCCGTCTGTTTGTCACCAGGCTGTATCTCATAAACCGTGATAGTTAGAAGATTTTCACATATAATGTATTGGTGCCGATATAACAAATACTGACAACAGAATAAAATAAGTTTTTAAGGACGGCTTCTATACAATAAACATGTTGTTATTGTTAGGTTAAGACACGCGACAGCATATTTATTTTATTTTATTTTTTATTTTTAGCTTATTATTTTTTTTTTTTTATATTTTTTGTGTTGCCAAATTGTCTAAAAAAGAAGATGAGAGATGGCACTTTTAATCTTCTTTCAGTTTAGGATTTTTAAGATAGTAAAGATAGTAAAATATAAATAGCAGGTAGGTGTTGGGCCGCGGGGCCCCTCTAGTGGCGGGGCAGCATTTGCTACTCTTGCTATGTGGCTAATCCGGCACTGGATAACTTCCATACAACAAACGCGTTTCTTCCTGTTTTTTCTCGACTATTTGAAGTGAAACTTCTTTATCGGGGTTGGAAAAAAAATTAGTGTAACATTTTTTCGTTACGCGCCATCTTTTTTTTTTATCCCTACTTCTTTTTTTTATCTTTTTCTTATCCCTACCACGCGTGATATTAGATAGATTATTATAGATTAGATTATTAGATAAAGTTTAATAAAAGCCTTTTATTAAACTTTATCTATTTTAACTTTATTTAACCAATTTCTGTAAAGTTGCATATAGTAAATTATTTTTTGAAAAATAACGTCATAAAGAAGTTTCACTTCTTACGAGTGTACGCTAGTACACGCACACTTTTTTTATAACATATGTAAAATCTATGATTTTAGGCTAGTATTATCGCGGAATTAATACATTATAATACTTAACGGGTACTCACGATATGCGTTTTATAAAATATCGGCAAAAATAATTCTATATGAATTCATAAACCGCATATCGTGAGTACCCGTTAAGTTTTATAATATATGTAAAATCATTTGAAACGAGTCAGTTAAAACAGTGACATAGGCTATAAAAGTTTTAAAAAAGGCGCCTGCAGTCATTTTGTTATGACTGCTTGTTGAAAAAAATGTACGGAATCCTTCGTGTACGAATCCAATTCGCACTTAACCGTTTTTTTAGCTATGGCGCCCGAGTCTATAATTAAAACGTTTTGTCTATGGTAAGTGTTATTGTTGTGTTTTTTACGTAATCCGCCGGATTTTGTTTAGTTTTTTAATCTTGGCGCCGCGAAGCACGTGTTTTGTAAATTAATTAGTGTTAAATAATAATTTGGGGTTGTTTTTAGTAGCACGGTTTTTTCTATGATATGGATATAGGAAACGAGCATACAGTCCCACCTGATGGTAAGTGGTCACTGCCTATGGACATCTGTAAATATCTTCATATAGAACATGGGTTCTATCTGAAGTCAATCACAGATGCGTTGCTACTCCCGAGGACTAAGATGGTCGCCTCATAACAGAGTGTGCCGGCAACCAAACCCTTCCATTGCAACGCAAGAAATGCTTCACGCTAGAAATAGGTGTGGCGGTGGTACGTCCCCGGTCGAACACTGGTTCTACCACCTTGATTCTACGGTTATGCTTACAGTGGATTACGGTTTCGATTCCCGGTCAGGCTTAAAAATAATGAATTTAGATTCTCCTTCTGGGTCTGGGTGTTTGTGTATTCATCACTGTGTGTCCATTGCACCCACGGAGATAATCCTCGCGGCTATGAGTGTAGGAACCGTTAATCTTAAAAGACTATAGCCTAATCTCTCGCCCAGTAGTGGGAGAGTATGTGAGCCCAATTTAGATTTTTCTTGTGGGTCTGGGTGTTTGTGTATTTATCTTTGTGTGCCCATTGCACCCAGGGAGATAATACTAGTGCGGGTCTTTGAGTGTAGAGTGTTAATCTTAAAAGACGTGACCTGGCCTTTGACGACCCGCGTGGCGCAGCGGTTACCACACCGGTCTGACACGCAGTGGGTCCCGGGTTCGATCCCCGTTCAGACAGGTATCTGAATGATGAGTTTAGATTCTGTTCTGTTCTGGGTCTGGGTGTTTGTGTATTCGTCTTTGTGTGTGTCCATGGCACCCACGACACAGGAGAAAATCCTACTGTGGGGCTATGAGTGTAGAAAGCGTTTTTTTTTTTTAATTTCCCGCCCAGTAGTGGGACTGTATGTGGGTCTGGTAGTGGGACTGTATAAGTAAGATCCAGTTCCCACACATTTCCACGGAACCCAGATATCTATCATTGATTTAACATTCACGAAATCGTTTAATCGGCCGTCGCATCGCTTTGATGGACCGACGGACCGACAATACTAAATTGTTAGTAGAGAGTTAGGTAGCTGCCGTATTACGCTGGCTTATATTTGTAACTGTTTGTAGCAAACGAGCATGCAGACCACCTGATGGTAAGTGGTCACTGCCGCCCTGCGACATCTGTAAGTAACTTCATACATTATACATTATAGAATACTAGCTGAAACACGCAGCTTCACCTGCGTCAATAAAATCGATGTATCGATTGTCCCGTAGGAATAAGATATTTTCCCACAGTAAAAAGTAGCCTATATGTTAATCCAGAGTGTCAGCTAACTCCCTACCAAATTTTATGAAAATCGCTCCAGCCGATTAGATGTGAAGAAGTAACAAAAACAAACAGAAGTACACACAAACTTTCGCCTTTATAATCTTAGTATGAAGTATTATTAATATGACTAGCTGTCCCGACAAACGTTGTTTTGCCATATAAAAAATAAAAAAAAATGTTAAGGGTGGACAACCCTTAAGGAGTATGAAAAATAGATGTTGGCCGATTCTCAGACCTACTGATTAAGCATATAAAATTTGGTAAAAATCGGTCTAGCCGTATCGGAGGAGTTTGGCAACAAAAACTGTGACACGAGAATTTTATATATTAGATTGACGCCGCGTTGTAAAACCTCTGACTCCAGTCACAGATGCATTGATACTCCCAGGGACTCATATAAAAGTGTGCCGGCAACCACACCCTTTCATCGAAACGCAAAAAACGCTTCACGCTAGAAATAGGTGTGGCGGTGGTACTTCCACGGTCGAACTACACTGGTTCTACCACCTAGCATATTTTTTTTTTGTTTGACGTCCCGCGTGGCGGAGCGGTTACGATAGCGATCTGACGATTCATGTTCTAGGTCTGGGTGTTTGTGTATTCGTCTTGTGTGTGTCCATGGTACCCACGGCACAGGAGAAAATCCTAGTGTGGCTATGAGTGTAGAAAACCTGTTGTTTTTTTACGGCAACCCGTGGTGGCGCGTCATGTTGGCCTGATGCACTATGGTTCGGAGTTGATCCTGGTTCGATCCTCGGCCAGACAAATTCATGACTGGTTAATTTAGATTTTTTGTTCTGGGGCTGGGTGTTTTTGTGTTCATAGTGCTAGTCCATAGCACCCGCAACATAGGAAAAACACATCGTGTGGTAATAAAGCGTGGAAATCATTATTATTAATATTGTTTATTAATAACAACATAGTGTATCGCTTGGTAATAGACAGTAGAACAGGGGTTTAAAAATCGCAACGCTTTTGACGCACCGACAAACAGACATTTCCAATTATTGTATTAGCATAACGCATGCACAGTGGCCATTTCAAATAGGTTACTACAACTTGAGCCCTGGAAGTAGAAGTACTTTCCCCTTTGTGGTCCGTTTTGTTCGAAGCGCGAGGGGAGAGGTAGGTCAAGATAAAATGGCTGTCAATATGACAGCTGCGTTGATGTCTAATAAAACGTGCCGGCAAAGGCGTAGGACTTATAAGTCCAAATACTGTACAATTAGAAATATAAATTAAATATACTTTTGGCTATGGAATTTTAAGATGATTGTTAATATTCTTCATGTTTGGTACAACCTTAGCGTTATAGATTGTTAGCTGTAGGTACATCAATATGTAAGTGTAAATAAGGGATTTTTGTTTGTAATTAAGATACACATTATTAGTATGTTAATCACTGGGGGATTCAGCATTTTTGTACGGTGGGATTTAAGACTGTACATAATACTTAATAACTGAAGTTTATCCTAAAAATACCTATGGCTAATTATGATGTCTAACGGAAGGGAGGTAGCTGTCATCTATAAGAATAGATTAAAAAAGGGATTTGTGTACTCCTATTTTTCAAATTTTGCTGTGTGACGGATAGACTTAAGTACCTACATTTGGCAAAGAGAAAGCTTGCGTCCTTCTTCCCGCCTGTGCATCGCATCAACCCATTATTGGCCCACTGCTGGGCACGAGTCTTCTCCCAGAATGAGAGAGTTTAGGCCATAGTCCACCGCGCTGGCCAAGTGCGAATTGGTGGACATTTACCCGCCTGTGCATTTACCATTAATGTAACGTATAGATATATCAACAAAGATCCCTCACGTACAAACAGATCACGATACAATCATAGATACTCGATATTCGTCGAACGGTGGCGGTATCGTAAACATTAAAAAGAAATGGGCCATAGAGTACAGCGCATAGACAATGCATAGAGCGCATAGACAATGCGGTAACTTATGGAAGTGCACAGAATGCATAATGAATGATTGGTTTATTATTGCGTCATTCCTCAATTTCTTGCGTGTATTTTTAATGCACTTTAATTTACATATGGTTTTAGATTAATATATTGTTTTTGAGATTTTTTTAAAAGAATCTAGTACATCTGATGATGATTGATCACTGCCTCTGTATGAGTCTGTACATCTGTAAGCAACATATGTGTTAAATACAACAAAATAAGAAAAAAAAACTATAAATAATTTAAAAAAACAACTACATGAGTGGCTCGTTGAAAATGTTTTTATACACTAATAGAATTTATGCCTTAACCATGACTGTATTCTATTAATGTAATAATTGACATAAATTAATAATTAATTGATTAACTTAACCTAATCTAACCTTAACCTAACACTATAAAAAGTATTTTGCACGCCAAATGTGGCAAATGTGTGAAACTTTCGATTCTGTTATAATCTAATAACCACATTTATGCAAATAAATGATTATGACTTATGATTATGACTTCCAACAAGGATTCTCGCCTGGCAGTATTCTATCGAATACATTTTGGAGAGTGTGCGTTTGAACTACACAATTTAATTCCTGCAGCTCCCTTCTACCATCGGACATCTAGACGAAACGCGGGTTACCACCGATATCTAGTTGATGTTCCGTTTGCGCACACAAAGCGTTTCAGTAATTCCTTTTTGCTGCGAACTGCCAAGGAGTGGAATTCTCTTCCGCGTTCGTTGTTCCCCGCTACTTATAATCTAGAAGTTTTCAAGGCGAGGGTGAATAGGCTTTATCTAGGCAAGCGTGTAACATCCTAGGCTGCATCTTACTTAACATCATGTAAGATCGCGGCCAAACGTTAGCCTATAATAAGATAAAAAAAATCTATTTTAAAGCAGATGCATTACTAGTCCGAAAGACTAAGATGGTTGCATCTAACAAATTTAAGTGAAAACGGATTGTAATATAATTCTTCGTATTTGAGCAGCAGTAGTTGCCTACTGGTTGAAAGTCGGTCTCTCAATCGGGGGCATGAGGTTCAAAATATTATCTCTGCTAGATCACATAGTTTCGTCCCTGTAGCCTCGGGGTCAGAATAGGGCTACGGTATCCCCTGCCTGTCGTAAGAGGCGACTAAAAGGGGCTTCCGGGGTTGCAGGCGGCTAGAGTGGGAACTCGAACCGTTCGGTCAGGCGATCCCGGGAAGGACGGTGGTATGTGTGGTCGCATACCGTCGTAAAGACTAGACGGAGCGGTGGGCTTAGCCGCCCATCTGGGAGGAGCCCGATGGGGCAGCGCGCTCGAAGGATTCCGGTTGAAATCGTTTCGAGATCCCGGAGTCCTCCTTTTCAGCGCCGATGATGGCCACCGGGGGGATTTTAGTGCGGTAAAAATCCCACATAACCCTACGTCGCTCCCACGGCGTCGGGTACCTTTGGAAGGTTTCCCCCTCGAAAACAAAAAAAAAAAAGATCACATAGTTTAAAACAAAGATGCTTCCCGCTGTCTATCGTATGCATTTGCATCGTGAGGAAATCTGAGACTTTTTTTTAAAGTTCTCAAAGGTTTAAGTCTACCAATTCACACTTGGCCAGCGCGTCGGACTATGGCCTAAACTTTCTAATTCTGAGAAAACACTCGTGCCCAGCAGTGGGACAATAATGGGTTGACAAGATTAATAAGAGATTCAATAATCATATTTTTGGCATTTTAAAGAAAAATACCAGTGTAACGCACCGAAAAATCCCAATTAAAAAAAAACAAACAATAGAGCACAGAGCCGTAGACAATGCGCGGCGACATGCAAGGAGAGGCGTGGAATTTTTAATACTTCTTTGATTGGTTTATTAGTTGGTTTTTGATTTAATATTCATGTCTGTGACGTGCTGCTTATTAATTTATTTTTTCCAAGTTTTTTTTATTGTAATGGTGTCAAAACCTAACTATAGGTATATGTATCACTGCATAGTATTTAAAACAAAGTCGTCTCCGCTGTCCGTCCCTATGTATGCTAAGATCTTTATAACTACGCTTCGGATTTTATTGCAGTTTTTTTTTATAGATAGAGTGATTCAAGAGGAAGGTTTTTATGTATAATACGTGCATAATACAGTTGAAGAACACTGATAATTTTTAGATTTTTTACTTTTAAGCGTAACGAAGTTCGCCGGGTCAACTAGTTATCCATAAATTAATAATAAAATGTCACTATGTATACCTCGTTTTTTCACACTTGATCTATTTGGTAAATAAACATGGCCGACTCGAACTGTCATTTAAATGTCAAAGAGATACTGTCACTCAATAGGGTTGACAAGTATCAAAATAACTTGCTTTGGGAAGCTACCGCAAATTGTTGAATCGAATCGTATCAACATCGATTATACTCAACGATATTTTTTTAGAATTTAATAAAATAATGTATTTGTTTCAAATATGCACAAGTAAATGTAATACTAACAATAAATGAGAGTAGCATAGATGTTTAAAATATATTTTACTCGCATATAAATTAATTGTATTTCGTCTTATTTATTTTTTTACCTGGCGTAGACAGTGAAATTATTGTTAGGTATACTTTTATAGACTTAATACTTTAATCTCGTATTTCTAATAATAAAAATAAATAATGTAATAATTAAAATATTGAATATCGTATATGTATAAATAATGCTATACCCTATATCTATTTCATTAAAGTATGATGCACTCTCTACCGTTTAAATATTAATTATGATCTTTAAATACAACATTTGTGTATTTTTCTCTTGAAAATAAAAACAACAAAATATTATAAACCATTTATTCAGTAAAATCGCCACTGTTATCAGAGTCTTCTTCATTTGACTCTGAAACATGGATAATAAGATCCGGGGTCGGTTCTTCTGATGCAGCATCCAATATTCCATCCAGCTGCATCATTTTGTCTTCTTCTTTCTTCACATGATTTATGCAGTTAGACCACGACACCGTACCAATTTTACTGAGGCCTTCTTTAATTAATTCTTTTACCTCAGTCAAATCCAGTACACAAGCCAAGTCGTTAAAATCCAAAAACAAAAGAGCACCCGGAACTCACGACATCAAGCGAAGCGACGAGCCGAATGACGCAAAATCGTCGTGAAAGATTGTGGCCACTTGTTAATTAATCAGTTAAATAATATTTTTCGTAAAATATCGTTAGCTTTTTTTAATTTGTGATAATTTATCTTAATTTATTTTGTAGGTATATTTTCGTGAATTTTATTTTTTTCAGAAGTCTACTATTTAAAATCTTTATTTTCATATTAATTTAATGTTTATGTATTTGTGAGTTATTTTAGTTTAAATTTTTTGAAGTTAACGTTTTAATGTGCCAGATTAAAAATATTTTTCTATTCGCCAATTTTCATACGTAATACTTTTGTGCTTTAACGGAGTAGTTAAATTATCGCGATATGATTCGTCATTATCGCGACATCAAGAAAGCAAACTTGCTTAAATTTTATTATACCACGAACAAATATATCGATTAATGTCACTTAGCAAAATCATGAATCCAATGTAACAAATCGATTCGTCTTTCCCATCACTAATTTGGAAATGACCGAAATGTCAAATTTGTGTTGAAATAAATTATCTGTGCAAATGAGTTTCGCCGGTTTTGCAACTTTAATTAAATTTATCTATTACAATTGTAAATTTAAAGCAGTTTTTGTTGTGAATCAAAGTGTAATACATCAAGTGAACCGATGTAATTGTTTGCAGGTCGTTTGACGCGTGTAACTGTGTGAAAATGTGATTTTTCGAAAGTTAGGTGGTTTGTTTACTACTTATCTCAACTGTCAAAAAATGGGCTATAATTTGAATGCAGCTTTTTATATTTAATTTCATCTTAAATAATTTTTTTCTTATTAATAAGACAAATGAAAAATTTAGTGAGCATGTGTGTATGTTTGCTACTCTTTTACGCAAAATCACTGGTCGGATTTTACTGAAAGGACATGGCCAATTTTTGTACGGACACTTGCATACTTATCGAATTTATTGTACACGCATAATTGTTGGTGTTTTAGATTCGTGAACGTTAGCACATTCGATTGCTGTAAATAAAAAAACTTGTATAATTTATTACGACGACAGAATAGACGTAAACAGTTTCCTTGTACCTTAGGTTAAATTGCTAGCAATAAGTCCACCATTAAGATATCGACGTTTATGACTGACGCTTTGTCAAATACATTAATACGTTCCGTTTCATGATTTTTCGCTAAATACTAAGCTGCATTTAAAAGCAATAGCGGGTATTTTGAAAAAGACATCTGACATTTTTGACGTTGTGTTTTCATAGTTAGATATTGAATATTTATTTCATTTATTATTAATGTGTTTCTGACAAATACACGGTAGTGTGAGTAATGTGTTTTTACTTGATTTTATGTATGTTAAATGCATTATTTGAAAAAAAATGTTAGCATTTCGTACTCCTCTACGTATAGTTGTAAAGAACTCAAGTCTTTTCGTCTTAATTCGATAGACTCGGCTCAATTTTGAACTAACAGAACTCGGAGTCTTGAGTCGAGCCGAGCTTCAGTCCTATTTATGATAGGACTCGACTCGATAGGACTCGAGCGCCAAAATTGAACTCGACTCTTAGAAAGAACTCGAGTCTTAAAAAGAGCTCGAGTCTTATAAAGAGCTTGAGTCTCAAAGAGCTCGAGTCTTCTTCAAACTGTTCTTCGAAATGCTGACAGTGATTTATTTAGAGTTTATATCTATACTTCTATACCAATATAATAAAGCTGAAGAGTTTATTTGTTTGGTAGAATGCGCTAATCTCAAGAACTACTGGTCCGATTCGAAAATTGTTGCACGAATGTCCGAGGATAACTTATGTGCGGGAAGACTGCGGCTCCTACTTGTACAATTATTTTAAAAGAAAAGCTTTTAAGCTTTTAAGCTTTTAAAAGAAAGACTCCAACGGAAAAGAACTCGAGCGCGACTCGCCACGTAAAAAGGACTTGAGCGCTAAAGAAGACTCGAGTCTCGAGTCTCGAGTTCAAGAGCTCGTATAGACTTGAGTTGACTAGTCTTAGAGTCTTACGGTTATGAGTCGAGTCGTGAAAACTGTCAGCCGAGTTCAAAATTTAGGACTCAAAGACTCGAGTTCTTTACAACTCTACCTCTACGTCAACTAGGTATAACCGCGCAAAACTTCATACACCTCCGTCCGCGGAAAGTTACTTAAAAAAGCCCCAAGTTTTTGCTTCACGTATTAATATACATATAGACATACGATTTACGAGTTTTTTGCATTGACTTACGGAGGCACTTACAAATTGTCAGTTACAATATATTATTACATTACCACCGGTTCGGTAGATTTTATACAGCCTACTCATTATTTTACTTAGAGACATGTCGATATAATAAATCATATCAAATCGAAACGAGCTTCCGCCGCTATTTAGTTTTTATTTCTAATTGCGGCACCGATGCATATGCTATGCACGCACGGCGGCGGCATAAAGAAGCGTGCGGTGCATATGCGATGCACATGCACCTAATTGATTGTCTGGTATGCGTTGAGCATGCAGGTCATGTAGCATCGATGGTTTTATTATTTTTTGAATGTTCCTACGTAGGTGAAACATGAGGGAGTAAATAATAGAGTCTTAATGCTTGAGCCAAGTTGAACTTGCTTAAGGTCCAAATTATTTTTTGAATATATAGTCATAATGCTTGTCTTTTTATCCGATTGTCGTAGAAAACGACCAGGCAGTCGACCTGATGGTAAGTGGTCGTCCATGAAAATCTGTAAGGAACTTCGTAAAGATACGGGTGTTATCTGAAGATATTGCAAGCGTTGCTACTCCCGAGGACTATGATGCTCGCCTCTTATTAAAGTGTGCAACCACACCCGTCCAATGAAACGCAAGAACTTCTGCACGTTAGAAAGTACGGCGGTGGTACCTCCCCGGGCGACTCCTACTTTCTCTTTTTTTGTTTACGAGGGGGAAACCTTCTAAAGGTACCCGACGCAGTGAGCGACGCGGAATATGTGGGATTCTTACCGTACTAAAACCCCCTCGGTGGCCGTCCTCAGCGCTGCGTGGGGGACTCCGAGATCTCCAACGGAACAGAACCGGAGTTCTCCGAGCGATGCCTATTTCAGGCACTTCTCTGGTGAGCGAATACGCGAATATTCTGTTATTTACGGCGGCATGAGACCACACATGCCGCCGTTTTTCCTGGGGTCGCTTGGCTGGACCGTTCCAGCTCCCACTCTAGCCGCCCGCAACCCCGGATGCGCCTTTTTAGTCGCCTCTTACGACAGGCAGGGGATACCGTAGCCCTATTCTGGTCCCGGGACTACAGGTAGACTATATAACAGGTGGTAGAACCAGTGTAGTCCGACCGGGGAAGTACCACCGCCACACCTATTTCTAGCGTGAAGCATTTCTTGCGTTCCGATGGAAGGGTGTGGTTGCCGGTACACTTTTATATGAGGCGACCGTCTCAGTCCTCGGGAGTGGCAACACATCTGTGATTGACTTCAGATAGAACCCATGTTCTGTATGAAGTTGATTACAGATGTCCATGGGCGGCAGTGACCACTTACCATCAGTCAGTCAGGACTGCGTGCTCGTTTGCTACTTCAGTGAAATAAAAAAAATATATATGCTCGTTTGCTACTTCAATGTAGAAAACGTACAACTGAAAAAATAGGAGTCTATTTTATTTTAATCTTCACATATCTATTTAAATGTTGAATGCGATGAGTCAACTTTTCCGATGACTATCAATAGTGTTTGAGTGGCCACCGGCATAATACTTAAACGGCCTGCAGTGGACACTAGGATCAATTTCCTTTATAAGTTTCTTTTTATCTGACTGAAGTAACAAAGGAGCATGCAGTCCACCTGATGGTAAGAGGTCACTGCCGCCCATGACATCTGTAATCAACTACATACAGAACATGGGTTCCATCTGAAGTCAATCACAGATGTGTTGCTACTCCCGAGGACTATGATGGTCGTCTCATATGAAAGTGTGCCGGCAAACACACCCTTCTATCTCGCGCAAGAAATGCTTCACGCTAGAAATAGGTGTGGCGGTGGTACTTCCCCGGTCGAACTACACTGGTTCTACCTCGATAAGATTAAAAGTAAACGAGCATGCATCGCACCTGATGGGGAGTGATTTCTGCCGCCGTTGAACATCTGTATGCAACATTATATAACATGGGTTCTATCTGAAGTCAATCACAGATGTATCGCTACTGACTAAGTCGCTTCTCACAAAGCTCCAAAGATGTGTGAAGTCTACTAATCCTCATCTGGTCAGCACTCCACCAGCACGGTAGACCAGACCACCAACCAGACCTGACCAGATATAGATTAGCAAGGTGGTAGAACCAGTGTAGTTCGACCGGGGAAGTACTACCGCCACACCTATTTCTAGCGTGAAGCATTTCTTGCGTTTCGATAAAAGGGTGTGGTTGCCGGCACACTTTCACATGAGGCGACCAGCATAGTCCTCGGGAGTGGCAACGCATCTGTGATTGACTTCAGATGGAACTCGTGTTCTGTATGAAGTTGCTTACAGATGTCCATGGGCAGCATTGACTACTTACCATCAGCTGGATTGCATGCTCGTTTGCTACTTTAGTCAAATAAAAAAAAAAGATAGCTTTAGCCTCTTTCATGCATGGGGGTATAACCCATTATTGTCCCACTGCTGGGTATGAGTCTTCTCTCAGAATGAGAGAGTATTAGGCCATAGTCCACCGCGCTGGCCAAGTGCGAATTGGTCTTTCACGTATAGAGAACCCTTTTGTTCTCGAGGAGGAAACCTTCAAAAGTTACCTGACGCCGTGGGAGCGACGCAGTGTTATATGGGTTTTTGTCGGCACTTACCAAACGGTGGCTGTCTTCAGTGCTACAAAGAGGACTCCGGTATCTCCAATGGAACGCAAGTCCTCTGAGCGCCTTGCCCCATCGGGCTCCTCCCAGATGGGCAGCTGGGCCCAACGCTCCGTCTGATCTTTACGACTGTATGCGACCAAACATACCGCCGTCCTTCCCGATGAAGGCAACAGTGCCAGGCACAACAACAATAATAGGAAAAGAAAACAATTTTTGACAAAAAAATATCCACCGACTTCCATGCCACAAAAAAGAAAAAAATAATTTAAATATATTTTAGTTTAAAACATACTCAGTACTTAGGACATAGTCCAGAAGTCGGTGCTCGACATATTTCGCTGGACGATGGTAACTATGTCCTATATGAGCACCGACTTCAGAACTATCACCCAGTCCGGAGAAATGAGGTAACAAATATAAAAAAAACAAAAAAAAAAAAAAAAAAAAAAACAAACGAATTGACGAAATACTCCTTTTTGGAAGTCGGTTAAAAAGAGCAGAAATAGAATGTTTTAATATACCACGTAGGTATAGGTAGCATATACCTTCGCATACTTTCAAAAGGTATGAATTTAAGGTATGATTTATTACAAAAGAATCATGGGCGTATAAACTCATAATGAAGGAGGATGGGACCCGCGCCCTCTTTTAGCTTATGTTAATAATAAAATAATTCTTCAAACGAGTATATTTTTTCTGTCGATAATTTCCTACTCCATTTATTCCTTTCCCTTTGAATAATGCGATAAAAATACCTTTCTTTTTGAAGTGAAACTTCTTTAGGCGCATGAGGGTAAAATTTTTACAGATGAAACGTCACGCCGGTATGCAACGGAAGTGTCGGAAAAGAGAGAGAGAGCGTGATCGAGACCGATTGAGAGAGAGTAAGACAGGGCGAACGTAGCATGAGCAACTAGCCGTGGAGTGAGAGTAGGGAGCAAGCGAGTGAGAAAGATTGAGAGAAAAAGTGAGATAGAGCGAACGTCGTATCACGCCTTTTTCCCTTCCTCTTAATCTTGGAAATTTAAAGTTTTAGATTTGTATAAATATAAACAAGATTTATAAATTAGTTCGCCAAAGAAGTTTCACTTCTGACATGTGTACTTTGTACGCACGCATGTTTTTTATTTTGTGGACAGCGGCAGTCACCCCCCCCCCCTCCCCCCTTATCAAGCTACATGTCTGGAATGACATAAAACACATAGACCACAGGTGTAGGAGCCATAATAACGGGTACAATGGAGTTTACGACACTAAGTTTAATACACCATTAAAATGAAAGATGGCACTTCTATCACAACATAGAAACGAAAATTGAATAGAAGATCCGTCTTTTAGTTTATGCCTACAAGCTCTTCACTAATGAAATCTTTTGCAAGAGTTGTCAAATAGATGTACAATAATATTATTTAATAATAATAATAAAATGATAATACATTTGAAGTGAAACTTCTTTATCTTTTAGTGTACTAGCGTACACTCGTATGAAGTGAAACTTCTTTATCGGGGTTGGAAAAAATTTAGTGTAACATTTTTTCGTTACGCGCCATCTTTTTCTTATCCCTACCACGCGTGATATTAGATAGATTATTACAGATTAGATTATTAGATAAAGTTTAATAAAAGCCTTTTATTAAACTTTATCTAATTTAACTTTATTTAACCAATTTCTGTAAAGTTGCATATAGTAAATAATTTTTTGAAAAATAACGTCATAAAGAAGTTTCACTTCTTACGAGTGTACGCTATTACACGCACACATTTTTTTATTGAAGTGAAACTTCTTTATCGGGGTTGAAAAAAAATTACTGTAACATTTTTTCGTTACGCGCCATCTTTTTCTGTTACGCGCCATCTTTTTCTGTTACGCGCCATCTTTTTTTTTTTGTTTTTCGTATTTTTATCAGAGAAAGCATGTCATTTGTCCTTTGTCCATATATTTTTCTTTTTAACCGACTTCCCAAAGGAAAAATGTTATCTATTCGTCACGTATTTATGTAAGTGTGTTTGGGTGAAATGGCTAGACTCCGTCGACTTACCGACGCGGTTCAAACGACATTGTATGTGGCATATGTAGGAAAATGAAAAATTTTCAGCAGGTTACCCGGAAAATTGGAAAATGTTGGTTTCTAAAAATCTCGAACAACTTGAGTGTTTCTAGACCGATTTCAATTTTTTTTCTTTTATCCGATAGGAAATTCTGTCGCGGAAAATTTTTCCTTGGACATGTGTATGCTGCGATGATTAACTCTTCGAGTTATGGAGTGGAAACCACCACCACTCCTCATGTTTTTTAGATAATTTGATATAACTCGGGTTTTGACGATTCGATTCTTATGAAATTTGAAATGGTTAAATGGTAGGTATCTACGGTTATATAGTATGGTGAAAAATTTGACTTTCAACTTCTCGATCCTGATTTTTTACACCTTGCATAAACTGTACCTAATTATTTTTTTTAATTAGATTACTAAATTATAATACTTAACGGGTACTCACGATATGCGGTTTATGTCCATCCATCCAACCATCCATCAGCCTTTTGATGTCCACTGCTGAACATAGGCCTCCCCTAAATGGCGTCACTCCAACCGGTCGTGTGCCCTCTGAATCCAACGGTTTTCCGCTGTCTTCTTCAGGTCATCGGTCCATCTGGTAGGGGGGCGACCTGTACTCCTTTTGCCTAAACGTGGTCGCCACTCGAGGACCTTTCTTCCCCATCGGTTATCGGTCCTACGAGCGATGTGGCCGGCCCACTGCCACTTCAGCCTGCTAATTTTGAGAGCTATGTCTGTAAGCTTCGTTCGTCTACGGATTTCATCGTTGCGAATCATGTCTCGTAGCGAAATTCCGAGCATAACCCTCTCCATAGCACGCTGAGCGACCCTGAGCCTCCGATGAGGCCTACCGTGAAGGACCACGTTTCGGTGCCGTAGGTCATCACTGGCAACACACATTGCTCGAATAATTTCGACTTCAGGCACTGAGGAATTTTGGACGAGAAGATACTACGTAATTTCCCGAACGCAGCCCAGCCGAATTGGATTCTACGAGTGACCTCCCTCTCAAAGTTGGACTTACCCATCCGGATCGTTTGTCCCAGGTAAATGTACTCGTCTACAACTTCGAGAGGAGTGCCGTCAACAACTACCGGTACGGGTGTGACATGGACATTAGACATGATTTTCGTCTTGTCCATGTTCATCTTAAGACCCACCCGTTGTGAGGCACTGTTGAGGTCGCCTAGCATTGTGATGAGGTCCGTCAGCGAATCTGCCAAGATGACTATATCATCGGCAAATCGAAGGTGCGTGACGTGTTCGCGGTTTATGTATACTTATAGAATTCTTTTTGCCGATATTTCTACCCAGTTGTATGGATCGTGGTCACGGCCAAACTGCGGTAGCGAGGAGAAACCGTTGACAAGCACTAGAAATAAATTAACCTATCTACCCTACGTCTAGTTCGTTTTTCAATTTTAGGTTCCTTATCACGACACACAACACTAACTGTATCCTTACGCACCACACTTGACACTATTTTCGATTTACGTAAACTAACTAAATGCAACTGGGTCGAAATATCGGCAAAAAGAATTCTATAAGAATTCTTAAACCGCATATCGTGAGAACCCGTTAAGTATAATAATGTATCAATTCCGCGATAATATTAGCCTTTAATCCTATAGATTACTAAAACATAAAAAACCTCCTCTTTAGTATGTCGGTTCCAACCATCCATCAGCATTTTGATGTACACTGCTGAACATAGGCCTCCCCTAAATGGCGCCACTCCAACCGGTCCTGTGCCCTCTGAATCCAACGGTTTCCCGCTGTCTTCTTCAGGTCATCGGTCCTGTAGGGGGGCGACCTACTTTTGCCTAAACGTGGTCGCCACACGAGGACCTTTCTTCCCCATCGGTTATCGGTCCTACGAGCGATGTCGGTTAATGAGGAAATATCGAATTAAAAATACGCTGTACATAGAAAAGAACGTTCTATATTTGTCCTATTCTTTGCAAGAACGCCAAAGCATGAGTGATAATGCTATCCGAATTGATTTGGGACTTGGGACACACGCGTTTTGGGTAGCGTTAGCAAAATATGCTGAATAAATAATGGAATATAAAAGTCTAAAAATTTGAAAGTAAACATTTTCGTAATACTAGGTTTAGTATTCTCTCTCATCAACCCATTATTGGCCCATTGCTGGACACGGGTCTTCTCTGAGGGAGTGAGGAGTGAGGGAGCTTAGGCCGTAGTCCACCGCGCTGGTCAAGTACAAATTGGTGGAATTGGTTTTGTAAGCCATAAACAAATACTGTACTACAAAGAGTCTGCCTCGCAATGTGTTCCGGGTTTATCCTCGGCCAGACAGAATTCAAGAAAATAATTTGGATTTCTGTCATAGGTCTCGGTATTTGTATTTCGTCTATGTGTGCGTTATGGCACCCACGACACAAGAGAAAATATAAGTATGGGGCTATAGTAGGTAAGGTTTAAAGGTGGTAGAACCAGCGCAGTTCGACCGGGGAAGTACCACCGCCACACCTATTTGTAGCGTGAAACATTTCTTGCGTTTCAATGGAAGAGTGTGGTTGCCGGCACACTTATATGAGGCGACGCATATAATATCCACTAAAAAAAACACTCCATTGCCCGAATTTAAAAGGTATGAACGTAGAAGAACTTTCTACTGGGATACCACTGCTATACCTGTTTATTTCTATCGTGAAGCAAATTTAAATTAGGTGACTTCAGCCCTAGGGAGTAGCAACGCATCTGTGATTGACTTCAGATAGAATGTTCTATATGAAGTTGCTTACATGCCATGCATGCCATGGACGGCAGTGACCACTTACCATCAGGTGGACTGCATGCTCGTTTGCTACTTCAATCAGATAAAGTGTTATTTGTCAATTGATTATTTTTTTGCTGACGGTCCCTTCGGGCGCCAGCGTCCGGTGCCTAACCCGAAGGCGTGAACAAATCTCTTTATTATGTTAATAATCGATTCCTATCCATTGTCTAGTTAAAACGGATATTATTTACATGTATTAATCGGATTTTGGAATTTGAACAAAACCGCCATTTACTAGTACGCCACTTAAATTAACTTTTTTATCAGATTGAAGTAGCAAACAAGCATGCAGTCCACCTGATCGTAAATGGTCACTGCCGCCCTGCGACATCTGTAATCAACTTCATATAAAACGCTTTTTACATTCACGGCCCCACAGTAGGATTTTCTACCGTTTCGTAGGTACCATGGACACACAAAGACGAATACACAAACACCCAGGCCCAGAACAAAAATCTAAACTCATTCAGATACCTGGCTGGCCGGGAATCGAACTCGGACCCACTGCGTGTCAGACCGGTACGGTAACCGCTGCGCCGCGCGGGTCGTCAAATAGAACCTGGGTTCAATCTGAAGTCAATCACAGATGGGTTGCTACTCCCGAGGACTATGATGGTCGCCTCATATAAAAGTGCACCCTTCCAACGAAACGCAAGAAATGGTTCACGCTAGAAATAGGTGTCTTACGTTCTACGTTCTTACCGTGTAAATTTGGGCAACGGAGTGTTAAAAGATTTAGTGAATCATCATCATCAGCCCGTTTTAGTCCACTGCTGGACATAGGCCTCTCCCATGGCGCGCCACTGAGCCCGATCTTCGGCTATCCTCATCCAGGTACTTCCCGCCGCCCGGCGCAGATCGTCGCACCAACATCCAATTTAGTGAATAATACTATACAATAATTGTATTCAAATCTTTGTTATAACATTTTATATTTTTATAAGTATTACGTCACAGTAAGTCGGTGACGTCTGCTGTAAGTTTTATTTCTACCAAAATGAAGTTTTCACTTCAAACACATTTATTTATCTATATATTAATACGTTAAGCAAAAGCTTGTGAAGCATTTTTAAGTAATATGCCGCGGACGGATTAGTGTGAAACTTTGCACGGTTATAGTGGACGTAGAGAAGGAGTGCAGAATGTTAATATTTTTTTCATATAATGTTTAAAACATACATTAAATCAACTAAAAACACATTACACGCACTACCGTGCATGTGTCACAAACACATACATATTAAACGAAATCGAAACATCAATGTCTTACTACGAAAACACTTATCGTCAGAAATGTCAGCGTCTTTGTCAAAATACGCGCTATTGCTTTTAAATTTGGTTTAGCTAAATAAACCTCTTTTTATATTTAACGGGTGCGTTCAAAATTACTTGAAAATTATTACATTTTATTTGAAATTGAGAAATATTCGTACTACTTTGGGCAATATGAAGTTTAGTTTTTTAATTTAAATTACGGTCGAATTTCGACCGATGTGACTGGTGACTAGTTTTTATAAACACAGTAGGTACACATTTTCATAAATTAAATGATTTTGTCAATACGCACAGACACGCCAATTTAGTTTATTTACATAAAAATGTCGCACAAATCAATAACAAGGACAATCCAACAGGACGCGCGTGATAATAAATTAAATAACGAACCAATTAACCAAAGCGCGCCATTGTTGTGACAAATTAAACCGACATTGTGCGCCATTTCGGGCACCCACACAAAATGGTGGACAATTACTTGGAAGTGTCCAGCTATTTTAATTTTTGAGGATGTCCTAAGATGAACTTAATTTTGTCCTTAATCCTTTATTGTTCCAACACATCGTCGTCAACCCATTACTGACCCACTGCTGGGCACGGGTCTTCTCTCAGAATGAGAGAGTTTAGGCCACAGTCCACCGCGCTGGCCAAGTGCGAATTGGTGGACTTCCAACACATATCGTGAAGCATTTCTTGCGTTTCAATAGAAGGGTGTGGTTGCCGGCACACTTTCACATGAGGCGACCATCATAGTCCTCGGGAGTAGCAACGCATCTGTGATTGACTTCAGATGGAACCCATGTTCTGTATGAAGTTGATCACAGATGTCCATGGGCGGCAGTAACCATTTACCATCAGGTGGACTGCATGCTCGTTTGCTACTTCAGCCAAATAAAAAAAAAAAAAAAAAAACATATAATTATAACACACACACTTAGGTACATGCGTGAGTGCACACACACTCTCATGTCAACGCATGCATACATTCGGGTCACTTATATGAGGCGACCATCTTAGTCGGGAGTAGCATCTATGAGTGGCAGAGACCACTTACCATTAGGTGGACTTTAGGCCTGTTTGTTTAATCAATATTTTCATATTACTTAATATACAGGTCGATTCATGCGTTGATAATAATGTCACACACGCATCTGTGATTGACTTCAGGTGGAACCCATGTTCTATATGAAGTTGCTTACAGATGACCATGGCAATGACCACTTACCAACAGGTGGACTGCATGCTCTTTTGCTACTTCAATGTTATAAAACAAAACAACGTGGGGCACTCGGGGACTGCCGCGGTAAAGCTATTGCTATTTATTTATGCATTTTCTTTCTTTGATACTATGTATACTTTCTTACAAACAGCTACTTACATATTCGTCTGATTTCCCAGCAGCTCGCCTCGATCCGTGCTATCTTCATACTGTCATATACATACACGTTAAGCGAACGTTCGGCCGCGTTACATTAGGCGGAGGGAGTGTTAGGTTTTTTGTTACGGAATTTCTAGATTCGGTCGCCGCGCTCAAAGCCCGATCAACTATACAATAGCTTAACACACCAATGTCCTACAGTCCTCATAAAACATGGTACCACCAGCACAACTCACAAAACATTCCGGCATCGATTGTATGCAAAAATCCAATATTACTGCAATGCTGATTGGCGCGGCGAGCGCGCCGCATCCTAACGACATCATTATTGATTTCTAGAAATCATTTCATGCTGACTGCCTTGGTATTTGGGGATGAGGAATAACAGTTAGGGGCCATTAAAGTATCCAAGCAGTGATAGCCTAATGGTTGAAACTTGCCCTCACAATCGGGAGGTCCGAGGTTCAAACCCAGGCACGCACCACTGATTTATGTGCGTATTACATATTAATTATCACTGCTTTTCGGTGAAGGAAAACATCGTGAGGAAAACTACACACCCGAGAGTTCTTTAAAAAAAAAGTTCTCGGAGGTGGTTGAAGGCCACCAATTCGCACTTGGCCAGCGCGGTGGGCTAAGGCATAAACTCTCATTCTTAGAGAAGACCCGTGCCCAGCAGTGGGACAATAATGGGTTGACGACAAAGTATCAAAGAATCGCTTTCTACGCTTATAGGATAGTTAACCCGGCGAACTTCGTCCCACCTAAAAGTCAAAAATCTAAAATTATCAGTGATTCTCCACTATATTATGCATGTACTTAGGTATTATTCATAAATGGGCCGCCACCGTAGGACCGATAACCGATGGGGAAGAAATGTCCTCGAGTGGCGACCACGTTTAGGCAAAAGGAGCACAGGTCGCCCCCCACCAGGTGGACCGATGACCTGAAGAAGACAGCGGGAAACCGTTGGATTCAGAAGGCATAGGACCGGTTGGAGTGGCGCCATTTAGGGGAGGACTATGTCCAGCAGTGGATCTCAAACTGCTGATGGATGTATGAATGGAATTATACGTAAAAATTATACATAAAACCTTTCTCTTGAAACACTCTATCTATTAAAAAAAACTGCATTAAAATCCGTAGCGTAGTTTTAAAGATCTAAGCATACATAGGGACAGACAGCGCGAAGCGACTTTGTTTTATACTTTGTAGTGATATCCCTCAAGGGGGAGACATTGGTGACCATCCGTAGTGTATAAGTAGTCTCCCTCCCTCTCCCTGTAGACATCACGTAGTAATTCATAAATAAGTTCGCAGTATGTTTTGCAAAAATAATAATTTAGATCATAATTAACACTGTTTGTCGCGTGGCGCCAAAAATAGATGTGTATCTATTTTTTTAATGAAATATTTGATTGCTAAGTGCCTTGATAGTTGGGGATGAGGAATAAATAAACGGTACTGAAAGAAATAATTCAATTTACACCTTGCCAGTGCGGTGGTGATGCCAACCCATTATTGTCCTGCTGGGCACGGGTCTTCTCTCAGAATGAGAGAGTTTTAGGCCATAGTCCACTGCGCTGGCCAAGTGCGAATTAGTGGACTTCACACACCTCCAAGAACTTTAAAAAAAAAACTTTCAGGTGTGTAGGTTTCCTCACAATGTTTTTCTTCACCAAAAAACAGTGATAATTAATTTCTAATACGCACATAAATTAGTGGTGCGTGCCTAGTTTTGTACCTACGACCTCCCGATCGAAAGCGCAAGTTTCAACCATTAGGCTATCACTGCTCTCATACCCATACCCAGACACGCACCACTGATTTATGTGCGTATTAGAAATTAATTATCACTGCTTTTCGGTGAAGGAAAACTACACGATCGAGAGTTCTTTAAAAAAAAGGTTCTCGGAGGTGTGTGAAGTCCACCAATTCGCACTTGGCCAGCGCGGTGGACTATGGCATATAACTCACCCATTCTGATAGAAGACCCGTGCCCAGTAGTGGGATAATAATGAGTTGTACCCATGAATTCGTTTTTCGATTGTGATTGAACTATTAAACCAATATGGATAGTCATTTCGCCTTAATTGTACCCATAAAATCCCTCAAGATTAGCTATGAAAAATATCATTACTATTTTTAAATGGAACCAATATTACGTAATGAATTTCGTGCTTTGCCATTTTTATGCAACGTGTGATTTGCGATCATAGAGTAGCTTGCCCCGCAGAGGACAGAATAAATATAATGTGATTGTAAACTTATTTTTTTCTGTAAGTAAATAAGTAGGGCATTATTATTATGCAGTTTTTGAATTATATTTTCAAAATTTTAGATATTTTAGATATGATATCAATTCACCGATAATTTTAGTCTAGAACTACATTGCAGTAAAAGTAAGGCAATATGTAGTTTATCTTTTAGTGAAAAAAATAACTGCGAGTTCATCCATTGCATAAATAGTAATAATATCTATTGTGTACGTTTGTCTGCGTGCAACACCACCCGGTAAAGAAAACAAAATGTCAAAAAGTCACTCTAAGCGTTACTATTACTTATATACGAATTTTATACTATATTATATTAATACTTGTAGATGTTTGGAAATGCGTGTGATATCTAGTAATTAAAAAACCATTACAAAAAAAATGCTTCATTCTTCATAAATTACAAATTATTCACTGAAAAATACATACTTCTGCCTCGACACGAGTTCTTTAATATTAAATTGTATAGTGTAAAAAATCCAAACCGCCGTATACCACGCAATACACTCGTGGCATTTTTAAAAAGATCGCGGAAACAAATAGCAACGTGACCAGTCGTGTTGACGCGACACTCGCTACTGAAGCACCGCGAAAACCCCTTAGCGGCCTCGTCTATGCGTATGTTTGTGTAAGTGTGCCGTTTTTAAATACTTGTAGGCAATTTCCATAAAAATAATAATAATAATATATCTTTATTTGCTGAAATGTGGTTACAAAGTTGGTCAGTACATAATATAAAACATCTCACATTTGCCACATAAAGGCGTACAAATGAAATAATTGGACATAGAATTTAATTAACTAGGTGCAAGATTAAGTCATAATTATAAAAAAAATATATATTCAGATTAAAATTAAAAATAAATGTCAGAACAAACCGCAGTCACACTACTTAAAAGTCATTGAAATAATTCTTCCAAATCATAAAAACATTTCTCAATTAGCCACTCACGTAATTGTATTCTAAAAATATTAAATGTTAATATTTCCAAATTATTAGGAATGTTATTATATATTTTAATACACATGCTGTCTTATATTTAATGCGACTACGTGTACGCTTTGGTTTTTAAGATTTCCTCTATAACAATAAAGGTCCCTTATTCTCATCGTGATTAAGAAGCGTGCTTATTTAGTCTATGACATTCAATTAGTACGCAGCGCGTGCCTCGCTCCTTGTTTCTAATGAATCGGTCATAAATCAGTTTTACAGGCTCGTAATTGAAACGCTTAGGACAAAGAATCATGCTTGATTTTGCACTGGCAGTGAATTAGCGCGAGGTCCCGAGTTCGACTCCTTTTTTAGCAAGTCGTCGTCAACCCATTATTGTACCGCTGCTGAGCTCGGCTCTTTTCTCGGAATGAGAGAGATATATGTTATAGTCCACCGCGCTGGCCAAGTGCGAATTGGTGGACTTCACACACCTCCGAGAACTTCTTTTAAAGAACTCTCGGGTGTGTAGGTTTCCTCACAATGTTTTCCTTCACCGAAAAGCAGTGATAATTAATTTCTAATACGCACATAAATCAGTGGTGCGTGCCTGGGTTTGAACCTCGGACCTCCCGATCGGGAGGGCAAGTTTAAACCATTAGGCTATCACTGCTCTATTAGCAAGTACCATTTTTAAAATAAAGGAAAAAACTTTTCTGTATAAAAAACGAACCGATCGCTTATTTGGTTTTTCTAATAATATGTTTAATTTAACGCTTTTTTGGATTTTGCTTTAAAGCAAAAGTATTGTAATGTTATTAAATCTTCTATATTTATTACGTGAAGCAAAAACTTGTGAATCGTTATAAAAGATACTTGCCGCAGACCGCGGAGAATGAAATTACGCACGGTTATAGTTGATGTAGAGAAGGATTGCGCAATGCTAATATTTTTTCAAATAATGCATAAAACAAACATAAAATAAACTAAAAACATATTACACACACTACCTCGCATTTGACACAAACACATACATAACAAACGAAATAGAACATTCAATGTCTTACTATAAAAAACACATAACGTCAAAAATGTCAGATGTCTTTGTCAAAATACCCGCTATTGCTTTTAAATGCAGCTTAGTTTATAAACCTTTTTTTACTTTTAACGGGTGTGTTCAAAATAACTTGATAATTATTACAATTTATTTGAATTTGAGAAATATTCGTGCTGTGGACAATATGAAGTTTAGTTTTTTAATTTAAATAACAGTCGAATTTCGACCGTTGCGACGGGTCACTAGTTTCAATAGATTCTTCATAAGGAAGGAAGTATTATCGTTACTTGCGACCATAAATTTTTATAGATGCTTCCGCTTAATCAATATTTAATATTCAATTATTAGTCATCGATCTATGAATCAGCTTATTGATTACTGTCTAGGGATTGCAATCCGGAAAACCGGATCCGGTAATTCGGCGGATCCGGCACAAATTTACACAAACCGGATCCGGTACCAATTCACAACCGGATCCGGACCTCCACCGGATCCGGTGATTGTATATTTTGACAAAGATTTCACATTACAAAAATAATTACCGTTAGAAATCGATCCTTTTTTTACACTGTTTTAACCGTTTGATTAATGCCGCCGGATCCGGTCGGATCCGGCCGGATTGAAAAAAAAAAACGGCCGGATTGAAAATGAGGCCGGATTGCAATCCCTATTACTGTCCCAGTGTCAACACCACTCTAGTGATGGGAATCCAATAGAGTTTTATTACTCGAGTTATTCGAATAATTGTTTCGAGTCATACTCGAGTTGTCGGGCCACTTGTCTGAAATCCCACACGAGTTGCAAGTTTGCAAGTCGAGTGAGATGTTTTTTGTAGTAATGAAGTAGCAAACGAGCATGCAGTCCACCTGATGGTAAGTGGTCACCATGGACATCTGTTACCAACTTCACATAGAACATAGGTTCTATCTGAAGTCAATCACAGATGCGTTGCTACTCATGGGGATTAGGACGGTCGCCTCATATAAAAGTGTGCCGACAACCACACCTTTCTATCGAAACGCAAGAAATGCTTCACGCTAGAATAGTTGTGGCGATGGTGCCTTCCCGGTCGATTTACACTGATTCTACCTTTAAAATAAGATTTTTGATAACACCTTTATTAACTACCAACACTCGATATATCAACTAATGATAAACTCAAAATTACGGGTATTTCACACGTTTTTAGACTTAGTTGACCCGGCGAACTTCGTTCCGCCTAAAAGTCAAAAATCTAAAAATAACAATGTTTTTCTACTATATTATACATGTGTTATACATAAAAACCTTCCTCTTGAATCACTCTATCTATAAAAAAAACTGCATTAAAATCCGTAGCGTAGTTTTAAAGATCTAAGCATACATAGGGACAGACAGCAAGAAGCGACTTTTATACTATGTAGTGATGCTCCGCAAATCTATTTTTCTACTCAATTAGGTGAACTATAACATGGAAGGTTTAACCTGGCGATCGCAGGTCGCAATTCGCAAAAAGGGTAGTCAACAATGGCATTAGACATCAACTGTCCGCCGAGTTGACTCGATAATTCGAGTTCATGGACATTAAGAAATACTTTTTTATAATCTAGTACGAGTTTGACAATTTCTCTCAAGTGATATTTTTGACTCATTTTAATAGTTAGCGGGTACTCACGATATGCGGTTTTTGAATCCTTTTCGAATTCTTTTTGCCGATATTTCAACCCGTTTCACGGCGTTTCGCCGTGACCACGATCCATACAACTGGGTCGAAATATCGGCAAAAAAAAATCGAAAAGGATTCAACAACTGCATATCGTGAGTACCCGTTAAGTATAAAAATGTGTCAACTCCGCGATAATATTAGTCTAAAATGATATTTTTGAGTCGCTTCCTCCTTTCCTTTGACTGGCCTTTGACTACTCCACTCATAGTGACAACTTGGGAACGATTTTTATGCTTGGCCAATTGAAGATTTGAAGCCTTGTAGATACAAGCCGTTTTTGCCGGACGTGCAAGTTGTGGAATGAGCTTCCTCCTGAGGTATTCCCAGAGCGCTATCACATGGGGTTAAAAGGTGCGAAAAGAGCTCTCCTTCAAAGCCGGCGATGCATTGGCGACTTCTCTGGCGTTGCGAATGTCCATAGGCGACGGTGACTACTTTCCATCAGGTAGCCCGTCTGCCTTATCGTAAGGTTAAAGTATAAAAAAGGCCCTCTTAGGTTTATCTCCGGTAACAATTTAAAATTTTCAAACCGAACTTAAATTTTAAAACCACGTTATATCAAAAAATGCAAAATTGAGTGCCAAAATGTTTTAGATATTTATATCATTGGAATTATCTCATTTTTGAAAATGGCATAAAATGGCATAGGCATGATTTTTAAATATGGCGTCTGCAATCAAAAAAAGAAGGGGAAGAGATGATTTTTATTAGAGATGCGCCGAATAGTGGTTTCACGGAATAACCGAATACCGACTTTGAGGTTTAAAAATGTTGATTTGAAGTTTAATTGCTTTACATTATTAGCTTTATTCAACACACTTTTCGTAGGATTTCTTTGACTTATAGCATAAATCTTACATAAAAAGTTTTGTCTTTCTGTTCTATACCGTGACGTGTAGCCAAGAAAATAGAAAATCTCGAACCGAATATATTCGGCGCTAAAACCGAACAATTCAGCTGATTACAAATAGTGAAAAAGATGCCGAATACCGAATAATAACCGAATATTCGGCGTATGTCTAATTTTTATTATGAAACCCCACAACTTCTAAAAAACGTAAAAAAAATTGTTTTACTGTTTTCATAATAAATTCTAGTTTGACTAGACTATAAGTTGGTAGATAAAATAAGATATAAAAAATGTCACGCTGAGAGGACACCGGCGGCGGTCCAGTGGAGTACCCGGAGTCCTCTTCGCAGCGCCGAGGTCGGCCACCGGGGGGGTTTTAGTGCGGTAAGAATCCCACATAACAGCGTCGGGTACTTTTAGAAAGTTTCCCCTCGAAAACAAAAACAAAAAAAAAGTAAAATATCAAAATATTTTCTTTATATTTATTTTTTATAATTTTTATCATCCGCATAGCAACATCGTTAGCCGTTATTTAAACTTTTCGTATAAAAAAATTAATACACAAACCGAACAGGTGGCGCGCCGAGTCAATAAAGTCGATCAGCTCCGACGGCGGCTGAATGCTAATGCAAAATGCCGATGCTTTTGCCTTACGTCATTGGATATTTAAGAAATATAACTGTGGCGGGAAAACGTAAAATTTGAATCGTGGTTTATTATCTGTATATTTAAATAATTTGAAAATAATATAGTAACTATTGATATAAATAATAATATTATTTAAAAACTACAAAAAAAAATAACAAAAATTCTGCTGCAATAGAAGTATTTTGTTTAATGGATCCTATAACTTTTTCAGCCACTTTATTACATAAGGTATTTTTCCAACTGTGTTTTTATGATACACGTATCTCATATGTTATAAAAGTAGTTGGTAAAATCATAAAAAAACTTAAATTAACGTAAATATTCAATAAATAGTTTTCTTATAATTGTTTTTAAATAATATCACGTGCAGAGGTTATTTTTATTTTATTACATCAACAACATTAAACGGAACCAAATTAATCTAATGACGTTATTTATTACGTTATGAGTCTATTGTTCTTACTCTACTTGGAAGTAACGTATTGTTCCCTTCAGAGAATTATTTATAGCAATAAATATAGAATTGTGCGCAGGACTCATTCATAAAACAAACGTCACTCGACTCGTGAATGAAGGAGGGCTTAAAAACTAAAAACTACAATCCTAAGCGGAAGTGAAACTAAAACCAATTATCTAACGAGAACATCTTACAAACACGGCTGTATAATCCTCATCGCTTAAACATCGCGATGACTGGCGAAAAACAAAACAATGCCCATAGACAATCGCGCCAAATTTCCAAACAAACCACAGATATTATCGGTTACAAAAAATCAAAACCACAGATTGCTTATGAATTATGAATTTATTGACTTTTTGTAAAGGCTTTTTGAATTTGATCAAAGTAATTGGGTGTGGTCTCCATTGGTTTCATCGTGGAAGTACCTAATTTAATAAGTGGTACCTTCTCGATGTATTTGCGGTTTTAATCGGTCAAATTAGAATTCAAAACTTATTAAGAATCAAAAATGATACTATGAGACCTTCAATAAGCCGTAATTTTATTTTACAGATGAGTTGTAATCGAGTTCTAGATTCGATTCCTGGCTAAGCAAATAAGGCTCGCTAATTTTGGGTATGAATCCCCTCAAGATAAAGGTTGAAGCGTAATCAATCTCGGTACATACTCGATACTCGGTAGTCGGTAATGAGGATTGGTAGAAAAGAAAATAAAAAAATACTTCGATTGTTGTAGTACGATTAGGAATCAATATTATTCAATCGAAGAGGTACCGATGTCACACCATACGGCAATATAATAATAATATCTACTTAATATCTGTAATGTATCTCTAATCGGTTTCAGGATAGTGTTTCGTGACGAGTTCGTTACAGACACATTACATTTCATAACTGCTTGACAAGCTAGAGTCCAAAAGAGAGTAATTTTCCCTTTTAGCTCAATTACAATACAAATAAACAACTTACAACTGTCTGAAGGAAGCAAGAACTCTCCTACGTACAACAATCTACTTACCTATATCTAAGTCACTGACAAAATTACATTGTTAGCAACTAAAGCCTCGATGATTTAAAAACAAAAGAATTGTAATTGAAATGAGGCAACACTGGCACTATGGAACAGGTTTCTGTTGCCAAACGCCGTGTTCTATGCTAAACGACCAACGATACCATCATTATTGTCTATGACTCGCACGTTCCAATTTCAAAATGCAGATCGATGACAGGGGGATCGTAGAGTCGTATTGATATTAATTTCACAATTGACACATTATACTGAATCCATTATGATAGTCATAGTCATAATTATTTATTTGCATAAATGTGGTTAGAAGGTTTGTACACAATTTAAAAGTTTCTAACATTTGCCATATCTGGCGTGCAAAATACATTTTTATAGAGTCAGTATGGTATTGTTTAATTAATGTCCATTATAATATTAATAGAATAAAATTATGGTTAGGGCATAAATTCTTTCAGTGTATAAAAACATTTTTCTACGAGCCACTCATGTAGTTGTTTTTTAAATTTATTTACAGTCAAGTTTTTAAATGTATTTGGTATTTTATTATGTATAGTAACACACATATTATATGCGTTTCTAGACCGCATAGCTGTTCGAGAAGGTGGTAAGTATGGTTAAGTGGTGGTAAGCTATTTGGACGCCGAGTTGCAAATTTACATTTTTCACCTTTTTTTCTCAAACAGATGCAAATGCTATTATGGTAAGTTTTCTAAAATAAGTAACTATTAATTACTTACTGTTAATATTTGCGACAAGTTACTTATAGCTCAATAATGAGTATTATTAGCCTTATAATATTATTATATATATTTTAAAAAATATGTAGGTATACGAAAATTAATGCCCATCTTTTGTCCATCTTGAGGATTTCTGGGAGCGATATTGACATTTTCAAAAAAGGGCGACATTGGCGACTCCTCCTGTGTTGCTGATGTACAGCTGAAATATTACACATAAGTATGTCCTTTATCACACCTAAGCAATAACACAGCAGCGCATAATAATGTAATTAGGTAGAGATAGACATGGCGATGCCTCTTTTCGCCGTACTTTAGCATAAAAAGTAACTTGTATCAAAATAATATTATTAATACGTTTCACGCCATCTGTTGGCGCTACCTCCGAAGTCCAATAAAAATAATCTTAGCTTGAAACGCGTCTTATAACAAAGTAAAATTCTAGTAGGTTCTAGTAGGTATTCTATTCAAGGTAGTAGAACCAGTGTAGTTCGACCGGGGAAGTACCACCGCCACACCTATTTCCAGCGTGAAGCATTTCTTGCTTTTCGATAGAAGGGTGTGGTTGCGGTCACACTTTCACATGAGGCGACCATCATAGTCCTCGGGAGTAGCAACGCATCTGTGATTGACTTCAGATGGAACCCATGTTCTGTATGAAGTTGATTACAGATGCCCATGGGCGGCAGTGACCACTTACCATCAGGTGGACTGCATGCTCGTTTGCTACTTCAGTCAAATAAAAAAAAGGTACTAATACACTCCACACCTTCCCTGTTCCCAAAAAGGACTCACAAGATGGCGGCGCGTCGTCTAAACATCAAATTGGTTCGATGACGCTGCAGGCGGCCGCCAAATAATGATATTTACATATTGTTTTGTCACTTTCCTCTTTATTATTTAGCTTAATAGCTTGGTTGGTGTTTTTTAACATTTTATTCTTATGGAGTTTATTTACAGTTCGTGGTGGTCGGTATCCGACGTTAATGTTTTTGACCGACTTCCAAAAAGGAGGAGGTTATCAATTCGTCTTTTTTTCGGTTTAAAGATTCTTTATTTCTCTTATGACATACGTTACAATAAATGTCACTTAAAATGAGAAACTTAACTAACATGAAATAAACATATTTATATTTTGATTCGGCTAAATTATTGCTTTTCAGTGCAAGATTGAGGGTACATGTCTGTGCAAGCGCGCGCGCGCGTGTGTGTGTGTGTGTGTTCACGTGTTTTGCTGATTAATAATTATTAAAATAATAATAATAATAATAAAGAAAAAATTACAAGAATATTATAATAACAAAGAACCCATGTCCCATGCATTTTTAATTACCTATTCAATTGTTTTAGTAAATATTCTTATTTCTTATTTATTCTTTTTTATGTTAGTTATCTGATTTCTCCGGACTGGATGAACCGATTTTGATATTCTTTTTTATTTGAAAGGTAGTGCGTGTCATGGGGTCCCTTTTTTTTAGTTCGCTTTTGACAATGGCATCCATAAGAAAAGCGCGTAAGTCTTAAATTTGCATTAACGATGTGCACGAATAAATCAATATCCCGCCAACCAGTTTTGATGAATTTGGCTAAGGAAGATCTCCCGCCAGGCTAGGTGATCATGCCTGGGGAGCGGCCGTGCTCCGACAGTTGATGTTCGGAACTTGTATATATGCAGAATTCTGAGAATGCTTTGATAGCGTGTTTCAGAATACTAGTAGCGCCATCTCTTGATGAGTAGCGGGAGGTCGCCACAATGAATTTTCTTTTATTTGAAAGAATGTAATTCAGGGGTACTCTGATGAGAGTTTGATAATGTTCTGATCTTAGGATCCATAACAAACATAGTTCCGAAGTCAGCGCTAAACATATTTCTCTGGATGACGGTGATGAAACTTTGTCCTGTATGAGTGCCGACTTCAGAACTATGTACTAAGTACTGAGTAAGTATGTTCTAAACAAAAATTAATTGAAATTATTTTTTACTTTTTTTAACCGACTTCCCAAAGGAAAGAGGTTATCTATTCGTCACGTATATTTTTTTTTTTTTTTTTTTTTTTTATGTATGTTCGGGCGAAATGGCTAGAAATCGTCGACCTACCGACACGATTCATACGACATTGTATGCGGCTAGTTTCACAGGCAGTCCCATATTGAGGAAAATGAAAACCTTCCGGCGGTTTTCCCGGAAAATTGGAAAATGTCGGTTTCTTAAAATCTTGAATAACTTGGGTGTTTCTAAACCGATTTCCATTTTCTTTTTTTCATTTGATAGGAAATTTTGTCACGCAATTTTTTCTCTTGGACATGGGTATGCTGTGATGCTTAACTCTTTGAGTTATGGGGGGGAAACCACCACCACTCCTCAAGTTTTTTAGATAATTCGAGATAACTCGGCTTCTGCCGAATCGATTCTTATGAAACTTGGAATATGTATTATATATCTATGCTTATATAGGTTGACGAAAAATTTGACCTTCAACTCTTCGATCCTGATGATGCAGGGTTACAGCTATCCTAAACTATAACATTAGCTATTTGGTGCTTACATATATGTAATAAGACTACTAAGCAGAGACATGTGATGAAAAATTTGACCTTCAACTCCTCAATCCTGATGATGCAGGGGTGCCTCAAGCCTAAACCATAGGGGTTGACCATTTGGTGCTTATGGGTATGTAATAACAATACTAAGCAAAGACATATTATAAAAAAATTTACCTTCAACTCCTCAACCCTGATGATGCAGGGTGCTGTAAGCCCAAGCCGTAGGTGATGGCCATTTGTTGCTTACGGATATATAATAAGATAGTAAGGCAAAGATGTACGATGACAAATTTGACCTTCAACTCCTCAACCCTGATGATGCAGGAGTACTGCAGGCTTAAACCATAAACGTTAGACATTTGTTGCTCACGGATTTGTAATAACATTGCTAAGCAAAGGTATACAACGAAAAATTGGACCTTCAACTCCTCAATCCTGATGATGCAGGGGTATTGAATGCCTAAGCCATAAAACTTAGCTATTTCATCCTTACGCATTCAAAATGATATTTAAAAAATGTAAGGTAGAACATTAGAAAAATGGTTGTATACAGTGGAAAATTGGACCTTCAACTCCTCAATCCTGATGATATTGGGGTGCTTCAAGCTTAAACTATAGGCGTTAGCTACATGATCGCTACGTATATCTGATAAGATTACTAAGCAAAGATAAAAGATGAAAAATTTGACCTTCAACTCCTCAACTCTGATGATGCAGGGGTACTTCAGGCTTACTATAGGCGTTGGCCATTTGATGCTTATGGGTATGTAATATATTTACAAAGCAAAGACGTATGATAAAAAAATTGACCTTCAACTCCTCAAGCCTGATGATGCAGGGTGCTATAAGCCCAAGTCGTAGGTGATGGTTATTTGGTGCTTACGGGTAAATAATAAGATAGCAAAGCATAGATGTACGACAACAAATTTAACCTTCAACTCTTCAACCCTGATGATGCAGGGGTACTGCAGGCCTAAACCATAAACGTTAGACATTTCTTGCTCACGGATTTTTAATAACATTGCTAAGCAAAGGTATACGACGAAAATTTGGACCTTCAACTCCTCGATCCTGATGATGCAGGGGTATTGAATGCCTAAGCCATAAAACTTAGCTATTTCATGCTTACGCATTTAAAACGAGGTTAAACTGATTAAAGGTAGAACATTAGACTAATGGTTGTATACAGTGGAAAATTGGACCTTCAACTCCTCAACTCTGATGATGATGGGGTGCTTCAAGTTTAAACTATAGGCGTTGGCCACATGGTGTTTAGGTATATCTGATAAGATTACTATGCAAAGATAAAAAATGAAAAATTTGACCTTCAACTCCTCAACTCTGATGATGCAGGGGTACTTCAAGCTTAAACCATAGGTATTGGCCATTTGATTCTTATGGGTCTATTCTTTAAATAAATGTTTACTCAGAAAAAGTTGTTTTATTCGGTTAGGTTAGGTTCGAACAGATTTTTCCAATTCAGAATCTAAGGGAGGGGGCGCGGTAGCGCCCCCGACCGGTTGTGTCAAAGAAGTCTATTTTTAGATGATGACGTCAGCACATATCGTGACTCGTTTATCGTGACTGAAAAGCGTGAAAAAAAAATTTTTAAACAAAAAATACAACCGACTTCCATGCCACATAAAAGTAAAAAATAATTTAAATACATGTTGGTTTAGAGCAAACACAGTACTTAGTACATAGTCCCGAAGTCGGCGCTCATATAAGATACATGTAGTTTCGTCATGATCCAGCAAAATATGGTGAGCGCCGACTTCGGGACTATGTACTAAGTACTGTGTTTGCTCTAAACCAACATGTATTTAAATTATTTTTTACTTTTATGTGGCATGGAAGTCGGTTGTATTTTTTGTTTAAAAATTTTTTTTTGTGACATTGATGTCGGTAGATATTTTTTGTTAAAAAGTTTTTATTATGATTGCGTTTCAAAATATTTCAGTTAAAGTAGTAAAAATGATTAAAAAACTGTTTAAAAAAAATAAACCAAGACAAATCTGTTCGAACTGTTTTGTCTTTGCTAAAAAGAAAATGGTGCTCCCAAAGACTAAATTGGCCGCTTCAGATGAAAGTGTGTCGGCAAAGATTCTACCAGTGAAACGCAAGAACTGCTTCACACCAGAAAGGGGTGTGGCGGTGGTACCCACCCGGTCGAACCATGCTCGGGTAGGTAACGTCGTAGGTAGGAACCATACTTATCCCTGTAGTTCCGGGATCAGAATAGGGCTACGGTATCCCCTGCCTGTCGTAAGAGGTAAAAGGGACTTCCCGGGTTGCGGGCGGTAAGAGTGGGAGCTCGAACCGTCCTGCCAAGCTACCTCGTGTAGGACGACGGCATGTGTGGCCACATGCTATGGTACACACCAGGGAGGCGCACTGAGTACAATGCTCACTGGGAAGAGCCCGAAGAGGGCATCGCGCTCGGAGGATCCCGGTGTCCTCCACACAGAGCCGAGGACGGCCACCGGGGGGGGGGGGGGGGGTTATAGTGAGGTAAAAATCCCACATAACTCGGCGTTGCTCCCACGGCGTCGGGTACCTTTCGAAGGTTTTCCCCTCGATATCAAAAAAAAGGTAGGAACCATAATACCTTGAAATCAGTGGCGTAACTGTACTGTTCGGGGCCCGTGGCAAATTCATCGGAAGGGCCCCCTCCCCACCATATAAACAAATTAAAAAAAAAATAAACAAAAAAATACAACCGACTTCCATGCCACATAAAAGTAAAAAAATATTTAATTACATGTTGGTTTAGAGCAAACACAGTAGGTACTTAGTACATAGTCCCGAAGTCGGCGCTTACCATATTTCCATGGATCACGACGAAACTATATGTGTCTTATATGAGCGCCGACTTCGGAACTATGTACTAAGTACTGTGTTTGCTCTATACGAATAGATAACCTCTTTCCTTTGGGAAGTCGGTTAAAAAAGTTGTAACCCAGTTCTAAAATTGAGTTACAACTTTTTTCACAAATGCTTTGAATTTCAATACATTTTTCTACATGTGTATAGGTACAACTGAGTAGGTAAAAAAATAAATCAGAAACAAAACTTTTTTACTAAACATCACTACATAGTATAAAACAAAGTCGCTTCCAGCTGTCTGTCTCTATGTACGCTTAGATCTTTAAAACTACGCTACGGATTTTAATGCAGTTTTTTTTATAGATAGAGTGATTCGAAGGGAAGGTTTTTATGTATAATACATGCATACTATAGTGGAGGAACACTGACAATTTTAGATTTTTGACTTTTAGGCGGAACGAAGTTCGCCGGGTCAATTAGTGTTTAATAAATAAAAAAAATTGGGAGTTCTTCGAAGGTAGAACCAGTGTAGTTCGACCGGGGAAGTACCACCGCCACACCTATTTCTAGCGTGAAGCAGTTCTTGCGCGAGATGGAAGGGTGTGGTTGCCGGCACACTTTTATATGAGGCGACCATCATAGTCCTCGATAGTAGCAACGCATCTGTGATTGACTTCAGATAAAACCTATGTTCTATTTGAGGTTGTCATGGGCGGCAGTGACCATTTACCATCAGATGGACTGCATGCTCGAATCAGATAAATATATAAAAGTATGTATAAGACAACATTATGCAAATTTACGATAAATATCGAACATCACTCATGAGCGAGGTCCGGGGTTCAAATCCCAGGCACGCCCTACTTTTCCTTAAAGTTTGTGCGTATTAGTTATTTACTAATTAGGTAAATAACTATTTTTTTTTTTGTTTTGGTGGCCGTCCTCGGCGCTGAAAAGGAGGATTCCGGGATCTCGAAACGACTTCAACCGGAATCCTCCGAGCGCGTTGCCCCATCGGGCTCCTTCCAAATGGGCTGCTGGGCCCACCGCTCCGTCTAGTCTTTACGACGGTATTCGACCACATATACCGCCGTCGAACACAGCTCCCACTCTTTTTTTTTTAAAAAAAAAAAACACTTTCATAGCCCCACAGTAGGATTTTCTCCTGTGTCGTGGGTACCATGGACACACACAAAGACGAATACACAAACACCCAGACCCAGAACAAGAATCTAAACTCATCATTCAGATACTTGTCTGGCCGGGAATCGAACCCGGGACCCACTGCGTGTCAGACTGGTACGTTAACCGCTGCGCCACGCGGGTCGTCATAAACTCTAGCCGCCTGCAACCCCGGAAGCCCCTTTTAGTCGCCTCTTACGACAGGCAGGGGATGCCGTAGCCCTATTCTGATCCCCGAACTACAGGGACGTTTAAGAGCAGACCTGTGCCTACTATTGGGACAATTATGCGTTGACGACGATTCATTAGATAGGTAAAGTTAAGGTCGTTAAGACCGGGGAAATACCACCGCATTTCTTGCGTTTCGATAGAAGGGTGTGGTTGCCCACTTTCACATGAGGCGACCATCATAGTCCCCGAGAGCAGCAACGCATCTGTGATTGACTTCAGATGGAACCCATGTTCTGTATGATTACAGATGTTTATGGGCGGCAGTGACCACTTACCATCAGGTGGACTGAATGCTCGTTTGCTACTTCAGTCAGAAAAAGAAGGTAATATTTTACATTTTTAACTGCCGTGTTTAGATTTCATGTTGAGTGGATCACACTACTTTATATGTGTGATCCACATCTTTGAAGATAAATATGGAAAATAAAGAATTATACGTATGAGTCCCCTGCTCCATTTAAAGTTGCTTACACATGGTCATGGACGACAGTGACCACTTATCATCAGGGGGATTGTAAGCTTATTGCTACTTTAATGTGTTATAAAAGTAAGTTACGTTGAACCAAGAATGTTTATTACATAATTTCACATTAGGCTTTAAAATAATCTAATAATATTAGCTATATTGTGATGATAAACAGGATATTATAGTAATTAAGTCTATTTCGGTGACCGAATAAATAAACCTTACAAAGTATTAAACACCCTACTAACGCCATCTAGTATCGAGTAGCGAAACTGCGGTCTATTTTTACGAGATAACCTTGCCATGGCAATTGGCACAGCGTATGAAGTTCAAACTTTGACTACTTTGACAGTTGTAATGTAACAGTGGTCATCTTATTTTTTATATCCCAGCATTTTGATACAAAATATTAGTAATTCGTGAAGTGGTATTACGTGAACACGATGAAAATAAGATCCCACGCACTTCGGGAACGGTGGAATGCAGCGCGCTAGTATCGGTGAGTGGTCTAAACGTGGAATAACAAGCAAATGTCCTTATTTTTAACTGATTAAAAAAAACTGTAGTCAATTGGCTGTTAACCTTTTAACTAAAGGCGATATACGCGTAATTTGACGCTATGCCATGTATAATTTTATTACTGGCCGTCTCGACACCGCATATATTAGTGCCCGTGTTATGTTCAGAACGAGCGGTTTTCGGCATTCGAAATCAGAAACATAACCAATCCTTTACTTATCATAATTGTGTTGTTATCTCAATTAGGACAAATTTCATATTTGAACCTTTGATTGGCGGTAAACTGTACGATAAAAACTATATACTTATTTTTATCTGTTTTTACCAAAATCGGTTGGCGAATTCGGATGTTTTTTTTTTAAACCGGTGCATAAATAAGGCGGCTGGATCTCTTCGCTTTTGAAAATACACAGGTTCGTTATTTTTTTGTTCTATCTAATCAAATGATAATATTTTTTTACTTTAAGATGCTATGGTATGTAATCTGCTACATTTTTAGAATGATAGTGTTATCTACCTGGCAGTAACCAAATTCTGATAGTTTTTACATATTATAATATAATTTATGCATATATAAATGATATATTTTTAAAATATTTACCATGGAATGTCATTATGTTTCCTTTTTTAAAATATGAATTAACTATCTGTATTTACAGTACAAAGGATGAAGTATTTTAAATTTAGAATTGATCTACATAATTTCAATATGTTCTAAAATTAAAAGTAAAAGTTACTTTAACAAAAGTTTAATGAATATTACCTATTTAAATCAATTTTCAATTATCATTATGTAAATAATGGGAGTACAAATTTCAATGCAGTGCTTTTTTTGTGAAATATAGTTTTATTCAATTTAGTATAAACTGTGCAAGTAGTATGTGATCCAAGATGCAATATTTTCTTAACATCTGTTGCACCAATTGTACAAATATTATTTAATACAGAACTATAACTATTTCTATTTTAGCTATAAACAAATTGATCGCTGGAATATCCACTTGCTACCTATTGAGACCACATTTTAAATTTAATGTCATCCTAACTGTAGTTAAGTGGAAGGCATATGGTAGTGATTTTAAAAAATGAAAATACCTTGCAAATAATGAAATTTGTGTTTGTCATTGCATTTATTAGAAAAAAATGGAGGACAGGATAAGTAAAGAAAGAAGTTTCTATATTTTTTTTACAATATATGTCTGGCTGTCTGTATGTTTGATATTGTATCAAGCTAAAAGTCCTGGATTTAATTTAAGGGTTTCAAATAAGACTATATTCTATATGTTGAGGTAACATTCAGTTTTAATTTCATTAAAATCCATCCATTGTATCAAAAGATATTTCATTAATTAACCTTTTAATACACATGATTAATCATTGGTGAAGCCACAGGCAACTACTAGTATGCGACAAATTGTTATTCTATACGACTTGCTTGGCATTGTCACTTTGTTTTTTTTTTATCTGACTGAAGTAGCAAACGAGCATGCCGTCCACTTGATGGTAAGTGGTCACTGCCGCTCATGGACATCTATAATCAACTACATACAGACATGGGTTCCATCTGAAGTCAATCACAGATGCGTTGCTGCTCCCGAGGACTATGATGGTCGCCTCATGTGAAAGTATGCCAGCAACCTCACCCTTCCATCGAAACGCAAGAAATGCTTCATGCTAGAAATAGGTGTGACGGTGGTACTTCCCCGGTCCAACTACACTGGTTCTATCACTTTGACTTAGTTTGGCTTTGCTAAGTTGAGGAGGATTTAGACCTAAATTTTCTCAGTTATTACAGATAATCTATATAAATTTTAATATCACTACATAGTATAAAACAAAGCTGTCTTCCGTTTTCTATCCCTACTTATGCTTAGATATTTACGTATTGGAACAGTATTGTGTATGAAAATGAAAATATCTTACCAAACTGCTGGCTCACTTATATGAGTTTCTGGCTTACTCATATCATAAGTAGCATATCTGCAATTGACTTCAGATAGAACCCCTGTTCTATATAAAGTTGCTGATAGACACACACACAGTCCACAGTCAGACAGGTCTAAATTTTGAATTTAGATTCTTGTTCTGGGTCTGGGTGTTTTTCTCCCAAGAAAAGTGTGACTATGAGTGTGCAGATCTTTTTCACATTTTCTATTGATAAATATCATGGTTAACGGTAGTGTGCTCCAAGCTTTCCTTTATAGGGAACTTTTGAAGGCAGTAGGATCCTTAGTATCGCCGCACACATGACATCGGCAACAGCCACAAAACGCCGCCGCTGGCATATTACCTAGTTCCCATACATTTTGTATGGACTCGCCTCACACGGTGAACGCTTCTAGCTTTTAGTGGTGGCGTTTGTGGCCGCCCTTGGCCCGAGTGACGACACTTAGTGGTTAGAATCCATAGGAAATGCTGCACCTATTTCTACCTTTTTTTTCACGAGGGGGACACCTTCTAAAAATACCCGATACCGTGGAAGCGACGCGGGTTATGTGGGATTCTTACCGCACTAAAACCCCCTCGGTGGCTGTCCTCAGCGCTGCGTGGGGGACTCCGAAATTCCGGAACACAACCGGAATCCTCCGAGCGCGATGCCTATTTCAGACTCGTCCCTGGTGAGCGAATACGCTCACCGCACCTTCTGTGATTTACAGCGGCGTGCGACCACTCATGTCACCGTCCTTCCCGGGGTCGCTTGGCTGCACCGTTCGAGCTCCTACTCTAGCCACCCTCAACCCCGAAAGCCCCTTTTAGTCGCCTCTTACCTATTTCTACCTACGACGACCCGCGTGGCGGAGCGGTTACCATACCGGTCTAACGCGCAATGGGCCTCGGGTTCGATTCTCTTCAAGACAAGTATCTGAATGATGACTTTAGATTCATGTTCTGGGTGTTTGTGTATTCGTCTTGTGTGTGTCAATGGTACCCACGAAACTGGAGAAAATCCTCGTGGGGAGTGTAGAAAGCGTACCTGTTTCGGTCTGAAGGTCGTAGTAAGAAAGACACACTTATACAAGGCATTCCAATTTAGTCATCAGTCGTAGGATAAGATGCTAAGGTGGTAGAACCAGTGTAGTTCGACCGGGCACCGCAACACCTATTTCTAGCGTGAAGCATTTCTTGCGCGAGATGGAAGGTCGTGATTTTATATAAGGTCGGCACACTTTTATATGAGGCGACCATCATAGTCCTCGGGAGTAGCAACGCATCTGTGATTGATTTAGATAGAACCCATGTTCTGTATGAAATTAATTGCAGACTGTGGCCACTTACCATCAGGTGAATTGCATGCTCGTTTGCTACTTCAGTCAGAGAAAAAAAGCCGGATTTGCTTGCAAATGCTCACGAGCGACAGAGGCCGCTTACAATCAGGTGGACTGCTCGTTTGCTACTTCCATTTTATAAGCAGAAGCGTGCCCAACAGTGGGACATTATCAGATGAAGCAATATTGAGTTAAAGTGAACTAATAAATACCAATTAGGAGATTTATTGACAATTATGCGGGGAACGACTGTAACAAGGACGTTTAGTGTAGTAGCGCGAGTGTATCGGAAACTATAGCTTACTAAAAGCTTGTCTCTGTAGTTCCGGGACCAGAATAGGGCTACGGAATCCTCTGTCTGTCTTAAGAGGCATCCGCATCAACTGGACCCGTGGCGGTCCTCCACGGTACGGTTTGAACGGTCTTTCCTACCACGAACTGCAAGATATGGAATGAGCTTACTCCTGAGGTATTCCCGGAGCGCTATGACATGGAGCTCTTCAAAAAGGTGCGAAAAGAAATCTCCTTCAAAGCCAGCGATGCATTGGCGACTCCTCTGGTGTTGCAAATGTCCATAGGCGACGGTAACCACTTTCCATCAGGTGGCAAGTCCGCCTTATCATTAGGTACAAATAAAACGAAAAAAAGAGGCGACTAAAAGGGGTTTCCGGGGTTGCAGACCGCTAGAGTGGCAGCTCGAACCGTTCGGTTAGGCGACCCTGGGAAGGACGGCGGTATGTGTGGTCGCATACCGTTGTAACGACCAGGCGGAGCGGTGGGCCCCAGCGGCTCACCTGAGAGGAGCCTGTTTGGCAACGCGCTCAGAAGACTCCATTTGCGTACCGGGGGGGTTTCATGCGGAAAAAATCCCACATAACCGTGCGTCGCTCCCACGACGTCTAGTACCTTTTGAAGATTTCCATTTCGAAAACAAAAAAAAAGGTAGTTAAGGAGCAGGCGGGCGAAGCCGCGGGCAAAAGCTAGTGTTTTTATAATACAAATCATCAATTCGTTCGATACGTAAAAAACTAACCGCACCATAATATCTAAGACCAGAATTACAAGTACTAATGAATAATTTAACAAAACTTGTTTTCAAAAGATTTTATCGACTCTGAGGATGTAGGTAGCCTAAGTTTTATAGCGGACTGACTGAAGGTTTTGGTCCGGTGGGTCGCGGGTTCGAATCCTAGCTATTTTTTTTTAACGCTCAGACGTATGCGTTGGGGATTTCGATGGGTTTTTATGGGGTGGTAGAGGGATTCAAGGGTATAACAAATTATAAACATTAGGGTTAACTGGGCCCTCGTCCCTGTAGCCTCGGGGTCAGAATAGGGCTACGGTATCCCCTGCCTGTCGTAAGAAGCGACTAAAAGGGGCTTCCGGGGTTGCAGACGGCTAGAGTGGGAGCTCGAACCGTTCGGTCAGGCAATCCCGGGAAGGACGGCGGTATGTGTGGTCGCATACCGTCGTAAAGACTAGACGGAGCGGTGGGCCCAGCCGCCCATCTGGGAGGAGCCCGACGGGGCCCGATGGATTCCGGTTGAAGTCGTTTCGAGATCCCGGAGTCCTCCCTTTTCAGCGCCGAGGACCGCCACCGGGGGGGTTTTAGTACGGTAAAAATCCCACATAACCCTGCGTCGCTCCCACGGCGTCGGGTACCTTTGGAAGGTTTCCCCCTCGAAAACAAAAAAAAAAAAAAAGGGTTAACTGGGCCCTGGCTTAAAAGATATTAAGGATCAAAGTTGGATACGGATCAGCCACTGATCAAGAGTTCTGACAGCTCTAGGCTAATTATAAGGACGCGCCCCACCAGGTGTGTTACAGTCGGCCTAGAAGTATTAACTACAGCTTGTCGAGCAAAAAGGTCGCCAAATCTACGTTCTCCGGTGTGTTAGCGTTTTGTCTCAGTCTAGTTGAAATATGTAGGGTAAATGCAATGATGCTAGATTAATAGTGCATGCGAAAACACGATACCAGCGCGCCCCTCAATCCTGGCGCCCTAGGCTGCAGCCTAATTCGTCTAAGGGTTAATCAGGCTCTGTTACGTATTATATATTTAACTAACAGAACCCGATTTCGTTCGCGCAAACCATAACATGATCTATTTAGAAATCCATTGGAGGGCTGATCCAGGTGGTTGGCTGGTAAACAAACCATTAAAAAGCAAGCAGACACGCGGTCTGCCTGATAGTAAGTAGTTACTATTAGGCAGGCAGTAATCTTATATAAGATTAATATTTAAAATATATTACTAGTTAGCCTTCATGTGAGGCGAAAATCTTAGACCTCTGGAGAAGCTGCAGCTTTAATTCTGTATGGAATTAGAAAAAAATATAATCGGGCGCGGGGGTACAACCCATTATTGTCCCACTGCTGGGCACGGGTCTTCTCTCAGAATGAGAGAGTTTTAGGCCATAGCCCACTGCGCTGGCCAAGTGCGAATTGGTGGACTTCACACACCTCCGAGAACTTTTTTTTAAAGAACTCTCGGGTATGTAGGTTTCCTCACGATGTTTTCCTTCACCGAAAAGCAGTGATAATTAATTTCTAATACGCACATAAATCAGTGGTGTGTGCCTGGGTTTGAACCTCGGACCTCCCGATTGATAGGCCAAGTTTCAACCATTAGGCTATCACTGCTCTCTAATCTTTAATCGGGCGCAGAAACCACTTATTGTCAGAAAATCTGCATGCTTGTTTCAAAATGAAGGCTATAAAATTTATTAATAATTAAAGTACATAGCCTACGAGGCTACGGATAACTTGCTAGAATGCGAAGTTATATATATATATATATATCTTCACTACATAGTATAAAACAAAGTCGCTTCGCGCTGTCTGTCCCTATATATCCCGGCACACTTTCACATGAGGCGACCATCATAATCCTCGGGAGCAGCGACGCATCTGTGATTGACTTCAGATGTAACCCATACTCTGTATGTAGTTGAATACAGATGTCGCAGGGCGGTAGTGACCACTTACCATCAGGTGGGCTGCATGCTCGTTTGAGACTTCAGTCAGATAAAAAAGGTATATGTTAGACCATCGTCCCGGTAGTTCCTCGATCAGAATAGGGCTACGGCATCCCCTGCCTGTCGTAAGAGGCGACTAAAAAGGGCTTCCGGGGTTGCAGGCGGCTAGAGTGGGAGCTCGTACCGTTCGGTCAGGCAATCCCGGGAAGGACGGCGGTATGTGTGGTCGCATACCGTCGTAAATACTAGACGGAGCGGTGGGCCCAGCCGCCCATCTGGGAGGAGCCCGATGGGGCAGCGCGCTCGGAGGATTCCGATTGAAGTCGTTTCGAGATCCCGGAGTCCTCCTTTTTAGCGCCGAGGACGGCCACCGGGGGGTTTTAGTGAGGTAAAAATCCCACATAACCCTGCGTCGCTCCCACGGCGTCGGGTACCTTTTGAAGGTTTTCCCCTGGAGAACAAAAAAAAAGATGTTACACAAGCAACAATGGCTCTGTTACCTCGTTCAAATAAATCGAGATTTTTATTCGATTTGTATCGTATTTGGATAATGTTTTGTAATAAAATTATTTCCTTAACTATTTCTCACGCCTAACGGACGTCGATAAGTTATTTAACATACATATTATAATATATACGTTAAAATTGATTACTCGTGAAATATCCTGTGTTTTATAGATCAAGTTTCGAGTTTATAATAAAAGTTGAGGTGACAGTCCCACGGTTTTTGAGCAATTGATTCAATACACGAATAATAATAGGTGGTAGAACAAGTAGTTCGAGTTGGGACGTCCCTGTAGCCTCGGGGTCAGAATAGGGCTACGGTATCCCCTGCCTGTCGTAAGAGGCGACTAAAAGGGGCTTCCGGGGTTGCAGACGGCTAGAGTGGGAGCTCGAACCGTTCGGTCAGGCAATCCCGGGAAGGACGGCGGTATGTGTGGTCGCATACCGTCGTAAAGACTAGACGGAGCGGTGGGCCCAGCCGCCCATCTGGGAGGAGTCCGATGGGGCAGCGCGCTCGGAGGATTCCGGTTGAAGTCGTTTCGAGATCCCGGAGTCCTCCTTTTCAGCGCCAAGGACGGCCACCGGGGGGTTTTAATGCGGTAAAAATCCCACATAACCCTGCGTCGCTCCCACGGCGTCGGGTACCTTTGGAAGGTTTCCCCTTCGAAAACAAAAAAAAAAAAAGTTCGAGTTGTGAAGTACCACCGCCACATCTATTTCTAGCGTGAAGCATTTCATGCGCGAGATGGAAGGGTGTGGTTGCCGGCACACTGACATGAGGCGATCATCTTAGTACTCGGGAGTAGCAACGCATCTGTGATTGACTTCAGATAAAACAGCTGTTCTGTACGAAATTGTTTACAGTTGTCTATGGGCGGTAGTGACCACTTACCATCAGGACAGCATGCTCGTTTGATACTTCACTCAGAAAAAAACGGAGGAGTATGAAATTACGCACCGTTATAGTTGATGTAGAGAAGGATTGCGCAACGCTAATATATTTTTCAAATAATGCATAAAACATACATAAAATCAATTAAAAACACATTAAATACACTACCTTGCATTTGACACAAACACATAATAAACGAAATAGAACATTCACTGTCTTACTATGATAATACATAACGTCAAAAATGGCAGATGTCTTTGTCAAAATACCCGCTTTTAAATGCAGCTTAAATAATAAACCTCTTTTTACCTTTAACGGGTGCGTTCAAAATAACTTGAAAATTATTACAATTTATTTGAATTTGAGAAATATTCGTGCTACTTTGGACAATGTGAAGTTTAGTTTTTTTAATTTAAATTACGGTCAATTTTCGACCGTTGCGACAGGTCCTATCTAAAGCTATCTAAAGCTAAGAGCAGTGATAGCCTTCTCAAAACTTCTCAATCGGGAGTTCCAACGTTCAAACCCAGGCACGCACCACTGATTTATGTGCGTATTAGTATTAGTATTAGTAATTATCACTGCTTTTCGGTGAAGGAAAACATCGTAAGAAACCTACACACCCGAGAGTTCTTTAAAAAAAGTTCTCGGAGGTGTGTGAACCACCTATTCGCACTTGGCCAGCGCGGTGGACTGTGGCCTATAACTCTCTCATTCTTAAAGAAGACCCGTGCCCAGCAGTGGGACAATGGGTTGTACCCAAAACCTATCCAAAAGTCCGCATTAACGCCGTAGCAACACATCTATGAGGACCTCGGTAAGACTAATCTTATCTGGGGTTGTTAGCATTTCTATTTTGCCGTAAGATATGCAAAATCTAAACTTAACTTCATATAGGCCAGTGGTTCCCAAACTTGTGTATACCGCCCAATTTTGAAAATTATCTGGCGGATCATTTTTCCTTTTTTGAAATGAAATGAAATGTCTTTATTTTGTATAAGCCTACGGAGGCACTTACAAATTGTCAATTACATATATATTTTTTTTACACTACCACCGGATCGGAACACGACCTCAACTGATTGGATCCGGCAAGAAACTCAGTGGGTTTGTCTTTTTTATTTGTATATCTTTTTTATTGTCATATTGCTTTTACATTGGTTATAAAAGTCTAGAAAGCTGAAAATTAATCTGCCTGAAAGACGTCGACGTAAAAAATACTATTCCTATATTTTTTGGACTTTCCTGAAACAAATCAATCCCAAGCCGTTAAAAACAGTAACCGAGCGAAAATTAGCAGCTATATTCCCCACTGGGCCCATAACCCTTTAGGGGTTCGGTGTCCGCCACTTTGAGAACCACTGACTCAGATTAACATATCCAGCTTATAATGCTTGTATCATGTTTCCCAAACGTGACAGAGTAACAGTAAACCCGCTGAGAATATCTACGCGATAATTAACCAAACGATAATTTGGCTCATTAATTATTTATTAGGAACTAATAAAATAAATGTTGATACATTTGTTAAATAAAAAGCTTTCTACGCGCAAGGAATCTTGGTTTTATTTATTATATATTATATGTATTAAATAAAAACGGCTAAGTGCGTGTTGAACTCTCGCACCAAGTTCCGTACAATCACTACATAGTATAAAGTCGCTTCCCGCTGTCTGTCCCTATTAGGGATTGCAATCCGGCCTCATTTTCAATCCGGCCGGATCCGGTTGGATTAGTTGGATTAATCGAACGCTTAAGACAGTGTTAAAAAAAGGATCGATTTCTAACGGTAATGTCTGTTTTTTAATTATTGTTTGTGTACAAAAATTATAAAATAAATAAATAAATAATTATTTTTGTAATGTGAAATCTTTGTCAAAATATACAATCACCGGATCCGGTGGAGGTCCGGATCCGGTGGTGAATTGGTACCGGATCCGGTTTGTGTAAATTTGTGCCGGATCCGCCGGATTACCGGATCAGGTTTTCCGGATTGCAATCCCTAGTCCCTATGTATGCTTAGATCTTTAAAACTACGCTACGGATTTTAATGCAATTTTTTTAATAGATAGGGTGATTGAAAAGGAATATTTTTATGTATAAAGCATATAGTGGAGGAACACCGATAAGTTGAGATTATTGACTTTTGGCGGAACGGAGTTCGCCGGGTTACCTATAGGTAACTAGCTGACTAGGTAATTCTCATGAACCCATTATTGGCCCACTGCTGGACACGGGTCTTCTCTCAGAATGAGAGAGTTTAGGCCATAGTCCACCGCGCTGGCCAAGTGCGAACTGGTGGACTTCACACACCTCCGAGACCTATTTTTTTTTTTAAAGAACTCGAAAGAAAAGAAAGAGGTGTGTAGGTGTGTACTCGAAAGAAGAAGAAAGAGGTGTGTAGGTTTCCTCACGATGTTTTCCTTCACCGAAAAACAGTGATAATTAATTTCTAATACGCACATGAATCAGTGGTGCGTGCCTGGGTTTGAACCTCGGACCTCCCGATCGAGAGGGCAAGTTTCAACCATTAGGCTATCACTGCTCTGACTGACTAGGTAATTAGATGACATGGCGTTATTTATAAAATATGCCACAATAATCATCTTTGCTGTATGCGAGCCCACCTTAAATATTTTCAAGGTAGAACCAGTGTAGTTCGACCGGGGAAGTACCACCGCCACACCTATTTCTAGCGTGAAGCACTTCTTGAGTTTCGATAGAAGGGTGTGGATGCCGGCACACTTTTGAAGCGACCATCTTAGGCCTTAGGAGTGGCAACGCATCTGTAATTGAACACGCGTTACCCCTCCCCCCCCTGAGAACTAAGAGTCATGTAAGCCTATTTTTTGCAGAAGTATCCACTCAGGACATATAGTTATAAAGATAACAGAATATGTTAATGTCGTTTTTGCCACATTGACATCCAAACGCGCCGTCCTTAATGTGCTAACATTTACAACTGGTTTGCTTTGCGCTTGTAAATTATTCTTCTAATGTTTGCTCCATTTAATCTGGTTGATTTCACTGGTTGGTTTGGTAATTGATTCGGTCGCGGGTTTGAATCCTAGGCGCTTATTTTTTTATCTGACTGAAGTAGCAAACGAGCATGCAATCCACTTGATGGTAAGTGGTCACTGCCGCCCTGCGACATCTGTAATCAACTTCACACAGACCATGGGTCCTTTTTTTTTTTGTTTTTGAGGGGGAAACCTTCCAAAGGTACCCGACGCCGTGGGAGCGACGCAGGGTTATGTGGGATTTTTACCGCACTAAACCCCCCCCCCCCCTGGGCCGTCCTCGGCGCTGAAAAGGAGGACTCCGGGATCTCGAAACGACTTCAACCGGAATCCTCCGAGCGCGCTGCCCCATCGGGCTCCTACCAGATGGGCGGCTGGGCCCACCGCTCCGTCTAGTCTTTACGACGGTATGCGACCACACGTACCGCCGTCCTTCCCGGGATCACCTGACTGAATGGTTCGAGCTCCCACTCTAGCCGTCTGCAACCCCGGAAGCCCCTTTTAGTCGCCTCTTACGACAGGCAGGGGTACCGTAGCCCTATTCTGACCCCGAGGCTACAGGGACCGCGGGTTTGAATCCTAGGCGCCTATTTTTTTATCTGATTAAATTAGCAAACGAGCATGCAATCCACTTGATGATAAGTGGTCACTGCCGCCCTGCGACATCTGAAATCAACTTCACAAAGACCATGGATCCTATCTGAAGTCAATCAGATGCGTTGGTACTCCCGAGGACTATGATGTTCGCCTCATATAAAAGTGTGCCGGTGGTACTTCCTCGGTCGAACTACACTGCTACTACCACCTTTAAATTTTAAGTTTTGAAGTTATTTTGGGGTATGTATAGATACTAGGTGACCCGGCGAACGTCGTTTCGCATAAAAGTCAAATATCTAAAATTATCAGTGTATTATATATAAAAAAAACATGCGTGCGTACAAAGTACACATGTCAGAAGTGAAACTTCTTTGGCGAACTAATTTATAAATCTTGTTTATATTTATACAAATCTAAAACTTTAAATTTCCAAGATTAAGAGGAAGGGAAAAAGGCGTGATACGACGTTCGCTCTGTCTCACTTTTTCTCTCAATCTTTCTCACTCGCTTGCTCCCTACTCTCACTCCACGGCTAGTTGCTCATGCTACGTTCGCCCTGTCTTACTCTCTCTCAATCGGTCTCGATCACTCTCTCTCTCTTTTCCGACACTTCCGTTGCATACCGGCGTGACGTTTCATCTGTAAAAATTTTACCCTCATGCGCCTAAAGAAGTTTCACTTCAAAACCTTCCTCTTGGATCACTTTATCTGTTAAAAAAGCTGCATTAAAATCCGTAGCGTAGTTTTAAAGATCTAAGCATACATAGGAACAGACAGCGGGAAGCGACTTTTTATACTATGTAGTGATTGTGATAACCGTGCCAAAAATCATACTCCTCCGTCCGCGGATTTGTTTTAAAAAGAGGTTTCTTGTTTTTGCTCCACGTATTAATGTATAGATAGTATAATTATGTACAAGTGGAGATATTACATTATTACTAGCTGTCCCGACAAACGTTGTTTTGCCATATAAAAAATAAAAAAAATGTTAATAGTGGACAACCCTTAAGGGGTATGAAAAATAGATGTTGGCCGATTCTCAGACGTACTGAATAAGCATATAAAATTTGGTAAAAATCGGTCAAGCCGTTTCGGAGGAGTTTGGCAACAAAAACTGTGACACGAGAATTTTATATAATAGATTTACAATATTTTCTTAATAACTTTATTATATAACCAGGCGCAAAAATTCAGTAATCGATAATTAAATATGTTATCGTATACATAGATATACTGTAGATATATAATATTGATAGTGTTCTAATGCTAAAGTTATATTTATATTAAATATAGGAATTTGACGATAAGTTAAGCAATTCGTTAATACAGATAATGTGTTTGGTAACTGAAGTAGGAATTATAGGTAGCTGCTTATAATTTTGCCAACTACGTCAGATAGAGGGTAATATATTTGTATGATTGCGTCAGAAATAGTTTTTTAATAGATAGAGTAATTCAAGGGAAAGGTTTGTATGTATAAAGCATGCATAATATAGTGGAGAAACATTTTTGACTTTCAGGCGTAACTAAGTTCGCCGGGTCAGCTTTTTTTTTTTGTTCTCGTCGGGTACCTTCAAATGGTACCCGACGCCGCGGGAGCGACGCAGGGTTATGTGGGATTTTTACTGCACTAAGCCCCCCCCCCCCCCCCTGGTGGTCGTCCTCGGCGCTAAAAAGGAGGACTCTGGGATCTCGAAACGACTTCAACCGGAATCCTCCGAGCGCGTTGTCCCATCGGGCTCTTCCCAGATGGGTGGCTGGGCCCACCGCTCCATCTAATCTTTACGACAGTATGCGACCACACATACCGCCGTCCTTCCTAGGATTGCCTGACCGAACGGTTCGAGCTCCTACTCTAGCCGTCTGCAACCCCAGAAGCCTCTTTTAGTCGCCTCTTACGACAGGCAGGGGATGCCCTAGCCCTATTCTGATCCCCAAACTACAGGGACGTCGCCGGGTCAGCTGGTAGTTTATATAGAGAAGGAGTGGAATTTGATATTTTTTTCGAATAATGCATAAAATCAACTAAAACCACATTACACGAACTACCATACATTTGTCACAAACACATATATACGTGGTCGTGACGTCAGTAAGGTCAGAATCTTCATTATGTACTATCAAATCTTGATGAATTCAAGTAAAGCACAGAAGTTATTCTTCTTCGATTTATTTAAAGTTGAGGAGGTCCGATCGGTTCGACGGTTAAACAAGAATCTCATACCGGAAGGCGCTCGCCTTTTTATAACAATGTTTGGTGAGATGACAATAACAAATTTATGGAGGGTAGACTAAATTAACATCTATAGAAATCATATAATATTGCTAATTTAATAAACAAACAATCTGTAAACTAACTAAAATTATTATTTTCGGCGACGTGTTTTTCATAAATACGCGGTGTCCCGCCGACATATACCTATAATAAATGAAATAAAACGTTCATTGTCTTACTATGAACACACATAATGTCAAAAATGTCAGATCTCTGTCAAAATACCCGTCATTGTTTTTAAATGCAGCGTAGTAAATTAAACTTATTTTTCCTTTTAACGGGTGTTTTTAAAATAACTCGATAATTAACACTAGAAGCGCGGACCATTATGACACCCACTCTCCACAGTTCGGTTTGCACGCTCGTTTCTGCCACGGACGTGCAAGTTGTGGAATGAGCTTCCTCCTGAGGTATTCCCGGAGCGCTATGACATGGGGTTCAAGAAAGGTGCGAAAAGAGCTCTCCTACAAAGGCGATGCATTGGCGACTCCTCTGGTGTTGCGAATGTCCACAGGCGACGGTGACTACTTTCCATCAGGTAGTTTGCCGTCTGCCTTATCGTTAGGTTAAAGTATAAAAAAAAAAATAAAAAAAAATAAAAAAATAAATAAATAAATAAAAATAAAAAAAACAACCCTACAAGCACGGATGGGTAAAAAAAGGTCTATTGCATTTAAGTGGTTGAAGTCCCGTGCGCATAATATAATCATATTTCATGAAAAGTCGTAAAACTCATGGTTAAACGCATATTAATAATAACTAGACTATAACAAGATAGACTTTTTTTATTTGACTGAAGTAGAAAACGACACTTTCACATGAGGCGACCGTCATAGTCCTCAGGAGTAGCGACGCATCTGTGATTGACTTCAGATGGAACCCATGTTCCGTAGTTGATTACAGATGTCGCAGGGCGGCAGTGACCACTTACCATCAGGTGGACTGCATGCTCGTTTGCTACTTCAGTCAGATAAAAAAATATATATTCCCCTAGTTGTAAGTACAATTTGATATAAGTGTATGTTATTCATTTATATTTTATATGTGTATTGAATGGTAATAGCATGTAGTACTATTAATAGTTGGAATAAATTTTCTTTCTTCTTTAACCCTGATTACAAATGTCCATGGGCGGCAGTGACCACTTACCATCAGGTGGACTGCATGCTCGTTTGCTACTTCAGTCAGTGAAAACCGTGGTAAGCCCACTCCGATGGTCCCTGTAGTTCCGGGATCAGAATAGGGCTACGGCATCTCCTGCCTGTCGTAAGAGGCGACTAAAAGGGGCTTCCGGGGTTGCAGGCGGCTAGAGTGGGAGCTCGAACCGTTCGGACAGGCGATCCCGGGAAGGACGGCGGTAAATGTGGTCGCATACCGTCGTAAAGACTAGACGGAGCGGTGGGCCCAGCCACCCATCTGGGAGGAGCCAGATGGTGCAACGCGCTCGGAGGATTCCGGTTGCGGTCGGACCGAGTTCCCGGCGTCCTCTTTATAGCGCCGAGGACGGCCACCGGGGGGTTTTAGTGCGGTAAAAATCCCACATAACCCTGCGCCGCTCCCACGGCGTCGGGTACCTTTTGAAGGTTTCCCCTTCGAGAACAAAAAAAAAGCCCACTCCGATAGCCCCTTTGCCCAATGGGACAATAGATTAACATCGACCAGTTAGGCAAATATCCACGTGTAAAACTCTTATTATTTAGCCGGTAAACTCACATTTGACATTTAGTCCAACATTCTTAGCGTGTAGCCAAAAACGATAACTATAATCGAGTTTTGGTTAGATAAGGATGCGTGCAAATCGACGTGTTGGTTGAGCGAGGCGGGTTTTGAAGCGATTTTGACTATATTACATAAAATACGATTGCCAAATTGTCCTATATTGTTCGTTTGCTAGTATTACTTTTATCCTCCTTTTTTAGCGCGGAGGACGGCCACCGGGGGGGGGGGGGGGGGTTTAGTGCGGTAAAAATGCCACGTCGGGTACCTTTTGAAGGTTTCCCCCTCGAGAACAAAAAAAAAAGTATTACTTCTATACGTGAAAACTTGTAATCGGCTTTTTATTTGTTATAATTAGTGCATACTCATTAATAAGAAGCTGCAATTTTTCCTAATAAATTAATTAATTAATTAATTAATTTGTTCGTTGTTGGACGGATTTTTTTATATTTGTACCTAACAACAAGGCAGGCGGGCCACCTGATGGAAAGTGGTTACCGTCTATGGACATTTGCAACACCAGAGGATTCGGCAATGCAGCGCCGGCTTTGAAGGAGAGCTCTTTTTGCACGTTTCTTGAAGAGCCCCATGTCATACCTCAGCCGATACTCAATATTCAATAGAGATGGGTTTTCTATCTAAATGGGTTAGCTTAAGAGCTTAAACGACTAGATGGTAACTTTAGAAAATATCTTTTTATTTAAAGTAGTAAACAAGCAGCTTGCAGTCCACCTGATGGTATTTGGTTACTGCCGCCCTGCGACATCTGTAAGCAACTTCAAATAGATCTGTCTAAAGTCAATCACAGATGCGTTGCTACTCCCGAGGACTATGATGGCCGCCTCATACAAAAGTGTGCCGGCAACCTCACCCTTCTATCGAAACACAAGAAATGCTTCACGCTAGAAATAGGAGTGGTCAGACTAAGATTGCACGTTCCATCTCAAAACGCTTCCGCTCGGAACAAGTGTTAATTTAAATGCGTCTTAAATATATTCAACATAATATTAGGACCGGCAACTGTGCAGGTTGTATTTATTATAATATGTAGTTCGTTTTTGTCTTAGACCTACTAATAAATTAAATTGAAACGGCTCTAGATAATAACTAAAATGTCATTATGTTACTACAATTTTAAATTAGATCAAAGCAAAAACCCATACTTGAGAATTATTTACTACTAGGTTATTCCTGCGGTTTCGCTCGCTTCGGTTATAAGTACCACGATACTAATTTTACGAGGTGGTAGATCCAGTTTAGTTCGCCCGGGAAGTACCACCGCCACACCTATTTCTAGCGTGAAGCATTTCTTGCGTTTCGATAGAAGGGTGTGGTTGTCGGCACACTTTCACATGAGGCCACCATCATAGTCCTCGAGAGTAGCAACGCATCTGTGATTGACATCAGATTGAACCATGTTCTATATGAAGCTTATTACAGATGTCCATGAGCGGCAGTGACCACTTATCATCAGGTGGACTGCATGCTCGCTTGCTATTTCAGTCAGATAAAAAAAAATGTGAAAGTATGTTTGCTTGTTCCTCTTTTACGTCGCTACAAAGCTATTATTTGATATGGTTTATGTGCTGGGAGATAGTTAGGAGGATGGATAAGGCTACGTTTTACCGCGCGCTCTCATTCCCATGAGAATATCGATGTTTTTCGTTGCTAGATATTTAGTAGTTCCAGACGTTGTTAATAGATGGCGTTAGTAAAATTCATTTGCAAGTCCTGAATCACGCTATCAAATGATACATGTAATTTTCTCAAGTCAAAAGCAACTGATAAATTCAACATAATTTTGAATTTGTGCTGACCATACGGGCGAAGCCGCGGGTAAAAGCTTGTAATGGAATAATAGGATACTACTATGTGTTAGTCTAGATTTCGAACTATGTGTGTGACAAATTGCAGTCAAATCTAACGTTAGGAGTTCATACTACTCAATATGATCCCACCAAAAATAGAGCAGACATGATTTTTTTCTGTGAAAAAACAACTTCAAACCGCGTTTCCCATCGTTCCGCTCCGGTCGTCACTCGTCACTCGTAGCGATTCGAATGTAGCTCCATCGGCTAGTTATCAAGACGAGTATGCAAGTGATATGCAAATCTAGCAAGGAGCTTCTCAGGTGAGAGATTGCTTCCGGCGAATCTTGTGTAAACTTTATAATTAGACGTTAATCATTAAATTATAGAAAGTTTAGGTGCTCGCCTCGCCTCGCTCATGACCCGGCATCTGATACATCAACGTCCACCGCGGCCAAGTGTAAACTGTGTTGTAAACAATAGTTCAGTTATTACAAAAGTGATTTTATCGGTACCAATCTCGGATCGGAGGTAGTTTTGGTTTGTCGAAATCGGAATCGAAAACGAAGGTTTTTTTTATCTGACTGAAGTAGCATACGAGCATGCAGTCCACCAGATGGTAAGTGGTCACTGCAGCCCGGCGACATCTGTAGCAGGGATGTTGCGGATGCCTATTTTTTCACATCCGCGGATGTGAATGCGGAAGCGGATTCTTGAAGGCTCACATCCGCTCACAAAACAAAGATAAAGTAATTATTGACATTTATATTACTGAAAGTATTTTATAGAGGTATGTAAAGTTAGGATAGGAGCATTGCCTTTAATAACTCCCTGATTCAGGGCGGTTACGTAGAGGTTCGTAAATTAAATCCGCGCTACTAAGTAGTTGTCCGCTAGGTACACAGATGCTAGGTGGAGTGAACAAAACTCTTATAAATCAAAATATCAAATCTAAACCATAAATCATCCACTGCAGAAAAACCTCGTAATAAATTATCTACAAGAAACAAATCATGCACCATAAGAAACGCGTCGGATCTTGTCACCAATTTTTATGCTATAATTTGTTATTATCACATGCGTACAGTACGCGTTCTTCGCCAGGCCCTCCAGATTTCTTTAGCACTTACATTCGCATCCGCATGAATATTCGCATTGATTACACGCGGATACAGATGCGGATGCAGATGTCTAAATCTATGCGGAAGCTCCGCATTTGCGGATGCGGATGCGAATATTCGCAACATCCCTGATCTGTAGTCAACTTCATACAGAACATGGGTTCTATCTGAAATCAATCACAGACGCGTTGCTACTCCCGAGCACTATGATGGTCGCTCTCTTGTGAAAGTGTGCCGGCAACCACAACACACCCTTCTATCGAAACGCAAGAAACGCTAGAAATAGTTGTGGCGGTGGTACTTCCCCGGTAGAACTACACTGGATCTACCACCTGGGAAAGCATCTGTGATTGACTTTAGATCGAACCCCTGTTTTATATGAAGTTGCTCGCGGAGGTCCACAGGCGGCTGTTACCAGTTACCATCAGATAGATTGCATGCTCATTTGCTACGTCAACCTTATAAAAAAATACCAGACTGCTTACTTGCCACTAAGACATAATATTCCTAGTAGATTCAGTAGATTTCAGCGTACTTTAAACTATATGAAACTTGACCAAAACCTGTCCACAGACTGATATGTCGACGCGGAGTGGCGCCAGCGCTATCCGTGCCCGGCGCGGTCACAAGGAGCGCTCGAAGAACTTCACCGAGCTGGAGAAGCGGACGGTGCTCGAGCTGATCGCTCGCCACCGCGACGTGCTCCGCCAGGGGCGCTCCAACAACGCGACCAACCGCAGCAAGCAGGTAACATCCCCCGATACACGATTAGACGCCACCATGTCACCCGGCACTAGGTTAGATGCCACTATGTTACCCGCCACTTGATTACATGCCACCGAGTCGAACATTACTTGATCATACATAACCCTGTCATACGTCATACTGTCAGCTGTCACTTGGAGAAGCGGACGGTGCTCGAGCTGGTCGCTCGCCACCGCGACGTGCTCCGCCAGGGGCGCTCCAACAACGCGACCAACCGCAGCAAGCAGGTAACATCCTCCGATACACGATTAGACGCCACCATGTCACCCGGCACTAGGTTAGATGCCACCATGTTACCCGACACTTGATTACATGACACCCGAGTCGAACATTACTTGATCATACATAACCCTGTCATACGTCATACTGTCAGCTGTAACTTGGAGAAGCGGACGGTGCTCGAGCTGATCGCTCGCCACCGCGACGTGCTCCGCCAGGGGCACTCCGACAACGCGACCAACCGCAGCAAGCAGGTAACATCCTCCGCTACACGATTAGACGCCACCATGTGACCCGGCGCTAGGTTAGATGCCACCATGTTACCCGCCACTTGATTACATGCCACCGAGTCGAACATTACTTGATCATACATAACCCTGTCATACGTCATACTGTCAGCTGTAACTTGGAGAAGCGGACGCTGCTCGAGCTGATCGTTCGCCACCGCGACGTGCTCCGCCAGGGGCGCTCCAACAACGCGACCAACCGCAGCAAGCAGGTAACATCCTCCGCTACACGATTAGACGCCACCATGTGACCCGGCGCTAGGTTAGATGCCACCATGTTACCCGCCACTTGATTACATGCCACCGAGTCGAACATTACTTGATCATACATAACCCTGTCATACGTCATACTGTCAGCTGTCACTTGGAGAAGCGGACGGTGCTCGAGCTGGTCGCTCGCCACCGCGACGTGCTCCGCCAGGGGCGCTCCAACAACGCGACCAACCGCAGCAAGCAGGTAACGTCCTCCGATACACGATTAGACGCCACCATGTCACCCGGCACTAGGTTAGATGCCACCATGTTACCCGACACTTGATTACATGACACCCGAGTCGAACATTACTTGATCATACATAACCCTGTCATACGTCATACTGTCAGCTGTCACTTGGAGAAGCGGACGCTGCTCGAGCTAATCGCTCGCCACCGCAGCAAGCAGGTAACATCCTCCGGTGCACGATTAAACGCCACCCTGTCTCCTCGTCAACTCGTGTGAAGTCTACCAATCCGCACTTGGCCAGCGCGGTGAACTATGGCCTAAACCTCTCTCATTCTGAAGGAAGACCCGTGGTCAGCAATGGGACAAGAATGGGTTGACGACTATAAGGAAATATCCCTTATAACTATTTCTATTAAGTGGATTCAAGCCACTTATACAATTTGTAGTTTTTTGATTAAAATTTAACCTAACGATAAGGCAGACGGGCTACCTGATGGAAAGTAGTCACCGTCGCCTATGGACATTCGCAACACCAGAGGAGTCACCAACGCATCGCTGGCTTTGAAGGAGAGCTCTTTTTGCACGTTTCTTGGAGAACCCCATGTCATAGCGCTCCGGGAATACCTCAGGAGGAAGCTCATTCCACAACTTGCACGTCTGTGGCAAAAACGAGCGTGCAAACCGAACCGTGGAGGCAGTGGCGGATTTATAGATTTGCCGCCCATAGGCTATTCAATTTTTGCCGCCTCTAAATTTTGATATCTTAGTCCACAATCATATCAATGAAATTTCAACTTTATAATTTGTGCTCCATCATCCTCGTTACATCAACTTTTCCCATATAGTTATTATTATTGAGAACTATGGTACCGTGTTAGATCCTTGGTTATTTTATAGCAAAGAATTATTAAAAAACATTATTTTAAGGAAAAAATATCGAAATTACCAAATCGTCATGTCGTTTGTTCTGGCGTTACAATACAAATACGACTACGCAATTGCATGCCTTAAGTGCGAAGCGCGTAGTAGGTATGCTCTATTCTTGCCTAAAAATCTAAATCCGATATTATCTCACATTGAACCGTACCTAACAAATATGATGTACATGAATATTATTTAAAAAGCAACTTATCAGAAAGAAAAATAATCGCTGAGCTTATACCATGATTGCTGCAGCAAGTTTGTAACTTGTCAAATTCAATTTCAGAAAGTAATTTCTTTATGCGTAAAAAATACTGACTAAAATTGACTAATTTTTATTAAATAAAAAACTAGTTCAATATCTTATAGAGATCATATTAATCGAATAACTGATAGTTGAACGACTGTGACTTGACAATAAAAAAATTCCTTCCACAAAATATGAAGTGAGACAATTTGCTCATTAGAAAGTTGATACATTTTATCAGTTAATTATTTTATTTGTAGTAAGAAAAAGTTTTGAAAATCCAAATGAGCAGGCCTTAAGCGCTCATGTCGTACACGAATTATCTAAATTAAATGTTTACATCAGTAGATTTGATAACTTTTTTGCAAAGCCAACTTTTTCAGAAAATGTCAATGGGAATGAATTAATTATAATAAGATAAAACAATACTCAGCTGCAATTTTTTATTCAACGGCTTCTCTCCAATTAAATAAGTATATTAAAAAAAAATAGAAGTGAAAAAATGATTTTTTCGAAAGTTATCGTGTTTACTGCGAACACGATCATCCAAAATCCATACGATATGGCATTAAAATTACTTCCTTTTAAATAAAAAATAATTAATCATAACCGAAAAAATATTTTTTTTAGACCATCGATATTATATCAAGATTGAATTGGGTAAGCAGATCTCATAATTATTAGGTACACGGAGAAAAAATTATAGCAGTTATCAGTGAATATATGTAAAAAATACTAAATTTCGATTATAATATCGAATCGCTATTGCGATATTCTAAAAGTTCATAAATCAGTAATGTATAATTAGTAAAGCGTTTAGGAATTGTTCATGCAGAGATGTTGAAATATTTATTAATTAGCACTGGATATGAGAATATTTCGATTTTTGTTAAATATTTTAATTTCTCTCCAATTTTCGAAATTCGTATTATGTGTTTATAATATTTTTTTTTTTAATTTGTAAACCGAAATAAAAAATTTATGAACTAAATTTGCCGCCCCTTAAAATTTGCCGCCCTAGGCTCCAGCCTACTCAGCCTGCTGGTAAATCCGCCACTGCGTGGAGGACCGCCACGAGTCCAGTTGGTGTGGATGGAACTTCATCCTTCGGCGAGCGGTGCAGGTTGCTTATGCGAGTTAGCTTATTTGCCATTTCGATAATATTTTAAAATTCAATGTCACTTTACCCATTAATATCAGATATCAGTTAAATCGATTACGATACGTTACGCGGTTACAGTAACCTTGTTGAATAATCCGTTTATCTAGAGATAACTACAAGCTTTTTATTAACTTGTTGTTACACGATTGTGTCGGGGGGTTTGTTGGGAAAGTACCACTGCCACACCTATTTCTAGCGTGAAGCATTTCTTGCGCGAGGAAGGGTGTGGTTGCCGGCACACTTTTATATGGGGCGACCATCGTAGTCCTCGGGGTAGCAACGCATCTGTGATTGACTCAAATGGTACCCATGTTCTGTATGAAGTTGCTCGCAGATGTCGCAGGGCGGCAGTGACCCCATTATACTCATACTGCATGCTCGTTTGCTACTTCAGTCAAATAAAAAAAGCAGATGATTTATCGTCTGTCTCTATGTATGCTTAGATCTTTATACTACGCTATGGATTTCAATGCAGTTTTTTTTAATAGATAAAGTGATTCAAAAAGACGGTTTTTGTGTATAATATAGTAGAGATAGACTGATAATTTTAGATTTTTGACTTTAAGGCGGAATGAAGTTCGTCGGTTCAAATAGTAATTATTTTAAAATCAAAGATTTTACGCAGTCTGTTCCATGTTTAATTATTTAAACGATGTTACCTATTATATTATTTCCCATAGTCTGGGATTCGGACACTTAAAAAAATGTGAAGTATCACACTGTGTATAGATTGTATTTATTTATAAAACCAAATATAGAACCAAGGAAACTAATGACAATTAGGTAAATAATCGAATTGATTAATAGTGTTATCGGATTAATGAATATTTATCTGTAATGATAAAATTAACTGGCGATTTTATTTACTTGCTAATTCTACTGACTAATCAGCGTAGTGGCAAAATGTTTCTATGTTACACAAGCTTGTGTTCTTCAATAATATCCATACTAATATTATAAAGCTGAAGAGTTTGTTTGTTTGTTTGAACGCGCTAATCTCAGGAACTACTGGTTCGAATTGAAAAAAACTTTTTATGTTGAATAGACCATTTATCGAGGAAGGCTTTAGGCTATATAACATCACGCTGCAACAAAATGGCGTGGACAAAGTCGCGGGTAACAGCTATAATTCATAAAGCGTTTGCAAAAATAAATGACGCCCAAAATAACTATTCCTCGCGGACAGAGTCGCGGGCACAGCTAGTACATTAATAAAGTATATTTAATAAATGTCAAAGTGCAGCGTATCTTGCCAAACAGGGTTCTCTTTTACTGAACTGTAAGGCAAGATACTGGAGCTAACTTTCATTACCATGTAAAAAAACATGATTGTAATTGAAAAAAAATGGATATAAATAAGAAAAAAGACAAACCCGCTGAGTTTCTTGCCGGATCTTCTCAGTTGAGGTCGTGTTCCGATCCGGTGGTAGTGTAAGAAAAAATGTAACTGACAATTTGTCAGTGCCCCCATAGGCCTATACAAAGTAAAGACATTTCATTTCAATTCATTTCATTTCATTTCTTTATTGCTTTTTTTTGACTGAAGTAGCAAACGAGCATGCAGTCCACCTGATGGTAAGTGGTCACTGCCGCCCTGCGACATCTGTAATGAACTACATACAGAACATGGGTTCCATCTGAAGTCAATCCCAGCGTTGCTACTCCCGAGGACTATGATGGTCGCTACATGTGAAAGTGTGCCGGCAACCACACCCTTCTATCGAAACGCAAGAAACGCTTCACGCTAGAAATAGGTGTGGCGGTGGTACTTCCCCGGTCGAACTACAGTGGTCCTACCACCTAATAATACTGTTCCATATTTGTACTGTGGCTACACTGCAGTTATAAGAAAGAAAGAAAGAAAGAGATTTAGTCCATTTTTGGGTTACAATAATATTGATTACATAAGATGTTTAAAAAAGGGCGCCAAAAATTGAATATGCCAGTTAAGGCGTTCTAAATGTATGGCACTCACATACTCATATTTATCAATAAAAGACTTACAATTAGACACTATATTACAATGCTGATAACTTTAGCAGATTAATATTTTTTGTATTTTTATATTTTTAAATCATCGTTTAAGAATTCGTCATACGTGTAATAGCATTTTTCTATTCATATATAGACAGAAATAAGTGTGGCGGTTGTGCTTCTCGAGTCGAATCCCCCTTTGGCAACTTCGATTATTAAAAAATACGACGTCGTCGTCAACCCATTATTGTCCCACTGCTAGGCACGGGTCTTCTCTCAGAATGAGAGAGTTTAGGCCATAGTCCACCGCGCTGGCCAAGTGCGAATTGGTGGACTTAACACACCTCCGAGACCTTTTATAAAGAACTCTCGGGAGTGTAGGTTTCCTCACGATGTTTTCCTTCACTGAAAAGCAGTGATAATTAATATATAATACGCACATAAATCATTGGTGCGTGCCTGGGTCTGAACCTCGGACCTCCCGATTGAGAGGGCAAGTTTCAACCATTATGCTATCACTGCTCAAAAATACACATACAGCAATTCCAAATTATTTCTATGTATATATAGAAAATGCAAGCGCCATGCACTCATATGTCAGTGGAGTGTAATATAATACTTCAGTTAGCAGAGTTCGCTGTTTCTAGCGCTCGTGTAAGGTTGAGGTCTGGTGTAAGTCATGAGCGGTAGCGATTTGCTTTTTTTTTCTTCGGATTGATTGGTGACAATTAGAGATGCGCTGAATAGTGGTTTCGCCGCATACCAAATATTATTCGGTTTAACTTTTACCGAGCCGGATTATATTAACTATTCCGTTTACCATTTCTTATTAAGAAACAACTGCGAAAGTATGATCATTAAAGAAATTAATTGTTGATTTGAGTTTGAGTTGTTTATAGATAAATGTTTACATCAACATTTATTTATAAACCTCAAATCAACAATTAATTTAAGATATTAATTAAAGAAATTAATTGTTGATTTGAGGTTTATAAATAAATGTTTACATCAACATTTATTTATAAACCTCAAATCAACAATTAATTTCTTATGTTTAGTATAAATGAGAATTTGAGGTTTCAAAAATGTTGTTTGAAAGCCTAATTATTTCATGTTATTGGCTTTATTCAACACACTCTTCATAGGATTTCTTTAACGTAAAAAGTTTTGTCTTTTCTACGGGTATACCGTGACGTGTAGCCAAGAAAGTAGAAATACTCAAACCGAATATATTCGGCACCAAAACCGAATAATTCGGCCGAATAAGAAATAAACATTATTATTATAGTTAAAATGATGCCGAATACGCCGAATACCGAATATTTGGCGCATCCCTAGTGCCATTTTTTATCTTTGCATACATGTTTTGACACGGAGGTCAGATATACTTCGGGTCTTCTCACGAAATAAGAGATTTATCGTAGAGATATCTTTAAAAACAGAAAAACTCTAAACGCTAGTGACTTAGACCGCGTTTTTTCTAACTAACAATGAATATATGTCTAACAAGCAAATAATCATAATTTTCAAATTGAAGATTAAATTCAGATGGCCGTATCGTAATTTTTGAGTGTATTGGAATTTCAAAAATGGATTTGAATAATTGTCAACTTTATAACTACGTATGTATATTACATTTTATTAAACTAGTTTTTTCACTCGGCATCGCTCGTTTGTGATAGCGTGGTATTTAAGGCTCAAGCGGGACTACACTCTTTTTGATAACGAAAGAGAAACCTTCAAAAGGTACCTACCAAACGCTATGGGGGCGACGTGGGTTATCTGGGATTTTTTACCTCACTAAACCCGCCCGGTGGCCGTCCTCAGCGCTGCGTGCAGGACTCCGGGATCTCCAACGAACACAAACGGTGTCCTTCCAGCGCGACGCCTCTTTCGGGCTCTTCCCCTGTGAGCGAATACGCTGACCGCATGTCCTACTCTTTACGGCGGCATGCGACCACACGCCGCCGTCCTACCCGGGGTCGCTTGGCTGGACGGTTCGAGCTCCCACTCTAGCCGCCCACAACCCCGGAAGCCCCTTTTAGTTGCCTCTTACGACAGGCAGGAGATACCGTAGCCCTGTTCTGATCCCGGAACTACAGACTACTTTGAGACTAACACACCTGATGAAGGCGCGTCCTCATAATTTTGGTCGCCTCTTACGACAGGCAGCCAGGCAGGGGCTTCTGTAGCCCTATTCTGTACCGCATACCGATACCGCAACCGAAATCCTCTGAGCGCGTTGCCCCATCAGGCTCCTCCCAGATAGGCGGCTGGGTTCACTCCGTCTAGTATTTACGACCGTATGCAACCACACATACCGTCGTCCTTCCCAGGGTCGTCTGACCGAACGGTTCGATCTCCCACTCTAGCCGCCTGCAATCCCGGAAGCCCCTTTTGGTCGCCTCTTACGACAGACAGCCAGGCAGGATAAACCTAGCCCTATTCTGGTCCCGGAACTACAGGGACAAAGCGAGAATAACCCAGTCCAATATATTTCCCTTCGTCACCTCTTCTTCACCGCACCACTCGCCGAAGGATGAAGTTCCATCCACACCAACTGGACTCGTGGCGGTCCTCCACGGTTCGGTTTGCACGCTCGTTTTTGCCACGGACGTGCAAGTTGTGGAATGAGCTTCCTCCTGAGGTATTCCCGGAGCGCTATGACATGGGGTTCTTCAAGAAAGGTGCGAAAACAGCTCTCCTACAAAGCCGGCGATGCATTGGCGACTCCTCTGGTGTTGCAAATGTCCAGACGACGGTGACTACTTTCCATCAGGTAGCCCGTCTGCCTTATCGTTAGGTAAAATTATAAAAAAAAAATATCCTTTCCAGCTGGTGTGGTCCACGATCTGCGAGGAGGTGAACAAGCGGTGCGGCGGCGAGCGGCCGCGCACGCCCGCGCAGGTCAAGATGTGGTACGAGAACTATAAGAAGAAGTGCAAGATGCGCGCGCACGATACCACTGTGAGTGTGCTCTTTGGTATACTCAACTCGTTCAAGGTGGTAGAACCAGTGTAGTTCGACGGGGGAGGTACCACCGCCACATCTATTTCTAGCGTGAAGCATTTCTTGCGCGAGATGGAAGGGTGTGGTTGCAGGCACACTTTCACATGAGGCGACCATCATAGTCCTCGGGAGTAGCAACGCATCTGTGACTGGCTTCAGATGGAACCCATGTTCTGTATGAAGTTGATTACAGAAGTCCATGGGCGGCAGTGACCACTTACCATCAGGTGGACTGCATGCTCGTTTGCTACTTCAGTCAAATAAAAATAAAAAGAAATTGCTGTTGGGGAGAGGGGGGGGGGTTAATACTTAAGGAGGTAAAGGGTCCCCTCTTTAAGCATGGAGGGGCAATACTTGTAGGTGCCTATGGGGGGATTGTCGAAGAAGTGCAAGATGCGCGCGCATGATACCACTGTGAGTGTGCACCTTCGTATACTTCATTTTGAAGGTGATAGAACCAGTGTAGTTCGACGGGGGAGGTACCACCGCCACACCTATTTCTAGCGTCAAGCATTTCTTGCGCGAGATGGAAGGGTGTGGTTGCCGGCACACTTTTATATGACCATCATAGTCCTCGGGAGTAGCAACGCGTCTGTGATTGACTTGAGATAAAACCTATGTTCTGTGTAAAGTTGATTACAGAAGTCCATGGGCGGCAGTGACCACTTACCGTTGGCTACTTCAGTCAGATAAAAAAAAACTGCTGGAGAGAGGGCGTGGCAATACTTGTAGAAGTTTACAGGGTTCCACCCTTTAAGCGGAAAGAGACAATACTAGGTGCCTACCAGGGGGGGGGGGGTATTGTTCCCATGCGAAAGCAATACATGTAGAAGAAAATGTGGGGGAAAGGGAGAACTTACGTGCACAATGCTTGCTCATCACTAATCTACACTTGCCATTGGGTTGCGTAGTGTTTTTTTATCTGACTGAAGTAGCAAACGAGCATGCAGTCCACTTGATGGTAAGTCACTGCCGCTCTGCGACATCTGTAATCAACTACATACAGAACATGGGTTCCATCTGAAGTCAATCACAGATGCGTTGCAACTCCCGAGGACTATGATGGTCGCCTCATGTGAGTGGTGCAGTGACCAGAAAGTAATAAAGTATTGTTTTTCGTTACAGCAACCGACGACCGACGCGCCCGGTTTACTCGACGGGATGCTGTGGCAAAATATACATCCTCTTGAAGTCAAAGGTGAATTTCGATGGCATTTTTATCATTGAAACAGCTTGCAGTCCAACTGCACGTAGAACACAAACCACCGATCACCACAGGTGGTACAACCAGTGTAGTTCGACCGGGAGGTACCACCGCCACACCTATTTCCAGCGTGAAGCATTTCTTGCATGTCGATGGAAGGGTGTGGTTGCCGGCACACTCACATGAGGCGACCATCATAGTCCTCGAGAGTAGCAACGCATCTGCGATTGACTTCAGATGGAACCCATGTTCTACATGAAGTTGATTACAGATGTCCATACGGCAGTGGCCACTTACCATCAGGTGGACTGCATGCTCGTTTGCTACTTCAGTCAGTTTAAAAAAGAAACAAAAATTAAACCTAGGTGGATTGCATGTTAATTTCCAACTATCATAAAAACGAACCTGGGAATCGAACCGTGAACTGTACGGGAATATCTCGTTCCAGATGACGAGGGCGAAGCGACCACGAGTGCGGAAGGCGCTCACAGTGTAAAGGACGACGACTGCCTTCCCGTCAATGTGAGTGCTTTATATTATGTACTAGTTGACCCAGCGAGCTTCGTTCTGCCTAAAAGTGAAAAATCTAAAATTATCAGTTCTTCTCCACTTATACATGTATTGTACATAAAAACCTTCCGCTTGAATCACTCTATCTATTAAAAAAACTGCATCAAAATCCGTAGCGTAGTTTCAAAGATCTAAATGCTTAGATACATTTACAAATTCCCTATGTATGCACCTATGTGCATACATAGTGTCCCTATGGACAGACAGCGGGAAGCGACTTTGTTTTATACTGTGTAGTGATATACTAGTTATGTACGAAACTGGCTGAGTGTTTTATTGTCATATTATATTGATGGTTTTATGATTCAAAATCCAATTTGTGCCAGCAATCCAAAGATGACTGGCACAAATTGAAGGAGGCCTTTACCCGCAGAAGGGTTCTTACAGAAAAATAAAACAAAAAAAATATTATTACAACTAATAACTACAACTACTAATTATAAATACTAACCATTACATGGTAAACATGTAATTACTAACTCTTGTCACTAACAAAACTAACAAATTAACTACCATTTTCTGTAAGAAATAAAGGCTTTTTTATTTTTATTTTTATTTTATTTTTATTAATTTTATTTTATGATTCAAAATAGTGAAAATAACACACTAGCAGTATTTCAAATTTTAACAGTACAGTAAAGTTCATACTTTATTATTAAAACTGTGAAATTAAACTGTTATACTGTTAGTGTATTACTGTCATTATTTTGCAATAATTACTGGAACTAATATTTAAATTATATGATAATAGAGTAATTTAAAAGTTTCAACATAGTTCATAGTAAAACACTGGGACTTTAATGTTAAAACTTTAATGGACCAGTAAAGTCCATACTTATTGTAGATATTTATAGCTACAGATTGCTCTAGCAGTCTATAAGTTAAATATAAAATTACTGCAACAAAACACTAGCATTATTGACGTTATTATGTATTAATCTAGATTTAACTATGAATGTGCTAAATGTTAACAAAATCCGACCGGTAGATTAATTTCATTATTATTTATTCTCGATTCTTTGCACACGGTTTCTACGCCCATATCTTCATACTAGGATTTTCTCGGTTGTCGTGGGTACCATGGACACACACAAGACGAATACACAAACACCTAGACACAGAACATGAGTCCAATTTCATCATTCAGATACCTGTCTGGCCGGGAATCGAACCCGGAAACCATTGCGCGTCAGACCGGTATGGTAACCGCTGCGCCACGCGGGTCGTCAATTATTTAGTTGGAGGCCATTCAAGTATTACGTTATCAGATTTATTACAATTATTTACTAGACTATGTGTGGACCGCCATGTGTAAAAAAGTATGACGAAGGGGGGCTCCCTCCTCCCCCTTCCTTCGTCATCAAAAAATAGTGATCAGAAAAAAAATCAATGAAGGGCGTTCTTTCCTTGATTATTTTTGATCCCCTATAATGGGCTATTTGACAGGTTTTTAAAATCCATTTTATATTATCTAGCAGAGGTTAAGGAACCCAGTAAAAGTTGTTTTTTTTTAATTTTGGTACATATTTGCTAAAAAATATCAAATTAAAAATTCAATATTTAAATAGCGCGCAAAAACGCTACTTCGACATATGGCGGGTTGGTGACCTCACTTGCCTGTATTGTCATCTGTGGCTCATGTCATCCACATACATTTGTTGTAAACAAAAAACGAAAGTTTACAAGCAAGTGACGTCATCATAAACCCGCCCAATCAGGAGCATTTTGTGTCACGTGACAAACGTTTACAAAAATGCATTTTTATTTAAGGATTTTTAAATAAATTTAATTATTATTTTCAACTTATGTTAATAAATAACCATTCTTAAACTCATAATATATACTGATAACAGTAATTGACACTTAATTTTTCGCATTGTCAAATAGCCTATTTTAGGTAATACTTATGAGGGCCCCTTAGTTACATAGTACATATTTTTTAGTTTCTCAATATCTCCACAGATGTCCAACGGCCGTCTATCGAGTACGAACGACAGCGACGACACTATGCCGAACGTTCTGGAGCCCCAAGTCCAAATCATCCCTCAGTCCTCCCCGACGCCCCCCCACAAGCACCTCAACCTCCCCCACATACCGATCCTCCCGAACCCCCTCCAAGCGATCGAACAAGCACGCTTGCAACAGAACTTTCTGCAAAAACTCAACGAATTGTCCAACACGCCGTTGAATTTAAGCCATTTGGACGAGAAGAAAAACGGCGAGAAAGAGAAAGAGAAGGACTCGACAGCTACGGAGGAAGAGAGAATGTACTTTACGGCGAAACGACAACACGCGATATGGGAGCATGAAGCGAAGATGAAAATATTGAATATGGAATTGAGGCAGAAGGAGGAGATATTTTCGCTCCAAAAACAATTGTTTCTCATCGAGCTGCGGTTGAAAATGGATTTCCTGGAAAAGGCCAGCGCGAAGTGATCCTCCGTCTCGCTCGCGCGCGGTCGTCAGAGAGAGATGCAAAGCTTACGGTGAGCGATTTTCGTTTTCAGCGACGCTGCGGATTCTTGGGAATTGAGCCGTTTGTTTTTTTTAATTGTGGCCTTAATTCGAGTCATTTGGCAATGTAAGTTTTGTTTGTTGCTACTTTTAAGATTTTTCGCAGGGGACAATTGATATTGTGATCTTTATAAGAATCCGAGACCTTCCTACGAGATGTAGGTTTTGATTATGTCCTTATTCGGGATAAGTCCTAATCAGCCATTAAATAGGTCTTAAATGATTCAACCTACTAAGAATGGTCCTTAATTATTTCAGTCCTAAATTAAATAAGACCTAAAAGGGTCAATTCTAAGAAATAAGTCCTAAATGGACTTTAATAGGTCCTAATTTGAAATATGGGACTTGAGTGAAATAAACTGGATTGCAGAAACTAACATAAAAAACTGCATAATCATTAAAAATAGGTAAAATATAATAAAAAATATTAATACCGCTGATATTTCAGTTTTTCATAGTCCATTTTGTGCCATCATAGTATGTTTTAGTTACCGGTGGACGAGCCATTTATTTTTTTAACTTTTTTTTAATCGCACCCGCGTTTAGCACAGATAATATTAGACACAGATAATTGTAAATTACATTGACTCAAAACTTTGAGGTTTTTATTTAATTTATATACTTTTTTGACGTGTTTGGTGAAAAAGAACAATAACACATAATTATTTTTCGATTTTTTTTGTTAATATATGATTCAATGCATATAAGGTATTTTAAACTACATTTAAGGGGTCAAATCAGAGGGGGTTCAGTGGTTGCCACACGCTTTCTACACTCATAGCCCCACAGTAGGATTTTCTCCTGTGTCGTGAGTACCATGGACACACACAAGACGAATACACTAACACCCAGACCCAGAACATGAATCTAAACTCATCATTCAGATGCCTGTCTGGCCGGGAGTCGAACCCGGGACCCATTGCGCGTCAGACCGGTATGGTAACCGCTGCGCCACGCGGGTCGTTAGATATCCCATCGGGTTAGATATCCCATTTATTATGGAATGGAAGGACTTTTTATATATATTCTATTTATTCCTGACCGTCAACATAGGGGGAGAAATAAGGATAGAAATATACCTACCATTTCTGTACCCACTTTGGACAATCTCCTCTCATAATCCATGATTACGTCAAAAAAGCATAATTTTCTACTTGCATACATATACAAATATTTATTCCTAATATTATCTGTCCTAAACGCAATTAGTTTTAAATCGCTTATAGGCAGCTTCTTATATGAGAGTCAAATTATGTTAAGGTATTTTTGGTACAATTTGAATAAAAAAAATGTGTGCGTGTACTAGCGTACACTCGTAAGAAGTGAAACTTCTTTATGACGTTATTTTTCAAAAAATAATTTACTATATGCAACTTTACAGAAATTGGTTAAATAAAGTTAAATTAGATAAAGTTTAATAAAAGGCTTTTATTAAACTTTATCTAATAATCTAATCTATAATAATCTATCTAATATCACGCGTGGTAGGGATAAGAAAAAGATGGCGCGTAACGGAAAAAAAAGATGGCGCGTAAAGAAAAAATGTTACACTAAATTTTTTTCCAACCCCGATAAAGAAGTTTCACTTCAACAACACCGATAAAGAAGTTTCACTTCAAAAATAAACATAGTATTTTTAATAACAGTATGACTGATTGCGTTCCGTTTCAGACCGTTACAAACGGCGATCTGGCCGTAAAAAACTAAGGCTGGTAGATTTTTAGTAGGAATCGGTTTTTTTCGCACAAAATTGTACCAACTATGGGTTTCGAAATGTGATCAAAGATAATAAATAATGATATTTTTGTAATATTTACGTTGCGTAGCTTATTTTGTACTTTTTTAGTTTTTAGTAGGTACATATAATGTGCTTAAGTGATCCGTTCGGATTTTTTATTATTTTTTTTTTTATAGTATTATCGTTTTGACAAGGCAGGTTTAATTATTTCGTATATTTATAACGATAACTGCCAAATATTGAATATCGTGAAGTTACTGTTAACTTTTTTTTTAACTTTTTCTAGTACTTAGTAAAGTCCTGTAGGGGGCACTAGTTTCGTTCATTTAACCCCCCCATTTTGGGGTCGTACATTCGACATAGTGTCGATTTTTGAGGAACGCTAATGTGAAAATATACTAGTCTAATAAAGTTTTCTATATAGTTCACGATGGTGTAGTTTTTAAGTAAAATCTAAAAATACTCATATGAAAAATATTAATAGGTCTCTATGAATGAACTGCATCAAAAACGGCTCAGTATTCTCTAATGTATTTTGCGATCGCGCGTTTGATTTATATATCCTTAGATATAACATTTTAACGCATTTTCCGATGCAGTGCCGGACTGCCTTAATGTATTATTTTCCTAAAAATAATATTTTAAAGTTTATATTATACATGTAAACTTAAAATGTATTTTTAAACACTATGACAATAATGTTATATTTTATTATATATTTTATTTAACAACTACATCATCTAACGCCATTTTTTCGAGTCAAATACGTGCCAACAACCATTGTTACATAAATATATAGTTATTACATTTATAAGATATGAAAATAATTAAAAAAATACGTAAATGTAGACAATTACGGAGGAATTACTGAAATTGGATGACAGTATGATATTATTATTGTTAGTAATCTAGAAATTAAACGTAGGATGGATTAATAAATAACAGTACAAAAACAATTTAGAGAAATGTCGATACCTCAATTTAACAGTGTATTGTAAATATGTAGGCTTAGTAAGTAATCGTGGAAACGAGATTTTTTAAAACTTTTTATATATTAACAACTTGTTTGGAGCAAAAACTAGTAGTTGTCAGCTGTTAACACCGTTTTTGGTGTTTATCTGTGGCCTAATGCTACAATGTTAAAAAAATATTTGTGGCTCTACAATAAAATGGCGCGAAAGTTTGACAGGATGAAAAGAATCCAATCGTGAATCTATGTGCCTATTTTTAAAAAGTTATAAATTGGCGCCAAATATCTCAAAATGGCGCTTTTGTCCACATATACCATATTTTTTAAAACAAAGATATCTTTTTTTAAATTCATACAATATATTTAATTTTTATATTGTAATGATTATTTTTATAAACGCTACGCCATTTTAGCATTAGGCAACAGTATTTTAACTGAAAGGTAAAATTAAAATACTCGAATCCGTTGTACACTAGACTGGCAACACTGGCAGCTAATATTTCAAGTAGCATTATTGTGATGTATTTTACTAAGATCTCAGTACAGATAAAATGTAATTTTACAGCAATTTATAACAGGCCTGAAGAAAAACGTTAATTGCGTTTTCTATAACGATTTTTTTGGAACAATATTATGTTAATCTGATTAAATTGGATATTATTGATATTGAATAAAGAATTTATTTTTCTGTTCCAGTGTATTTTATTTATTTTTCTTTCAGATGACATTTTATAAAAAAAGTCTTTTATCATTAAAAAAAAAACTGTATACAAATAGTAAACACAGCGCTAAAAAATTGCTTTATTAACATTGCTTTATCGTCTATAATAATATAGCAATGTAGTTTAGCAAACCAGCCTGCAGTCTATCTGATAGTATGTAGTCACCGCGCCAATGGACATCTGTAAGCAACTTTATATAAGAATATGGGTTCTATCTGAAGTCAATCACAGATATGCTACTACTAAGCAGAGATGGGCATAACTAGTTACTTAAGTAATGTAATTAATAATGAAATTACAAAGTAATTAAATTAAATGTAATTGAATTACACAATAATCAATTAAATTGTAATTGAGTTACTACCAACGTGCAATGTAACTGATTACAATATATTTAATTACAAAATAATTTAATTACAACATAACCTAATTACCTAGTAATCTGTTTAATTGTAACCTTACCTTTGCATATGAAATATATTTATTTGTTCTATCTGTAATGTTTTTTGTTTACAATGATAATCAAAACAGATGTATTTAATATTTCAACAAAACATCTTATTACACATGTTTTTTTTAGAAATTAGCGTATATAACTTTTTTTAAAAATATTAAATAAAATAAAAATATAACATCTTCGCTTAGTGTAGTAGCGTATGTAGGATTGTAGGTAAAGCAGGCACGGTCTGCAACTTCGGCAAGTACGAATTTAAGTGCAAACGTTCCAGTCTAATACTGATTTAAATATTAAATAAATTTGCAACAAATTACTTATGTAATCTGTTATAATGTAATTAGATTAACTTGTAATTAAATTATTTTTAATTAGTTATAGTAAATACTTATTGTAATTAGTTACCTATGTAACCTGTTACAAATTATTTTGAATACTAATTACAAAGTAACTGTAACTTGTAATTGTTAATTCAATTACTTTTTGCCCATCACTGCTACTAAGGAATGTCGTAGGCGCTTACTCTCCTCATATGTAGACCTACGTCTATTCCTATCCATCAAAACGTAAGAACTGCTTCATGCTACAAATAAGAAATTGCAGGGTAATGGTAAGACAAATACTAGGATGGTATAATTATGAAGGTGAGCGATTCTTTCAAAGAGATTCTACGTCTCTCTTGCTCTAAACGTGTGAGCGGGACGCAAATAGAGTTATTACTAACGTGGGAGTGAGACAAAAGCGTACTTCGATTTTCTTTCGTAACGATGAAAGTACATTCGTCTCTCTCTTTGACATGTGAGACAGTAGTATAAAAAATAAAAATGTACTAGGGCAATATGAGAGATGAGAACTTCAAATAAATTTTGTATCTATCTTCAAGCTTTAATTTGATACACCTATTCTAAGTTTAACTTCTGACATGTGTAATTTGATTGCACTTTTTAATTTTCGAATAAAGTATTTTTTTTATTTATTCAGAGCGGCCTACTCAACGAAATAAAACACAAAATGTATAAGAGTATTTTTATTACTTACATTAAATTGCTTGGTCTGTAAGCCCACTAAATCTCTTGTATAAAACATTTTAGGGTAAACGAGGGACGTATTCAAGCTTACAGGTAACTATTTTTTAACTCAAAAAAGGGACATCGCCCTAAACTTTTTAAAGTTGGTTCTTAATAAGATTTTCACATTCATCAGCTAAAATTATCTTTAAAATTAGTTTGCTAAGAGGTCCTTAAACCACCTTAATTATCTGCACTATAGTTACAGAAAATGTAAATTGGACCTACTTATGCAAAACGGAATCATCCACACAACGACAGTTTTGAGAAATAGTCATTTTTGTCAAAATTTTGTTTACTGTATAATTTCAGGTTTTTTAATAAAATCTATTTACAATGTTGCACAAAAAAATTTATTCTATGTATAAAAATATGATATTATGAAAAATCATCAACATTTTTATCCTTTATTTTACTTATATTATTTAACTTATAAGTATATATTTATATATGTATTTTCCATATTTATTATTTATGTATTATCTATTTATGTATAGGTATTTTAACTAAATAGCATTAAGTAGTATTTAAGGCATTCAAAATTTATGAAATTTCTAAATTGTAAGTATAGGTAGGCGACCACAGAGAAGAGCACTCTCCTACCACAGGTTAATAATAAACTTACCAGGGGAGATCCCATGCGCTGTATAATTTACCCATTTAATAATAAAGGATTTTTTGATTTTTAATTTTTTTAATAATAATAGGAGGAAATCTTTGTTTCCTTTTTCAAAAGTAGGTCCAATTTTGCGTCCATGTTTTTATCGGGGACACCGGGAAGATGAAACGAAAAATATGATCACATTATGTTTATCAAACATAAAAAAGCAAGCAAACCGATTTACAAATCTTTTTTTTAATTAATAATTTTACTAACAATAATATCATGTTCTATACACATTTAGGTGAAATGTAATACCTTCCTGAGATACGTCCCTTGATTTACTTTACACCATTTTTAAGAATTAAATGCCGCCATTTTTATTACAACCATCTTGAAGATGTACAATGTAACTTAACATAATACTTAATACATAACTTCATTTAAATCGCACGGTAACAAAAAATCAACTGTCTAGCCATATCAGTTCTTGAAATACCTACAGCATGGTGACTAGGGATTGCAATCCGGAAACCCGGATCCGGTAATCCGGTGGATCCGGCACAAATTTACAGAAACCGGATCCGGTACCAATTCACCACCGGATCCGGACCTCCACCGGATCCGTCTTGTCAATGTTTAATCAAAAAATGTCTTGTCAATGTTTAATCAAAATTGATTTTTACAAAAAAATAGTTTTAATTTTGATTTATAACAATTTCAAGAACGCAGAATTCGATTGTCGTCGAGCGGGATTGAGTATATACGACCAAATTCGAATGACTACAAAAAGCGGCGGTTGCATACATACTAATGACCTTTTTTATTTAACGTATTATGCTGGTACAGTCACGAGTAAAAAATAGATTACACTTCATAAACGAAAACAAAAAAAAATAGTGTTGCCAATGTTTAATCAAAATAGATTTTTACCAAAAAAATAGTTTCAATTTGATTTTATAGATTTCAAGAACGCGGAATTCGATTCTCGTCTATCGGGATTAAGTAAATCCCGCATATCAACCCCGCGAGATTGAATTAGCTGGAGATTGCTATCAATACAGATACCCTTATAGTATGTAAGCAAATTAGGCTGTGTCCCCAGTAGGCAAACTGTTAGCGGCGCACTGAATTTGCGACGTACCGGTTTAATACGTCCTTCCATATGTTTAAAATGGAGTCATCGATATAGAAATACACTAGATACACAGTCTCGAACAAAAATGACACCTAAAACTGTCGTCAAATGTACCTACGTAGTTACATAAAGATGGTCATAACGACCATATATTTTAGCAATAGAACCTTACGTACATGATTTAAAGTTGTATTTACAACGCTTTAAGCAAAAAGCAATAAAATTTTACTATTTGAAATGAGCGCTCAATTTTGAAATTGAGCGCTCTTTTTCACCGGACAGCTTTGAGACGATGCATGTGTATCTTGGGTTTTTCTATATCGAAGAATGGAGTGTCCAAAGTTTGCTAGTTTGCGCTCACTGTACGCAGTTTGCAGCGTTACAGCGTAGTGAGCGCAAACTAGCCAACTGAAATAAATATTTATTTTAATTTTATGCTTCAAGCATTATTGTTTCTTGTGTGAGAAATCAGTGCCCTTTATTTAGGTCCCCAACTAATTTTGAGAAAGACTCCAACACATGCTACGACACTGATAATATCTGTCTATACATGGATATTAGATCGTAATCTGTAATTTCTAATTTGTCAAAAAATATTTTTCTGCTTTAATTTTTGATATCATTAAGAGCAGACGACAAAATATTGTAAGATCAAAAAATATGAATTAAAAAACCAAATATATAAAGGCACAATGAAGCTATGTAATCCGAAATAAATTAAAAAAATAATGTGTGCGTGTACTAGCGTACACTCGTAAGTAGTGAAACTTCTTTATGACGTTATTTTTCAAAAAATAATTTACTATATGCAACTTTACAGAAATTGGTTAAATAAAGTTAAATTAGATAAAGTTTAATAAAAGGCATTTATTAAACTTTATCTGATAATCTAATCTATAATAATCTATCTAATATCACGCGTGGTAGGGATAAGAAAAAGATGGCGCGTAACAGAAAAAGATGGCGCGTAACGAAAAAATGTTAACAATTTTTTTTTCCAACCCCGATAAAGAAGTTTCACTTCAAAAAGAAAAATGAAACAAAATAATGCTTAAAAATTTAAAATTCTAAAATAATAAAAAAATCACCATGTTCAATTCGCTTCTTTATTTTACCGTGTTATATCAATAACATTTTTCTTATTTAAACAAAAAATGCAGATTTCAATTATGACAGTAATCAATATCATAAAAAATGGTTGCATCGAATACTTTATTTATTATGTATTTAAAGCTATTATTTTAATAACTCTATCAACTTAACTAGACACCTTCCTTGAATGTATAATCTTGTACATAAATGTTTTAAGAGCCTTAGGATTTTTTTTATATACGGAAGTAGAAATGAGCATGCAGACCACCTGATGGTAAGTGGTCACAGCCGTACATGGACCGTCCCTGTAGCCTCGGGGTCAGAATAGGGCTACGGCATCCCCTGCCTGTCGTAAGAGGCGACTAAAAGGGGCTTCCGGGGTTGCAAACGGCTAGAGTGGGAGCTAGAACCGTTCGGTCAGGCGATCCCGGGAATGACGGCGGTATGTGTGGTCGCATACCGTCGTAAAGACTAGACTGAGCGGTGGGCCCAGCCGCCCATCTGGGAGGAGCCCGATGGGGCAGCGCGCTCGGTGGATTCCGGTTGAAGTCGTTTCGAGATCCCGGAGTCCTCCTTTTCAGCGCCGAGGACGGCCACCGAGGGGGTTTTAGTGCGGTAAAAATCCCACATAATCCTGCGTCGCTCCCACGGCGTCGGGTACCTTTGGAAGGTTTCCCCCTCGAAACCAAAAAAAAAATAAAGCCGTACATGGACGTCAGTAAGCAATTTCATGTAGAACTAGTTATATATGAATTCTCTCTCCCGAAGACCAAGATGGACTCATAAAACTTGTGTCGGCAACCACACCGGAACGCAAGAACTGCTTCGCGTTAGAAATAGGTATGGCGGTGATAGCTCCCCGGTCGAACTACACTTCTACAGAATAATCTAAATTAAAGTAACAATAATAATATCCGCGCGCACCATCGTCCGCGGTCGTGCCCAGGAGTCTACGTCCCGCGCGTCGTCCCCCGCTTTCGCCGACACCGCCCCGCGCCGTACACACCCCGCAAAAATAGATGCCTTGAGGCCATATACAGTACGGACGTCCCTTGCGCTCCATGTTATACTTTCCTTAATTAGCTAATATACCGAACCCAAAAGTACATTTAATAGTTTCATTTGGAGTCCTCCAGCACTGGCGAAAACAAATAATCTATTGAGATTAGATGACACTGAAGACAAAAGGTTTTAGATTGACTGCATTAGTGGCGCGGACCAATGCAGACGTGGGGAAACTTTTTTTTATCTGATTGAAGTAGCAAACGAGCATGCAGTCCAAATGGTAAGTGGTCACTGCCGCCCATGAACATGTGTGAGCAACTTCATACAGAACATGGGTTCCATCTGAAGTCAATCACAGATGCGTTGCTGCTCCCGAGGACTATGATGGGCGCCTCATGTGAAACTGTACCGGCAACCACACACTTCCGTCTCGCGCAAGAAATGCTTCACGCTAGAAATAGGTGTGACGATGATACCTCCCCGGTCGATTTATTTATCGATCGAATTAAAGTAACATTAGTATCTTATTGAGATTAGATAACAATAAAGTCAAAAGGTTTTAGATAGACTGCATGCTCGTTTATTAAATAGTATGTTACAAACCAACAAGTAGCTTGCCTGGGGACACTACATTATTCCAGGTGGTAGAACCAGTGTAGTTCGACCGGGGAAGTGCCACCGCCACACCTATTTCTAGCGTGGAGCATTTCTTGCGTTTCGATAGAAGGGTGTGGTTGCCGGCACACTTTCACATGAGGCGACCATTATAGTCCTCGGTAGTAGCGACGCATCTGTGATTGACTTCAGATGGAACCCATGTTCTGTATGAAGTTGATCACAGATGTTCATGGGCGGCAGTGACCACTTACCATCAGGTGGACTGCATGCTCGTTTGCTACTTCAGTCAAATAAAAAAAAACTACTGTTAAACTCATGACTACATTAGTTATAAACATCAATAAGAATCTATATAATGATTGTATTTAAATTGATCGTGCCATGTTATTATAAATATCATAAATCAATAGAATCACAATATAAATAAATATAAATGGTTATATAAATAAATATTATAAATGCATATATTTAATTTTATATAATGTAATAGATTAATAGTAATGTTTTTGTCTCTGTGACGGTTTCCTTAACGCCTGCCATTTTTAGTATAAAAGGGAGGGTATTATCGTAATATGGATCATTCTAATAATTCGCAAGTGTAAGACGTTACTCTGTCCGAATGTATTCTGAAATTGTATACGTGTAAAATCGTTAAAATATACCAGTGTTGTACATAATGTGTCGTTTACTTTGGCCATCCAATCCTACTTCTGGAACAAGTATTAAAATAATCAAAAATCTAGGTAGGTACCTAGTTGATAGAGTTATCTTTCATCATATATGTACATAGCTGCAAGAAAATGCCTTCACGAAATACTATACAATTAATACTCAAGACTCCTGGATATTTTAGAAGTAAGAAGCCTAGGTCAGTCGTCCACCATTTTCAGGGAAAATTCTTTTAAAATGTCTAATTTGTAAGCATGACCCTATCATACTTCATACTAATATTATAAAGACGAAAGTTTGTGTGTGTATGTTTGTTACTTCTTCACGTCTAAACGGCTGGAGCGATTTTCATAAAATTTGGTGGGGAGTTAGCTGACACTCTGGATTAACATATAGGCTACTTTTTACTGTGGGAAAATATCCTATTCCCACGGGACAATCGATACATCGATTTTTTTAACGCGGGCGAAGCTGCGGGGGTCAAGTAGTTTTGCATAAATAACCGCCCAATCCATAAATTTTAGGTTAATTATGGTTTTATCAAAGGACAGTAAACGGCCAAGTGCGAGTCGTACTCAAGTCCGGGTTCCGTACCATTAACGATGTTAATCAACTGCTAATTGTTAAGTTAAATAAAAAACAAACTACTTACACGTGTTTATTTTTAATTATGCAGTAATAGCCTAATGGTTGAAACTTGCGCTCTCGATCGGGAGGTTCGAAGTTCAAACCCAGACACGCCATTGATTTTTCTCAAATTATGTACGTATTAGAAATTAACTATCACAGCTTTTTTTAAGGAAAACACCGTGATGAAACCTACACACCCGAGAGTGCTTTAAAAAAAGTTCAAGGCCTAAAACTCTCTCATTTCGAGAGAAGACCTGTGACCAGCAGTGGGACAATAATGGGTTATAACGCGTATGTGACAGGAAAAATATATCGTTTTCCTGTCACATACGCGTGGACATGACTGAAGCAGATTTTATCACGCGTGCTTTCACATGCACGCGTGACTCCTAACAAGACGTAACTGACATAGGCTCCCTACTAACCACCTAGAAATCTTGATACGCAACCCCCACTTGAGTGTCTAGTCACAACACACCCGTTAGCTGGCCACATGATGAACAGTCAACAACGCACTAACATCTTGCAACGTGGAGAGCGTCAGCCCAGAGTCCTTCACGTGTATCTTCACATGCGTCTTCAACGCCGAGGCCTTCCTGAACGCCTGGCCACAATTCGCGCAAACGTACGGCCTCTCTCCCGTATGGCAACGTATATGGGACACCAGGTCTTGGCGTTGGACGAAGGCTTTCTCACAATGCGAGCACTGGTACGGCTTCTCCCCAGTGTGGGTACGTCTGTGGTTCTTCAGGGTGCCTGAGGCGGAGAACCTCATGGTACAAAGGTCGCAGCCGTATGGTCTCTCGCCTGTGTGAATGCGTCTGTGTTTGACCAGAGAGCTCGATGTCGTGAAGGCCTTCCCGCAGTCGTCGCAAACGAAGGGATGCGCGCCGCTGTGCTTCCGCATATGAGCTACCAACTCTCCCTTTGACACAAATCTGGAAAAGCAAGTTAATTTTAAGAGAACCTGTTTTTCGTTCCGATTCTGTATAGTAGTAGTACTCTGTGTTAATATAGATTGTTCACAGCTTCAATACAATTCGAAGTTCATAATTTTTTGAAGTTTAAGATGCACATTTATCAAAAAAAATGGTCTGGAATTGAATATCTGGTACCCTTACTTCACAGCTATTAATGCTTATTTTATTATATTTTTTTATATATATTTATATATTATGTATAATATTATAGAGAGGTAAAGATTGTAACTATGTTTGTTTATAAGGGGTAATCTTTGGAAATATTGAACCAATCATTTAAATTCTTTTAGAATCAGAAAGCTACTCTATTCAGGAGTACTATAGGCTGTATGTCCACCAATTCGCACTTGGCCAGCGCGGTGGACTATGGCCTAAACTCTCTCATTCTGGGAGAAGACCCGTGCCCAGCAGTGGGCCAATAATGGGTTGATGCGATAGGCTGTATTTCACTATGATTGAATGAAATTTAATTAAAGCACATCAAAGTGGGCACGGGTTGACTAGTTTTAGTACCTATATTATTTCAACTTTATTCATTAAAAAAAAGACACTTTCTACGCTCAGTGAACATCCCCACGGTACCATGGCCACACACAAAACAAATACACACACACCCAGACCCAGAACATGAATCTAAACACATCATTCAGATACCTGGGAATCGAACCCGGGACCAATTGCACGTCCAACCGGTATGGTAACCGCTGCGCCACGCGGGTCGTAAAATGAATATGAGAGGTCATTTATCACAAATGGTTTTAGACTTTTTTTTTTATATCTGACTGAAGTAGCAAACAAGCATTCAGTCCACCTGATGGTAAGTGATCACTGCCGCCCTGCAACATCTGTAATCAACTTCATACAGAACATGGGTTTTATCTGAAGTCAATCACAGATGTGTTGCTATTCCTGAGTACAATGATGGTCACCTCATATAAAAGTGTACTATGAAAAATATTAAAAAACTACCTACCCTCTATCACAAGTCTCACATTTGAAGGGTTTCAACCCTTTATGCCGTCTTACATGCTGCTCCAGATTATTCTTTTGCGTAAAACCTCGACCACATATTGAGCACAAATGCGGTCTCTCTCCGGTGTGCGTCCGCATATGCTCATTCAACGTTGAAAGCATCTGGAAAGCCTTGCTGCAAAGCTCACACTGGTGCTTCTTCTCAACTTTGTGCGTTGCTTTGTGGATATTCAAGCACTCCTGTGTCGTAAAGCTTATGTTACAAATCTCGCAACTGTAGCCTTTGTCCCGAGTGTGCACTGCTAGTATATGGTTATCTAAGTGCGCTTGATGTTGAAACTCTCTCTTACACGTATTACAGACATATTTCAAGTTATCTTTCGCATTGTGCATCTTCATATGTGATAGATAGGAGTTTTTCCGTAAGAAAGTCCGCATGCAGATCGTACATTGGTACGTTTCGTTGATTTCTTCACTGTGCATAGCTCGTTGGTGGCATTTCAAGGCCCTGGCGGTCGAGAACTGCTTGTTGCATTTCGAACACACTTCCTTTTTCGTTACCACGTTTCTGTCTTGCTTTAACGATTTCTTTAACTTTTGTAACGGAATACGGGATATGCTCCAGCTATTACAGTTTTCTATATGCACTTTAAAGTCCTTATCATTGTTGAAGTTGTCACCGCACGAGCTGCATTCAAACTTATCGTCCTCTTGTTTATATTCTGTTAACTCCGAGTAACTTCCGTCAACGTCTAAGTAGTCCGTGAAATCTGCGCCTAACTCAACAGCCTCCTCCTTAACTTCATAGGGTTTTAAGGTGGCTGTAGTTGCAGCCATTTCAACGGACAGAACATTATAGTTATCAAAATCCTTGCTCGCATCCTTAACGCAGTAATGACAAAACATAACATGGGTTTCCAGTAAAGCACAAGTCATGAACTTCTCATAGCAAATAGTACACTGGTAGGGCAATGTCGGGTTGTCCATTGCCTCGACTTTAACGTCAATTAAGATATCCTTATCAATCATTACTTTTAAAGCGTTGTCTGATTTTAAACATTGTTTCTTAAACTCGTCAGCTTTGCACAGAATAGTGTAGCAGTCGTTACAAACCTGTTGTGGGTACTTATTGTTTGGGGATACATTAATATTTGCGACGAACGACAGCACTTCAAACAGAGTTCGCGAATCTCCCTCCATTTTGTCTAAAAGCGACTTCATATTGGCTGCTTCTGATAGACACGCGCGGCAAATGTCCTCCACCCGCGAATTAACGCTCGCTTCCATTGCGTTAAGTTAATAATGTCTCAATTAGTAAGTTTTTAAAAGGACAACAATCAAATCAACAAACCCTGCAGCCACTGTCAGGTCAGGCTGTCATATAGTGTTTGGGTTGTCTATGGTTTAGAAATATTGCCATTTAATATTTACATGTATAAATTTATTTACCTATATTTTACATTTATTATTTAAAATTTTAGACATTTTCGTTTCCTTTTATATATTTTATTTAATTTATTTACACACCAACAACATAACACACAAATCTTAAACGTAGCACTAATGCATACAACTATGCGTGCATACCAATTAAATGCCAAATTAGGCATATATAGCCGGACACCGGTGAGCGACTTTGTGCTATTAAATGATGATACATACAATAATAGTCTGTGTAAATTTATTTTATCTGCCATGTGACGAGTATGTCACTGTCATTTAGCATGTATTGAATATTTTTTTTACTCATAGAGTAACGTTTAGAGGTAAGCGATGGCCGAGTACACTTCTTACAAGTCGAGTTACTCGAACAAATGTAACAGTTTACTCGAGTTGCAACTCGATGACAAAATTCCATGCAAAGGCAACGATAACCTTACAACTCGAGTTTCACTAAGTAATCTATGGTTCGAGTAACTCGAGTAGTAAAGAGATACTTGGCTTCTCGCTAAGCTGTACCTCTTAAATAAATGCAACTAACCGACTTGAGTTATCAGAGTAAAAAGTCCAGTTGATCTATTTATTTTGTTTTGTATATTGTACCGTTGATTAAAGTCGTCAGTCGGTAATCGAGTTGAGTTTCCAAAAGCGTAATGTTTGTTTCACATTTGACTTATACATAATAAATATTCCATGTCTGCGAATATATTTAACACATGAAAGTGCTTTAATAAATATACGACTATTGAACATACACCACTATGGCGATTGTTTTAATAATGGTATACCTTCTACTCTTGGTATTTAATAGATTATACTTCCGAAGTATATTCTATTAGGGACTTCCCATCCCGATACGAAATAATACTTCGTATCAGGATGGAAATCCCTAGTTCTAATGACGTTTCAACTGTCACGCGCATAATTGTTTTGGTCGAGTAGTACCAAAGAGTAAAATAACATTTATTACAGGAAAGTACGACTGATAATGTGTTTATAAAATGACAAAAACTTGTGTAATTTGTAGAAGGCAGCCTGTTTCTGGAGATTTTAGGCGCAGTTTTCATAAGTAAGAAGTGTTCATATACCTACTGTATTTCATTATTTGACCCTATCTAGCCTTCCGACATATTCTACTACTCGGATATCTTGGATATAAATATATATATATATATATATATATATATATTAATTATTTCCGGCTATAAACTATAGTAGGGGGATCGCCTTGACCCATACTAGACTGCAGGGTTCCCAACTTAGGGGTTTGTACCCCCAAATTTAGGGAATAAATAAGTAGGATGCAGATTTTTTGGGGTGTAATATTTTTAGGGGTTAATAGGGAAACCTCCCGCCACTCTATACGATCATGCCTCACGACGAAAAAAAAAGGTTATGCACTATACCCGAAGACCATTTTTTTCGTCATCAGGCCAGGTTGCCACAAAGAATTCCAATTCATAATTCATTCTGGGGATTTTAGGGGTTTTGTATGAAGGCTCTAGATTACATTTTTAAGACGTGGTAACCCTGCGTCCCTGCATAGTAAGAAGTTCCAATGAGGTCACACAATGCACCCGACCCAGCAATACTCAAACAGAGCAAAGGTTTTATCCAAAGTCAATTACAAATGCATTGCTACTCCTGAGGTCTAAGATGGTTGCCTCTTATACCATACTTACTGACCCGGCGAACTTCGTTCCACCTAAGAGTCAAGAATCTAAAATTATCAGTGTTCCTACACTATATTTTGCAGGTATTATACATAAAAACCTTCCTGTTGAATCACTCTATCTATTAAAAAGACTGCATTAAAATCTGTACCGTAGTTTAAAAGATCTAAGCATACATACGGACAGAGCTAGAAGTGACTTTGTTTTATACTTTGTAGTGGTGAGACTGCCTTATTCATTCAGTGTCTTAAACTGTGTAGTGGTGAGACTGCCTTATTCATTCAATGTCTTAAACTGTGTAGTGGTGAGACTGCCATATTCATTCAATGTCTTAAACTGTGTAGTGGTGAGACTGCCTTATTCATTCAATGTCTTAAACTGTGTAGTGGTGAGACTGCCTTATTCATTCAATGTCTTAAACTGTGTAGTGGTGAGACCGCCTTATTCATTCAGTGTCTTATACTGTGTAGTGGTGAGACTGCCTTATTCATTCAATGTCTTAAACTCTGTAGTGGTGAGACTGCCTTATTCATTTAATGTCTGAAACAATGATAATTTAACTTACAGATTTCCTAGAAATATTGAAATGAGGCAGAAATGGATGGAAATTACCGGAGTACAAAATATTACGAAAGTGTCTGCAGTTTGCAGTGATCATTTCGACGCTGATGCATATAATTATAGAATTTTAAACAAAAACGCTAGACGGCTCATACCAACTGCAGTACCAGTAGTCTTTGCAAAGAACTCAGTATTGAAACAAATTTTAAATGATATTGAAATTAAAAGTCCAATAGAGGAGTATTGTTTCTGGGATGAAAATGATTCTGAGAGTGATTCATTAAACTCATCGAGACATACAAATACTGGCAGTGATAGCAGTACTGAAGACACTTCTAATTGTATTGATGAAAATGGGTCCCAAGATTTGGTTATAGGAATTAGTGGTAATACCGAGCTCTTATCTCAACCAAAAAGTACTGAAACAATAAATGGCAACCTTGGCGTAAATTCTAAAAGGTAATATTCTCAATAACGTATTGTAAATAATTTTATTTCTTGTTTAATTAATGTGTTACATAAATAAATTATTGTAAATTGATGTAAATTCCGCTATTAAATAGTTATGTATTCTTAAAATTTAAGTCAAACATTAGACTTTTGACATTTGACGACCCGCATGGCAGAGTGGTTATATTGGTCTGATGGGTCCCGGTTTCAATACCCGGCCAGACAGGTATCTGAATGATGAGTTCAGATTCATATTCTGGGGCTGGGTGTTTGTGTATTAGACTAATATTAATGGAAAAAGTATTGTAGCAATATTTATAAGGTTAACATCATGCATACTTTAATTATATAAAAAGTTTTTATATAATATTGTTTTTATTAAAAACCATACATAGTTACAGATGTTGCATGATCATATGCTACTTTGATGTTATTTTATACCTTTAAACAACATAAGGCATTGATGTTCCTTTATTTTATTTGAAAAACATTTGGAAGGTGGTAGAACCAGTGTAGTTCCAACGGGGAGGTAACACCACCTTACCTATTTCTAGCATGAAGCATTTCTTGCATTTCGATGGAAGGTTGTGGTTGCCGGCACACTTTTTATATGAGGCGACCATCGTAGTCCTCGGGAGTAGCAACACTTCTGTGATTGACTTCAGACGGAATATATGGTCTATGTGAAGTGGCTTACAGATTTCTATGGGCAGCGGTGACCACTTACTATCATGCTGCATGCTCGTTTGCTACTTCATTATTATAAAATAAATAAAGCTGTACTTTAAGACGCATGCGTTAGTAGAGAGAGACATAGGATACCTTAACCGTAATCTCTTTCTAACCGTTATGTTTCTGCTTACAGGCGGCCATGTGACTACCCTACTCTATGCATAAAGCCCCTATCCATTAAACCCAAAGGAATTTCTTTTATAAATAGTGATAGTAACATAAATCTTAGTATAGTGAAACAAGATGTAGACACTGAAACAGACCGCAGAAATGCTCCAGAAAGTGGATCACTTGATAATTTTAATATAAATTCGGAAAATAAACTGTGTAATGTGAGGGAAGAAAGTGTGGATACTAATTCTGTAAAGACCAAAATGGGAAACTCTGGTGATTCTGAAGATATTCATGAATGCAATAATGCACGCGCAACTAACTGTAGCGTAAATAACACTAATATTGTTAACCAAGAAAATATAGAAACAAAGAAGAGAAAGCTTTTCGAAATAAAACAGGAGTGCACCGATTTGGGTGTAGATTATGTCGGTATTGATGAAAATTCAGAATTATACTTTAAAAATACTGCAGAAATAGAAGAGGATGATGAAGTTGGTAATCATAATGTTTTCTCACAAACATTTCAAGATTGCGACTGTGTGTCGCAAGGACAAATCGGTACGATTGAAAATGGGGATAATATTGCAAACCCGAAGGATAGTGCGACATATAAGTGTAATGATTGTGATAAAGAATTCAAATGGAAGTCCTCATTAAGGATGCATATTAGAATCCATACCGGAGAAAAACCCTATGAATGTCCACAATGTGACTTAAAGTTCACGAGAAGCAGGCTTCTGAAGTTGCATATGAAGAAACATAAAGGCGTAAAGCATTTTAGATGTTACTCTTGCGATTCTGCGTAAGTACATATTTATGACGACCCGCGTGGCTTGGTTACCATACCGGTTTGACGCGTAATGGGTCTCGGGTTCGTTTCCCGGCCAGACAGGTAGAATGATGAGTTTAGATTCATGTTCTGGGTATGGATGTTTGTGTATTCGTCGTATGTATGTCCATGGTACCCACGACACCGGAAAAAATCCGAGCGGGGCTATGAGTGTAGAAAGCGTGTTTTTTTTTGTTTTATGTGTTAACTATGTTATTTACATGGATTGGCCCGCTTTTGTCACGTCCATCATGGTTATGAAGGTGAAAATTTTCCGAACGGCCGCTCCCCAAGCATGATCACCTAGCCTGGCGGAAGATCTGCCTTTGCCAAACATATAATTGAAAAAATGTGCTGTTATTTATGTTAAGCCCAATTTTTCGCTTTTATAAAATTAATAAGAAAAAATATTGCACTGGGGAACACATATATGCGACTCACACTTGGCTATTTTAGGTTCTAGAGTAAAGGCGGAACCCTATTTAGGACGAAATAATCTTGTAACAAAAAAATAAATAAGTAATCTCCTATTAATTTCAGATTCTTAAGAGTCGGAGAACTTAAAGAGCATTTTAATTCAAAACACAGCGGAGAAAAACCTTTCAAATGTGACATCTGCGGGAGACACCTTGCTACGAAAGACTCTTTGTTAAAACACACAATGAAACACAGCGGCGCCAAGCCATTTGTATGCGAAGTGTGTTCCATAAGGTACGGTACGCTTACGTAATACGTAAATTATTTATAAGGGCTCCATACTCAATAGATAAAAAGGTCCTATTACTAAGACTCCGCTGTCCGTATGTCTGACTCCACTGTCCGTACGTCTGACTCCCCTGTCCGTCTTTCGACTCCACTGTCCGTCTGTCTGACTCCACTGTCCGTCTGTCTGACTCCACTGTCCGTTTGTCTGACTCCACTGTCCGTCTGTCTGACTCCTCTGTCCGTCTGTATTTCTGACTATCTGTCTGTATTTTTGTCTATCTGTCGAAGATGAAAGGACCTTTGTATGCGAAGTATGTTCCATAAGGTACAACGACGCTTATAACTTACGGAGGCATGTGAAGTCGCATGAGAAGATTGTGAGTGATACGTGTGAGAACTGCGGTCGCGTGTGTGGGAACTTCGGTGCCTTGACGCGACATGTTAAAATTTGTATGAAGAACAGTGGTTATAAAGACATTTTTGAGGGTTAAAAGAATAACCCTCATAAATGTCTTTATACCATAAAAAGAAACACTAAAAGACACAAACATACAGAGACGAGAAGCCCTCTATTTTTTACTCAAAACGAGAATTAGTAAATGTCATTTATTAAAGATTTCGTGTCAACTATTGTGATTTCCAAGCGAAAAAAACTGAAAAATCTTTTTACGATTAAAGTACCATACGCGCTCCTGGTGACAACTTTATATAGAACACGGGTTCTATTTAAAGTCAATCACAGATGCGTTGCTACTTCCGAGTACCAAGATAGTCGCTTCAAGAGAACCGCTTCATGTTGGAAACACGTTTGGCGGTTGCACCATTCAGGTCATTTCGAAAAAAAGACCTGCTAAATGCAACAAAAAATATAAAAAAATATATTTTTCAAATAAGATGTAATAGTTTCTTTGTAACTATTGAACTTCAAAGTGGAAATTGTAATGTATCACTACATAGTATAAAACAAAGTCGCTTCCCGCTGTCTGTCCCTATATGTATGCTACTTCGATCAGATAGTAAGTTTGTTATAGTTTATAACTAGAGATGCGCCGAATAGTGTTTTCTCCGAAGAACCGAATACCGAATACTATTCGTTTTAACTGTTACCGAACCGGATATTCGGCCGAATTATTTGATTTACCATTTCTTATAAATAAACAACTGAAAGTGTGTTCATAAAAAAATAAAATGTTTGAGGTTTAAAAATAAATGTTGATATAAGGCCGCTAACACACTGACGTTTTACGAGCGTTGGCGTTCGTCCAACGTCTGTGCACCGGCGACGCTGCCCAGATGCGACGTTAACATTGCGATTGCATCGAACGCAACGTTACCGTCGCGCCCATGCTGCAATTTGAGGCGTACAATCAGACAAAATGGATTCCAACGAGGAAACACTACTATAAGTAACGCTGTAAAATAAGACACCAGAAAAATCTTTTATCCAACATTTTTGTTACGGACGACGGCGTCAATACATAAAATAAGTTAGAATAAGATAGGCATGTATTGTTATCCCACTCTAAATATACGCAATGTCAATAGATGTAAGAAAGAGACAGCGCTATAGGAAAGAAAGAGATGCAGAGTGGTGCCGTGTGCAAAAGTGGCTCGCACGTGATTGGTGGAGAGGCCGGTACCGCTGACTACCATACCCTGCTAATGTAAGAATCTTAATAGTACTTAAGCACGCCTAATGCATTGTTGATCATGTTGGGTATTTGGCATACATCAATAAATAAGATTGAAGAGCGAACTACGAAGTTTTTATTGAGACGCTACAATCTACACTCTACAATTTGGTCCTTCGAACGTCGGATTCTGAAGATTTGGCACTCCACGACGGATTCAGAAGCGAATCTGTACTGCGGGCGATTCAGAAGCGAATCTACTCTACAGCAGATTCAGAGGCGAATCTGCGCTACTCGAGTAAGGACTGCAGCGCGTCGGATTGGATACGCCGGTCGCTATGAACACGAGAAGCCGTGTTCGCTCCGAATCTGGATACAGCGAGCCGGAGTTACCAGTAGGCACTAAGAGTGTGCTTGCACCGTCACTGCACCGCATTTATGAAGACTCGCCGCAATCGCCGTCAACTGTAGCAGGAAGTATTCCCCAAGGGAGAAGATTGGAGTACTCTCCGCCACGAGCAGCGAGAGAGACCGCGCCAGAGGCGTCAATAGGGACGTCCATTATGGGGCCGCCTGCACAACCAGTTAGCACTCCAATGAGACGTGAAGCCGCATCACCAATACGAAGACCTACGTCACCGGCGTTGAGCATTCACACTAACACGTCGAGAAAAAGCGCTGATGCAAGAATGAAGATGGCGCAATACGAGGCAGAAAAGGAACTCGCGGAGCTAGAAGAAAAGCGACTGCGCATCAGAGAGAAGCTCATCAAGGCACGATTAGCCGCCGAAGTGACAGCGATAGAAGCCGAATCAGAGTACAAATCCAGCATATGCAATGAAAGAGTACGGGACTGGGTCGATAGAAGCATAGAAGAACAACGACCATCAGCACCGAAATTCAGGGAAGAGCCACAAGAGGCTCACCCCCCCGTTAAAGAGCAACGGGGGAAGAATGCCAAGTACCAGGGCATTCAACGACTAGCCGACGCATTGGAAAAAATGATTACGTCTAGGCCGCTGCCGCGTCAGACAGCAGAACTACCCATCTTTACGGGAGCCGTCGCAGAGTGGCTACCATACAAAGCCGCTATGGAAGATTCTACGAGACTCTTCAAATTCTCTCCAACGGAAAATCTTCTGCGTCTACGAAACAGCCTACGAGGGGAAGCACGAGAAACTGTACTTTCACAGTTATTCACCGCCTCCAGTCCAGAAGTAATTATGCGAACGCTAGAAATGAAGTATGGAAGGCCAGAATTTATAATTGATCGAGCAATGGAAGAACTCAAGAAGCTCCCTAAGCTAGGAAGTGCGAGTACTGATCTATACGAGTTCGCAGTCAAGATTCAGAACATAGTCTACACAATCAAGAGTATAGACAGAAGAGGCTACCTACAGAGTCCGCTTCTTGTTCGGGACGTCATGGACAAATTGAGCCCGCATCTCGTCAGCAAATGGGCGGAGTACGCAGCCAATAATGAAGCTCGTATTATAGAAGAAAACGAAATGATCGTCCTCTCAGAGTTCTTGATGGCCGAAGCGGATCTGATGATCAGATATACCCACACAACCAGACGAGGTGTTCCAGTACCAGTAAAAAAAGAAGTGGCTCCAAAACGGGCAGCTACTAGAGGCGTATACACTGCAGAAGGCATCACATATGAAGATGAAAGAAGATGCTTTATGTGCCAGTCCGAGGGACATTACACTCCCGATTGCGCCAAACTCAAGGCACTCGACACCAACGATCGCTGGAAATGGGCCAAGGATAACAGAATGTGTTTCAAATGTATGAAACGGAAGCACAACCGATTCTCCTGCAAAGCTAAAGCCTGCGGAGTTCACGGATGTACCTACCGACATCATGCGCTTCTACACAAGGAAAAGGCAACGGAATCGGCTCCTACGGTCAGCACTCTGAACGAATGCAAAACAGCCGACTCAACCGCACTAGTAATGAGCGTTACAGCAAAGAAGACATCTGCGGTATTGCTCAAGACCTGCAAGGTGAAGCTCAGCGGTCCACGGGGGGAGATAATTACGCACGCCCTCTTGGACGAAGGGTCCACGGTGACACTAATAGATGAAGTATTAGCTAACCAACTCACCGATGGCGGATCGAAGCAGCCTTTGAACATTAGAGGTATCAACGAGCAAAAAAGAATAGAGAGCAAGGCGATCGAGATCCGAGTGAGAGGTCTAAGAGAACAAGAAACATACACCGTCAAAGCCCGCACCGTACGAGGGCTACAGTTACATCAACAACGTATACCGCATAATTTAGAGCGGTATCCGTACCTGCGCAGTATACGAGAGAAGATCTGCACAGGAGAAGCCAAGCCTCGCATACTAATAGGGGCTGACAACTGGCACTTAATAGTATCGCGACAGCTACGCGCTGGCAAGAAAACAGAACCTGCCGCATCTTGGACAAAGCTGGGTTGGGTGTTGCATGGATCGGCACCAGGAAGAGCGATTTATCAAGACCAAGCAGCCGTACTTCACATCTCCACAAGTGACACACAATTACAAAAGCTCGTCGAATATTATTTCGACGTAGATTCCCTTGGTGTGTCGACCAAAGAGAGGGTTAACAAGTACGAGAAGAGGGCCAACGATATTTTCGAAGCAACTGCCAAAAGGAAGGAGGGTCATTTCGAAGTAGGCCTTCCTTGGAAGACCGACAACACCACACTCCCCGATAGCTACGAGTCAGCTTTAAGAAGACTACACACGTTAGAGAAGAGGATGACTAAGGAGCCCGCCTTTAAGGAAGTATATACGGCTCAAGTCACGAACCTTGTACAGAAGGGCTACGCGACCGAGTGCGATGGCAGCGAAATGAATAGCAATCGCAAATGGTTCTTACCTCACTTCGCCGTCACGAACCACAACAAGCCAGGGAAAGTGAGAATGGTCTTTGACGCAGCGGCCAAGGTGAAAGGAGTCTGCCTTAACGACTTCCTGCTAGAAGGGCCAGACTTATTGACTTCACTCACAAGAATACTGTTCAGGTTCAGAGAAAAAAGAATTGCCGTAACCGCAGACATCGAAGAAATGTTTCTCAGGATTAAAATAAGATCTGAGGACCAGCCAGCACAAATGTTTTTATGGCGGGACAAGCCCACCGATCCCCCAAGAAAAATGAAGATGGTATCGATGATATTCGGAGCAAGCAGCTCACCGTACCTCGCTCATAGCGTGAGGAATCGTAACGCCACAGACTTTGAGCAAGAATTCCCAGAGGCAGCTTTAGCAATTAAGGAGCGTCACTATATGGATGATTACTTAGACAGCTTCCAATCAGAAGACGAAGCTATTAAGATGGTCAAAGAAGTAATGTACATCCATCAGCGGGCCGACTTCAACTTGAGGGGGTGGAACTCAAACAATAAGAAGGTTCTCGCTAGCATTCCAGAAGAAAAGAGATCCCAGAACGTCGACGTACAGCTAGTGGCACATCAGAAGGAGAAAACGTTAGGACTTCGATGGGACCCAGACTCCGACACTCTTACATTCAACACGGATATTAAGAGAGTTCCCGATGAAGTCAGGCTGCAACTAAGAGCTCCTACTAAGCGCGAAACCTTAAGCGCAGTTATGTCAGTGTACGATCCGCTGGGGCTCATCAGTCAGTACACCATCGTCGGCAAGATAATATTGCAACAATTATGGCTTAAGAAGGTGGACTGGGACCAAGAACTACCGCAAGAGGAAGCCTATCTTTTCGACGAATGGATAAAACGACTCCCAGATGTCTCAGCGCTAGCTATACCAAGGTGCTACAGTATGAACTTAACGCCGCAAGCCCATATAGAGCTTCATATTTTCGTCGACGCGAGTGAACAGGCGTATGCAACGGTGGCCTATTGGAGGATCGTATACAAAGACTTAACAGAAACCATCCAAGTAATGGCCAAGGCAAAGGTAGCTCCGCTAAAGATGCTCACCATTCCAAGACTGGAGCTTCAAGCGGCGTTGATTGGGGCGCGACTCGGAAACACGATAATAAAGGAACATACTTGGAAGCCCAGACGAGTAACCTATTGGAGTGATTCTAGAACAGTTCTGTGTTGGATAAGAAACGAGAAAAAGAAATACACTCCATTTGTCGCACACCGCCTAGCAGAGATCGCCGAACTCACACAAGCGGCTGACTGGCGGTGGGTGCCTACCACGCTCAACGTGGCAGACGACGCCACCAGATTTCAGAGCAATAAGATCGACAGTCACGATAGGTGGTTCACGGGGCCCCCATTCCTTAGGGCACCGGCAAACCAGTGGCCACAGGAGAGCGAGGATAACGAGACCGAGGAAGTGGCATGCTACGCCTATTCAGAAGATGACACTTACCCAGAGGACTCACTGCCCGATATCCGAAGGTTCTCCAGTTACTTAAAATTAATAAGAACTACTGCGCTAACACAACTCTTCATTGAGAAGCTGAAAGCCAAAAGGAAAAATAATATACATCTAGAAGTCGCACACCTGAGAGCGGCTGAACGACGTTGGCTTCAGAGAGCGCAGAGAGACTCCTTTAAAGAAGAGTTAATAAGGCTAAAACAGAATCAGCCGCTACCACGACGTAGTAGGTTAAAGAAGTTGGACGCCGTATTAGACGACGACATAATAAAGGCGAGAGGCAGAATAGGTGCTCTAAATAGTACAACGCACTCGAACCAGCCAGTGATACTCGACGGACGGCACCCGTTCACTCGTCTGCTCATCGAGAATTATCATCGCCGGACGGGTCACGCGAATAACGAACGAGTCGTCAATGAACTCCGACAGCAATACATTATTCTACATCTGAGGCCTACAGTCAAGAAGATAGCTAGAGAATGTCAGTATTGCCGCGTATACAAGGCGGCTCCAAAAACGCCACCGAAGGGAGACCTGCCTAAAGTGAGGCTAGAACCAGGTCACCGCGCCTTCACCTACTGTGGTGTCGATTACTTTGGACCTATGATGGTGACCATCGGACGAAGACATGAAAAAAGGTGGTGTGCATTATTCACTTGCCTTACAACGAGGGCAATTCACTTAGAAATCGTCCAATCACTCTCCACGGACTCTGCTATTATGGCGCTAAGAAGGATGGCCGCCAGGAGAGGCTGGCCACTCGTCATATACTCTGACAACGCCACCAACTTCAGGGGAGCAGACGTTGAATTAAGAAATGTTTATGAGTCCTGGATTACGGTGCTACGAGATTTCAGTCTGCAATATAACACCGACTGGCGTTTTATACCACCGGGCGCGCCGCACATGGGAGGAGCTTGGGAGTGCTTAGTGCGTTCAGTAAAAGTAGCACTTAGCACTACGCTTAAAGAAAAGGCGCCCAAAGAAGAGGTACTGCAGACATTAATCACTGAGGCAGAATACAGCGTGAATGCACGACCACTCACGCACGTCTCCGTAGAACCCAACGATGAAGAAGCCCTGACGCCAAATCACTTCCTTATCGGCTCATCTACAGGACTACCACGAACGGGGCCTTGCACCGAGGCGGACCGCAGCACCTGGCGAAGAGCGCAAGCGCTAGCGGACCAGTTCTGGCAGCGATGGCTTCGAGAGTACTTGCCAACACTCATCCCGCGGGGGCAAGCGAGCACTGTAGTTCCGCAACTTCGAGAAGGCGATCTCGTCATGGTGGTCGACAGCACGCTGCCCCGCAACACTTGGCCGAGAGGAGTCATCGAGCGAGTGCACCCGGGATCAGACGGCATCATCCGGTCTGCAGATGTCCGCACTCAAGGAGGCGTATTCAAGAGACCTGCGACTAAGCTCGTCGTCCTACGGATGAAAGAGGCTACGACGTGTCTGCGCCGGGGGGAGAATGTTACGGACGACGGCGTCAATACATAAAATAAGTTAGAATAAGATAGGCATGTATTGTTATCCCACTCTAAATATACGCAATGTCAATAGATGTAAGAAAGAGACAGCGCTATAGGAAAGAAAGAGATGCAGAGTGGTGCCGTGTGCAAAAGTGGCTCGCACGTGATTGGTGGAGAGGCCGGTACCGCTGACTACCATACCCTGCTAATGTAAGAATCTTAATAGTACTTAAGCACGCCTAATGCATTGTTGATCATGTTGGGTATTTGGCATACATCAATAAATAAGATTGAAGAGCGAACTACGAAGTTTTTATTGAGACGCTACAATCTACACTCTACAATTTTATTCTCAATTCTTTTTCAATAATGACAGCTCTGCCACGTCAATCATCGCACCTCTCCTCACCTCACCCCCTCGCCTCACCGCACCTCCCTCGTCACCACACCGCACCTCCTTTGTCACCGCACCACGCCACATTAAAGCATCTCATCACTGCTGCGTTACACTACTGTTGGCGTTGCTACTTCGACGAAATATACGCAAAGAAAATGAAAGTACAATCGTCAATTTTGGGAAAATCCTATATGGGCCAATCGATTCCAAGAAAGTGAATATTCAAAAATAGTGAACCGGAATTTTATAAATATTCCCGAATGCCTAAGACTATATTTAATGAACTTTTAAAAGTGGTTAAAAATGACATACAATATTTAGACACTAATTTAAGGGTTTTGGTGTCACCAGAAGAGAGGCTTGTTATAATTTTGAGGTGAAAAAAACAATACGTTCAAGTTTCTCATTCAGGATGTTAAAATAGAAATTTTAAGCGTTTCTGTGTATTTTTTCAACCGATTTATTTATTTAAAGACGCTGTCTTAAATTTGTAAGCGCGGGACGGCGTGATTGTACCTGTTCCTAAAAAAGCGCCACTCAAACGTCGCTTCAACGCGACGCTAACGTTGCGGCATTGTAATATCAACGCTTGCCAATAGAGACTTGCGACGTCAACGTCGCGTTTACGCAGCGTTGAAGTCGGAGAACCGCTAACGCTCTTAAAACGCCAGTGGGATAGCAGCTTTAGAGGTTAAAAAAATGCAAATTTGATTGTGTTTTCAAAAGTGAAGGTTTTCTAGAGTAAAGGTGAACCCTATGTAGGATGAAATAATATGGTACCAAAAAATAAATAATTTCCTTATATTTCAGATTCGTAACAAAAGGAGAACTTAAAGAGCATGTTAATTCAGAACACATCGAAGACAAACCTTTCAAATGTGAAATCTGCGGGAGCCGCTTTACTACAAAACAGTCTTTGATAAGACACACAAACATACACATCGACGCCAAGCAATTTGTATGCGAAGTGTGTTACATAAGGTACAACGACGCGTATAATTTGCGGAGGCATATGCAGTCGCATGAGAGGATTGCGAGAAATACGTGTAAGAAATGCGGACGCGTGTGCCGGAACTTCGGTGCCTTGACGCGACATGTTAAAGTTTGTAAAAGGAAGAGGAAATCATAATACGTAAATCATTTATAAGGGCTCCGCTGTCCGTCTGTTTGACTTCACTGTCCGTCTGTCTGACTTCACGGTCCGTTTGTCTGACTCCGCTGTCCGTCTGTCTGACTCCGCTGTCCGCGTGTCTGACTCCGCTGTCCGTCTGTTTGACTCCGCTCTCCGTCTGTATTTCTGACTATCTGTCTATATTTCTGTTTGTGTATTATTGTCTCTCTGTCCGTCTATCTGTCGACAACTACAAACGGCCCTTTGTATGCGAAATTTGGTCCATAAGGTACAACGACGCGTATAACTTACGGAGGCATATGAAGTCGCATGAGAGGATTGTGAGAGATACGTGTGAGAACTGCGGTCGCGTGTGCCGGAACTTCGGTGCCTTGACGCGACATGTTAAAGTTTGTATGAGGAAGAGGAAATCATAATACGTAAATCATTTATAAGGGCTCCATACTCAATAGGTAAAAAGGCCCTATTACTAAGACACCGCTGTCCGTCTGTCTGACTCCTCTGTCCGTCTGTCTGACTCCTCTGTCCGTCTGTCTGACTCTACTGTCTGTCTGACTCCGTTGTCCGTCTGTATTTCTGACTATCTGTCTATATTTCTGTTTGTGTATTTTTGTCTCTCTGTCCGTCTATCTGTCGACGACGACACGATCTTTGTACGCCAAGTGTGTTCCATAAGGTAATACGACGCGTATAACTTGCGGAGGCATATGAAGTCGTATGAGGAACAGTGGTTATAAGGGTTCCGTAATCCATAGGATGAAAACTGGACTTCTAGACTCCGCTGTCCGTAAAGACCAAGGTTTGAAGGTGGTAGAACCAGTGTAGTTCGACCGGGGAAGTACCACCGTCACACCTATTTCTAGCGTGAAGTATTTCTTGCGTTTCGATGGAAGGGTGTGGTTGCCGGCATACTTTTATATGAGACAATCATAGTCCGCGGGAGTAGCAACGCAGCTGTAATTGACTTGAGATGGAACCCATGTTCTGTATGAAGTTGATTACAGATGTCCATGAGCGGCAGTGACCACTTACTATCAGGTGGACTGCATACTCGTTTGCTACTTCAGTCAGATAAAAAAGACCATTTATAAGAATTCCGTACCCAAAGGATCAAAACGGGACTTTTAAAGACTGCTGTTGATTCCGTACTCAAAGGGATAAAAACAGTGTCTTTTACTAAGATCCCGCTGTCCGACTGTCTGTCTTTCTGTCTGCTTGTCTGTCTATCTATCTGTCTTTCTGTCTATTTATCTTTCTGTCTGTCTGTTTGTGGGTCTATCTGTACGTCGGTCTGCGTTTCTGTGTGTGTGTCTATCAGTCCATCCATCCAGCCATCAGCCTTTGAAAGTCCACTGCTGGACATAGGCCTCCCCAAATCTGCGCCATTTCGACCGGTCCTGAGGCATCTGTATCAAACGGTTACCCGCCGTCTTCTTCAGGTCATCAGTCCACCTGGTCAGGGGGCGGCCTGCACTCCTTTTGCCAAGACGTGGTCTCCATTCGAGAACTCTTCTACCCCATCGGTTATCTATCCTACGAACGATGTGGCCTGCCCATTACCACTTCACCCTACTAATTCTGAGAGCTATGACGATAACGTTCTCCCACGGATTTCATCATTACGAATTCTGTCGCGCAGGGAAATACCAAGCATAGTTTTTTGAAGCTTTTTGAAGCACAGTATCACCACGCTTCTGCTCCACGCCTCCAGTGCTATACCCTGGCTTATGACGGAATTAAACAAGTGTGGGAGCGGTTTTAAAATAGGCTTCCCTCCTGCTTTATGCAATTCAGTTGTGATTCCGTCTTCGCCGGGCGCTCGGTTGTTTTTGAGCTGTTTGAGGGCCAATCTAATCTCGTACAGGCTGACGTCCGGGATTCGGTATAGTGTCGGGTTAGCGTGGCTCGCTTGTCGTTAACAGGCGGCAAAGGGCCACGTGAAGCGGTATATAACTGCCCATAGAAGCTCAATTTCTCTCTGAACTTCAGGCCTCGCGGCAACTGTGGTGCCGTCATCCGTCTTAAGCTTCGTTAATATGCTTTGCTAAACCCGCAAATCCCCTGCAAAGACCTTGGAGCCCTTGTTCCGCTCAATTTGCTCTTTAATGCGATTTGCATTAAAGAGGCGGAAGTCGCGTCCCATCCTGTTAGAGATTTGAGCCGCATAAACTTCGACGGATTTTAGTATTTATATTAATTTGATATTAGGTTGTAATTAATTTCATATTTTTTCGAAATACAAAATATTACTTTCCCATATCTATATCGTTGTAAATATATTAAATATTGTTAAATTTATAAATAACAAAAACCGCGGAAATAAATTATTTTGAATAAAAAATACTTGTTTTATTTAAATTTAAATACCCACAAACTAAAAATTTTCAAAAATCAAGTAGATGATCTATGTCGTATACAGTATGTGTAAAGTGTAGTAAATATTTTTCATTTTGAATTTAATAAAGGAATTACATTTGGATGTTTTATTTCTACGGTTTTTGACTCAAAATCCGAGAAAGTTAAAATGGCGGTATTTGAATCGAAGCCAACAATTGAATTTAATTTCTCAAATGGAAAAAACTATATATTTAGGCAGACGGGCTACCTGATAGAAAGTAGTCACCGTCGCCTATGGACATTCGCAACACCAGAGGAGTCGCCAATGCATCGCCGGCTTTGAAGGAGAGCTCTTTTCGCACCTTTTTTGAAGAAGAAAAATGGTAGTACAGTCGCCTATTTCTAGCGTGAAGCATTTCTTGCGTTTCGATGGAAGGGTGTGGTTGCCGGCACACTTTATATGAGGCGACCATCATAGTCCTCGGGAGTAGCAACGCATCTGTGATAGACTACAGATAGAATCTATGGCTTGTTTGAAGTTGTTTACAGATGTCCATGGTCAGCAGTGACCACTTACCATCAGCTGGACTGCATGCTCGTTTGCTACTTCAATCAGACAAGAAATTCTATTACCTTTTGCAAAATTTGCAATTACATTGAATCTATATTTACAGACTAAATAACAAAAAACTACGCCAACAAAGATACAGGGAGAGAAACAGAGAAAGACTGAAACAATGTGAGAAGAATAGAAGGAGACGTATTAAAAATATAGAACCATGTACTTCAAACATGAATATAATAGAAGTTGTCAATGAAGAAATTGAGCACTCTCAAAGTTTATGTTATTTGGGACCAACACCTACTTCTATTCTAGAAATTGAGCTAGCTGAAGATAGTAACGTGGAAAAAAAAGAAAATGAGCTAGCTAAAGAAATTATTGCGAAAAGAAAGGAACGTCAAAAAAGATACAGAGAGAAGAACAGACAGAAACTGAAAGAGCGTGAAGCGAAAAGAAGGTAACTATTGTTTTTATTAAGCACTAGCTGACCCGCGAACTAATTCAAGTCAAAAATCTAAAATTATCAGTGTTTCTCTACTATTATGCATGTATTATACATAAAAAACTTCCTCTTGAATCACTCTATCTGTTAAAAAAACTGCATTAAAATCGTTAGCGCAGTTTTAAAGATCTAAGCGTACATAGGGACAGACAGCGCGAAGCGACTTTGTCTTATACTATGTAGTGATTTACACGTACAGTCACGAGCAATAAGATGTGACTATGGAAGATTAGCAAATGTATCTGACCCAATGCAGTAGCGTCAAAATTATGTGATTTGACGTTCATCTACATCATTTTGACGCTACTGCATTATGCTGCCTTTTAATGTCAGATATTTTTGCTGCGTTAGTGTAGTCAGATATTATTGAACTCCTTCTTGGGTCAGATACTTTTGCTAATCTGTTCGTAGTCACATCTTATTGCTCGTGACTGTACATCGAATGTTTTGTGTTCTACATGATATTTTTCAATGTTTTCGGATTTTGGGGAAAATGACACCTTAAGCAACTTGAAAGTGTGCTTTTAAAGAACTCAATAGCGAAAAGTATTAATCTTGAGCCCAAAGTATACAACCTGTAACCATACTGTTTTTCAAAATATTTCAAAAGGCGGTAGAACCAGTGTAGTTCGACCGGGGAAGTACCACCGCCACACCTATTTCTAGCGTGAAGCAGTTCTTGCGCGAGATGGAAGGGTGTGGTTGGCACACTTTTATATGAGGCGACCATTATAGTCCTCGGGAGTGGCAACGCATCTGTGATTGACTTCAGATAGAACCAATCTTCATACATCAACTTCATACATGTATGAAGTTGTTTACAGATGTCGCAGGGCGGCAGTGACCACTTACCATCAGGTGCGCTGCGTGCTTGTTTCTATTTCAGCCAGATAAAAAAAAACATAGTTATAATTCCTTTAAATTCCAGATTGCTAGCAAAGGAAAAATGGAGCGGGAGCACAGAAGAACAGGTCATGCAACATGATGGCTACACAAACATGCAGACAGACGTATTCCGATGTGATATTTATTTATGACGATATAGCAATGCGTAAGATTTGAAACATGTGAGTGCATGCTAGTAGCGTGTAAAATATTTCGCGGAAATATAGATGCACCAGACTTAATTGATGAGTTGTGTAGATTCTTTGCACCTAACAACTACCTTCGTTGCCGTAAACATCCACTTTTTGCTGCACCGCTAACGCGTACCACTGCGAGAGCGCGCTCCCCTATTCCTCGCGTTCTCACTGCACTCAACGCTCTTCTGAATGAATATGAATCTCAATGAATATAAATAAGAAAAAAAGACAAACCCGCTGAGTTTCTTGCCGGATCTTCTCAGTTGAGGTCGTATTCCGATCCGGTGGTAGTGTAAGAAAAAAAATGTAACTGACAATTTGTAAGTGCCCCCGTAGGCCCATACAAAATAAAGACATTTCATTTCATTTCATTTCTGGATTCATATCCTGAGTGCGATTTGTTTGCGGATGAATGGTCGGAAATATTGTCTGTGTGCTTGAAGTTTTGCGAGTGTGAAGTATAACTGCGGTGTCTACAATTAATGTAATTGGTTCTTTTCATACCGTTTTAATTGTAGTAAATAAATAAATAAATATGCTAGGTGATAAGCCTTTCAAGTATTACGTAAGCACTGGGGGGTAAAAAGCGATAGCCTAATCTTGCCGGTTGAATATTGCCCCTTCCATCGGTAGATGCGAGGTTCAAATCTCAGACACGCACCACTGTCTTTTCTAAATTAGGAAGCGTTCAAGTGTTACGTAACGCATTTTTTGAAGATTTTAGACCGGCGGAGGGGGGGTTTGTAACGTAGACTGTAACGTTCACCCTCTAGTTCCGGGACCAGAATAGGGCTACGGCATCCCCTGCCTGTCGTAACAGGCGACTAAAAGGGGCTTCCGGGGTTGCGGGCGGCTAGAGTGGGAGCTCGAACCGTTCGGTCAGGCGATCCCGGGAAGGACGGCGGTTTGTGTGGTCGCATACCGTCCTAAAGACTAGATGGAGCGGTGGGCCCAGCCGCCTATCTCCGAGGAGCCCGATGGGGCAACGCGCTCGGAGGATTCTGGTTGAAGTCGTTTCGAGGTCCCGGAATCCTCTTTATAGCGCCGAGGGCGGCCACCGGGGGTTTTAGTGCAGTAAAAATCCCACATAACCCTGCGTCGCTGCCTTCTCCCCGATGTAACGCAAGATAACATTTTGCTGCACCCATTATCCCTCCCTGAACTTTGCCTGGGTCTGGGTGTTTGTGTATTCGTCTTTGTGTGTGTCCATGGCACCCACGACACGAAACTCCTACTGTTGGGCTATGAGAGTAGAAAGCGTTTTAAGTTTTTTTTAAAAGAATAACAAATAATGCGTTATTCAAATCCCCCTTTTTTCTTCGTACGTAACATTTGTCAAGTCCCCTCCCCGAAATTGCTTTACCTAATTGAACGTTCTCTAATGTGCGCTTAGAAATTAACTATTCCTAATTTACGATGAAGGAAAACATCGTGAGGCAATGTACTGAGAGTTATTTAAAAGGTCTCAGAGGTATCTCAATTCGCACTTGTCCAGTGCGGTGGACTATGGCCTAAACTCTCTCATTCTGAGAGAAGACCTATTATTGTCGATAATCTGTTATAGTGGGATATAATAGGTTGACGACGAGAACGGCCTCTAAGTTCATATAAATAAATTTTATTTCATGTTATTAATATTTATGTATAGTTACTAATAAAAATAAATAATGGATATTTATTAAATTATTCATTAAATAAATAGATTTAATAGTTGACTATTTTTAAAATAAAATGTTATTTATATTTATGTCGGCGCGACACCGCATATTTATGAAAAACACGTCACCGATAATAATTATTTTAGTTACTTTAAAGATCGAAAATTGTTTGTTTATTGAATTATCAATATTTAATGATTTTTAGAATTGTAATTTAGTTTACCCTCCATAAATTTGTTATTGTCACCTCACCAAACATTGTTATAAAAAGGCGAGCGCCTGCCGGTAGAAAGAGATTCTTGTTTAACCGTCGAAGCGATCGGACCTCCTCAAGTGTGAGTAAATCGAAGAAGTTTACTCCTGTGTTTTACTTGAAATCTTCAAGAATGGACAGTAATGAAGACCCCCGACCATCCTGATGTCACTCATCACTCACTTTGTTATTTATATAAGTATTTGAAGTGAAAATTCTTTATCGGGGTTGTTGAAGTGAAACTTCTTTATCGGAGTTGGAAAAAAAATTAGTGTAACATTTTTTCGTTACGCGCCATCTTTATTTTTCCGTTACGCGCCATCTTTTTCTTATCCCTATCACGCGTGATATTAGATAAATTATTATAGATTAGATTATTAGATAAAGCTTAATAAAAGCCTTTTATTAAACTTTATCTAATTTAACTTTATTTAACCAATTTCTGTAAAGTTGCATATAGTAAATTATTTTTTGAAAAATAACGTCATAAAGAAGTTTCACTTCTTACGAGTGTACGCTAGTACACGCACACATTTTTTTTTAAACGGACACACCCCCATCAGATTCGACCTCCCCCTAATACGTAATTAATGAATGTCCCCCAACAAAAATCTAGGGTTGTAACAAAAGCACAAAAACAAAAGTTTAATTCTTCGCAACATATTTATTTGAGTTGCAACGCCGCGAGTTGTTTCTTCAGTTCCAGCAATTTGTTGACCTCCGGCTGCCATACTTGTTTGTCTTTGGTAGACGCCTTCAGTTGTCTTACTATGTCGCCCTGTGAAAATATTTTTATTGAAGTGAAACTTTTTTTATCGGGGTTGTTGAAGTGAAACTTCTTTATCGGGGTTGGAAAAAAATTTAGTGTAACATTTTTTCGTTACGCGCCATCTTTTTCTGTTACGCGCCATCTTTTTCTTATCCCTACCACGCGTGATATTAGATAGATTATTATAGATTAGATTATTACATAAAGTTTAATAAAAGCCTTTTATTAAACTTTATCTAATTTAACTTTATTTAACCAATTTCTGTAAAGTTGCATAATAGTAAATTATTTTTTGAAAAATAACGTCATAAAGAAGTTTCACTTCTTACGAGTGTACGCTAGTACACGCACACATTTTTTTATATTACTATACTGGACTTATTCGATCTGGAATAAATGTAAACAAACCATAAAAATTCCTATGTAGGCTTATTTATCAGCTTGCACGAACTTGTACACAAATGCATTTTATATTCAACCAAAGAATGCATTAAATTTTCGCGAAGTAATTTAATTAAGAAGAGTTGATTAACTAATAACGACCAACTGCAAGATAATATGCTAAAACCAGTCAAACAAAATTTATTTACCATTATCGTCATTGTATAACTAATGATGTTACAACCTTAATTTCATGAAGGGATTTGCAACCTGTTATATGTTACAGGTTATTAATAGGTAAAAGACGGCTGATAAAACAACAAAAAGTTGCATTTCCCTGCCTGTCAGTGGTTGCTAGGCAACGCTTTGTTATTAAATATTCGAATTTGCCCCAGTATAGATGAATTACCCTTGCTTTACTACGAGGCATGAATGTCACAAAAAATAGTTGCTATCATTAAATAGTGCAAAATATCGAAATTAAAAGTAACCTGTCTATAGACAATAAACAAGTTAAGTGAAGGTGGTAGAATCAGTGTAGTTCGCCCGGGAAAGTACCACCGCCTGCTACCACCTGCTACTCCCGAGGACTATGATGGTCGCCTCATGTGAAAGTGTGCCGGCAACCGCATCCTTCCATCTCACGCAAGAAATGCTTCATCCTAGAAATAGGCGGTGGTACTTCCCCGGTCGACTGGCTCTACCACCTCCAATATGGATAGTCCCACTGAAGCGCTATGGCTTTTGTAAGTTATTCATATACCTGTTTAGCAATAGCGTCCTCCAATCTGGCAACACTGTCCCCGGCCGGTGTTGCCAGCGTCTGGGCGATTGCGAGCTGCTTTTTTAACTCTAGCAACTTGTTCACTTCGGGTTGCCATACTGCCTTGTCTTTCGTTGATGCTTTCAGTTGCCTGACTTTTTCGCCCTGTAAGGTTATAAAAAAATATATATATATCGCTACTTCAAAACAAAAGGACCGCAACTCGAATAGACCAAATTTTACAGGAGAGCCATTTAAAGTTTTGAAAATCAGTTCTTGTATAATTGCTCTGTAATTTTAAAACAGATAAATATGTGTTAAAAAAAATTTTTAAACAAAAAATACAACCGACTTCCATGCCACATAAAAGTAAAAAATAATTTAAATACATGTTGGTTTAGAGCAAACACTGTACTTAGTACATAGTCCCGAAGTCGGCGCTCATATAAGATACATGTAGTTTCGTCATGATCCAGCAAAATATGGTGAGCGCCGACTTCGGAACTATGTACTAAGTACTGTGTTTGCTCTAAACCAACATGTATTTAAATTATTTTTTACTTTTATGTGGCATGGAAGTCGGTTGTATTGTTTGTTTAAAAATTTTTTTTTCACGCTTTTCAGTCACGATAAAAACAGTTATGGCTGTTGCTAGTCGTCCGCTAACCGGATGAATAAAATTAATTATTCGTCCGATTTTCGGATGAATAAAATTATGTGCTGACGTCATCATATAAAAATAGACTTCTTTGACACAACCGGTCGGGAGCGCTACCGCGCCCCCTCCCTTAGATTCTGAATTAGAAAAATCTGTTCGAACCTAACCTAACCGAATAAAACAACTTTTTCTGAGTAAACATTTATTTAAAGAATAGACCTATAATTATCAATATTTAAAGTAGAAAAAGTAATATAAACCTTATAACTAAGAGTATAATTCAACTGATACTGATAAAAATAATTTTGACTACCTATTCTTAGTTGAAAAACCAATACCATCAAAACCAATTTAAGTTCGGGCAGCATGGTCGTTATTCACTACATCAGGTGTACCCATAGCTTTACACAATTTATTAATCTCAGTAATATGATTTAACTCACCAGTTTCAATACGTTTTTTATTACGAGGATAATAAGTATGTTTAATATACAGACCATTTTTATTACGAATTTACCGTTTAGCGGACGATTAATTTATTTTATTCATCCGATTACGGGACGACTAGACACTTCGATCAGTTATACGAGACCGTGTAATACATAGTATCCATAAGACTGCATAGTGCATACATAAATGGAAACGGTAATTTAAAATCAACCTTAAATGACAAATCAAACAAAAGCCTAAGCGATATCTTACATTACTGTCACAGTGCATGTGAACTGAGCGCAACCGCTCGCAGGGCGCTGCCGCGCCCTGCTCGCTTAGTTTCTATATTTTCTTTTAAGTTCCAACCTAACCTAACCCATCCTATGTAAAAAGGTTGGCAGTACTCCTGCATCGTCCAGGTAATTGTATTCAAAGTGGAATTTATGATCATAATTATGTCCTTTCCGGAACTCATTGTTTGTATTGCGAACAATAATTACCAAACACACATACTTTAGGCAGGCTGTATACCTATATTATTAGGGTTAAAGAGGTGAAGGTAACTTTATTAATCGTTGCCTCTGTTTATGGAACTCCTAATATATTCATAAGGGCCATATTACTATCACCTGTGGGTTAGATAGGCAGTACCACTGAATAAAAGCCCAGTTAAAGATAACGGTTTTCATAAGTCATCTCTTCTTAGCATTTTTTCAATAAATCCTTAAACACTAAATAGCCAACTTCTATGGCTTGGGCTTACAGTACCCTGCATCATAAGGGTCGAGGAGTTAAAGGTCCAATTTTCTTATCATACGTCTTTGCTTTGTTAATATATTACAATTCCATAAGTATCACATGGCCAACGCCTATGCTTTAAGCCTGAAGTACCCGTGCATCATCAAGGCTGAAGAGTTGAAGGTCAAAACTATCATGTTATATCTTTGCCTAGTAATCTCATTACATATACGTAAGCACCATATGGCCAACGCCTATGGTTTAGGCTTGAAGGACCCCAGCATTATCAGGGTTGAGGAGTTGAAGGTCAAATTTTTCATGCCATATCTTTTCGTAGTAGTCTCATTACATACACGTAAGTAACAGATGGCCAACTTCTATGGCTTGGGCTTGCAGTACCCTGCATCATGAGGGTTGAGGAGTTGAAGGTCGATTTTAATATTATACGTCTTTACTTTGTAAATATATTACATACCCATAAGCATCAAATGGCCAATACCTATGGTTTAAGCTTGAAGTACCCCTGCATCATCAGAGTTGAGGAGTTGAAGGTCAAATTTTTCATCTTTTATCTTTGCTTAGTAATCTTATCAGATATACGTAGCGATCATGTAGCTAACGCCTATAGTTTAAGCTTGAAGCATCCCAGCATCATAAGGATTGAGGAGTTGAAGGTCCAATTTTCCACCGTATACAACCATTTTTCTAATGTTCTACCTTACATTTTTTAAATATCATTTTGAATGCGTAAGGATGAAATAGCTAAGTTTTATGGCTTAAGCATTCAATACCCCTGCATCATCAGGATTGAGAAGTTGAAGGTCCAATTTTTCGTCGTATACCTTTGCTTAGCAATGTTATTACAAATCCGTGAGCAACAAATGTCTAACGTTTATGGTTTAAGCCTGCAGTACCCTTGCATCATCAGGGTTGAGGAGTTGAAGGTCAAATTTGTTATCGTACATCTTTGCCTTGCTATCTTATTATATATCTGTAAGCACCAAATAGCCATCACCTACGGCTTGGGCTTACAGCACCCTGCATCATCAGGGTTGAGGAGTTGAAGCTCAATTTTTTTATCATATGTCTATGCTTAGTATTGTTATTACACATCCATAAGCACCAAATGGTCAATCCCTATGGTTTAGGCTTGAGGCACCCCTGCATCATCAGGATTGAGGAGTTGAAGGTCAAATTTTTCATCACATGTCTTTGCTTAGTAGTCTTGTTACATATATGTAAGCACCAAATAGCTAATGTTATAGTTTAGGATAGCTGTAACCCTGCATCATCAGGATCGAAGAGTTGAAGGTCAATTTTTTTGTCAACCTATATAAGCATAGATATATAATACATATTCCAAGTTTCATAAGAATCGATTCGGCAGAAGCCGAGTTATCTCAAATTATCTAAAAAACTTGAGGAGTGGTGGTGGTTTCCACCCAATAACTCAAAGAGTTAAGCATCACAGCATACCCATGTCCAAGAGAAAAAGTTGCGTGACAAAATTTCCTATCAAATGAAAGAAAGAAAATGGAAATCGGTTTAGAAACACCCAAGTTAATCAAGATTTTAAGAAACCGACATTTTCCAATTTTCCGGGAAAACCGCCGGAAGGTTTTCATTTTCCTCAATATGGGACTGCCTGTGAAACTAGCCGCATACAATGTCGTATGAATCGTGTCGGTAGGTCGACGATTTCTAGCCATTTCGCCCGAACATACATAAAAAAAAAAAAAAAAAAAAAAAAAAATATACGTGACGAATAGATAACCTCTTTCCTTTGGGAAGTCGGTTAAAAAGGTATTTTTATTCTTTTTTTAATGGTTAGTTTGGATATGGTTATTTTTTTTTCTGAAAAAAAGTTATGAGCAGATAAGTCTCTTTTGTATATAAATATGCGGCTACGCACAGATGTTGCAGCGTAAATTCGAAAAAACAAAAAAGACGTCAGTAGTGTTTTTATTGCTTAAAGTGTAAAATTCATGGGAATCTTTATAAATTATGAAAATATAACCGACAAAATTTGAATTTTTACAATTTTTGATTTGTTTTAAAGTAGCGATATATGTCGGAGATTGGAACGTCAAATCTTAATTGATTTAGGCGTATTCAGATAGGGGGCGACACTGACGTGAAGCAGATATCGCAACGTCAATATTATTATTGGGAAAGAACAGAAAGCGGTCAGTGGAGACATAAAATTACGGTGAACACAAGTGTGGCCTACGTCCGACTTCGCCGCGTTCCAAATGAAATCCACGATGAGCAATGAAGAAGCTCACCCACAGTATCCCTCATTCTCTTCGTTATATAAATGACTAGCTGTTAACCGCGGCTCCGCCCGCGTTCAAATCAATGTATCACAAAGTTTTTCCCATTTCACCCCCTTAGGGGTTGAATTTCATAAAATCCCTTCTTAGTGAGCACTTACGTCCTGAAAGAACCCGCATGCTAAATTTGAAACTCCTAGCACTTGTAGTTTCTGAGATTTCGTGATGAGTGAGTGAGTGACCTTTCGCTTTTATATATATAGATTATAATCTTACTAGAATAAACGCTAAAATGTGTGAGGGCATATATATTTTTTATAATATGGAAGTAACAAACGAGCAGTACACCCGGTGATAAGTGGTCCTGCCGCTCATAGATACCTGTAAGCAACTTCAAATAGAACATGGGTTCTATCTGAAGTCAATCACAGCTTGCTACCCCCGAGGACTATGATGGTCGCCTCATATAAAAGTGTGCCGGCAACCAAACCCCTCCATCGAAACGCAAGAACTGCTTCAAGCTGGAAATAACACAAACGTACACACGCGGACGTTTGTGTGCGTGTAGTGTGTATGAGTGTGTGTATGAATGCATGCGTGTGTGCATGTGTAGGTGCGTGTTTGTGTGTGTGTGCATGTTTATAATAATTAATACCTTACCTGTTCAGCCACAGCCTTCTCCAAGTCCGCAACGCTGGCAACATTGTTGCTAACACTCTTAGCAGCAGTGTTGCCAGCTTGCGTTACGCTATTAGCACCAGTGTTGCCAGCCTTCTGCGCAGCGGCCAGCTGTTTCTTGAGATCCAATAACTTGTTCACTTCGGGTTGCCATATCGCTTTATCTTTCTTTTCGGATTTTAGTTTTCTTACTAAATCGCCCTGAAATATTGTATTTTATGTAAGAAATAAATTATTTTATGTAACACTAGATGCGTCCCACCGTTTCACTCGTTTGAAAATAAGGAATTATCATACTGACGTAGTCGGGTAAATCTAAATCGGGTCATATCTAATTAAATAACAGGATATATAATGTTTCTTAAAAAAAAACGGTAACGCCAGAATTTTTGTTATAAATAAGATTAAATAATTACTACACTTAAATTATCAACGATCGCTTAATCTCGTGTAAGTACTGCATTTTTCTTTTACCCGCTTATAGATAACATAACTGCAGTTTTTTGCAAGAGTTTTTGATTTTAGGGTGTTAAAACCATTGTAGTGCGACCGAGGAGGTACCATCGCCACACCCATTTCTAACGTTAAGTTGTTTTTGCGTTTGGTAAAAGGGGTGTGGTTGCCGGCTTAATCTCATTGTCCTCGGCAGTGGCAACACTTGTGATCGACTTCAAAAGGTGGTAGATCGAGTGTAGTTCGACCGGGGAGGTACCACCACCACACTTTAACGCGAAACATTCCTTGCGTTTCGATGGAAGGTTCTGGTTGCCGGCACACTTTATATGAGGCGACCATCCTAGTCTTCGTCAGTAGCAACGCATCTGTGATTGACTTCAGATAACACCTATGTTCTATATGAAGTTGCTTACAGATGTCGCAGGGCGGCAGTGATCACTTACCATCAGGTGGCGCGCATGCTCGTTGGCTACTTCATTATTACAAAAAAAAAAACTTCAGAACCCCTCTTTTGTATGATGTTGCTTACAGATGTCCATGGACCACTTACCATCACAGGTGGACTGCGTAAAACGACCCCACTCTTTAGAGGGTGTTATTTCCTGCGTGACAGAGGATACAACATACCGATTATACGCAGTGGGCTCCAGGTTCGATGCCGACCTAGTAGAAATCCGAATGACGAAATTCTTAGGCGTCTAGGGTTAAAGATATCATTAATAGAGAATATATTACTGACTTGGACTGCTATAGCGGCTTCCAATTCCTTGACGCTACCCGCTGATTGACTTTCACCATTCTGCATAAAATAAATACGTATATGATTTTTATATAAACAGAAACTACGACCTACTAACACATTGGTTGAAATTCGACCGTAATTTAAATTAAAAAACTAAACTTCATATTGTCCAAAGTAGAATATTTCACAAATTCAAATAAAATGTAATAACTTTCAAGTAATTTTAAACGCACCCGTTAAATATAAAAGAGGTTTAATTAGCTAAACCGCGATTAAAGCAATAGCGGGTATTTTGACAATGACACTGACATTTTAGAAATGAAAGTTATGAAGATATTATAAAGAGGAAAACGTCGTATTTTTGTATGTTTGTTATGACGTAACTTAAAAACTATTGAACCAATTTAAAAATTCTTTCACCATTAGAATGCTACATTGTTCCTGGGTAACAAAGGCTATTTTTATTTCCAGAATATATAAGAAAGAAGAAAAAAAGTAATATTTATTTGAACAAATACTACAACATAATGTGGCCTAATTAACAGAATGCATTACTTTTAAATAAGACAATTGCTGCAGTGAAATTTCACAGAAGGGCCCACACTCAGCATGACCGCGGCGAACAACTCTCCATCCCTCTCTAGCCAAATTTTCCCTCAGAAATATCTCTCCATCCCTCTCTAACAAAATTTGTCCTCAGAAAAATGTCTCTATCTCTCTAACCTTCTTAGCCCTCAGAAACATCTCTCCATCTCCAATCCAAATTTGCCCTCAGAAATATCTCCCCATTACTCTCTAACTTTATTAGCCCTTAGAAAAATCTCTACATCCCTCTCTAACCTTCTTAGCCCTTAGCAAAATCTCTCCATCCCTCTCTAAACATATTTGCCCTCAGAAAAATCTCTCCATCCCTCTCTAACAAAATTTTCCCTCAAAATGTATCTCTCAATCCCTCTCTTACCTTATTAGCCCTTAAAAAAATCTCTTAGAAAAATCTCTCCATCCCTCTCTAAACATATTTTCCCTCAGAAAAATCTCCCCATTACTCTCTAACACTATTAGCCCTTAGGAAAATTTCTCGATCCCTCTCTAACAAAATTTTCCCTCAAAATATATCTCTCCATCCCTCTCTAACCTTATTAGCCCTTATAAAAATATCCCCATCCCTCTGTAATCTTCTTAGCCCTTACAAAAATCTCTCCATCCCTCTCTAACCTTCTTAGCTTAAATTTGTCCTCAGAAATAAAATTGTCTCTATCCCTCTCTAATCTTCTTAGCCCTCAGAAACATCTTTTCATCTCCCTCTAACCATATTTGCCCACAGAAAAATATCTCCATCCCTCTCTAACAAAATTTGTCCTCAGAAACATCTCTCCATCCCTCTCTAAATATATTTGCCCTCAGAAAAATATCTCCATCCCTCTCTAACAAAATTTGTCCTCAGAAAAATATCTCCATCCCTCTCTAACAAAATTTGTCCTCAGAAAAATCTCCCCATCCCTCTCTAACCTTCTTAGCCCTTAATAAAATCTCTCCATCCCTCTCTTAACATATTAGCCCTTAGAAAAATATCTCCATCCCTCTCTAACAAAATTTTCCCTCAGAAAAATATCTCCATCCCTCTCTTACAAAATTAGTCCTCAGAAAAATCTCTCCATCCCTCTCTAAACATATTTGTCCTCAGAAAAATGTCTCTATCCCTCTCTAATCTTCTTAGTTTTTACAAAATTCTCTTAGAAAAACCTCTCCATCCCTCTCTAAACATATGTGCCCTCAGAAAAATATCTCCATCCCTCTCTTACAAAATTTGTCCACAGAAAAATCCCTTAGAAAAATCTCTCCATCCCTCTCTAAACATATTTGCCCTCAGAAAAATATCTCCATCTCTCTCCTCTCTAACTTTATTAGCCCTTAGAAAAATATCTCCATCCCTCTCTAACAAAATTTGTCCTCAGAAACATCTCTCCATCCCTCTCTAACAAAGTTTTCCCTCAAAATATATCTCTCCATCCCTCTCTAACCTTATTAGCCCTTAGAAAAATCTCCCCATCCCTCTCTAACCTTCTTAGTTCTTACAAAAATCTCCTTATCCCTCTCTAACCTTCTTAGCCCTTACAAAATTCTCTTAAAAAATCTCTCCATCCCTCTCTAACCTTCTTAGCTCTTAGAAAAATCTCTCTATCCCTCTCTAAACGTATTTGCCCTCAGAAATATCTTCCCATTACTCTCTAACCTTATTAGCCCTTAGAAAATCTCTCCATCTCTCTCTTACAGTATTTTATTTTAGAAAAATCTCTCCAACCCTCTCTAACCATATTTGCTCTAAGGAAAACCTGTCCATCCATCTCTAACCAAATTTGCCACCAGAAAAATCTCTACATCCCTCACTAACCTTATCAACTTTTACAAAAATCTCTCCATCTCTTTCTAACCTTATTCGCCCTCTCGCTCTGCGTGCCCGCGTACTTCGCCCTTAATTTATCCAGTACGTCTTGTTCGATCTTCACAAAGAGTGGTTCCGGCTTGCCGATCACGTGGCCGGAGGGTAGGTACTGGATCATTGCTGGGTTCCTGGAATAAATCACTATTGTACACACTACACAAAGCAGGGTTCCCACTATGCCGGACCTGTAGATCTGACGGAAACCGGACATCGGAGAGCTTATTCACCCATTACACCGGATCCCACAAGAAAATCGGACAGTCAAGTATTCACCTCAGTCGATATTGAACCTGTGCGCACAATGGACGACAAAATGGGAAGCACGGGCGGGGCGAGCCGGGGACAAAGGTACCAGGCGCAAATTCGTTCACATTACTCCGGTCCGGATATCATCCGGCGCTACGCAGTGACATAACGTTCGGTTAAAATACCGGGCTCGGTATCTTTGCCGGACCCGACGTAATTTACCCAGGTGGTAGAATCAGTGTAGTTCGACCGGGGAAGTACCACCACCACACTTATTTCTAGCGTGAAGCAGTTCGTGCGTTTCGTTACTTAGACCTCAATCCAATATAAATCAAACCATTTTTTACCATTATAAACAGACACTCACACACTCACATAGGGATAATCCTAAGTGGTATAGAAATGAACCCAAGCTCCTCGTCAAACGACCAATCCTAATACAAAAGAACATTATAATAAGACACTCACAGCGGGTTACTTCTACGCGGTGTGGAGCTCAATCCGAACTGGTGTTTATATAAGAACCACCATAATGAGACACTTACAGCGGGTTAATCCTCAGCGGCGTAGAGCTCACCCGAGCTAGTGTTCATAAAAGAACCATTATAAGGAGACACTCACAGCGGGTTAATCCTAAGCGGCGTAGAACTCAAAGAACCATTATAATAAGACACTCACAGCGGGTTAATCCTCAGCGGTGCGGAGCTCAGCCCGAGCTGGTCGCGCAGCCGGCGGCTGGTCTCCGGCATGTACGGCTGCAACAGCGCACACAGTAAGGCGACCAGCTGGCAACACATCGCTATGGCCGTGCTACCCTTTTGTCTGGAACAAATTATTAATTAATACTAGTCACCCGTCGCATCGGTTGAAATTCGACCGTAATTTAAATTAAAAAGATGGCGCGTAACAGAAAAAAATGGCGCGTAACGAAAAAAAACGATGGCGCGTAACAGAAAAAGATGGCGCGTAACGAAAAAATGTTACACAAAATTTTTTTCCAACCCCGATAAAGAAGTTTCACTTCAAAAACTAAACTTCATATTGTCCAAAGTAGTACGAATATTTCTCGAATTAAAATAAAATGTAATCATTTTCAAGAAATTTTGAACGCACCCGTTAAATATAAAAAGACGTTTAATTATCTAAGCCGCATTTAAAAGCAATAGCGGTATTTTAACAAAGACATCTGACATTTTTGACGTTATGTGTTTTCATAGTTTATGACATTAAATGTTCTATTTCGTTTACTATATATGCGTTTGTGACAAATGCACGGTAGTGTGTGTAATGTGTTTTTAGTTGATTTTATGTATGATATATGCATTATTTGAAAAAAATATTAACATACTGCACTCCTTCTTTACGTCCACTATAACCGTGCAATATTTCATACCTATCCGTCCGCGGCATATTACATAAAATGCGTCACAAGTTTTTGCTTCACGTATTAATATATAATTAATATTACGATAGCAAATGAGCATACAGTCCATCTTTAGATAAATGGATATCTGTAAACAACCTTATATAATACCTGTGTACTATCTGAAGACGTCGCGAAGAGAGTCGAACGCGGAGGCCGATTGTGCCTCTTTGTCGCTCGTTCCGCGCTCTCGCTTGCACTCCAAGCTTAAATGGAACGCCTCAGAGCGAGGTAACGCCGCATTAGTCACGTTTTTTGGTGCGTACAATCGGCAATTATAAGACGTTTTCACGTTAACAATAATCGACTAAAATCGACTCAAAACTCACTTGTCATCATCGGAGCCCTTGAGGAGCACCCAGGGCTGCGTGCCCTGCATATGCTGGTTGCCTAGTTTTGATATACTGAGCACGTGGCGGAGGGACTCCCGGAGACGGCCCTTTTCCATGTGGTGGACGTAGGCTGGAAGACATTTTATTAAGCCGTTAAATTCTTAATAATATTATATTTAAAAAAAAAAACAATTTATGTATATTACTATTTGACGCGGAGAGTGCCGTTCGGATTTTTTAAATTTGGCACACACATACTACTCGACCAAAACAATTAGGCGCAAGACAGTTGAACCCATCCCGATACGAAGTATATTCTATTACAAAATAGCAAGTGTATGTAGGTATACCATTATTAAAACATACGCCATAGTGGTGTATGTCCAATAGCAGAGTATTTATTAAAGCACTTTTATTTGTTTAATATATACGCCGAAACGGAATATTTTCTCTCTTTTTTTATTGGTGTAAAAGATTGAGGCCTGTTGCAGCCCACACTAGATTTTCGACTTGGGAGACAGGAATATTGAGCCCATGCATCTTCTCTTGCTAAAAATAAATGCATATTTTGAATGTAAAAGTCTTTTCACCTCTACGAATAGTCTTTTTCCTACCGACATTGAGGTTTATTGATGAATAATCAACTAATTTAACGTAACGTAACTCGTGCTCATATAGGACGTAGTTACCGTCGTCCAGCGAAATATGTCGAGCACCGACTTCAGGACTATGTACTAAGTACTGAGTATGTTCTAGACCAAAATATATTTAAATTATTTTTTACTTTTTTGTGACATGGAAGTCGGTAGATATTTTTTGTTAAAAAGTTTTTATTTTACACTTTTTAGTGACTATATTTTTATGTTTGTATTTAAATAAAGCCTCTAAGTTTGCTTTATGCATCTACATATTCACAAAAATTAAACATAAAACACTTTTACAATTCATACAAACAGGGCGCCCCCTCTGGAAGTACCCCTCCATCATCAGGGTTGAGGAGTTGAAGGTCAAATTTTTCATCTTATATTGTTGCTTATTTTATGCACCTAATTGTTGAGGTCACGTAATGCAGTGGGTGTTATTGAATGTTTATTTCATAACAGATTGCATTATATATGTCGGCGCGACACCGCGTATTTATGAAAAACACGTCGCCGATAATAATTATTTTAGTTAGTTTAAAGATCGAAAACTGTTTACTTATTGAATTAGCAACATTTAATGATTTTTAGAATTGTAATTTAGTTTACCCTCCAGAAATTTGTTACTGTCGCCAACCACCAAACATTGATAAAAAGGCGAGCGAACGCCGGTAGAAAAAAGATTCTTGTTTAACCGTCGAAGCGATCGGACCTCCTAAGCTGGGAATAAATCGAAGAAGTTTACTCTTGTGTTTTACTTGAAATCTTCAAGAATGGACAGTAATGAAGACCTCGACCATCCTGACCATCACAAGACACGCTCACTTCGTTATATAAATAAATAAATTATATCACTCACCTGCAACCTCCCTATTGACAAGCGCCATAAGCTCGTAATCTTCTTTCGCCGGGTTCAAATCCGGGACCTTCCCCTTGAAACTGTTAGCGCAGAAAGTCAGGGAGCGATGGCAGAAGTTGCCTAAGTTGTTCAGAAGCTCTGAGTTGTTTCTGTGGAGAAAGATTAAAAAAGAAATAGAAGAGAGAAAAAAGCAAAGAAACAGAAAATGGGTTCCTCTACCCTCCGTGTGTTTTTTTTATCTCACTGAAATAGCAAACGTCCATGCAGTCCACCTGATGGTAAGTGGTCACTGCCGCCCTGCGACATCTGTAATGAACTCCATACAGAACATGGGTTCCATGTGAAGTCAATCACAGATGCGTTGCTACTCCGAGGACTATGATGGTCGTCTCATATAAAGTTTGCCGGCAACCACACCCTTCAATCTCGCGCAAGAAATGCTTCACGCTAGAAATAGGTGTGGCGGTGGTACTGCCCCGGTCGAACTATACTGGTTCTACCACTTTGAAAATGCCGTGTGCATTTGTGTTTCTCATAGGATGCAACATATATGTTCATGAGTGTTCTTGGGCTGCGTTTGGACCTAAATATTTTCTTTACTTCGTTTTTCTCCATATATATATTGGTGTATGTTTGTGTGAGTGCATTTGCATTTGTAAGTACGTGTGTGCGTGCGTTTTTACGCGCATTTATGGGTACTTGTTTATGAGCGTATGCGTACCTATACTCGGGGCAAATTCAATCTGGAATAAATGTAAACCATAAAAATTCTTATGTAGGGTTATCACCAACTTGCACGAATTTGTACACAATCTGTATTAAACCAAACTATGCATTAACTATGCGCGGATTAATTTAATTAAGAGGAGTTGCATAACTAATAACGACCAACTGAAAGAAATATGCTAAAACCACTCAAACAAAATGTACTTACCATTATCGTCATTGTATAACTAATGATGTTACAACCCTAATTCCATGAAGGGATTTGCAACCTATTATAAGTCACAGATAAAAGTTAATAATAGATAAGAGACGGCTGATAAAACAACAAAAAGTTGCATTCCCCTGCCTGTCATTGGTTGCTAGGCAACGCTTTGTTATTAAACATTTCATATTGAATTTGCTCCGAGTATAGGTGTGAGTGGATGCATATATGTGTGAGTGGATGCGTGCATGTCTGCGTGTGTGCATGCATGAATGTATGATAGACAAAGTGTGTTAGCGTCAATCTACCCACCTGGTGCCCAGCTCTGTCCAGCTGAAGCTGGAATCCGACGTCTCCGGCCTGATGCTCGCCAGGTAGAACCGCCACACGTCTGACGGTATACCGGTCTCCTACAAGAGATCGTTCAAATTTATAATAAACTAGTTGACCCGGTGAACTTCGTTCCGCCTAAAAGTCACACTTTCACATGAGGCGACCATCATAATCCTCGGGAGTAGCAACGCATCTGTGATTGACTTCAGATAGAACCCATGCTCTGTGTGTAGTTGATTACAGATGTCCATGGGTAGCAGTAACCACTTACCATCAGGTGGACTGCATGCTCGTTTGCTACTTCAGTTAGATAAAAAAAAAGTCAAAATTTCTAAATCATCAGTTTTCCTCCACTATATTATGCATATATTATACATAGAAACCTTTCTCTTTAGTCACTATATCTATTAAAAAAACTGCATTAAAATCCGTAGTGTAGTTTTAAAGATCTAAGCGTACATAGGGACTGACAGCGGGAAGCGACTTTGTTTTATATTATGTAGTGATTATTTGCTAAGATAAAGTGCTTTACATAGGTAGTTAGTGTTCGAAAGTCACACTCTCTTATTTTGCTGTTTAGGCGAGTAAAAGGAAATGGACTGATTTAAGGATTAGATAGCAGAAACTATATTATTTTCTAAGATTGAAGAAGTAAAAGAGTTTCCACTCCACCTGATGATAAGTAGTCAATTGCGTATGGACGTGTGAGCAACTACATTTAAATCAGGATGTGGCGACCTCCCGCAACTCATCAAGAGATGGCGCTACTAGTATTCTGAAACACGCTATCGAAATATTCTCAATACCTGTATATATACAAGTTCCGAACGACTGTCGGAGCACGGCCGCTTCCCAGGCATGATCACCTAGCCTGTCTTTTCCAAAGTCTATTGCACAAGCACTAAAATACCTTAGGGGTAATTCAGATATCTGTCCGGGGAATCGACCCGTACCCTACTGCGTATCAGATATCGTAACCGATCTTCTATGCATAATACCGAACAAAACACAAGTATACAAATGAATTGATTCATGTAACTTTAAGTCAATTGGTTTTTACATTTACCTGTGCATCGGTACCGAATACTCCAACGCCCCTCGATTTCGAAAATTTCCCTTCTTCGTAATTGAGATACTCTGAAAATAATTATTTTCTATTGTTACACTTTTAGTACATAAGAACGTACTACGACCTTGAAAAAGAGTTCTATCATCCCTACTTAACTCTTCTTATGCGCAATGACAAACTAAACCTCGCCTAAAAATAACAATCGTGTTCAGTGTGGGAGGAATATAGTGATATTCCCCCCACACTAAACATGATCCCCTTTCAATCCTCAAAGCTCCTGTGTGTCCCCATATTTCTTTGTAATAATGAAGAAGCAAACGAGCATGCAGTCCACCTGTGGTCACTGCCGCCCTGCGACATCTGTAAACAACTTTATATAGAACATGGCTTCCATCTGAAGTCAATTACAAATGTGTTGCTACTCCCGAGGACTATGATGGTCGCCTCATATATAGGTGTGCCGGCAACCACACCCTTCTATCGAAACTCAAGAAATGCTTCACACTAGAAATAGGTACGCGGTGGAACTTCGCGGTCGAACTACACTGGTTCTACGACCTTCTCCACTATATTCACCCCCCTCCCCACACCACTTAACACAATCCCAATTCTACCCTCAAAACTCTTTCTTTAACCCCCACCGCTTCTCAACAATGTTTTAAGGAGTTTACAGGATAGAATGCCGCTTCTAATCTCTAAACTTCTCTTACCTAGCATCAAAATAGACCTAAGAAAGACGAAGGGCGGTGCTTTTCAAGGTGGTAGAACCAGTGTAGTTAGACCGGGGAAGTACCATCGCCACGCCTATTTCCAGCGTAAAGCATTTCTTGCGCGAGATGGAAGGGTGTGGTTGCCGGCACACTTTTATATGAGGCGACCATCATAGTCCTCAGGAATAGCAACGCATCTGTGATTGACTTCAGACGGAACCCATGTTCTGTATGAAGTTGATTACAGATGTCCAAGAGCGGCAGTGACCACTTACCATCAGGTGGACTGCAGTTTGCTACTTCAGTCAGATAAAAAAAGACGAAAAAAGCACTCTTTTCGCCCCTGTCTCCCCTCTAACTAATCAATAGCAAATAGATCAAAGAAATACGAAAAGAGGGGGCTCCCCCCACTCACCAGTAGCAAATATATGGTCGACCAGCGTGTGCCCCTCGTTCACACCGATCACCGTCGCCGGGAACATTATCACGTGGAATGGGACGTTGTCCTTCGCCATGAACTGGTATAGCTTCACCTGAAAAGAAGAGTAGAGTAGGGAGAGATTCTTTCTTCTTCTTCTAAATGTAGGCAGCCCGGTAGACTAAGACCCTAATCTCAATATAGGCAGCCCGGTAGACTAGGAGCTTAATCTCAATGTAGGCAGCCCGGTAGACTAGGACCTTAATCTCAATGTAGGCAGCCCGGTAGACTAGGAGCTTAATCTCAATGTAGGCAGCCCGGTAGACTAGGAGCTTAATCTCAATATAGGCAGCCCGGTAGTTTTTTTTTTTTTTTTTTTTTTTTTTTTATTATAACACAAAAACTCCACAGACTGATCGTCCGTGCCTTTTATCACAATAGTTCTTCTTTTTTTTTTAACAATAAGTCTTTATTTCTTAGCTCCACGTTAGGCCATCGCTGCCACCATCACACCGTCGTGTGCGGTGGTGACAACGTTGGCAATTAAAGAAATCCAGCCCGGTAGACTAGGACCTTAATCTCAATGTAGGCAGCTCGGTAGACTAGGAGCTTAATCTCAATGTATGCAGCCCGGTAGACTAGGAGCTTAATCTCAATGTAGGCAGCTCGGTAGACTAGGAGCTTAATCTCGATGTAAGCAGCCCGGTAAACTAGGACCTTAATCTCAATGTAGGCAGCCCGGTAGACTAGGACCTTAATCTCAATGTAGGCAGCCCGGTAAACTAGGAGCTTAATCTCAATGTAGGCAGCTCGGTAGACTAGGACCTTAATCTCAATGTAAGCAGCCCGGTAAACTAGGACCTTAATCTCAATGTAGGCAGCCCGGTAGACTAGGACCTTAATCTCAATGTAGTCAGCCCGGTAGACTAGGACCTTAATCTCAATGTAGCTAGCCCGGTAGACTAGGACCTTAATCTCAATGTAGCTAGCCCGGTAGACTAGGACCTTAATCTCAATGTAGCTAGCCCGGTAGACTAGGACCTTAATCTCAATGTAGCTAGCCCGGTAGACTAGGACCTTAATCTAAATGTAGGCAGCCCGGTAGACTAGGACCTTAATCTAAATGTAGCTAGTCCGGTAGACTAGGACCTTAATCTCAATGTAGGCAGCCCGGTAGACTAGGACCTTAATCTCAATGTAGCTAGCCCGGTAGACTAGGACCTTAATCTCAATGTAGGCAGCCCGGTAGACTAGGACCTTAATCTAAATGTAACCAGCCCGGTAGACTAGGACCTTAATCTCAATGTAGGCAGCCCGGTAGACTAGGACCTTAATCTCAATGTAGCTAGCCCGGTAGACTAGGACCTTAATCTCAATGTAGCTAGCCCGGTAGACTAGGACCTTAATCTCAATGTAGGCAGCCCCGTAGACTAGGACCTTAATCTCAATGTAGCTAGCCCGGTAGACTAGGACCTTAATCTCAATGTAGCTAGCCCGGTAGACTAGGACCTTAATCTCAATGTAGGCAGCCCGGTAGACTAGGAGCTTAATCTCAATGTAGGCAGCCCGGTAGACTAGGAGCTTAATCTCAATGTAGGCAGCCCGGTAGACTAGGAGCTTAATCTCAATGTAGGCAGCCCGGTAGACTAGGAGCTTAATCTAAATGTAACCAGCCCGGTAGACTAGGAGCTTAATCTCAATGTAGGCAGCCCGGTAGACTAGGAGCTTAATCTCAATGTAGGCAGCCCGGTAGACTAGGAGCTTATTCTCAATGTAGGCAGCCCGGCAGACTAGGACCTTAATCTCAATGTAGCTAGCCCGGTAGACTAGGACCTTAATCTCAATGTAGGCAGCCCGGTAGACTAGGAGCTTAATCTGAATGTAGGCAGCCCGGTAGACTAGAAGGATAATCTCAATGCAGGCAGCCCGGTAGACTAGGAGCTTAATCTAAATGTAGGCAGCCCGGTAGACTAGGACCTTAATCTCAATGTATGCAGCCCGGTAGACTAGGAGCTTAATCTCAATGTAGGCAGTCCGGTAGACTAGAAGGATAATCTCAATGCAGGCAGCCCGGTAGACTAGGAGCTTAATCTAAATGTAGGCAGCCCGGTAGACTAGGACCTTAATCTCAATGTAGGCAGCCCGGTAGACTAGGAGCTTAATCTCAATGTAGGCAGCCCGGTAGACTAGGAGCTTAATCTGAATGTAGGCAGCCCGGTAGACTAGGACCTTAATCTCAATGTATGCAGCCCGGTAGACTAGGAGCTTTATCTCAATGTAGGCAGCCCGGTAGACTAGGAACTTAATCTCAATGTAGGCAGCCCGGTAGACTAGGAGCTTAATCTCAATGTAGGCAGCCGGTAGACTAGGAGCTTAATCTCAATGTAGGCAGCCCGGTAGACTAGGAGCTTAATCTCAATGTAGGCAGCCCGGTAGACTAGGAGCTTAATCTCAATGTAGGCAGCCCGGTAGACTAGGAGCTTAATCTAAATGTAACCAGCCCGGTAGACTAGGAGCTTAATCTCAATGTAGGCAGCCCGGTAGACTAGGAGCTTAATCTCAATGTAGGCAGCCCGGTAGACTAGGAGCTTATTCTCAATGTAGGCAGCCCGGCAGACTAGGACCTTAATCTCAATGTAGCTAGCCCGGTAGACTAGGACCTTAATCTCAATGTAGGCAGCCCGGTAGACTAGGAGCTTAATCTGAATGTAGGCAGCCCGGTAGACTAGAAGGATAATCTCAATGCAGGCAGCCCGGTAGACTAGGAGCTTAATCTAAATGTAGGCAGCCCGGTAGACTAGGACCTTAATCTCAATGTATGCAGCCCGGTAGACTAGGAGCTTAATCTCAATGTAGGCAGTCCGGTAGACTAGAAGGATAATCTCAATGCAGGCAGCCCGGTAGACTAGGAGCTTAATCTAAATGTAGGCAGCCCGGTAGACTAGGACCTTAATCTCAATGTAGGCAGCCCGGTAGACTAGGAGCTTAATCTCAATGTAGGCAGCCCGGTAGACTAGGAGCTTAATCTGAATGTAGGCAGCCCGGTAGACTAGGACCTTAATCTCAATGTATGCAGCCCGGTAGACTAGGAGCTTAATCTCAATGTAGGCAGTCCGGTAGACTAGAAGGATAATCTCAATGCAGGCAGCCCGGTAGACTAGGAGCTTAATCTAAATGTAGGCAGCCCGGTAGACTAGGACCTTAATCTCAATGTATGCAGCCCGGTAGACTAGGAGCTTAATCTCAATGTAGGCAGCCCGGTAGACTAGGACCTTAATCTCAATGTAGGCAGCCCGGTAGACTAGGACCTTAATCTCAATGTAGGCAGCCCGGTAGACTAGGAGCTTAATCTCAATGTAGGCAGCCCGGTAGACTAGGACCTTGATATAAATGTAGCCAGCACGGTAGACTAGGACCTTGATCTAAATGTAGCCAAACCGGTGACTAAATGTAGCCAGCACGGTAGACTAGGACCTTGATCTAAATGTAGCCAACCCGGTGCCTAAATGCAGCCAGCCCGGTAGACTAGGACCTTGATCTAAATGTAGGCAGCCCGGTAGACTAGGACCTTAATCTCAATGTAGGCAGCCCGGTAGACTAGGACCTTAATCTCAATGTAGGCAGCCCGGTAGACTAGGACCTTGATATAAATGTAGCCAGCACGGTAGACTAGGACCTTGATCTAAATGTAGCCAAACCCGTGACTAAATGTAGCCAGCACGGTAGACTAGGACCTTGATCTAAATGTAGCCAACCCGGTGCCTAAATGCAGCCAGCCCGGTAGACTAGGACCTTGATCTAAATGTAGGCAGCCCGGTAGACTAGGACCTTAATCTAAATATCGCCAGCCCGGTAGATTAGGACCTAAATCTAAATGTAGCTGTAAGACGTTGAGTGGAGACATGCCCAGCAGTGGGACAATAACGGATAGATGACAGACACGGGTAACTTTAATTTGTATTATATATACAATAATGAACTTACATCATACTCCTTGTCAGCCTTCCACCACCGCTCGTACTGTTTCGTGGCACACTGTGTTATGCTCAGGTATCCTATCGGCGCGTCGAACCACACGTAAAATACCTGAAAACATATAAACGGTTGAGATTTTTGTATTTTGTCTTATTTATTAGTCATTTGACGACCCGCGTGGCGGATACCATACCGGTCTGACGCGCAATGGGTTCCCGGCCAGACAAGTATCTGAATGATGACATATTCATGTTCTGAGTTTGGGTGTTTGTGTATTCGTATTGTGTGTTCATGGTACCCTTTTTTTTTTGGAAGACTCCGGGATCTCGAAACGACTTCAACCGGAATCCTCCGAGCGCGCTCCGTCTAGTCTTTACGACGGTATGCGGCCACACATACCGCCGTCCTTCCTGGGATTGCCTGACCGAACGGTTCGAGCTCCCACTCTAGCCGTCTGCAACCCCGGAAGCCCCTTTTAGTCGCCTCTTACGAAAGGCAGGGGATACCGTAGCCCTATTCTGACCCCGAGGCTACAGGGACGGTGTTCATGGTACCCACAAAACAGGAGAAAATTCTACTGTGGGGTTATGAGTGTAGAAAGCGTATACAATCATGAGCATAAGGGTACCCAATATTTACGTGAGACATACGGTGGGAGGGGCTTTTTCTGTTCTCATCAGATATCACGTAAAAGGGAGCAGAGTCTCGGTATTTTATCATTTGTTTTTCTATTATTAAAATAAGTAAATGTGAAGGTGTTAGAACCAGTGTAGTTCGACCGGGGAATTACCACCGCCACACCTATTTCTAGCGTGAAGCATTTCTTGCGCGAGATGGAAGGGTGTGGTTGCCGGCACACTTTTATATGAGGCGACCATCATAGTCCTCGGGAGTAGCAACGCATCTGTGATTGACTTCAGATAGAATCCATGTTCTGTATGAAGTTGATTACAGATGTCGCATGGCAGTAGTGACCACTTACCATGTTAGTGGACTGCATGCTCGTTTGCTACTTCAGTCAGATAAAAAAATATATATGTTGAATATTGAATATATAAGCAATTATAAAAAGCTATTACCTTATTAGTATAATTCTCCACGGGTACCGGCACTCCCCATTTAAGGTCTCTGGTCACAGCCCGGGGTCGGAGGGAGTCCCTTAGCCAGGCTCGACTGACGGCCCGTGCAGGGGGGGACCATCCCCCCTCCGCTGAGGATATCCAGGTGCGGAGGGACGGTTCTAGCTGTTGGGGGGAAATTGTTCAATGGTTAATATGCCACGGACGAATTAGTATGAAATTTTGCACGGTTATAGTGGACGTAGAAAAGTAGTGCAGAATGCTAATATTTTTTTCAAATAATGCATACAACATACAAAAAATCAACTAAAAACACAATACACACACTACCGTGCATTTGACACAAACTACAACTACCCTCTAATTATAAATTATCAACTACCCTATTGTTAGCGAAGGGAGTGAAGGAAATCGCGACACTGCTTTGAATTTGAGGGGGCTCCGGAGGGCGTATTGCGCAAAGACGGTCCAATCGCGCTCGAGAACAAACAAAAGGCTAAATTTTTTCTGCAAAATTTTTGAATAATGTCACCGCTGTTGCGCTTCTAGCGCCCTCTGCCGCCGCCCTTCATCTTTACTGAGTTTATATATTACATAAATATGCCAATTGATGGCACCTTTAGGTGCATTTATACATATTAAAATATTCATTAAAAAAACATGGTTTAACCGCGTACGTCATAAACACCTATATTTATAAATTATATAGAAATATTACTCACTTGTCCCAGCTCTATGAACAGCTGTTCGCTCTGCCTCACGTGAGGCTTGTTGGCGCACACTTTGCACCTGGGTGTTATGAGGTCTATAGCGTTTATCAATTTCCCACACTTATCGCACTGGTCCCCCCGGGCACCGTCGTACAGGCAACCGGGGTGGGGGCACGTGCCTTCCACGAATCTGGAAAGTGGTAAACCAATTTTTGTAACGGTATGGTTACGGTAGCAGTTACGCTCTACTAACCAGTACAGAACAGTGTATTATAGAACCAGTGTAGTTCGACCCAGGGACTACCGCTACAACTCTTTTTTTTTATCTGACTGAAGTAGCAGCGGGCATGCAGTCCACCTGATGGTAAGTATCAGGTGGACTATCGGTTTATTTATTATATAATTTAGCCGAAAACGCCACGCTTCCACCGAAACGCAAGAACTGCTAGAAGAGGAATGTACCACCGCCACACCTATTTCTAGCGTAAAGCATTTCTTGCGCGAGATGGAAGGGTGTGGTTGCCGGCACACTTTTATATGAGGCGACCATCATAGTCTTCGGGCGTAGCAATGAACCTGTGATAGACTTCAGATGGAACCCATGTTCTGTATGAAGTTGATTACAGATGTCGCAGGGCGGCAGTGACCACTTACCATCAGGTGGACTGCATGCACGTTTGCTATTTCAGTGAGATAAAAAAGTGTGTGTATCTTATTTCTAGAGCAAAATATACTGGATGTTTCGACCACAGTGTGAGTATATACCTACCTTTTTTTTTGTTCTCGAGGGGGAAACCTTCAAAAGGTGCCCGACGCCGTGGGAGCGACGCAGGGTTATGTGGGATTTTTACCGCACTAAAACCCCCCGGTGGCCGTCCTCGGCGCTATAAAGAGGACTCCGGGTACTCGGTCCGACCGCAACCGTAATCCTCCGAGCGCGTTGCCCCATCGGGCTCCTCCCAGATGGGTGGCTGGGCCCACCGCTCCCTCTAGTCTTTACGACGGTATGCGATCACATATACCGCCGTTCTTCCCGGGATCGCTTGACCGAACGGTTCGAGCTCCCACTCTAGCCGCCCGCATCCCCGGAAGCCCCTTTTAGTCGCCTCTTACGACAGGCAGGGGATGCCGTAGCCCTATTCTGACCCCGGAACTACAGGGACGGAGTATATACCTACCTAGCCGAACTACACTGGTTCTACCATCAATAAAACTTAAAACGATACATACCTATCAGCCAGGAATCGTTCGCAATTCTCACAGTACAGTTGGTCTACAGTCTGCTTCGATACGAAACCGTTGTCCATCAACTTCAGAAACATCTTCTGAGCTATTCTGTGAGCGAACGAAAATCCAACGAATGAAAAATGAACGAATGTTATTTTATTTGTTAGTTGTTTTATTTGTTTAGTTGACGACCCGCGTGACGCAGTGGTTACCGTACCGGTCTAACACGCAGTGGGTCCTGGGTTCGATTTCCAGCCAGACAGGTATCCGAATGATGAGTTTAAATTCTTGTTATGGGTCTGGGTATTTGTGTATTCGTCTTTGTGTGTGTCCATGTCATGGAGTGTAGAAAGCGTTTTAAGTTTTTTTTTTAAAGTAGTTTATAAATTTTAATTAGGATAAAGCTTATTGTATATCGTCAACTTCAGGAACATCTTTTGTGTAATTATAGGAACGAATGAAAATACGAACGAATGGTGAGTGACGTTTGGTTAAAAATATAAAGTTAAAAAAAATATAAAGTATGTAAAATTTTATTTGGATGAAACTTACTATATGAATATCGCTGGTTATCTATACTAATATTATAAAGAGAACTACTTTGTATTTTTGTATGTTTGTTATGAATTAATTTAAAAACTACTGAACCGATTTTAAAAATTCTTTCACCATTAGAATGCTACATTATCCCTGAGCAACATAGGCTACTTTTATTACTAGAATATATAAGGCGTCTTTGCTAAGACTTGAGTAATGTGATTCGAAGTGTCAAAAAATTTTGCTCAAAATTTTTTTTATTGCACACATCTATTGATCACCGCCGCCGCACAATGATCAGTGAACCCTTACTTAAAGCTGTCGTCGCCAATTTATTGGGACTACTATCGGAATAGCATCAATACCCACTGCTGACTATGACTATTGACCAAATCCCCATTACGGATGGAGGGAGGGATATGTCCAGGAGTGGTGCTCAAATGTATAATGGTTGGAAACATTACATTATAGCATGCGCGAACGAAGTCGCGTCGGTTCTGCTAGTATTAAATAATAACGCAAATTTTACAAGAGAAAAAGACAAAGAAAAAAAGCGAGACTGTAACAAAGTGTGGGAGAAAGAGTGTGTAAGTGATTTAAAGTGAGTATGATCTTGCTCTCTCTCTTTCTCTGTCTGTCTGTCCCCATCCCCTCTCACTTTACTCCCCTCTGTGTGTATGTTTCTGTGTGTGCTCGTGCGTCTCATACATACTCAGTCTGTTCGTTGGTACTCGTCCGTCCGAAGTAGTCGAAGCCGATGTTGAACCAGCGGTACACTGAGTTGTGGATGTCGAAGTACTTGTCGCAGATCTGACGCGGGGTGAGGCCTTCCTCTAGGGCCTGGAGGAGAGGGTTTTATATCAATGAAGTACCAAACGAGCATGCAGTCCATCTGACTGTAAGTGGTCACTGTGTGGACATCTGTAAGCAACTTTATCCATCCATCGTCCCTTTGAGGTCACTGCTGGACATAGGTCTCTCCTAAACTCCAACCGGCCCAGTGCCTTCTGAATCCAACGGTTTTTTCCGCTGTCTTCTTCAGGTCATCGGTCCACCTGGCGGGGGGTCAACCTGTGCTCCTTTTGCCTAAACGTGGTCGCCACTCGAGGACCTTCCTTATTATTCATTATCGGTTAAGCAACTTCATACAGGGGTTCTATCTGAAGTCAATCACAGATGCGTTGCTACTTCGGAGGACTAAGATGGTCCGTCACATAAAAGTGAGCTGGCAACCAAAAAATTGTTATTGTTAATCCACTGACCTACTGCTGGGAACGTCTCTTCTTAGAGACACAAAAATGCAACCATTCCATCAGTATTTTCTTATGACGTTGTCACGTTCAACTATCGTCAGTAAACCGGCTTTACAGACAACCGATTTTTTTCTTCTGAAGAACTCTCAAGAAGTTGTATCTGTAGTCAATGACAGATGTGTTGCTATTCCTGAGAACTTAACCACCCTTCCATCGAAACGCAAGGAATGCTTCACGCTAGAAATAGGTGTGGCGGTGGTACTTCGCCGGTCGACCTACCTAACACTAACACTGGTTCTAACACCTTCAAAACCTTACCTTGGTCTCGGTGGCAGTTCCATATTCATCAGTACCACATATATACAGAGTGTTGTAGTCACATATTCGACAGTATCTGAAACAAATAACAATAATTTATTCTTAAAAAATCTTGAAATTACGCTGTTTTTACCCGAACGAGACCCATGTAACCCCTTAAGCCGTCCCTGTAGTTCTGGGATCGGAATATTGCTACGGCATCCCCTGCCTGTCGTAAGAGGTGACTAAAAGGGGCTTCCGGGGTTGCGGACGGCTATTCGGGCGGTGATCATTGAAATAGACGCAATTGTCATATAGGGCGAAAGGAAACTGGTGTTACAGAAGTAGAATTGGATGGCCAAAGTAAACGACACATTATGTACAACATTGTTATATTCTCACGATTTTACACATATACAATTTCAGAATACATTCGGACAGAGTAACGTCTTACACTTGCGAATTATTAGAATGATCCATATTACGATAATACCCTCCCTTTTATACTAAAAATGGCAGGCGTTAAGGAAACCGTCACAGAGACAAAAACATTACTATAAATCTATTACATTATATAAAATTAAATATATGCATTTATAATATTTATTTATATAACCATTTATTTATGATGTGACTTCTATTGATTTATGATATTTATAATAACATAGCACGATCAATTTAAATACAATCAATATATAGATTCTTATTGATGTTTATAACTAATGTAGTCACGAGTTTAACAGTAGTGTCCCCAGGCAAGCTACTTGTTAGTTTGTAACACTGGTTATTTTCACGCCTATATTTAATATGTTCAACAATAAAACTATTTACAAGAAAATAATACAAACTCAAAACATCCTCTCGATACGAAAACTAACAAAACAATAATTATCTTTTCTACAGTGTTATAAAATAATATTCTTCTAAATTCGAAATAAAAAATTATAAAAATATAGTTTTCTGAAGAGTAAAAAGTATATACAAAAAGAGGTCGCTACAGTCAATTTGCCTACAATCAGAAAAAGGAAGAGGGGGACGAATAATAACGTCATAACAATATGGTTGTCAACCTCTAACCGATTTTAAAAATCAAATGGAACTGTAAGCACTCAATATTTTTGTAAGCTGTCACATAATTTTGTTTGTATAAATGACGAGCCGCGGGGCGGAGCGGTTACCATACGGGTCTGACGCGCAATGGATCCCGGGTTCGATTTCCGGCCAGACAGGTATCTGAATAATGAGTTACGATTCTTGTTCTGGATCTAGGTGTTTTTTTTTTATTGAAGTGAAACTTCTTTAGGCGCATGAGGGTAAAATTTTTACAGATGAAACGTCACGCCGGTATGCAACGGAAGTGTCGGAAAAGAGAGAGAGAGTGATCGAGACCGATTGAGAGAGAGTAAGACAGGGCGAACGTAGCATGAGCAACTAGCCGTGGAGTGAGAGTAGGGAGCAAGCGAGTGAGAAAGATTGAGAGAAAAAGTGAGACAGAGCGAACGTCACGCCTTTTTCCCTTCCTCTTAATCTTGGAAATTTAAAGTTATAGATTTGTATAAATATAAACAAGATTTATAAATTAGTTCGCCAAAGAAGTTTCCCTTCTGACATGTGTACTTTGTACGCACGCATGTTTTTTTATAACACAAAAACTCCACAGACTGATCGTCCGTGCCTTTTGTCACAATAGTTCTTCTTTTTTTTTTAACAATAATTCTTTATTTCTTAGCTCCACGTTAGGCCATCGTTGCCACCATCACACTGTCGTGTGCGGTGGTGACAACGTTGGCAATTAAAGAAATCTTACAATTACGCTTAATATATATAGGACCATTTATCCTTTCTCATTTACGTGCTATGTATAATTTGGTGCATTGTACATAGATGTATAAGTGTTATGATTTTGTTTTTTACGTATAATGCTAAGCTATTATATATAGTTCTAAAGACACTACACTCTAATTACATTGTTATTACTGTAAGTTGCGATTTAATTCTTTCCGGAGGCCACTTCGAACGTGCAATTTGCCTTATCTATGATTTTTCAGTCCCTGCTACGGATTTCCATGTAGATGTTGTAATCTTCGGATCTAGGTGTTTGTGCATTCGTCTTTGTGTGTATGACATTCACGACACAGGAGAAAATCCTACTGTGAAGCTATGAGAGTAGAAAGTGTTTTAGGTTTCGTTTTAAGGTTACGTTTACGTTGAAAGACATTTATTTCTCAAAAGATTTTACACAAAATCACTTCCAGAGAAATTACAATATGAATAATAAGACAAATGTTGTTGTTGTTTAAGGCGCATAACACAGTGAAGGTTATTAATTAATTATTATATAGCGTTTTATAGTTTTTTTTTTGATAACATATATTTATATTTTATTATCATTTATAGCTTATTTTTTTTAACATCCAATTTATTATTATTAATTTATTTAAATTATTTATGAAAACTCATTTATGATGTACTTTTTTAATAACTTTTTAAAAATAGGAAGCGATCTCGCATCTTTTATATTTGTAGGCAATTTATTGTAATATTGCGCTCCTTCATACAAAATACTTTTTTCCCATAGTTAGTTCTAGAAGGTTGTAAAGATATATTATTCGCTTGTATAGTAATTAAAGTTTACTTTGCCAATATAGCAGCGAACGAAACACGTTAACAAAAACAATATTTTTGAAGTGAAACTTCTTTAGGCGCATGAGGGTAAAATTTTTACAGATGAAACGTCAAGCCGGTATGCAACGGAAGTGTCGGAAAAGAGAGAGAGAGTGGTCGAGACCGATTGAGAGAGAGTAAGACAGGGCGAACGTAGCATGAGCAACTAGCCGTGGAGTGAGAGTAGGGAGCAAGCGAGTGAGAAAGATTGAGAGAAAAAGTGAGACAGAGCGAACGTCGTATCACGCCTTTTTCCCTTCCTCTTAATCTTGGAAATTTAAAGTTTTAGATTTGTATAAATATAAACAAGATTTATAAATTAGTTCGCCAAAGAAGTTTCACTTCTGACATGTGTACTTTGTACGCACGCATGTTTTTTTTCAAAATTTTGGACGAAATTCCCAAGTTACCTCGCGAATATATCGGCGGTAGTGTTGCCCAAATGCAAGAACAAGACGAGACTTAGCCAGTCTTGGTCTTGGTCTTGCGCCAATACACTTGATCTTGGTCTTGGTCTTGGTCTTGCGCTCCCAGTCTTGGTCTTGGTCTTGGTCTTGCAGCAAGAGTCTTGCAAGTCTTGCAATTACCTATTAGTCTATTACTATTTATTAAAGTTTACTTTAAATCTTAGAAAAACGTATTAGAATTGGAACATTGTGAGCTTGAATTAACATAGCCATAGTAAAGATCAAGCAGATTAATAAATAACTGAAGATTTGATAAGAAATTCGAAAAATCAACTGACCTATATGTCGTTTTCCATGGAAGTAACTGTTTCTTAATAAACATTTATGATTTATAAGCTTACATTTGCTAAAACATGTAAAAAAACAAATTAATTACAATAACTTGACTGTATTTTAAAGAACAATACTTATCTGTCTAGAAAGAGATTGAACCCTCAACTTATAAGAAATTTAATAAAAGAGTTTTACGATTTATCATTTATTTGAATAAAAAATAAAATACAACACTAATCAACAGCTTTATTTTAGCTTATTTTATCCCAATCATAATACTACTTGCGTGATCAGTATAATGTATTCATTTTCATTCCAAGCACTCTGAAACTTATTTATTCTTTGGAACACCTGTAGGTACTCTTAAAATTCGAAATTATTTTGCATGAGTATACCTACGCCCTATGGCGGCAATCAAATAGTGTCAAATGTTATGATTTCGGCGTGGCGGCAACGATTGTTTTAGATTTCAAAAGAAGCCGCCGGCGCGTGTATCATAACCATGTACTTCCGAAAAGCGGCAAATTTCTTTGAGAAGTAAGTACAAAACCTTTGATGCCGCATTATTAAAGTGCCGATGGTTAAAACATAACTATGCATGCACTCAGTTTGATTTTAATAGATATTTTTTTATTCGCTATGTTTATGGTATTAGTCGTAATGCGCATAGGTCCAGTTTTTCGTATTCTTTGACACAGTTTTTTGCGTCTCATAGAATTCCTAAGCGTACCTACCTATACACCGAACTGTTACACCTAACTACTCAGTGAAATAGCGCTAAATCCTAGCTGCAAGACGCAAGAGTCTTGCAGGCTATGTCTTGTTCTTGCTCAAGTCTTGCACGGTCAGTCTTGGTCTTGGTCTTGCTAAAAATACGCGGTCTTGTTCTTGGTCTTGGTCTTGCAAAAACGCAAGAACAAGACCAAGACTGCAAGACCAAGACTGAATTTGGGCAACACTAATCGGCGGAGAGCACGCAGCCCATGATGTTCCCCAAGTGCGGCACGTTGTTGACGTACGGCAACGCTGATGCATGTTCTTTCTATCTCTTTTTTTAAGATATTTATTCTTTCTTTCATATGTGTCAATAGTATCGCCTAAACAATTATCAAAAAAGTGTGTGTACTTATGTACAACCCTTAGAAGTTATACTTCTTTAGCGTACAAGATAAAAATCTTTTTAAAAATTCTATCTTGCGCCTTATTCTACGTTTGTAGAAAAAAACTACACTATTAATAGAAAAAAACTAAAATGTTGTAGTATAGCTAACTTCAGGCTGTCGGTTTTTTGTGACAGATTTACCGCCCATTGTAAAACTAAAATGTTGGCTTATAGCTAACTTCATGTTGTCGGTTTTTTGTGACGGCGTGCGTGCCAAGCGTAAAACTAAAATGTGGACTATAGCTAACTTCATGGTGTAGGTTTTTCGTGACGGACGTTAAATTACTCTCATCATTTTTCCCTTCGCCCCAAAAGCAGTATAACTTCAAAAATTCCCAAATATCAGGCAAAATTCCCAAGTTACCTTGCGAATATATCAGCGTAAGACACACACCTAGCAAAAAAAAAATTTTTTTCAAAATTTTAGGGAGCATTCCCAAGTAGGTTACCTCGCGAATATATCGGCGGAGAGCACGCAGCCGATGATGTTCCCCAAGTGCGGCACGTTGTTGACGTACGGCAACGCTGATGTTATTAGGACGTTCTTTCTGCCCTTCACTGGTAATCTGAGAACAAATTATTATTATTTTTGAAGTGAAACTTCTTTCTCGGGGTTGTTGAAGTGAAACTTCAGTGAAACTTCTTTATCGGGGTTGTTGAAGTGAAATTTCAGTGAAACTTCTTTATCGGGGTTGTTGAAGTGAAACTTCAGTGAAACTTCTTTATCGGGGTTGGAAAAAAATTTAGTGTAACATTTTTTCGTTACGCGCTATCTTTTTCTGTTACGCGCCATCTTTTTTTTCCGTTACGCGCCATCTTTTTCTTATCCCTACCACGCGTGAAATTAGATAGATTATTATAGATTACATTATTAGATAAAGTTTAATAAAAGCCTTTTATTAAACTTTATCTAATTTAACTTTATTTAACCAATTTCTGTAAAGTTGCATATAGTAAATTATTTTTTGAAAAATAACGTCATAAAGAAGTCTCACTTCTTACGAGTGTACGCTAGTACACGCACACATTTTTTTTGTTTTTTTATAAGATTGAAGTAGCAAACGAGCATGCAGACCATCTGATGGTAAATGGTCACAGCCGCTCACAGTGGCTCCTCCTGGCCGCGTGTTGGTACCTCCCCGGTCGAACCATTGTTCTACCACCTTGCAAAGCAACATCACAGCTGTTAATACTTACACTAATTTCTGTATCGTATAGTATAACCAAACCTAACCTAACCATATTCGTTCTACCACCTCTATTATAGGATTGAGGTAAGAAACGAGCATGCAGTTCACCTGATAGTAAGTGGTCACTGCCGCCCTGCGACATCAGTAAGCAACATCATATAGAACATGAAGCTCTATCTAAAGTCAATTATAGATGCGTTGCTACTCCAAAACATTATGACGGTCGACTCACATGAAAGTGTGCTGTATATGGTATAAAACAGTCAGACCCCAGTAACCACTGTCTGTCCCTATGTATGCTTAGATCTTTAAAACTACGCTATGGATTTTGATGCAGTTTTTTTTAATAGATAGAGTGATTTCAAAGGAAGGTTTTTATGTATAATACATGCATGATAAGAGCAGTGATAGCCTAATGGTTGAATGGTTGCGTATTAGAAATTAATTATCACTGCTTTTCGGTGAAGGAAAACATCGTGAGGAAACCTACACACCCGAGAGTTCTTTAAAAAAAAAAGTTCTCGGAGGTGTGTGAAGTCCACCAATTCGCATTTGGCCAGCGTGGTGGACTTTGACCTAAACTCTCTCATTCTGAGAGAAGACCCGAGCCCAACAGTGGGACAATAATGGGTTGACGAGACATGCATGATATAGTGGAGAAACACTGATAGTTTTGATTTTTGACTTTTAGATTAGGTTACAAAGTTCGCCGGGTAAACTAGTAACTATATACTACTATAAAACTAACACCAATTTCTCCTCTTTGAGTGGTGGCTGTAGATTCTTTAACCCATTAATCCAGGCGTCTTTTGCCGCGTCCACTTCTTCTGGGGTGGGGCCCACTTCACCTGGAGCCTCGTCTGGGGACCTGCAACCGATTTAAATCAACTTGTAAATAGACATGTACAGTCCCTCCTCGCGTCGTGTTCCTCATTACTGAGGGTCGTGGTCCTCCCATGGTGGAGTCATTTTCCTTCAGATGATGTCAAATCAAATCAAATCAATTTATTTGTGAATAAGGTAACATAGGTACAGTTGGTATTCAAAAAAATTTGTTTAATCGTTTATTCTGCCACTGAGTGGCTTTCAAATATACTTTATATATATAATAATAATAAATAATATATACTAATAATACTAATATATAATAATTAAAGTTGTAATTTTAATGGATTATAAATAATACTTAGTATGTCGCGCCATTTATGTCTATCTTTGAAATGAAATGAAATGAAATGAAATGTCTTTATTTTGTATAGGCCTACGGGGGCACTTACAAATTGTCAGTTACATTTTTTTCTTACACTACTACAGGATCCGAACACGACCTCAACTGAGAAGATCCGGCAAGAAACTCAGCGGGTTTGTCTTTTTTCTTATATATATCCATTTTTTTAATAAAATTACAATTATGTTTTCTATATGGTAATGAAAATTAGCTCCAGTAATAAGTAAATGTATACGTAAATACACAGATAACAAAATAAATTACACAGGGGATAAACATAACTGAAATGTTTGAAGATTGATAACGCATATATACGTATATGTCAACAATTAATCGCAAAATCGATTCAAACTAAAATATCGATTTTTTAATCGATATGAATCTAGCAAATGATGTCAAATCGATTCCGGAACTACAAAGATGATGGATTAAGACCTGTATATTTTGTTGATTAAAAAAAAATACATAATTGTCATAATCATCAGCAAAAATCTTCGTCATTTCTTAACAGGTACAGAAAGTCACTCTGTCCGAATGTATTTTGAAATTGTATAAATGTGAAATAGTGAAAATATATACCAGTGTAGTACATAATGTGTCGTTTACTTTGGTCATCCAATCCTACTTCTGTAACATTTTAAAGACTAGAAGTACTAGTCCCTTGCACACTAGGGGTGCATTCCATTAGACGTTCACAAAGCGCACGCTGACGACCGCAGTTTTTCCCGTTCCATTAGCTTGCAAGCTTTACTGACGTATTCTCTACTGGAACGATCACTTCGACCCACCTTGTCAGACGGGTCGTCGTGAGCGTCGCGTGGCCGTAAGTCATGACGTCATGAGGGACATATTCGCCGCCACCACAACCACCGCCGTCGTCTTGTGGAACGTTTTCTTTTTTATCTGACTGAAGTAGCAAACGAGCATTCAGTCCACCTGATGGTAAGTGGTCACTGCCGCCCATGGAGAGCTGTAATCAACTTCATACTGAACATGGGTTCCATTTAAAGTCAATCACAGATGTGTTGCTACTCCCGAGGACTATGATGGTCGCCTCATATAAAAGTGTGCCGGCAACCACACCCTTCCATCTCGCGCAGGAACTGCTTCACGCTAGAAATAGGTGTGGCGGTGGTAGTTCCCCGGTCGAACTACACTGGTTCTACCACCTTGGTTTTGGGCGTTTGGGGCTTTGTGAGCATCTTCTGGAACGCGCCTTAGGAGTACTCTGAAATACTTACTGGACAGGCGACATGAGATTCCCAAGTAGCGGCGCTCCGAGGACCGATTGAGGTCCAAACGGTCCTTTTGGCGTACCGCCCCATTGTTCTAAGGCTTCCTGTGAACAACATTTGACTAATGTAATATGAGTACATACGCAATGTTTCAATGCCAAATATAAGTTCACAACTAACTGCTGCAAATTTAAATCATACTTGAAGTTGTTCACCATAATTTTTTCGACCCTACGTACACACACACACACAAACACACACACATGCTGGCAAGCATGTTTTTGAGAACGAACAACGAGTGTATTCCTCTGAAGTACAGTGGGTACAGCGAGCTCCATATAACCAGGTCGGCTTTATTTTTGTTCTCGAGAGGGAAACCTTCAAAAAGTACTCGACGCCGTAGAAGCCACGCAGGGTTATGTGTGATTATCACCGCACATAACTTTAGGGTGCCGTCCTCAGCGCTACAAAGAGGACTACGAGATCTCCAAAGGAACGTAACCAGAGTGCTCGACGACCCGCGTGGTGGAGCGGTTACCAAACCGGTCTGACGCGCAATGGGTCCCGGGTTCGATTCCCGGCCAGACAGGTATCTGAATGATGAGTTTAGATTCATGTTCTGGGTCTGGGTGTTTGTGTATTCGTCTTGTGTGTGTCCATGGTACCCACGACACAGGAGAAAATCCTAGTGTGGGGCTATGAGTATAGAAAGCGTGCTATGAGTGTAGAAAGCGTGCTCTTACCGCCGTCCTTGCCGGAGTCACCTGACTGGACGGTTCGAACTCCAACTTTAGCCGTCCGCGACCCCGAAAGCCACTTTCAGACGCCTCTTAGACAGGCAGGGGATACCATAGCCCTATTCTGCTCCCCGAGCCATAGGGAAGAGACAGTACTACAATAATATTAATAGACAGAGCAGAGCTAATAGAATGAGCAGTGATAGAATAATGGTTGAAACTTGCCCTCTCGATCGGGAGGTCCGAGGTTCAAACCCAGGCACGCACCACTAATTTATGTGTGTATTAGAAATTAATTATCACTGCTTTTCGGTGAAGGAAACCATCGTGAGGAAATCTACACACCCAAGAGTTCTTAAAAAAAGTTCTCGGAGGTGTGTGAAGTCCACCAATCCGCACTTGGCCAGCGCGGTGGACTATGGCCTAAACTCTCTCATTCTGAGAGAAGACCCGTGCCCAGCAGTGGAACAATAATGGGTTGATAGACTTACCTGAGTGGCCTTTGCAGTGGCAATCTTATCGGCCCAACTGGCGACTGCAGTACACTCGTTCAGATACTTCTGTTTTAAGTCCTCATTGAAGTACAGTGGGTACAGCGCGCTCCATATAGACAGGTCGGCTGCTGTGAGTTTATCCTGAAAGAAAATGTTAGTTATAAAAAGTAGCGAGAATACTTCATGATTGACAGAATAGACTAGATCTGAGTAAATCTGTGGACAATCTCGCGACAAGATGATTGAAAATTGTATGGAACAAATAATGAGTTTTACTACAACAAAGTTTATTTTTTTATTTTTAGTACATTGAAATAAAAAGTTATTTAATTATCTTTACATATTATTTTATTTAGTTGTCAATTTGCAGAGAGACAATACTCAATGTCAAAGAGCTCATAGCTCAGCTCATAGGTTTAATAATCTAATATATAAAATTCTCGTGTCACAGTTTTTGTTGCCATCCTCCTCCGAAACGGCTTGACCGATTTTTACCAAATTTTATTTGCTTATTCAGTAGGTCTGAGAATCGGCCAACATCTATTTTTCATACCCCATAAGGGTTGTCCACCCTTAACATTTTTTTTTATTTTTCATATGGAAAAACAACGTTTGTCGGGACAGCTAGTTTATATGTATATGTCTAGCCTCCGAATTTTTATTTGATTTTTATGACCCTTTTTACGCCGATATTGTAACATTAAATTGTTTAGTGCGGTAAAAATCCCACATAACCCTGCGTCGCTTCCACGGCGTCGGGTACCTTTTGAAGGTTTCCCCTTCGAGAAAAAAAAGTATGACAGATTCTATTATATACTCACACCCAATATGTACTCGTGTGTCTTCAAAGCGTTCTCCACTACACTGAGCAGGTTCTGCAGAGTCTGCTTGAGATCGGACGCCACCGTCTTCCCCGCGAGCACGGCCGCCACAGCTGGCTGGAGCCGCGTTGCTTCCCATTCGAGCATCTGCTTACTGTAACATAATTAAGATAGGTTATAGCCTATGAGATTCGTGTTTTGGTGGACAAAGAGAAATGTTTTAACGAAAAGTAGTTACCCGTCGCAACGGTAAATATTCGACCTTAATTTAAATTAAAAAACTAAACTTCATATTGTCCAAAGTAGCACGAATATTTCTTAAATTCAAATAAATTGTAATAATTTTTAGGTTATTTAGAACACACCCGTTAAAGGTAAAAAAAGGTTTAATTAGCTAAGCTGCATTTAAAAGCAATAGCGGGTATTTTGGCAAAGTCATCTGACATTTTTGACATGTGTTTTCATAGTAAGACATTGAATGTTCTATTTCGTTTGGCAAATGCAAGGTAGTGTGTGTGTAATGTGTTTTTAGTTGATTTTATGTATGTTTTCTGCATTATTTGAAAAAAATATTAGCATTGCGCAATCCTATTCTACATCCACTATAACCGTGCAAAATTTCATACTAATCCGTCCGCGGCATATTACTTAAAAATGCGTCACAAGTTTTTGCTTCACGTATTAATATAATAAAACTAATTAATTACAAATACAAAGTAATACTCACCATTGACCATCCTGAGACAGGTCCAGAACAGGGAAGAGGTACTGGACAGCTGCATTACTAGAGAAGAAGTACAGCGTGTTGTCCACCTCCAGGTGTGGCAGGATCCGAGGACCAATTGGTAATGCTACGGAAAGATTTATATTAGTAGTAATAAAGAAAAACACTTTCTACTGTGACGTGGGTACCATGGACACACACAAAGACGAATACACAAACACCCAAACCCAGAACAAAAATCTAAACTCATCATTCAGATACCTGTGACCGGTAATTGAAGTAGTATAATGTAATATAGTATTTAACAATAGTATGTAGATAAAATAATCATCTTCAACAACATCCATCTTAGGTGTTTAATAAAAAATAACTTTTTTAGTCCATATGTTGTCAACACCTATTGACCTACTCCCCGGTGGCCGTCCTCGGCGCTGATAAGGAGGACTCCGGGATCTCGAAACGACTTCAACCGGAATCCTCCGAGCGCGCTGCCCCATCGGGCTCCTCCCAGATGGGCGGCTGGGCCCACGGCTCCGTCTTTACGACGGTATGCGACCACACATACCGCCGTCCTTCCCGGGATTGCCTGACCAAACGGTTCGAGCTCCCACTCTAGTCGCCCGCAACCCCGGAAGCCCCTTTTAGTCAACTCTTACGATAGGCAGGGGATACCGTAGCCCTATTCTGACCCCAAGGCTACAGGGACTTTGATGGTCGCCTCATATAAGTGTGCCGGCAACCACACCCTTCCATCTCTCGCAAGAAATGCTTCACGCTAGAAATAGGTGTGGCGGTGGTCCTTCCCCGGTCGAACTACACTGGTTCTACCAAAACTTCTTCTTACTGTTATTTATTTCTTTAGTTCTATACTGTTATTTATTAAATTTATAAATTTAGCTTTTATTTAGTGTAGTTTATGATATTTATTTTTATATACTTTCTCTATTGTATTTATATAAATAAACTGCTTATTTTATAATGAAAATGTTTAACAATACATACGCATGAAGGAAATTTAACTACAAACAGGAAATATCATAAATGATTGGAATTTTATACCATAAGGTAAATGAGTATAAAAAGTACATATGTTTAAATGTCCTGGCCCGATCTGATGCAATAAAATTAAAAATTAGAACAACACAAATTTAAAATCCAAAAAACTATGAAAAAAGGTCATTACTATCAAACCATTATTGTCCCACTTGGTAGAAGCCTTCTCTCAGAATGTGAGTTTTAGGCCATAGTTCGAACTAGTCAGGTGTGAATTGGTCGACTTCACACACCTTGGATTTTATTTTTCGAAGAACTCTCAGGTGTGTAGGTTTCCTCACAATGTTTTCCTCAGGGTTGCCAAGTTACGGGTTTTTCCCCCAGATTTAGGGGATAAAAAAGTGGGATGGGGTTTTTTTAGGGACATTCCATTTTTAGGGGTACTTTTAGAGATTTTTATAACTGCAACATATGGGTGTTTTTTAAAGGGAAATCTCCAGCCAGGCAGTACATGATCATGTCTGATGACAGAAAATAAAGATCCGGCCTACCTACCTACCTACACCCTTTTGACATTTTTTTTCGTAGTCAGGGAAAAACGACGACTACGACCTGATACAGAAATAAGGGAGGTTGCCAGGAATTCCAATTCATTGTGGAGATTTTAGGGTTTTTTATGGAGGCTTCAGGGGGATACATTTGTAAGAGTTGGTAATCTCTTTTCCTTCATCGTTAAGCAGTGATAATTCATTTCCAATACTCGCACGAAATTTTAGAAACATCGAAGATTCGTGCCTGAGTTATACCTCGGATCTTCAATTGAGAGGTCGAGTTTCAATCAATAGGTTCTTAAAAAGCTCAAAAACTACGAAAGCTTAATCATAGATCGGGAAAACCCACAGAAATGTACCAATTTATGTCAGGATAACTTAGTTAACATACCTTCGAAAGATGAGGATATCAACTCAATCTTCTTGCCCGCTAACTTAGCCGCAATAAGCAACTTCAGCGTCGCTGTATTATTTTCATTGGTATAAATCTTCATTTTGAATTTTCTCTAAACACTTATTAATATTTACTTTTCCAGTAAGAACATAACCTCACTAATGTTTCGCCGATTGACAGCTGGCGTTGGCACAGGTGGACGTCTGACAGTGACACTTGTTCATAATGAGGAAATAATATGTAGCACAAGTTAATAAGCATACAGCCAAATCAATGTGCCATCAAGAAAATATTCTGTAATTTCAATAAACCACAATGTTGTCCCCGATTCGTATATGTATTGGTTATTAGTGTAGGGACATGTAATATATTAATTCATGTCAGCAATTAAAATGAGATCATCTGAATTGTGAGAGTGTGAGTGTTGCATTTCAGCGAAAAAATATGTTTAAAGAGACGGCTGCGTCCGTCGTTTAAGTACACACAGTCTGAAATATACACAGATAACGGAACACGTATTTTATTCCATAGTCCCAGATCTGTATAGGTAACCCTTTACATTACCTAAAATTAGTATTAATATTTTATCTTTAACATCTTAAATTGGTCACGAAAGTATATTTTTAATCTTTATGAAATGTATTAATTCTGACCAAAGAGTAAATAACATTCTGACACATCCATGATTCTGACAACAATGGTGGACAATTTCACATGAGCTTGCTTTTGGCGGTAAAATTGAACGTTGATCGGTAGTAACGTACTAAACTTAATACGTGCTTGTACTGAAACTACAACTACTACTTAGTACTACTAGTAGATACCTTTTTAAATACTGAAATAACGAAGTATCGAAAAAGAAAAACATTTTAGGTACATTATAAATTTATTTGGCAAGCCGTATTTTAATACGTTTTTAAAATAAATTTCATTGCAATTTCTATACTATCTATATAAGAAAATATGGATCTGCATAAGCCGCAACACATTTAAGTGAGTAGTTGTTTTTTCTATAATTTAACCTAACGATAAGGCAGACGGGCTACCAGATGGAAAGTAGTCACCGTCGCCTGGACATTCGCAACACCAGAGGAGTCGCCAATGCATCGCCGGCTTTGTAGGAGAGGAGAGCTCTTTTCGCACTTTTCTTGAAGAGTCGATATAAAAATCGTTGAACAAAAAGGACCTCAGATGTTTCAAATATGCGTTTTAGAAATAACGATTGATTGTAAAAGGTGTAAATAAAACAAAATATTTCATTAGACAAATTTATTCATAAAAGTAAACAACTTTTCCCTAAATTACATCACTACGCTATTTCATTAAATTAGATAAATATTATTTTGGAATAACGACTTAAAATAAAGAAAATTATCAAAAATGCATTACATAATGATTATGTACAATAAAACAAGCGTTATTTGAAACTTTCGATTCAATATATTACATAAATTTCCATTCATTCAAATATTTGAAAAAATACATACATAAATCATGAAATGTCTGTTAAAATTACCATAATTCCTTTATCAGTGATATTAAGATTTCAGATCAGAAAAAGATACACAAACCGTTTAATATATAGATTTCGTAAATATTTTGATTTTTTTTTATCTGATTGAAGAAGCTAACGATGCAGTCCACCTGATAGTAAGTGTCCATTGGCACACCTATAAGCCACTTAAAATAGAACATGGGTTCTATGTGAAGTCAATCACAGATGCGTTGCCACTCCCGAGGACTATGATGGTCGCCTCATATAGAAGTGTGCCGGCAACCACACCCTTCCATCGAAACGCAAAATAATCTTCACGCTAGAAATAGTAATGTAAAATAATATTTCCAGTGCATTTATTCATTTACATACGTATAAAATACACTATGTAATTGTTACTTTGCTTACAATATTTCCGAGATGCTAAACCTTTTCGTGATCTGAAATCTACATTAAAAGTGCCCTACTTAGCTGATATCAAGAGACTAAAATTAGTCGACATTACTTTCCATTAAAACTGCATACATCCCACAACACAAGCAAACCCATCACATAAACCTTGTATCGCGCCATTTAGCTGAATCCTATAATTTTAGTCTAATATTAACGAGAAATTGATTTTATTAAGTAACGGGTACTCTCAATATTTTTTACTGCTGATATTTTGATCCAGTTTCATGGATGGAACAAGTAGCAAACGAGCATGCAGTCCACCTGATGGAATGTCACTGCTACTCATGGACATCTGTAGCCATTTTCATATAGATTGGACGTTCTATCTGAAGTCACAGATGCGTTGCTACCGAGGACTAAGGGGCCATACATAAATTACGTCACACGTTAAGGGGGAGGGGGGAGGGGATAGATCGGGGGATCGTGTGATATTGGGCGCGTTCCAGAAGCCACTCCCAAAGCCCAAAACGTCGTTCCACAAGACGACCGCAGACGTCATGACTTACGCCTACGCGACGCTCACGACCCATCTAACAAGGTGTGTCGAAGTGATCGTTCCACTAGAGATGATGTCAGTAACGCTCACAAGCTAGTGGAACAAGAAAAACTGCGGTCGTCAGCGTGAACTTTGTAAACGTCTAATGGAACGCACTCAATGTACAATATTTAGTATCATCATATATAATTTTGTAACTACTGTTTTTAATTTAAAATGTATATGTGTAGGATAGCCAAATATGTGACATTACACTAGAGAGTGGTCTCACAAATGTGACCAGTTGTGAGGGGGGGGGGGGTGAAAATATCAAATGGCCCCTAAGATATTTGCCTCATATAAAAGTGAGCCAGAAAATTTAAAACATGTTTTGAGTACCTTTTACATATTAAAATCGATGTATCACGAGCACAATGGTCCACACTAAGTCAAATTAGCCACTAATTCAAATTATTTCAAATATAAACATATATATTTTTAAAATCTATACATTAAAACAAAAATATTGCTCATCAATTACTGTTAGGCCATTAATTTTGAACTTCATAGTGCTTCTAAATTATATAACTTAAGATTTTTAAACTGGCCGTGGACGACCAATTTCTAAGCGACAATTTCAAGCGACGAGGGATTCTCGAGAGATAAGGTGGGCATTCATGTTACGACGGTCGCACGGACTGTCGCACGAACTACGGTCGTATGCGACAAGTTCGATCGTGAATGGTTTGGTCCTAAGGCGGACTGTACGACCAAGGTCATGTCGCAGGCCGGTTGAAGTATTCAACTTGAACTGTCGTTGCGATAGTCTGTTCGACAGTCCGTGCGACCGTTGTAACCTGAATGCCCACCTTTAGTTTTTCATTTACAATTATTTTTAGCTTTTTATTAGCTTCACCTGTATGTTTGTTTGTAACAGACTTCTTTGGGCGCGATTTTGACGCACTTTAAACGGCCAGATTTCGTTCAAACTTTGTAGATTTATTGAGGACCGATGACAATACACTAATTTGATAAAATTATTTTCCATAAATTAATCCTTACAAATGACACTAACCGAAAGCGTAAAAATACAGGTTGTATTTTTCTTTACAAATCGATTCAAATACAAACTTATACGAAAAAAGACTTTTCTAATATAATTAAACAGTTTTCCTTTTAATCATTAGCGCTACACCATTGACTATTCAATTTGGCTGTCTACAGTTGACATTAATAGATAAAAACTAGAGATGCGCCGAATATTCCGTTGTTATTCGGTATTCGGCGTATTCGGCATTATTTTCAATATACGTATTCGGCCGAATTAATCGGTTCTGGTGCCGGATGTATTCGGTTCGAGTATTTCTACTTTGCAACACGTCACGGTATAGAACAAAGAGTTAAAACTCTTTACGTAAGATTTATGTTATAAGTCAAAGAAATCCTATAAAGAGTGTGTGGAATTAAGCCAATAATATAAAAAATATAAACATCAAATCGACATTTTTTAAAAAACAATCGAATTCGCATTTTTTCTAAACATTATATTCTTATATTAAAACATTTATTTTTAATCCTTACATCAACATTTAATTTTCTTCAAGAACATACTTTCGCAGTTGTTTCTTAATAAGAAATGGTAAGCCGAATAATTCTGCCGAATATCCGGTTCGGTCAAAGGTAAACCGAATATTCGGTATTCGGTTATTCGGTGAAACCACTAATCGGCGCATCTCTAATAAAAACTATAGGCACATCCTTCGTTATGTACATGTGGAAATTGATACTAAGAAATCGTTATGCTACAATTTTTTGTATATAATGCTATATGAAAATTATTTTATTAAATTCAGTTTTTATCTGAAATATTTTACCTAATATAATACAGATAGCAGTGATAGCTAATGGTTGAAATTTCCTTGCCCTCTCAATCTGAAAGTCCGAGGTTCAAACCCAGGCAAGCACCACTGATTTCCCACTGACTTCCCAAAGGAAAGAGGTTATCGATTCGTCACGTATTCTTTTTTTTCTTAAATTATGTGCGTATTAGAAATTAATTACCACTGTTTTTCGGTGAAGGAAAACATCGTGAGAAAACCTACACACCCGAGAGTTCTTTAAAAAAGTTCTCGGAGGTGTGTGAAGTCCACCAATCCGCACTTGGCTAGCGCGGTGGACTATGGCCTAAAACTCTCATTCTGAGAGAAGACTTGCCCAGCAGTGGGACAATAATGGGCTGTACCCCATATATAATACATGGTATACTCTGTTGTATTCTCCATTTTGGGTAATATGAAAGAGATAGCTCTCCCGAAGCCGGGAGTCCTTAAAGCTCAAAAAAAAGAGTGTAGTAGTTTGATGAGCTTAAGCCATACTGCAAAGCTACAGCTTACCAAACCTTTCAAATTATAACACATGTTACAGCGCTGGTAATTATGTGGCGGCCTCCCGCTACTCATCAAGAGATGGCGCTACTATTATTCTGAAACACGCTATCGAAGTATTCTCAGAATCCTGCATATACACAAGTTCCGAACAACGACTGTTGGAGCACGGCCGCTCCCCAGGCATGATAACCTAGCCTGGCGGGAGATCTCCCTTTGCCAAAATTATAATAAATCAATAACAGTGCCTTACTTATCAAGGCGATACCTAATTTTCAACAGCATTATATACAAAGATCAATAACAAACAAAACTGCATAAGTACTCAGAACTCTACAATATCACTTCAGTCTCTACATAGTAAAAATCATATAAAAATAATATCAAACATTGGAATATTGTGCATTGATAATACATATAATTAATCACCATTACATTATATTATGTTTTTTATCCCTTGATATTAAAATGTAACAGATTTACTTACTTACTTTGTTCTAATACAACTTTAAGTTATTTATTCCAAGTATTTTTTATATGCTCAGAACCGTAGGTTAGGACAGACCTGACCATAGGACTATGAAAGACTAATAGATAAATTAATTAATATCCCACATATTAATCTATTAAAATTAATAAGCGAGAATTTCCTTACCCAGAATTTATGTCAATATTTTTTTTTAAATATGCAAAACAAAAAATATATTAAGCCATACTACAAATTTATATAAGTGAATTCGGATTCATTTGTTTCAACGTTATATACAGAGTGTTCAGTCAACAGTATTGGAGCCATAATGATAAAATGCAATGCATAAAATTTGAGCTTTGTTCATACAAAGTTGCTTGTTTAATGCTTAATCAAGCCAGTGCCGGATTAGCCACATAGCAAGAGTAGCAAATGCTACGGGCCCCGCGACTAGAAGCCCCGCGGCCCAACACCTACCTGCTATTCATATTTTACTATCTTTACTATCCTAAAAATCCTAAACTGAAAGAAGATTTAGAAAGTAGATATAGAAAGTGCCATCTCTAAATGTTCCCAAATCCAGAAAAGTTTACTAGTAACAGTTTTGTTTTATTTAATACCCTTACTTACGGCAAACTATGGGCCTCCTGTCAGAATTTGCTACAGGCCTCGCGGGCTTAATCTGGCACTAAGACAGGCCACCTGATGGAAAGTAGCCACCGTCGCCTGGACATTTGCGACACCAGAGGAGACGCCAATGCAATATGATAAAAAAAAGGATTTATAAAAGCTATAACATTTTCCCGAAACATTTCTTTTTCATTAATCATTACATAGTACAAAACAGAGTCGCTGTCTGTCCCTATGTACGCTTAGATCTTTAAAACTACGCAACGGATTTTAATGCAGTTTTTTAATAGCTAGTGATTCAAGATTAAGGTTTTTACGCATAATACATGTATAATATAGGCGAGGAACACTGGTAGTTTTAGATTTTCGACTTTAGGCGGAACGAAGTTCGCCGGGTCATCTAGTATTCACTAAATTATTCTTTAATACCACTGATCGAACACGCTGTATATGAAAATTTAGAACCGAGTAGTGTTTAAATAAGAGACGAGCTTATGAGAAAATTGTACTTTACAACTTAAGTCTACTTGTGTATGTAATGGGTTATATAAATTATTTATTAACAATATATTAATTATAATATCACCCAATAATTTATTGACAAACAAACGAACATATAAACTTCATTAATACATTTAGATGTATTGGATATTATCTGTATATAAATACAGATCAAGACAAAAATAAAATATAATCATTAAATCAAAATACATGCATAATTAAAATAATCCATAGTTCCATATTAATATTATAAATGTGAAAGTGTGTTTGTTTGTTCCTCTTTCACGTCGCCACATAGCTATTATATGCTGGTAAATAGGCGGGCGGAGAGTGACGTAGACTACTTTTTACCGCGCCCTATCATTCCCATGAGAATATCGATGTTTTGTTAGTTGATACATGTATAGTAGTTCCAGACGTCGTTAATAGATGGCGTTAGTAAAATTCATTTGCAAGTTCTGAATCATGCTACCAAATGCTAATGTTAATTCCTTATGACCGTGCGGACGAAGCCGCGAGTAAGAGCTAGTACAGTACATAAAATCAAAATATATACATAATTAAAATAATATTCATATTTCTAGAAAAAATAACAATTTTTTTTTTTCTCTATTAATACATTATGGAATACAGTACTTTGATGCAGTTTTTATGTTCGTTTATATGTATTTAAAACCCAAAAATATAGACAGTAATGTACAATATTCGGCTAATATTATAGAATTGATATATTATAATACGTAACGGGTACCTACTATGAATGTACTACATGAGTTTTTTGCCAATATTTCGATCTGTTAAATGGATTGTTGTCAGAAAAGGCGAGCTTTTACCGTGACCACGATCCATGTAACAGATTAAAAATATAAGAAAACGGATTTTTTTTTAATTAAAAATCACATTTCTTAAATACCCGTTACATATTAAAAGTAATGTATATGTTCATAGAATATATATTCAATATATTTACATAGAAATTGCCTGTTAACATACATTTCACATTGTAAAGGCATACAACGTCATTCCAACTTAACACGGTTGTAAATTTACTTGTTCAAGTATTTCAAAAACGAAATTCGCTCAAAAATTTTGCGTATCAATGACATTCGTTCTTCACACAAACACACATATAAAGATATATTTACTTAATTAGAGTAATTAGAATAATTTTGATATTCTCCACTTTTTATTTATATTGGCAACCATCATTTGACGGATCTAGTAACTACATATATATTATTTGACATAAAACAAACTCACAAGAATAAAACAACAGAAGATTGTGTAAAGTATAAGAGCGCTTTCACATTAGGTCGTAAGTAGCGCTGCCGCAGCGCGTCAGCCACGCGACTGTAACGGATGCTTTCTTATTATTGAAATAATTATTCATTATTTATTATTTGTATCAATATTATCATTAAAAAGCACAGCGCGCCACCCTAATATAAAAAGAGTGTGTGTCAGTTCCGACGTACGACTGAAGAAGTACGCAAAGAGTTTATTTAACTGAAAAAAGACTATTGTGCGCACCAAAAACGTAACGAGGTCATTCATCAGTAGATTTTACTCCTCACATTTTTCTCATGCCGGACCCTTATATATACAAATCGATTCAAAAGGAGTTAACTTTCTGCGGATATAGTCGTAAAAAGAAAGCATTCTTTGTAGTCGCGCGGCTGACGAGCTGCGGCCGCGCGACATGCGACCTAATGTGAAAACGCTCTAATATATCAAATAATGTGTCACTAGATCCATTCCTTACACTCTTTGCGTATCACAAAACACATTACCACACCTAAATCGAGTATCACATGAATAAGTATGTACAATAAAACACCTGTAGACTCACTACTGGTACATGATATTAAAAATTTTCATTTTTTTGTGCAACTATTTATTTTGTAGGAAAACTAACATTTCGACCTTATAATTTAATATTGTACTCCGAGAAACACAGAAAATTCTATCTCACTCTTACTTCACATGCTAGAAAGAGACAGCAATACCCTCTTCAAAATTTAACATACAGAGTGTACACTAAATATTAATAATTTAAAACACTTTTTTCTAAGACAAATTCTATCACATTCATTTATGATCTTCAAAATAGTTCTATCTCACTTACTCTTTACACGCGCGAAAGAGAAACACAGCCTTGACTCGATATTCAACCTTATTACTTAATTTTAACGAGATTTGTCAAATTGGGTACTGACCGAGAGCATTCATGAAATAAGGATTTTTTACGCCTTTTTGAGTTGTATTTCCGAAGTGTGTACGAAATTTCACCAATCGCAGGTTTTTTTTTAATCTGACTGAAGTAGCAAACGAGCATGCAGTCCACCTGATGGTAAGTGGTCACTGCCGCCCTGCGACATCTGTAAGCAACTTCATACAGAACATGGGTGCCATTTGAAGTATATCACAGATGCGTTGCTACTCCCGAGGACTATGATGGTCGCCTCATGTGAAAGTGTGCCGGCAACCACACCCTTCCGTATCGCGCAAGAAATGCTTCACGCTAGAAATAGGTGTGGCGGTGGTACTGCCCCGGTTCTACCACCTTCAAAACACTTTCGCATGAGGCGACTATCATAGTCCTCGGGAGTAGCAACGCATCTGTGATTCACTTCAGATAGAACCCATGTTCTGTATGGAGTTGCTTACAGATGTCGCAGGGCGGCAGTGACCGCTTACCATCAGGTGGACTGCATGCTCGTTTGCTACTTCAGTCAAATAAATAATAATAATAAGGACAAACGAATAGCACAATTTGCAAGGTAATATAATGTGTGGTTCACAGGGAATGTACCGCCGTCACACTTTTTCCAGCATAAAACAGTGAAAAGTTTCTCAGAAAAACACTTTCAGTAATTATCTCGGTCAGTAACCAATTTGACCAACAAAAGCGACTGATATAAACATTAAACTTCTCTATTTAGCACTTATAATAAACCCCGACGCATACCAAATCAACGCCCTAACATTATCACACTGTGATAGAAAACATATTGGAAACAATTCCGTAGAACTGCACTACAATTACAGATAGCAGTATGAACATATATATACTAGTGATGTAATAAATGTCATTAATTAAACATTGGCGTATGCGAATGCGAATATCCCTGACCGATATTCGATAATGCATTCGCACCAAAAACTGAAGAAAATAAACAAAGTGTGTATTTACGCATATTGTTTTTTTTTTTCAGTTTTTGGTGTAGGGACCCGGAGGAAGTATATTAGACGAACTTTTTAGTCGAGAAACTGTCGTTTAAATTTTGTATAGATTGGACGACCTTTTATCGCAAATACTGGAATTCAATATAATTCTTGCGAATATTTAAAAACACGCAAATATTCGCGAATGCGTTTGTTACATCAATAATACATACCTATTACACTGTGATAGTTACCAGTCTAACTTCCTATTTAACTGCATAGCAACGTCAGCAGCATTTAATGCACGAAACACTGATACACACTTAAACCCAGTCCATATAAACCCTTACTGTGTCGCGTCAACTGTGGCGACCTTTCGCAACTCGTCAACAGATGGCGCTTGTATGTAACGATCTTCCGCAACTCATCAAGAGATGGCGCCACTAGTATCCCTGAATCACGCTATCAAAGATTTCTCAATCATTTAAACAAGACTAAAGCACGGCTCTGAACACTTCCTCCACTCACTTATGACACAATGTAACACACATAACCTCGAACTATGTCAACTCCCAACAACTGTGACCCTTCGAACCGTTACAGAGTGTGAGAAACGGGCGGTGAGACGTTTTTCTCCTTGTTCTTGCACTGCGATATGGTCGCCGTGTTCAGCGAGCCGGACCAGTCGGCCAGCTGCGACACGGGCCGGTAGAACTTCGATGACGTCCGGTTGAATATCGGCAGCAGCTCGTTGGCTTCGTTTGATAGAGCCTGGAACATAACACAAGACAATGAATGGGTCACCATAGGTGCAAAAAATAGTAACCCCCCCCCCACCTCCCCATAGTGCTTACGTAATAGTTGAAAGGCCCCTTATTTATTTTTGCATTATATGCACATTACATGTTTTCTTATACTCCTTCCAGGGCTGCTTGAATAAATCTTGTCGCAGCAGCAGCGTCTTTTTTTTTTCGAGGGGGAAACCTTCAAGAGGTACCCGACGCCGTGGGAGCGACGCAGAGTTATGTGGGATTTTTACCGCACTAAAGGTGGCCGTCCTCGGCGCTATAAAGAGGACTTCTAAATCTAGAAACCACCGCAACCGGAATCCTCTAAGCGCGTTGCCCCATCAGGCTCCTCCCAGATGGGCAGCTGGGCCCACCGCTTCGTCTAGTCTCTACGGCGGTATGCGACCACACGTACCGCCGTCGTTCCCGGAATCGCCGGGCTGGACGGTTCGAGCTCCCACTCTAGCCGCCCCTTTTAATCACCTCTTACGACAGGGGATGCCGTAGCCCTATTCTGATCCCGGAACTACAGGCACAAGCAGCAGCGTCTACCGTTTGCCTTTTTAATATCGAGCAAAAATTTACTTAGTGAGAGCCCCTTACTATTTATTTTATTCAGTTTTTAGTATTTCTCGTAATATAATGTATCTTATAGTTTGCCAGCGCAATATGGAACGAAGCATGCTGAACATAAGATTAAAGGATCGGTGGACAACTTCAAAGATAAGGAAAATAACAAAGGTCAGCGATGTACTGAAAAAAATAAGAAAACTAAAATGGAACTGGACTGGACATGTAATGAGAACTAACAAAGAAAAGTGGACGAAGGACGTAATAGAATGGTATCCTAGGAATGGGAAAAGGCGAAGAGGAGGCCAAATCAAAAGATGGGAGGACGATTTACCAAAAGGATGGAGAAGGTCAGCTAGAGATAGAGAGAAATGGAAGAAACTGGGGGAGGCCTATGTCGATAGACAACCTGACCAACAGAGTGGTTGCTAAATATTTACTATAGTGCAGTACTTACTTTAATTATTTGTTATTAGTTTATAAGGTTAAATTGGTCAGTGAATAAAGGCTTTTATTATTATTATTATTATTTCTCGTAATAGCAGCAACAGAAATCAATCATTTGTGAACATTTCAACCGTCCAGCTATCACGGCTCATGAGCTACATCCTGATGACAGACAGACGGACGGAGTCATAAATAGGGTCCTGTTTTAACTTTACGGAGCCCTTGAAAGACATTATCCTTTTCTTTTTTGTTCTCGAGGGGGAAACCTTCAAAAGGTACCCGACGCCGCGGGAGCGACGCAGGGTTATGTGGGATTTTTACCGCACTAAAACCCCCCCGGTGGCCGTACTCGGCGCTATAAAGAGGACTCCGGGTACTCGGTCCGACCGCAACCGCAATCCACTGAGCGCATTGCCCCACCGGGCCCCTCCCAGATAGGCGGCTGGGCCCACCGCTCCGTCCAGTCCTATCCTAAACTCACCTTCAAGTAAATAACGGCATCAGTACCGTACCCCTCACAAGACATCAGCACCAAATCGCCGTGGAAATACCGCGCGTACAGGCGAGATATGGGCAGGCCGTAGCCGTAACCTGTAATTAACAAGGTATAATAATAATAAACCTATAATTCGACGACCCGCGTGACCGAGCGGTTACCGTATCAGGCGGACGTGCAGTAGGTCCCGGGTTCGATTCTCGGCCAGTCAGGTATCTGAATGATGAGTTTAGATTCTTGTTCTGGGTGTGAGTGTTTGTGTATTCGTCTTTGTGTGTGTCCATGGCACCCACGACACAGGAGAAAATCCTACTGAGGGGGCTATGAGTGTACACAGCGTTTTAAGTTTTATAATTAACCTATAATTTATTAATTAATTTTCAACGTGGTAGAACCAGTGTAGTTCGACCGGGGAAGTATCACCGCCGCACCTATTTCTAGCGTAAAGCATTTCTTGCGCGAGATGGAAGGGTTGGCTGCCGGCACACTTTTAAATGAGGCGACCATCATAGTCCTCGAGAGTAGCAACGCATCTGTGATTGACTTCAGATGGAACCCATGTTCTGTATAAAGTTGATTACAGATGTCTGCGGGCGGCACTGAGCACTTAGCATCAGGTAATAGTAAACGCAAAACGTAAACGCTTTCTACACTCATAGCCCCACAGTAAGATGTTCTCCTGTGTTGTGGGTGCCATGGACACACACAAAGACGAATACACAAACACCCAGACCCAGAACAAGAATCTAAACTCATCACTCAGATACTTGACTGGCCAGGAATCGAACCCGGGACCCACTGCGCGTCAGCCCGGTATGGAAACCGCTCGGCTACGCTGGTCGTCAAATCAGGTGGACTGCATACTCGTTTGCTACTTCAGTCAGATAAAAAAAAACGAGAACAATCAAGAGATGGCGCCACCAGTATTCTGAATCGCGGTATCGAAGATTTCTCAACATCTTGTATACATACAAGTTCCTAACAGAGACTTTTTATCTGAATCTGAATGCATCTGAAATGAAATGAAATGAAATGAAATGTCTTTATTTTGTATAGGCCTACGGGGGCACTTACAAATTGTCAGTTACATTTTTTTTTTCTTACACTACCACCGGATCGGAATACGACCTCAACTGAGAAGATCCGGCAAGAAACTCAGCGGGTTTGTCTTTTTTTCTTATTTATATTCATCTGTAGATGCATATAGGCAGAGACCACTTATCATCAGGTGGGCTGCATGCTCGTTTGTTACATCACAAAAGCGTTAAAATAAGAAATGATATATTTATAGTAAAACTAATATTCATTATCTTTTCCCCTCTTATTGGGGGGGGGGGACAGCTATAACTAAACTTACCGGCCAAAGGTACCGTATGTGAATCCGACTTAGAAGGTTGTGGCGCTGTACTGTACATGTATTTGAAGAGCAGGTCCGTTACACTTCGGGGGATGCCGCCTCCTCGGTCTGACATCTGTGGGAGAAAAGATATTAAATATAAGTAAAGCGATAGAGCAGTGCTAGCCTAATAGTTGAAACTTGCCCTCTCAATGTGGATTTGAATCTCGATCCGAGGTTCAAACCCAGGCACGCACCACTGATTTATGTGCGTATTAGAAATTAATTATCACTGCTTTTCGGTGAAGGAAAACATCGTGAGGAAACCTACACACCCGCGAGTTCTTTAAAAAAAGTTCTTGGAGGTGTGTGAAGTCCATCAATTCACACTTGGCTAGCGCGGTGGACTATGGCCTTAACTCTCTCATTCCGAGAGAAGACCCGTGCCCAGCAGTGGGACAATAGTGGGTTGACGATATAACAGAAACGATATTTATAGAACGGCACACTTTCACATGACGCGACCATCATAGTCCTTGAGAGTAGCGACGCATCTGTGTTTGACTTCAGATGGAACCCATGTTCTGTATGAAGTTGATTACCATTGTCCATGACATTTACGTGGACTGCATGCTCGTTTGCTATTTAAGTCAGAAAAAAGCATCTTATAAGAAATTGCGAGGTAGAGCTCGATCGAGGAAATACTACCGTGCCACCTATTTCTGTGTAAGGGTACACAGAAAAACCGTCCACCATTCCGACAATCTTCATGGGTAGCAACGCAATTACATACCGTAAATAATTGCATTTATGCAACGATTTGTTTTTCACTGACGGCCGTCCGAGGCCATAGTTTGGGCGGGACAAAACCAGTGCCGTGGGTTCATTCTCCTTGGCAATAGCTGAGTCTCGCCCATTGTTATCGCCCACGATGCTATTATTTACACACTAACATTTGCGCTTAACGCAATTATTATTAAGCAGAAACAGGTGAGGCGGTGGTGCGTCCAGACACCACAAAAAGGGGTGTCTCCAGGAACCACGAAGGGTTGTGCCTCCGATTACCACATTGTTCTACCAAGCTATCCCTACCTTGACGGAGACGTCCTCCCTGCCCAGCACCAGGTTGACCTGGATGGGTGGCGGGCTGCCCTCGTGGCTCTCCATCACGGCGCGCATCGCGTTCTTGAACAGCTCGAACAGCATGTGGTACAGATGCGACGGTACGTACACCACTGGCATCGGACGGGCGCTTGGTACTGTGGGTAGAAAAGTATTGGGTGGACTGAAATAAAATTCAAGGACAACGGGAAAAATTGTGTTTGTGTCTCAGCGGACATAATAAAAATACCCTTTATTATCTATAACAACTTATTATTTAATTTAGAAGTAATTTTACGGATTTGACACGTCTGATTACAAAAATGTTGGATCGTAAAAGAGAACAATGTAGGTAGGCCAAACGCCTAATTAGAGATTTATATATTTAAAGGTGACGTCGAAATTTTGCGTTACTATTAAGCTATTATCAGACACAAACAAATTGTACAATCTTATATATTAATACATGAAGCAAAAGCTTGGGATACGTTTTTAAGTTACTTGCCACAGGCGAAGGAGTATGACGTTAAGCACGGTTATAGTTGTTGGGGAGAAGTTTTTTTCAAATAATGCATATAACATAAAATCAAGAAAAAACACATTACACGCACTACCTTGCATTGGGCACAAACACATACATAATAAACGAAAGAGATCATTCAATGTCTTACTACGTCAGACTACGTCAATCAGCGAGTCTCGACACAGTCCTTACTGCCTACCATGGCTACATCGGTTCAGTTTTGAGATATGGTCTAATATTGAGGGGAAACTCTGTTCACGTAAATAGAGCATTCCTAGCCAAAAAAAATGTGTTCGTGCTATATGTGGTGTAGCTCCATATGAGTCGTGTAAGCCTTTATTTAAAAAACTCAAAATATTAACGCTACCTTCTATGTACATTTTTGAAGCATGCCTGTTCATTCGGCGCCACAAAAAAGACTTTTTAAAACAGCAAAAGAATTATACCCTAGAAACACCAGGCGTGGCCAACGCCTGGTACCTGATAAACTACCACGTACTTCTTTGCTCCAGCGAAACTCATATGGAATGTGTGTTAAAATATATAATAATTTATTTTTATTTATAATAAATTTAAATTCAAATTAAGGACATACTTATTAATGAATAATTATTATAATATAAATGACTTGCTAAATGATAGGTAATATTAATTATCTTTGAAATAATAATAATTTTAATAACTAATTCACACATATTTATGTAATGAATAATTTATATTTGCATGCTATCACATTGTTATCAGGACAAGCGAACAAATTTTATTTGTAACATCTGATATTATGTACCTGTTCTGTGCAAATAAACTATTACTATTACTATGAAAACAAGCTTTCAAATGCAACTTACATAATTAAACCTATTTTTACCTTTAACGGGTGCGATTAAAATAACTTGAAAACTACAATTTATTTGAATTTGAGAAATATTCGTGCTTCTTTGGACAATATGAAGTTTAGTTTATTGATATAAATTACGGGCGAATTTCGACCGTTGCGACGGGAGACGAACTAAAACCCCGGCTGCAGTTGCAAGTTTGCAATTGGAGTGAGATTTTTTAGTAATACGTTTATTAAAATACGCAGAATATTGATAAATGACAAACTCTAAATTACTCTAAATGATAAACCAAAATGGTTTTATCCAGTGGCGACAAAAAACTCGAGTCGGTGCGCCGAGTTGACTCTCTAAATCGAGTGCATACACCAAGTGACACATTTTTACTCGAGCGACTCGAGTAGAAACATGACTCGAGTCGCTCTACCGTTCTAGAAGTAACCTCCAAAAGGAGTAGTCAAGCCATATCGAGTGGCAAAGGAAAAATCGAGTCGGTGCGCCGACTTGAGTCGCTAAATGGAGTGCATAGACCCTCGAGTGATACATTTTTGCAAACTTAGTAAGTACATGAGTAAAAACATGGCTCGAGTCGCATCTTTTTTTTATATTTGTACCTAACGATAATAAAGTGGTTACCATCGCCTGTGGACATTTGCAACAGAGGAGTTGCCAATGCATCGCCGGCTTTGAAGAAGAGCTCTCTTTGCACCTTATTTGCATCTAATGTTGAGGCTTGTTTAACGCCTCTTTGCTCGTGATAAGCTACACCCACCTCCATTCTCGACCGCCGAGCGCCGCGAGGTAGTATTTTTTACTCGAGTGACTCGAGTAAAAATTTGACTCGAGTCGCATCTACCGTTAAGAGAGTCTTGTTTCGCGTGTAGTAATAAATGCGCCGCGTTGACTTGCTAAATTGAGTGTATAGACACCGAGTGACACATTTTTACTCGAGTGACTCGAGTCGCATCTACCGTTCAGCGAATTGTTTCCCGTGTAGTCGCTCTACGACAAGCTCCACCCACCTCCGTTCTGCAGCAGCTCGAGCTCGGGCGCCGCGAGGTAGTACCGGTCGCACAGGAACCGCGCGTTCTCGTACGCGTCCCGCACGACCGCCGCCACGTCGCACGCCGGGTCGATGGAGCCGATGTGGCGGCCGCCGTTGCCGATGCCGTTTAATGAGGCTTGCTTCGCGCCTAGCTGCTCGCCGAAAAGGAGAGCTGGAAGAGGTAAATAAATATATCTCTCGTCAACCCATTAGTGTCCCACTGCTGGGCTCGGGTCTTCTCTCAGAATGAGAGAGTTAAGACCATAGTCCACCGCACTGCCCAAGTGCGAATTGGTGGGCAATAAATATATATTGTTAGCAAACTGACGCCATCTTGCGGCTTGAGCGTATAAACGGTTATGCAAAACCGACGCTCGCTCATTATTTTTAGAGACTTAGTGCGGAACGGACGTTTTTTTCCTAACTACCTTCAGTAAATTTTAGTGTCAAGTTCATGTTCAAACCTTTTGATTTGATGAAGAATTTTTTACAGGTGAACCATAGTTCGACCGGAGAAGTACTGCCACCATCACACCTATTTCTAGCGTGAAGCGTTTCTTGCGTTCCGATGTAAGGGTGTGGCTGCCGGCACACTTTTACATTCGGCGACCATCATAGTTCTCGGTATTAGCAACACATCTGTGATTGATTTCATACAGAACCCATTTTCTATTTTGAATTTGCTTACACCAGGTGACCTTAGCATCAGGTGGACAGCATGGTCGTTATTTCAATCGGATAAAAATAAAGACATTGACTCACTGTGCTGATTAATAAGCATCCGTATAGATATCCGGCTCATGTAGAATCGGTCCAGGAAGTACTGTATGGAGTTCTCGGTGCCGGTGTCCACCTCGTGAGACTCCTTCAGCTCGAGGACGCCTTGCGCCATCGTCTGGACCACGTCTGCGTGACGGTTGCGTATGTGGACTAGTCTTTGGCAGAACCTGAGAAATAAAAAAACCTTTTAAAGATTTCTTGAGGAGTGCAGGGAGAAAGAGCAAGATACTGGAGCTAACTTTCATTACCATGTAAAAAAAAACATGATTGTAATAATATTAAAAAAATGAATATAAATTCTTTCTTTGAGTTTCTTGCCGGATCTTCTCAGTTGAGGTCGTATTCCGATCCGGTGGTAGTGTAAGAAAAAAAAAGTAACTGACAATTTGTAAGTGCCCCCGCAGGCCTATACAAAATAAAGACATTTCATTTCAAAGAAAGGAGACTTTTTTATAGACTTTTCTTGTATTAGATGACTAATGGATTGGGGTGGTGGTGGAAGCGACTTTGTTTTATACTATGTGATGGTACGGAACACTTGGTGCGAGAGTTCTGATGAGGCAACGCGCTTAGAGGATTCCGGTTGCGGTCGGACCATTTCCCGGAGTCTTCTTTTTAGCGCCGAGGACGGCCACCGGGGGGGTTTTAGTGCGGTAAAAATCCCACATAACCCTGCGTCGCTCCCACGGCGTCGGGTACCTTTTAAAGGTTTCCCCCTCGATAACAAAAAAAAAATGGTGCGAGAGTTCAACACGCTCTTAGCCGGTTTTATTTGATACATAAACTATATAATTATAACTTTGACGACCCGCGTGCCGCGTGGCGCAGCGGTTACCATACCGGCCTGACGCGCAATGGGTCCCGGGTTCGATTCCCGGCCAGACAGGTATCTGAATGATGAGTTTAGATTCATGTTCTGGGTCTGGGTGTTCGTGTATTTGTCTTGTGTGTGTCCATGGTAACCACGACACAGGAGAAAATCCTAGTGTGGGGCTATGAGTGTCGAAAGCGTATTTAAAATAAAAATTCTATCATCTTTTAATTTCTATTAGTTTATTTTAGATTGAACAGTTATTAAAATATTGTACACACTTCGAAAATAATATTAAAAAGGTAAGCTTTAAGGCAAACATCTCACCATTCTTACCCCTCTAAAGTAGCAATGCAACTGAGATTGACTTCAGATAGAACGCATGGGCGGCAGAGACCACTTACCATCGTGTGGACCGCATGAACGTTTGCTACTTTAATCAGATAAAAAAAGGTTGTCTGTAAGGTCGGTTTACTGACGATAGTTGAACGTGACAAGGTCATAAGAAAATACTGATGGAATGGTTGCATTTTTATAATAAAGAGATGATAAGAAAATTTTAATTTTATTTGTTTGATAGATATTTTGTATGGATATAGAGAAGGAGGTTAATGGAAATCACAAGGGAATTAATCAAGTAACAAATATTTAATATCAAATGAATCATTCCCTTTATCGCCACAATTATCGTTGCTATAAACAATTGACACCACATTTACTTTTCACTGCACTACATACTTGACGAAAACATGTATTTATGTATTACATATTGTATAGCAGCTGTCCAAGCGGACGCGGAGGCCGATTGTGCCTCTTTGTCGCTCGTTCCGCGTTCTCGCTTGCACTTCAAGCCTTAAATGGAACGCCTCAGAGCGAGGTAACGCCGCATGACTCATGTTTTTGGTGCGTGCAGCCGGCTCCATCGAATTATAAGACGTCACGTCAAAAATAATGGATACTCACTGGCTCAACACCGTCGGCTCAGGCTCCATCTTCTCAAACTGTATGATCTCTTCGAACGATCTCTCGTACCACTGGTTCACGAGGCCCACTGACGGCATCCGTAGCAGGTTCTCCGGCAATAGCGCTATCTCTTTCATTATGTTCGCTAACCTGAAAATAAGAAAGAGACGGATGAGGCTTTAGAAGTGTGTTGGAAAATTATCCTAATGTTTTAAGCTATTGCATAGGTTTTATCGCGGGCTTTGAGCGCGGCGACCGAGTCAAGAAATTCCGTAACGAAAAAACCTAACACCCCCCACTCCGCCTACCATGTCGCTCGGCTGAGCGTTCGCTTAATGTACATGGTACAACAGTAGCTCGCACGGATCGAGACGAGACGTTCGGATATCGGATGAATATGTAATTTATTTTTGTAATGATCTATTTACTAGCTTTTTTGATAATATTAATATTTGATAAAAAAAAAATCGTCTTTATTATTATCAACTGAGTCGATTCAAATGAAATGAACATCAAGACATAAGCGTTGTGACTTCAACTCTTTGAAGCAGTCAGGTGTGTACATAAAAACCGTTACAATATACATATAGTAAAATTCCTTTTATTATTTGTATGTATTTTGTCAATATATCGTATACAAAAATTCTAAAATAAATTTTATAAATAATATTTTTTTCGCGTCTTTTTATCCGGGTATCAAACCCAGTACCTACCACAACAGACGTTCTTACGATACATTGTTACAATATAAACGACTTACGTCACAGTATAAACAAGCCATCCACACAAACACAACGCACTTGTTTGTGTATGCGTCATCCCGCCAATGGAATTACAATGTGGACCTCCGCGTATGGTGACCATGGTTCATTTAAACACAAGACCACCAGGTGGTAGAGCCAGTGTACTTCCATCGGAGAGGTACCACCTCCACAACTATTTCTAGGGTGAGGCAGTTCTTGCACGTAGGGTGTGGTTGCCGGCTCAATTTTACATAAGCGATCATCTTAGTCCTCGGGAGTAGCAACGCATCTGGGATTGACTTCAGATAGAACCCATGTTTAGTATGAAGTTGATTACAGATGTCCACGGGTGACAGTAGTCACTTATCACTGACCCCATGGGCCGCAGGGATGTGAAAACATCAATTATTAAAAAATCTATTATTTTTTTTATTAACTTGTTTATTGACCAAAAAATAATCGATTTATAAATAGATTTTTTTCTCGCTATTTTCGAAACACCATAGTTTAGATTTATTATAACCGCAACATTGCATTACTGAGTAGATTATTTATTTCTTAGTTTAACATCCTACTTTCGATATCCTTACAGCTGCTCTATATTATAGTTGCTTGTTGGCAACGAGTGTTTTGGTCATCAAATTTATTCCCAAAAACGGTCACTCTAAAAAATCGATTTTAAATAATCGATTTTTCACACCTCTAAATTGGGAGGAGGGGTCGAACCGCCCCAGGCGGCACGTTTTGGAGAGCGGCAGAATTTTTTTGGTTCAACTCAACGTTGCAGAAGGTGCCTTGGAGTAAGTAGGGTTGGCGATTTGTTTTTTTTGGGCAACATTTTTTTAACTGGATGGGCGATGTAATTCTACTTCTAACTCGGGCGGCATGACCACATGCTACGCCACTGAGTGAGATTTTTATACTCGTGGGAATATCCCACACAACCTTGCCTCAGTGGCCACTCAACATTGCACATACGTTTGCACTGATCACGGACGATACGCGCCGTCTATAAATAGTTTAATTTCACTTCCCGGCAAGGTTTGTATAAATAAAGATGTGTTCAATGTTACGCAAATACTAGCGTAAAGCGTATCTTGCTAATATTACTCAGGCGAAACAAAGATGTCTTTGGGGGTACAACCCATTATTGTCCCACTGCTGGACACGGGTCTTCTCTCAGAATGAGTTTTTAGGCCATAGTCCACTGCGCTATCCAAATGCGAATTGGACGGAGAACATGTGTTTAATGTAACGCAAATACAAACGTAGTGTTTCTTATCTTTAAGCTATTACATAGCTTTTATCGTGGACTTTGAACGCGGCGACCGAATCAAGATATTCCGTAACAGAAAAACCTAACACCCCCACTCCGCCTACCATGCAGCGCGGCCGAGCGTTCGCTAAACGTGTATGTATATGGTACGACACTACGAAGCTCGCACAGATCGAGACGAGCTTCTCGGAAATCAGACGAATATGTAAGCAGCTGTTTGTTAGAAAGTATCAAAGAAAATAAAATTCAATTAATATCAAAGAAAAAAATGATAAAAAATGCTTTGCAATAGCTTTGCCGTGGCAATCCGAGTGCCGCACGTTTTTTTTTCTAGTTATTTTGATCTGAGTATTGACAATGACCGCGCTTAATTCACAAAAACAAGTTACATCATGAAGTAGATGATAACAATCAATCATTTTCACGATTTTCGCATGTCGCCGTTCTTCAAACGCAGATAAAAGTTAATACCAGGAAGACAGTATAAAGATAAAGATTGACTTTTTATTATTATACTTTATAGTATGATGTTAGAAAATAAATGCAAATTGTTTTATTATTGACAAACTTTATTGTCTAATTTTATTTTCATAAGGTGGTAGAACCAGTGTAGTTCGACCGGAGGAGTACCACCGCCACACCCATTTCTAGCGTGAAGCATTACTTGTGTTTCGATGGAAGGATGTGGTTGCCCGGACACTTTTATATGCGGCGACCATCATAGTCTTCGGAAGTAGCATCGCATCTGTAATTGACTTCAGATAGAAACCATGTTCTATTTGAAGTTCCTTAGATTTCCATGGACGGCAGTGACACCATCAGGTGACCTGCATGCTCGTTTGCTACTTCAATCAGATAAAAAAACACCAAGTACTACACAAAATGCATGTGAGAACTATAAGCCAGGTAATAACATCAATAACAATAACAAGATGCTAATTAAATGCAGATGGGTAATTACATACGAGTATAATTACGTAAGACAACAACGTAGATAATAATGATATCTACATGATGAGCATAGATTTCTAGATTATTTCTGTTCTGGGTCTGGGTATTTAACACCCGACGCAATAAAGAGGTGTTATACGTTAGACTGGTAGGTCTGTCTGTGTTGTCCCTGTAGTTCCGAGACCAGAATAGGGCTACGGTACCCTCTGCCTGTCGTAAGAGGCGACTAAAACGGGCTTCTGCTGTTGCGGGCCGGAAAGGGAGCTCGAACCGTCCGACCAAGCAACCCCGGGAAGGACGGCGGCATGTGTGGTTGCATGCTGCCGTAAGGACTAGAACGTGCGGTGAGCGGTTCACGCCCACCAGGAAAGAGCCCGATGGGACAACACACTGAGAGGACACCGGCGGCGGTCCGTTGGAGTCCCGGAATCCTCTACGCAGCGCCGAGGTCGGCCACCGGGGGGGTTTTAGTGCGGTAAAAATCCCACATAACCCGCGTCGCTCCCACGACGTCGTGTACTTTTTGAAAGTTTCCCCTTGAAGAAAAATGTCTTTGTGGGTATTTTTAATAAAGATATGTGACATTTTTGACATTATGTGTTTTCATAGTAAGACTTTGCATGTTTTATTTTGTTTATTATGCATGTGTTTGTGTCAAATGCAAGGTAGTGTGTGTAATGTTGTTTTATTTGATTTTATGTATGTTTTATGCATTATTTGAAAAAAAATCAACTATAAGCGTGCGTAATTTCATTCTATTCCGTCTGCAGTAAGTACCTTAAAAACGGATCACAAGTTTTTGCTTCACGTTTTAATAGATATTAATTACCTAGTACACAGATACGTTGCTATTACCGAGGAGTATGATGCTCGCCTCATATAAAAGTGTGCCGGCAACCACACCCTTCCACCGCAACGCAAGAAATGCTTCACGCTAGAAATAGGTGTGGCGGTGGTACTTCCCCGGTCGAACTACACTGGTTCTACCACCTTCGAACACTGGTTCTACCACCTTCACACTGGTTCTACCACCTTTAAATATTTCAGCAACTATTTCAGCAAAGTTGAACGAGTGAGTGTGGTTCAGCTCGAGAGATGTCGAAAAAAAAAGGTTCATTGTCTATTTTTTAAGTCTGACATTAATTAAAAATCAACAGTTATCAACCTTGTGCGAGTCCTTTAAATCTGAGTCACCACTTAGCCGTGACCGCATACATGTATATGTCGCAGCTATGTGCAATAATGTGTACTTTCATGAAAAGCCTAAGGTTTTGATATGTAAAATTGTAAAGGGTCTTCAGATAAGCGATGTAAAGAATATTCGTATGTTTTTAGACATCGCAAGAATTAGCAAGACAAGACATTCGCTAGAATTTTTTTTTAATTTAATTACTATCGCAATCTATCAAAGAAACATTCAGTAATATTTAAGTTATATTTAAATAGAGGCGTGCAAGATATATGTCCATTGAGATATCTATATATTAATACGTGAAGCAAAAACAGTTGTGAAGCATTTTTTAGTAATATGCCGAGGACGGATTAGTATGAAACTTTGCACGGTTATAGTGGACGTAGAGAAGGAGTGCAGAATGTTAATTTTTTTTCTAATAATGCCTAAAACAAACATAAAATCAACTAAAAACACATTACACACACTACCGTGCATTTGTCACAAACACATAAATAATAAACGAAATAGAACATTTAATGTCTTACAATGAAATGTGTTTCTAGTTGATTTTATGTATGTTTTTTGAATTATTAAAAAAAATATATTAGCATTGCGTAATCCTTCTCTACATTAACTATGACCTTGCGTAATTTCATAATTTCATACTCCTCCGTCTGCGGCAAGTATCTTAAAAACGAATCACAAGTTTTTGCTTCACATATTAATATATAGATCCTACAGAAATTTTATTATTAGCCGATATTATCTATACCCCAGTTGGTTGAAGAAACGGCAAATTCTGCCCAGAGCCTGCTACATCAATGACCCACGTGATCGACCTACTGCAAAAGAATTATAAGTATGAGGAAAGAATTAGTACTAACCTGACCGGTAGTTCCTTCCGCAAGAAGAGATATGATTTCCTCTCGCACGCGTTTAATCCTGAAACAAGGACAAATGGGTTTCTTTTAATACTCAAAGAACACGCTTTCTACACTCATAGCCCCACAGTAGGATTTTCTCCTGTATCGTGGGTACCATGGACACACACAAGACGAATACACAAACACTCAGGCCCAGATCAGAAATCTGAATTCAACATTCAGATACCTGTCTGGCCGGGAATCGAACCCAGAATCCAGAGCGTGTCGGACCGGTATGATGATGGCACCGCCACGTGCGTCATCAGCGTTTAATATAACTATATTGTTTTAAATATAAAGGGTAGCAAACGAGCATGCAGTCCACCTGATAGTACCTAAGTGGTCGCTGCCGCCCTGCGACATCTGTAATCAACTACATCTGAACTACTACAGAAAATGGGTGAATCTGAATTCAATCACAGATGTATTGCTACTCCCGAAAACTATGATGGTCGCCTCATATGAAAGTGTGCCGGCAACCACACCCTTCTATCGAAACGCAAGAAATGCTTCACGCCAGAAATAGGTATGACTTAAATTAACTTAAATTATTGATAACATACTTAAAATACTCACTCAAATGAAACACACTAAGTATAAAATCTATCAATTTATTTATGAATGGTATTAAAGTATAACAATAATAATAAAATAATTACACGATAAAATTATGCAAATAAAACTAACAGCTAAAAAAAAAGCGCTTTTTAAGATATTATCGAAATGATAATCACTCTACTCATATTTTATTAAATTTTTTTAAGCTTTTTTTTAAATAAAATATTTTTTTTTATTCACACTATTATTAATTTATATTCATTGAAATTTTTAACACTATTTTCTTAATTTAAATTCATTTAAGTTTATTTTCTAATTTTTAGTCAAATTAAAAAATGGAATAATTTTATCAAATTACTGTATTGTCATCGGTCCTCAATAAATCTACAAAGTTTGAACGAAATCTGGCCGTTTAAAGTGGGTCAAAATCGCGCCCAAAGAAGTCGGTTACAAATAAACATACAGGTGAAGCTAATAAAAATGAAATTTTCTCTGTAAGTGAATTTGTAATTCTTATGAGAAGTAAAGTCTTTAACCTAAAATCTAGATCGAATAGCTAGAAATAGTAGGAATACCTACGTCCTACCTACGTACTCACATTTCGTAAGCTGTGGCAAGGTCAAGACCAAAACCAGACAATATCGACCGGCGAAGGAAATAGAAGCCTTCATTCGTCCATATTTGATCATTTGATCTACCGCTCTTTAGTTATCAGATTTTAAGCCATTGCATAGCTTTTATCGCCGGCTTTGAGCGCGGCGACCGAATCAAGAAAATCCGTAACGAAAAATCCTAACACCCCCACTCCGCCTACCATGTAGCGCGACCGAGCGTTCACTTAACGTGTATGTTTATGGTGCGACAGTACGAAGCTCGCACGGATCGAGATGAGCAGCTCGGAAATCGGACGAATATGTAAGCAGCTGTTTGTGTTGTGTTTATTACTTTTTTGTATCAAAAAATGTAAGTTGGTAGATTGTGAGAGATACCACATACCACCACATCAATTTCTAATATGTAGCGATTTTAATGTTTCGGTGAAAGAGTGTGGTTGTATGAGGCGACCATCTCAGACCTCGGGAGTAGCAACGCACCTGTGACTTTAAATAAAACCCTTGTTATATTCCTTTATTCCTTAATATTATTTTTCCTTATTTCCTTATTATATTCCTAAAAGATGTCCATTGACGTCAGTAACTACTTACCACCAAGTCGACTGTATGCTCGTTTGCTACTTCAATATGAGAAAAGAAATACTTCACCCGTTTATTTATTTTACTCAGTCGAACGAGTTTCCAATAAATAAATTATTGTGAAACCAAGTACCTAAATTATTTTAATTCCGTGTAGAAATTTTAATCCACGAAAAAAGTCACCTAATCTTTGACACTTATCTCTGCAATTTTACAACAAAAAAGGTCGCCAAATCAAAATTTTTAAGGAAAAGTTGTTCACTAGTGTTTCCTAACAGGAATTTAAATGTTTTTTTCCGCAAACTATTGTGAAGAACAGAAGTAGATGGAAAAACATCGTACAGGAGAAGGTCATAAGATCGAGGTACCGACCTCTAGCATTGGGGAACGACGCAAGGAGGAGGATTGTGAAGGCTCCTCCTTTGTGGAGGCTCTATGAAGCCGGATGCCCTCCCAAATTAGGCCCTGCCAATCTCAAAACATGCAATTGCCAGCCCTAAGCACCGATAAACGACGCCACAACTCATTAAGCGGTGACCCGCGCTATTGTAGAAATTAAACGTTTTACCAATAGACATTTGTCGTGATGTTATGCAACTACGTGGGAGAAACCTCTCTTAGATAGCTCTGCATTGGATGAAAAAAGTTCGTGTTATCAACAATTCAAAGAAAAGTTGTTCACTAGTGTTTACTACCTGAAATTTTTGAAGATATTTTACAAAGACTCGTGTGGGGACTCCTCTTTTGTGGAGGCTCTAGGGCTGTAGCCTTGGATGTCCCCTCAATCCGATTTTACCTATATATCGCACAATAGTTGCCAGCCCTAAGCGCTGATAAACAATGACGTCATAACTCATTAAGCGGTGACCCGTGCTATCATGACAATTAAACATTTGTCTACAGTCATTTGTGGTAGCGTTATGCAACGTGGAAGAAACCTCTCTGCAACTGCATGAAAAAAAGTGGAATTAATAATTCAACGACAACTTGTTCACTAGTGTTTACTAGCTGAAGTGATGAACATAACACGATCGACCACCTGGGGACGGCCGCTCCCACAGGAGCTCCATGGCTTGGCGACCTCCGACCATCAGGAGGACGACCGTTGGCTCCTAAGCGACGCTTAGTATACCGAACCACCCACGAAACAGTGGGGATGGTAAATATCTTTTACATTTATACATAATGTTACAATGTTTTTATTAACATTGAATTATTATGTATAAATGTTAAGGATCCGGGAGGTATTCGATCTCTTTAAGAATTGCCCGGGTAATGAGGGTATCCCTCGAGGCCCGAATTTCCCTACCCTCCGCCCTTATGTTGACATTGCCTTAGCATATGAGAGTCCGGGAGGGTAAGACGTCCCCTATACGTCCGATGAACATATTTTCCAACGACTAGTGTGAGGGCTCCTGCTTTGTGGAGGCTCTAGGGCTGTAGCCCTGCATGCTCCCTTACATCCGGCTTTGCCCATCTATCTCCAAACAATTGCCCGCCCGAAGCTGATAAACAATGACGTCACAGCTCATTAAGCGGTGACCCGCGCTATCGTGACAATTAACCGTTTTGCCTGCAGATGTCGTGGTGTTATGTAACAACGTGATGGATTCTGTTTACTGACGGGAAATTAGCCATCAGTCTGAAATAATGATAGGTTGATAACTCGGCGTCACATCCGGGATACCAGTTTTGAATCTTAACCACTTCTTTCTGCAAGTCCCCAGTGGCCGTCCTTGGCGGTACGAAGAGGACTCTGGGATCTCCAAAGGAACACAACCGAAATGGTTGTGTTCCTCAGATCACGTTGCCCCGTTCAACTTGTTAAAGTACATATTATCAAAATAGATCTGGTGCACACTTGTCATTCAGATTTTTTATAATGGCAGTCTTGTCACAACAATCAACGTGTTTTATTAGGTTTCTGCCCGGATTGGCATAAAAGTGCACCACACCGCAGTAGAAATATGAAGAACAGTATGGAAACTGCCTACAAACGTTCGAAAAGGGCACACTCACACATCCATGCGCATCGACGAGGCCGCTAAGGGGTTTTCGCAGTGCTTCAGTAGCGAGTGTCGCGTCAAGATGATTGGTATCGTTGCTATTTGTTTCCGCGATCTTTTTAAAAATGCTACGGGCTCGTGTACGCTCCCGCCAAAATTTGTAAATATTGACGCCGTAATAACATGTTGAAAATGTACAAAAAATCAATGATCTACAAATTGTATCAATATCAAATTGTTTTCCGTATTTAAAGCTACCTAATAAAGCTATTACCTAATAATAATTAACGTCATGCTTTGATTAACCTACGCCGAGGAAATACCTTCTTATATTATTTGTAAAGTGCTTAGATATTATAAAGTTGCCAAAATAAAAATTGATAACAGTATTATTAAAAAAATAATATAAAGTCAATCCTATTGCTTCAATAGAGTGTAGGTAATTATTTTATCAAATAGGCTTAGTTTCCATACTGTTCCGTATTTGTACTGTGACCACACCGCCGCCCTTCCTGAAATCGCTGGCCGGACGGCTCGAGTTCCCGCTCTTGCCTCCCGCAATCCCGGAAGCCCCGTTTTAATCTCCTCTTACGTCAGACAGAGAACGACGTAGTCCTATTCTAATCCCGGAACAAACAAGATTCTCAGGCACCTTATAGTTTTAATGTGTTTGCGTATTAGACATTCATTGTTTCAAATAAAACCCTTTGTCTTACGTAGGAATTGGAGACGCCATCGCTACACGTATTTGACGACCCGGGTGGCGCAGCGGTTACCATACCGGTCTGACACGCAGTGGGTCCCGGGTTCGATTCCCGGCCAAACAGGTATCTGAATGATGAGTTTAGATTCTTGTTCTGGGTCTGGGTGTTCGTGTATTCGTGCTGTGTGTGTCCATGGCACCCACGACACAGGAGAAAATCCTACTGTGGGGTTATGAGTGTAGAAAGCGTTTGTTTTTGTTTTTTTTTTTTTTCTACCTTATAACAGGCGTGTATAACATGGACCAACTATTGTATATGTTCTACCACCTTGCAAGATGTCGCAGGTGTTAGAACCAGTGTAGTTCGACCGGGGAAGTACCACCGTAACACCTATTTCTAGCGTGAAGTAATTGCGTTTCGGTGGAAGTGTGTGGTTACAAGCACACTTTCACATGAGGCGACCATCCTAGTCCTCAGGAGTAGCAACGCATCTGTGATTGACTTCACACAGAATCCATTTTCTATTTGAAGTTGCTTACAGATATCCATACGGCAGTGACCACTTACCATCAGTTGGACTGCTTGCTCGTTTGCTATTTCGATCAGATAAAAAAAACATTAACACTGGCCTTACCATCTGAACTTTTCATATAAGTTTGATATTTCCATATGAAAAATATATACCTACAACTTGCTAAAACGACAAAGCGAAAACTTACGAGGAATTCGATACGACTGACAAGTCTTTAAAACAAAGTTTTCTAAGGAGTGTATCGGCAGTCCATTACTGTCCCAATGCTGGGCACGGATCATTTTTGGAACGAAGTTCCTTATCGCGCGTTGTGAAAGGGGGTTAGACGGAAAAAATTCTTACGAAAAGTTGTCACGACACTTTTTGGTATAGTAAGCTAATGTAAGCTGTAAGGCCTGCGCATGTTTCTCTGTCTGTCTCTTTCTCTCTCTCTTATAGAAAGCAAGCCAGATATTTTCATTTCTATTTCGCATTGAACAGTGTGGTGTCGCGACGATTATTTTTGTTGAGTGTATACAGGTTTTTTTGTAAATAATAAATAATAAAAAATAATACATAGTAATAATTTTAAATATTTTTTACTTAAAAAAAAAAAAATATTATAATTCCTTCACTAATTAATCGAAAGGAACTTCGTTCCATCCGGGTGTCCCTTGACACCTCTCAAGTTTTTTTTTAAATGAGAGAGTTTTAGACCATAGTCCACCGCGCTGGCCAAGCAGAAAAAGCAGTAAATTGGTAGACTTCACCTTTGAGAACTTTTTTTTAAGAACTCTCTGGTTTGTAGGTTTCCTCACGATGTCTTATGTGGGATTTTTATGTTATCGAGGGTGAAACCTTCAAAAGGTACCCGACGCCGTGGGAGCGACGCAGGGTTATGTGGGATTTTAACCGTTCTAAAACCCCCCGGTGGCCGTCCTCGGCGCTACAATGAGGTTTCCGGGATCTCCAAAGTAACGAGCTTCCTCTGAGTGCGTTGCCCCATCGGGCTCCTCACAGATGGGCGGCAGGGCCCACCGCTCCGTCTGGTCTTTACGACGGTATGCGACTACACATACCGTCGTCCTTCGCGGGGTCGCCTGACCGAATAGTTCGATCTTCCACTCTAGCCGTCTGCAACCCCGGAAGCCCCTTTTATTCGCCTCTTACGACAGGCAGGAGATACCGTAGCCCTATTTTAATCCCGGAACTACAGGGATGGCAGGAGAAAATCGAACTGTGGGTTTAAGTTTAAAAAGTGTGTGTGTATATATATTGAAGGTGGTAGAACCAGTGCAGTTCGACCGGGGAAATACCACCGCCACACCTATTTCTAGCGTGAAGCATTTCTTGCGTTTCGATAGAAGGGTGTGGTTGCCGGCACACTTTTACATGAGGCGACCATCATAGTCCTCGGGAGTAGCAACGCATCTGTGATCTGTGTGTTCATATGAAGTTGATTACAGATGTCCATGGGCGGCAGTGACCACTTACCATCAGGTGGACTGCATGCTCGTTAGCTACTTCAGTCAAATAAAAAAAAAAAATATGTGTGTAATGCAATAGCTACAAAATTCTACCTATAGCGTTTTACCACAAATTTAAAAAAAAATAAAAATCCTTAAGTTTGAGTAATCCTATTTTATATTACACTAGCTCTTACCCGTGGCTTCGCCCGCACGGTCAACGGGAATTAACATTAGCATTTGATAGCGTGATTCAGAATTTATAAATGGATTTCACTAACGCCATCTATTAACAACGTCTGGAACTACTAAATATGAAATAACAAAACATCGATATTCTCATGGAAATGAGAGAGCGCGGTAAAAAGTAGCCTACCTCACTCTCCGCCCTCCTAACTATCTCGCAACATATAAACCATATCATATAATAGCTATGTGGCAACGTGAAGGAGGAACATACAAACACACTTTCACATTTATAATATTAGTATGGATTATCATCATTAATTCAATCTGTTCGCACGATGAAATCTTAATATATATAAATTACGTGTCACTTTATTTGTCCGCAATGGACTCTTAAACCTCTGAACCGATTATAATCAAATTAACTCAACGTGTGCATTTTGATCCAACTTGAAAGATAGGATAGTTAATCTTAATTTATAGGTTTAATTGCAAATGTTTATGTAACATTTCTTTAACCACAGCAACGCGTGGCCGGGTTTGCTAGTACTATTCTATAAAATAAATTGAATAATGTTAGAATCTATTCCCCGATAACTCGACATTGGTTTAGGGCGGTCGTTCTCAAACTTATATGTATTGGCCTTAAAAATTTGCATATTTACGACCCCCTTAGGTTACCAAAAATCTGTATTTGTACGTTTGTTATTTTTTTAGCAGAAAATATATTAAAAGGAAAGTACTGAATAGGTTTTTTTATACTTTAACCTTACGATATGCAGACGGGCTATCAGATGGAAAGTAACCGTCGCCTATGGACATTCGCAACACCAGAGTAGTCGCCAATGCATCGCGGGCTTTGAAGGAGAGCTCTTTTCGCACCTTTCTTGAAGAACTATGTCAAAGCGCGAGGACGAGAATACGTCTGGAACGCTGCTGCGGCGAAAAGGACAGATGTTGGCAACAGGCGAACCGCGAACCGTCCATTGGTCCACCCTAAGACCTGTGAGTCCTGAAGGTCCTGAAGGTTTAACCTGGTAGTAGAACCATTGGTTCTACTACCTGGTTAAGAAATAAGTGTTAATAAATAAGTGTTAACTCCGCAATCGTGCTACATTTAGCACGATTGCGGAGGTAACACTTATTTCTAGCGTGAATCAATTCTTGCGTTTCGATAGAAAATTGTGGTTTTCGGCGTAATTTTACATGAGGTGACCATCACAGTCCTCGGGAACAGCAACGCACCCGTGATTGACTTCCATGAGAAACAATGTTCATATGAAGTTGCTTTTAGATATCCATGGGCAGCAGTGACCATTTATCATTAGGCGGTCTGCATCGTCACTCGTTTGCCTCAATCTTATAAAAAAGGACTGCAAAATATTATCTAATAGGTATATTAGAGACGAATAATAACATCACAGAACTAGCCACTATTCGTATGTTTTTAATTATAATAATAATGATTTATTTCGGAAACTTGTCCCATATACACATATTTTAAAAGATACGTGTTTTTTTTAACTAATCCAGGCCCCACTTAAAACTACTTGCCTACCCTTGTCCTAAAGCGTCGCCACGCAGTTTGGAAAGCCCTGGCTTAGGGGTTTAAAATAATAAACGAGCTGTTTTCCGAACCGGCGGATTGGAAAATAGAAATACGGTATCCGATAAACTCGTACAGCTTTCTAGGCGTATATCGTACTAAAATAAAAGGACTGTTCGAAAAATTAGGTTAATACAACCGAGAATCCTTAATGCCGGTTTTCGCATTCGCGTTTTCAGAAAAGTCAGATAATCCGGAATAGTAGCCACTAATTGTAAAATTCCTTCTTTTCGCGTAATAATCAAATTCGTGTGCAACGTGCTGTAAGATCGACGCAACGTGTCGGCAGTGGATGGTAGAGGGTAACTGGTAGACCACTGCGAGATAAGACTAGCTAGCTCGAGCTAAGGGTGAGTCGAAGGTGCCTTATACCCTATACATGAGGCTGCGCCCATCAGCAGCAGGTGAGTGCGTTAGATACTATAGCACGTAGCATTTTTATCGTCGCAAATACAGTCCACTAAACCTTTTTCGGGACACGACCATTCTGTCCATCGAAGGAGGGTTTCGGCCTAACTCCGAAATCCTTCATTTTGGTTTTCAGAAAGATTAACGTTCTTGTATTCATCAAGAATGTCTATTTTTATCCGATGGAAGTAATAAACGAGCATGCAGTCCTCCTAATTGTAAGTGGTTGCTGCCGCTCATGCACATCTGTAAGCAAGTTCTATATCACAGATGCGTTGCCACTAGCGAGGACAAAGATGGTCGCCTCATATAAAACTGTGTCGGCAACCACACCCTTCCAACGAAACGCAAGAAATGCTTCTCGCTGGAAATAGGTGTGGTGGTGGTACTTCCCCGGTCGAACTAAACTGGTTTTAACGCCTTCAAAAAGTGGCACACTTTCACATGGGCGACCATCATAGTCCTCTGGAGTAGCGATGCATCTGTGAAAGACTTCTGTATGAAGTCGATTACAGATGTCGCAGGGCGGCAGTGACCACTTACCATCAGGTGGATTGCATGCTCGTTTGCTACTTTAACTAATAAAAAAACACTTAAAACGTGCTTCTACTCTAAATATGTGTTACGTTCACCATAAACACGCTTGTTTAATCTCGTGGAAAATTCAGACTTTGGCAACCATTACGATACGCGTCATACAGCTGTTTGAGTTTAACGTAAAATGTATTAATCCACTCGTTTTTAATAGAAATGGGTTGCAATCGTGATTATTAGACGGGGGCGTGAAACATCTAAATAACGGAATATGAATGCTTCATTTGTCTATTTTTGTTATAATTTAACTAATTTTCCAGGTCTTGAAGTTTTAATAATATTTTCATATTTTAACAATAATATTTGAAAAACAATTGGCTAAAATGCAAGAAGCTAAGTTCCGAAAAACGATATAAAAAACAAAAACATTTAAAGTTCAAAAAGAACAGTAATGACAGATAAATATATTTCAAAAATAAAAAAAATGCATGACAAAGTCCAGTAACACGTATAAAAATCAATTATTGTTCCTACAATGCAGAGTCCAAAAGTTAAAGTCGTTAAAGTCTATTATTAAATGGCATTCCGACGGCCATAACACTCAAAAGTAAAAAAAAACCTTTGGAAACAACACCTGACTACATTTTAAAAGTTTTTATTACACGGCAGAGTCCAAAGTCGATTTCGAATGTATATTATTAATCGCGTACATTGTCCGTCGCACTGTTTGTGGACTTTGCGCTCGTTGCGTGTTTATAAACAGATTCGTCCTTCACCGAACTAATGTGACATATAGTGTCTATAAAACAAAATGGCGATGGTCAATGCAAGGAAAAGCGCGCGAATTTTAATCGAATCTTGTAGGCACTAGTTGTGGACCGTGACTTTACCCGCGTTAATAAATATAACCTCAAATTCCATACTCACTTATTACTTTAACCACTTATAAAATACTATATAAGTGTTTTAAATGTGAGTACTTTACACTTTATTCACTCTTTCAATTAAAATAACGAGCCAAGTGCGAGTCGGAGTTGCGAACGAAGAGTTCCGTACCATCTATATTTATAAAAACTCTTGTCCTAACTGACTGATTCACTATGTATTTGGCTTTGAAGTAGAAATGATATATATTACAATTATGAAAACTAACCAAGGTGTATTGTTTTGATGTAAAATACCGGGAAGATGGTAAGTATTAAAAAAAAACATGCGTGCGTACAAAGCACACATGTCAGAAGTGAAACTTCTTTGGCGAACTAATTTATAAATCTTGTTTATATTTATACAAATCTAAAACTTTAAATTTCCAAGATTAAGAGGAAGGGAAAAAGGCGTGATACGACGTTCGCTCTGTCTCACTTTTTCTCTCAATCTTTCTCACTCGCTTGCTCCCTACTCTCACTCCACGGCTAGTTGCTCATGCTACGTTCGCCCTGTCTTACTCTCTCTCAATCGGTCTCGATCACACTCTCTCTCTCTCTTTTCCGACACTTCCGTTGCATACCGGCGTGACGTTTCATCTGTAAAAATTTTACCCTCATGCGCCTAAAGAAGTTTCACTTCAAAAACAATAACACTCAAGTTTAAAAAAGAGATCTTAGAAACAACATCGACTATGTTTCATTGTACACGGCAGAGTCCAAAGTTAATTTCGAATGTGTATTATTAATCGCGTACATTGGCCGTCGCAATGTCTGTGGACTTTGCACTCGTTGCGTGTTTATAAACAGATTCGTCCTTCACCGAACTAATGTGACATATAGTGTCTATGAAACAAAATGGCGATGGCCAACGCAAGGAAAACCGCGCGAATTTTAATCGAATCTAGTAGGCACTTGTTGCGCCTCGTGATGTCACTCGTTTTATAAAAAAAATTGGAACTTTAAATTACAATAACTTTTAAGATTTTATAAATTTTAATGTAAGGCGAGATACTTTCATTAACATGTAAAAAAACATGATTGTAATTATATTAAAAAAAATAGGTATAACAAATAACAAAAAAGACAATAACACTATAACAATGTAACTGACAATTTGTAAGTGCCCCCGTAGCCCTATATAAAATAAAGACATTTTATTTCATTTCATTAAATAATTAAAAAATAAATTGAAACAAGTTTCTTTAACTCAATTCAGGAATACAAATAAACAACAGAGAAATAAAAATAAATAATTATACAATCAACCCATCATTTTTGCATATTTATTTATGTAAAGAATGCAGGGTTGCCAAGTTAGGGGTTTTTCCCCCAAGTTTAGGGAATAGAAAAGTAGGATGGGGACTTTTTAGGGGTATTTTTAGGGGTTTTTATAACTCCAACGTTTTAAAGGGAAATCTCCCGCCAGGCTACATGATCATGCCTGACAACGGTCATGCACTACACCCGATGACCTTTTTTTTCGTCGTCAGGGAAAAACCTACGACCTGATTCAGAAGTACGGGAGTTTAGGGTTTTTATTATGACTCTATTAGACCCTGAAATAATGTCGTTAATAGATACTCGCGAATACGAATGCGATAATTTTATATCAACATTCGCGAATTTTCGTTTCATTACTAGTACATAGTTATGCGATATACAGACACACGGAGCTTTCATTATTATCATATGTATGTATGGACGCCATCTACTAATGTTGTAAACATATTATGTGAATAATAATCCAATGTTGAAGGTAAACGTGTTTATTTAAATGTTATATAGCTATAAACAAATTTATACAAATGTTTTTGTAAGATTTTGATCTAAATCATCTATAATTGCGAGAAAAGTAGATGTAAAAATTTTAACCCGTAGTTTTGCTCGATCTTACATGCTATCAATAGAAGAGGGGGGGGTGGGGGAGAAATCTCTATGCAAAATTCGTGGTTTATCAAAGCATACCGAAAAGCCGCGAAATGCGCATGTTAAAATTATAAATTAACCTAGCAGAACAGCGAGACATTATAAGAGCTCAAATCGAATCACGAGCCAAAATATCTAGATTCTATCCAATTTTTATTGTCCTCCGATGAAAATTTAATTCACTCAAGCTATTTGTTGCCTAGTATCCAAGAAAAAAACAAAAACTATTGTAATTTTGTCTATTACACGTCAACTTGCCCTATATATTCCGTGAAATTAAATGTCGTTGACTTCGCGCCAATTCCGCGTTCGGATACTTGTACTGTTTTAGAAATTTATAATTAATGTTTAAAAATAAATAGTTTGTGTAAAAACACGTCACATTTTACTCAAAATATCTCGATTGCCGGTTCAAACGACCCTTTAGTACGAAAAGAATTTTGAAACGTATTTTGATTCCAACAAAATTATTTAGAATAAATATTTTGGAAATCGATATATCTTGTTTTTTTGCAATTGAAGGTAAGTGATAAACTCCGCCCATGGATATCTGTAAGCAGCTTTATATTGAACCGAGGTTCTTAAGTTGCTACTACCGAGGACTAAAATAAGCTGTCTCGTATATAAATGCGAATTTTAATTAGTAATCTTATTAATATTGAGAATGCGAGAGTCTGTGAGGATTTATCTATGTTCCCTACTCTTTCACACAAAAACTACCGATTGGATTTCACAGAAATTTGCCAAGCATATAGTTTATGATCTACATTAAAACATAGGATACTTATTATTGTGGTAGAGGTAACCGAAACGAACGTAACCGCGGAAATAACATACACATGATAATTTTAATAATAGACAGTTTATTTGACGACTCGCGTGGCTGGTTACCATACCGGTCTGACGCGCAATGGGTTCCGGCTTCGATCCCCGGCTAGACAGGTATCTGAATGATGAGTTTAGATTCCTGTTCTGGGTTTTGGTGTTTGTGTATTCGTCTTTGTGTGGGACTATGGTACCCACTACACAGGAGAAAATCCTTATGTGGGGCTATGAGTGCAGAAAGCGTGTTTTTTCTTTAAATATTTCATATCAACATTCGGGAATGCGATTATCGTTTCATTACTAGTACATAGTAATGCGATATACAGACACACGGAACTTTCATTATTATTATATATATGTATAGACGACATCTGCTAATATTCAAAACATATTTTTCGTGAATAATAATACAATGTTGAAGGTACGTTTTACGCATTTTCTAAGAATCTTGACCTTAGCGAAGGTCCATTGGATAGTTCTTGAAGAGTTATTCACCTTTAAATTCATTTAACATTTTTCCCTGATGTTGGCAGATTTCCATCAATGATACACAAAATTTCCACTTACTCTGTGACAAGAATTTCAAATAATATCTTTGCAGTCTTCATTTACAACTCATCCAGTTTTTATTCGACCGCGTCAGAAAGAGAATGATGTTTTTCGAGCATGTGTATGTTTGTGTGTCTATGTCCATTTCTTTGGTACGCGCTACAGCCCAGACGGCTTGACAAATTGTAATAATTATAACTGTTATATTTGTGTTTCAAACCATCATTTGTACATCTATTAGCTTATTCTTATAAGAAAATGTGACGTTTCGAATATTTGTTGGTTTGTTTGCTATTTGGGACGGGTCTAGAAAAATGGTCTGGAAAATGGACTATAGGTATATTTTTTGCTCCTTTTGTACTTATGTATATGTGTCTAGCGAGGACGCTGTGTCTCCCTAAGTTTAGGGTAATTAATTTGTTTTCTGTCTTTGTATGTACCAACCTATGTTTAATATTATATATATCTATTTTGTGTTGTCTTAAGCTGTGAAATAAATGTATTATCTATCTATCTACGACCCACGGATCACCGAACGGTTAGAACCCTTGAGTCTACGGAGGGACATAGGCTCCCTCTGCGTGTTCTACCGGCTTTATAATGGTGAGTGCTCCGAGGAACTTTTTGACCTAGTGCCTACGTCACCTTGCCTCCAACGCACCACACATCAACTGGACCCTTGGCGGTCCTCCACGGTTCGGTTTGCACGCTCGTTTCTGCCACGGACGTGCAAGATGTGGAATGTATGACATGGGGCTCTTCAAAAAAGGTGCGAAAAGAGCTCTCCTTCAAAGCCGGCGATGCATTGGCGACTCCTCTGGTGTTGCAAGTGTCCATAGGCGACGGTGACTACTTTCCATCAGGTAGTCCGTCTGCCTTATCGTTAGGTTTACGTATAAAAAAAAACCTATTCCCGCGGCTTCGGCCGCTTCGGTTACGTCTACCCAGATATTGGGTATCCTATGTTTCAATCTAGGTCATAAGCTATGCGTGTTGAAAATCTCAGCGAAATCCGACCGGTCGTTTTGACGTAAGAGCGTAACAAACTCACATTTAGATTTATAATATTAATAGGGATATGTCATATGATTGGAATGAACTCAATTGTTAGAGTGACACTTTGGCCAACTTTGAAAAAGGATTGAGGCGACAAGTCATCAAGAGATGGCGCTACTAGTATTCTGAAACACGCTATCGAAATATTCCCAATACCCCGCATATATACAAGTTTTATTTTTATTTTTTATTTTATTTTATTTTATTTGACATGTCAACAGCATAACATACAAACATTTTACAAATCACATAATGTATTAAAATAAAGTACACAGGTATGTAAGCCAATTACAGGCATGTACAACATTTACAATAAGGAAGACGTGAATTAAATATGCAATGAGTTACACAAGTTAATAAAACTTAAACTAAGTAAACTAAAATATACAATAAATTTTCTAGAGTTCAGTCTTAGGAAGCAAAACTATTGAGGTAGGTAGACAATTTTTTTTTTGTTTTTTTTTCAACAAGTTTCAACAAGTTCCGAATAACGACTGTAGTAGCACGGCCGTTCCCCAGGCATGATCACCTAGCCCGTTGGGAGATCTCCGTTTCCCAAAGGATCTTGTCACAATTGTTTTCTTACCTAGGGAGAGGTCTCTAGAATAAGTAGTCTTTGAAATTGTTACCAAAAAAAAAATCTTGTTTCAAGTGGTTTTTTTCATCACAAATTCTAAGGTGCTCCCTCCCTTCCTAGTTATATACGCCCACTTTTTTTATCATCACTAACGACTACCTGATTACTTTCCAGTATTACCATTTTTGCATATAAATTACTTTACTCTTGTACTACACATATTAATGGAAACACTTCATTAAAATTTAAATAAAACAAGTCACTATTTGCCTATAAAGTGGGCTAATTACATGTAATAATTAATGACGAAGGGAACTTTGATTCTGGGTGTAATTTTGCTGAGTTCTGAAGGAATATTTCTTTTGCATTCAAAAGTGGTAGAACGTCTAATAGTTCCACTTCGAAAGCACTTTACCAGATGGTAGAATCCGTCCCTGTAGTTCCGGGATCAGAATAGGGCTACGGTATTCCCTGCCTGTCGTAAGAGGCGACTAAAAGGAGCTTCCGGGGTTGCAGGCGGCTAGAGTGGGAGCTCGAACCGTTCGGTCAGACGATCCCGAGAAGGACGGCGGTATATGTGGTCACATACCGTCGTAAAGACTAGACGGGGCGGTGGGCCCAGCCGCCCATCTGGGAGGAGCCCGATGGGGCAACGCGCTCAGAGGATTCTGGTTGCGGTCGGACCGAGTTCCCGGAGTCCTCTTTATAGCGCCGAGGACGGCCACCGGGGGGGTTTTAGTGCGGTAAAAATCCCACATAACCCTGCGTCGCTCTCACGGCGTCGGGTACCTTTTGAAGGTTTCCCCCTCGAGCACAAAAAAAAGGAGTAGTTTTTATGTGTTCTGAAGGAAGATTTCTTTTGCATTCAAAAGTGGTAGAACGCTTAATAGTTCAAAAGCACTTTACCAGATGGTAGAATCAGTGTAGTTCGACTGCGAAGGTACCACCACCATACTTATTTCTAAAATAAAGCAATTCCTGCGTTTCGCTGGAAGGGTGTGGTTGACAGCTCACTTTTATTTCAAGGGACTATCTTAGTCGGGAGTAGCAATCTGTAATCGATTTCAGGTAGAACCCATGTTCTACATGAAGATGCTCACTTATGTCCATGGGAAGTAGTGATCACTAACCATCTGATGAATTGCATACCTACTATTTTTGAAGTGAAACTTCTTTAGGCGCATGAGGGTAAAATTTTTACAGATGAAACGTCACGCCGGTATGCAACGGAAGTGTCGGAAAAGAGAGAGAGAGTGATCGAGACCGATTGAGAGAGAGTAAGACAGGGCGAACGTAGCATGAGCAACTAGCCGTGGAGTGAGAGTAGGGAGCAAGCGAGTGAGAAAGATTGAGAGAAAAAGTGAGACAGAGCGAACGTCGTATCACGCCTTTTTCCCTTCCTCTTAATCTTGGAAATTTAAAGTTTTAGATTTGTATAAATATAAACAAGATTTATATATTAGTTCGCCAAAGAAGTTTCACTTCTGACATGTGTACTTTGTACGCACGCATGTTTTTTTTTACTTCAAACAGAAAAATTCAATTGGTTTTAATTTGGGTTGGTCTACGAAATGCCATACTTATGTAGACTCCTTGACCTAAACTGTACAAGTTTAGGTAATACTAACTTTAGGTAGGTATCACCGCGTACTTAGAAGTGCCAAGGCTGAGCGGATCGAGTTTCGTTCTTGATTGGATTGTGGCTTTACTAAGTAGTTTTAGGTAATTATATCGTTGATTACGCATACATTTGTTTAACATAAAGTTTATGTATATTTGCATTAGAATATTTCCAAAAAGCAGAGGATTAAGCGACTTTGTTTCATGCAATTTCAAACCCATACATAAATCTAATAAAAATATAGACTTCGTTCCTATTAATGATCGCAGTGATCAGTGATAGCCTAATGGTTGAAACTTGCTCTCTCGATCGGGAGGTCCGAGGTTCAAACCCAGGCACGCACCAATGATTTATGTGCGTATTAGAAATTAATTATCACTGCTTTTCGGTGAAGGAAAACATCGTGAGGAAACCTACACACCCGAGAGTCCTTAAAAAAAGTTCTCGGAGGTGTGTGAAGTCCACCAATTCGCACTTGGCCAACGCAGTGGGCTATGGCCCATAACTCTCTCATTCTGAGAGAAGACCCGTGCCCAGCAGTGGGACAATAATGAGTTGTACAACTTGTACACACATAATTTTTTGGGATCAAAAATTATCGACCCTAAGTTAAGTAGCTCCGAAAATGTTGTTATAAGGCAGAAATTCATAAAAAAATCCTTAAACTACCTATTTTGAAAGTTAATAACGTTGATTAAACAAATTGAGCTAATTAATTGCATCCCATCCATAATGTACGTACGGATGTCCTACTTAGGAACAAAATTTAAATAAACCGCAATTAAAAACGCGTAACATAAAATCATTTTTATGCAATTTTCAAGGTGGTAGAACATATGTCGTTCGACCGGGAAAGTACCACCGCCGCACCTATATCTAGCGTGAAGCATCTTTTCCATGAGATGGAAGGGTGTGGTTGCCGGCAACTCTCACTTGAGGCGACTAGCATAGTCCTCGAGAGTAGCAACGCATCTGTGATTAACTTCAGATAGAACCCCATGTTCTGTATGAAGTTGCAGAAGCTGTATGAAGGTACAGATGTCGCAAGGCGGCAGTGACCACTTACCATCGGGTGGACTGCATGCTCGTTCGCTACTTCAATCTTATAAAACAAATAAATAATTAAAACGTAACATAACATCATTTTTATGCAATTAAAAGAGCAAAGGAGCAATCCACCTGATGTTAAACGAACACTGCCACCCATGGACATCTGTAATTCTGTAGCTTAACTTACTGTAAGTATCACACCTATCTCTAGCGTGAAGCAGGTTTGGCGTTTCGATAGAAGGGTGTGGTTGCCGGCACACGTTCACATGAGGCGACCATCACAGTCCTCGGGAGTATCAACGCATCTGGTTGACTTCAGATGGAACCCGTGTTCTGTATGTAGTTGATTACAGATGTACATGGGCGGCAGTGACCACTTACCATCAGGTGGACTGCATGCTCGTTTACTACTTCAGTCAGATAAAAAATAAACTAAAGAGCAAAGGTGCATGCAGTCCTCCTGATGTTTAAAGGACACTGCCACCCATGGGCTATAAGCAACTTCATATAAAACATGGGTTCTATCTGAAGTCAATCACAGATGCGTTGCTTCTCCCGAGGACTGTGATGGTCGCCTCATGTAGAAGTGAACCGGCAACCACACCCTACAACCTCGTGCAAGAACGGCTTTCCCTAGAAATAAGTTTGGCGGTGGTGTCTGGAATCGAACCACCTGGTTAGTATATCGTCAACCCATTATTGTCCCACTGCTAAGCATTGGTCTTCTCTCGGAATGAGAGAGTATTAAGCCATAGTCCACCGCGCTGGCCAAGTGCGAATTGGTGGACTTCACACACCTCCGAGAACTTTTTTTAAAAGAACTCTCGGGTGTGTAGGTTTCCTCACGCTGTTTTCCTTCACCGAAAAGCAGTGATAAATAATTTCTAATACGCACATAAATCAGTGGTGCCTGGGTTTGAACCTTGGACCTTCCGATTGATAGGGCAAGTTTCAACCATAGGCTATCACTGTTCTTACATGTTAATGGTTGTTGGAAAATATTATGGATGCTCCACATTTTTATTTATCGAGGTCTAAACCTCTAAAGAAGTTTTACCTTTCCGTAGGTCACCAAGTCAAGTATCTATTGAGATCTCAAGGTAAATAAACACTTGACGCATTGCTCCTACAATAACATGACAAGTGTTTGTTATTTGCGTATCATATCGTAAGTAACGCGTTATAATTAACACCTATTTGGGTACTCACCTCACTTATTATAACACTAGCCGACCTGTATATTGTTTTTTTTTTTTTTTTTTTTTTTTTTTTATTTGACTGAAGTAGCAAACGAGCATGCAGTCCACCTGATGGTAAGTGGTCACTGCCGCCCATCTGTAATCAAATTCATACATCTGTAATCAAATTCATACAGAACATGGGTTCCATCTGAAGTCAATCACAAATGCGTTGCTACTCCCGAGGACTATGATGGTCGCCTCATGTGAAAGTGTGCCGGCAAACACACTTTTCTATCGAAACGCAAGAAATGCTTCACGCTAGAAATAGGTGTGGCGGTGGTACATCCCCGGTCGAACTACACTGGTTCTACCACCTATCAAAATGTACCCATGTATGTATTATAGCTCAAAACCTTCCTCTTGAATGACTCTATCTATTAAAAAAAAAACTGCAATAATATCCGTAGCGCAGTTTCAAAGATCTAAGCATACATAGGGACAGACAGCGGGAAGCGACTTTGTTTTATGCCATGTAGTGATGAGAGGATTGTGGCATCTCGAATCGTAGAGCACCTCGAGGGGATTGGTCCGAATCTTGCAGACAACCAATACGGATTCCGTAGAGGGAGATCCACCACAGACGCAGTGCAGAAGGTTAAGTCCCTGGTGCAGGATGCGGTTAGCCGGGGCGAGGTTGTGTTAGCGGTATCTCTCGATATTGCTAACGCTTTTAACACCCTCCCTTGGAGTTGCATCAGGGAGGCACTCCGCTACCACGGGGTGCCCTCCTACCTGCGATGGATTGTCGGGGACTACCTATCTGGGCGTGCGGTGGAATACCCTGGCCAAGACCGGTGGTGTCGGCGGGAAATGTCATGCGGAGTTCCACAAGGATCGGTGCTAGGTCCCCTCCTGTGGAACATCGGCTATGACTGGGTACTCCGAGGAGCTCCCTTATCGGGTGTCGGCGTAGTCTGTTACGCGGACGACACCCTGGTGACTGCCAGAGGCAGGAACCACAGGGATGCTTTCCTCCGTGCCACCGCCGGCACGGCATTCGTGGTGGGCCGCATACGGCGATTGGGTTTGCGGGTGGCGCTAGAAAAGTCCGAGGCTGTGATGTTTCACGGCCCTAGGATGGCGCCGCCGCGGAATGCCCATATCGTCGTCTCCGGAGTTCGTATCGACGTGAGGCGGTCGATGAGGTATCTGGGACTCGTTCTGGATAGCCGGTGGAACTTCGGTCCCCACTTCGAATGCCTTGTGCCTCGGCTACTGAGGACGGCAGCGGCCTTGGGTAGACTGTTGCCAAACCTCGGTGGGCCAGAGACGTCTTGTCGACGTCTCTACACGGGTATCGTGAGGTCGATGGCCCTGTATGGGGCTCCAGTGTGGGCTGACGCCCTGAGCAGCCGAAATGCCGCTGTGCTTATGCGAGCGCAGCGAGTGATGGCGATCAGGGTAATACGGGGCTATCGCACGATCTCGTGTGAGGCAGCCTGCGTGCTGGCGGGTTCTTTGCCCTGGGATTTGGAAGCGAGAGCCCTTGCGTCACTACATCAGTGGCGTGAGGAGGCGCACCAATCTCGGAGCCACCCGCCCACACAGCAGGAATTGGAGGGGCACAGAGCTGAGTTGCGCCAAAGGGCTATCGAGACGTGGATGTCCAGGCTGGCGCATCCCAGCGCCGGCTTGAGGACTATCGAGGCAATTCGTCCAATATTTCAGCAGTGGTTGGGTAGGCGATTTGGCATCCTGTCCTTCCGTCTGACGCAGGTGCTCTCGGGACATGGTTGTTTCGGGAGCTACCTGTGTCGGATCGGGCGGGAGCCGACTGCCAGGTGCCATCATTGCGACGGTTGCCTCGAAGAGACGTCCCAGCATACGCTGGAGGTATGCCCTGCGTGGAATGCGGAGCGCCGCGCGCTCAGCTCTGTATTAGGGGCCGACCTCTCGCTTCCGGCCGTGGTTCGCGCCATGGTTGGAAGTGACAGGTCGTGGCAGGCGGTGCGATCCTTCTGCGACGCAGTGATGCTCGCGAAGGAGGCGGCGGAGCGGGCCAGGGAGGACAATACATCTTCCGCGCCGCTTCGTCGCAGACGCTTGGGACGCCGGAGAGTGGCTTTTGCAGAAAGCCACTCTTTCCCAGTCCCATGAACCCACAGGGGCAGAATCGGGGGATCCTGCCTCTGGTCACAAGGGTTCGAGATGTCGTGTGTGCGTTCTGCATGCACATCTCATGAGGGACACCACTGAGAGGGGCCCCTCCCTCTCGGGACGTGGCTGGCGTTAACATCAGCGCCGGCCGACGTTGCCGGGCCGCGAATGGAATGCTAACGCTTTACTCGTGACCCGGCACCGAACGTCCAGAGGAACGCCGCGGAGTTTTAGTCGGTAAGAGTCCGACATACCCCTTGCGCTCCCCCGGGCGAAAGGGGATCCATGAGGATTTCTCCGCGTTAAAAAAAAAAAAAAAAATGCCATGTAGTGATGTAGCGAAGGAGCAGTATACCTAAGAGAGCACCCAAACGACGTAACCCATTTTTGATCAATTTTGAACCCCCCTCCCTCCCCTTGGTGATCCGTAGTATATAAGTAGACCCCTATGTAGTTGGCACACACGATGTTAATTATAAGGTGTATACCAATTCCGAAGACTAAGATAAGCGTTTCATGTAAAAGTGAGCCGACAACCACACCTTGCGCAAGAACTGCTTCACCCCAGAAATAAGTATTACGGTTGTACTTTCCCGGTCGAACTACACTGGTTCTACCACCTGTTTGATTTTTGGTAATATTATGAGGGGCTCCAGTTTTGGCGAGACCTCCAAATCTCTAAATTATGTCCTACCACTCCGTCAGGTCATCAAGTCAAGTATCTATTGAGATTAGGGATTGCAATCCGGCCTCATTTTCAATCCGGCCGTTTTTTCCTCAATCCGGCCGGATCCGACAGGATCCGGTCGCATTAATCGAACGATTAAAACAGTGTAAAAAAAGGATCGATTTCTAACGATAAATATTTTTGTAATGAGAAATCTTTGCCAAAATATACAATCACCGGATCCGGTGGAGGTCCGGACCGGTGGTGAATTGGTACCGGATCCGGTTTGTGTAAATTTGTGCCGGATCCACCAGACTACCGGATCCGGTTTTCCGGATTGCAATCCCTAATTGAGATCTCAAAGTACGTAAACACTTGACGCTTTGCTCCTACAATAACATGACAACAACTATGTTTGTTATTTGCGCATCGTATCGTAAGTAACGCGTTACAATTAACACCCATTTGGGTACTCTCCTCACTTTTTAGTCGACGTCAAGTGAGGTACTGTTTTTCGAACGTATGTATGTATTTATTTTCGGCTTTTCTCGCTTGAAAAACATAACAATAACATTTATATCTTCTTGAAAATAATGACATTTTGTCCCATCAACAATATGGTTTCAGAAAAATGCATAAATATGGCAATTTACAATTTCTGCTATCAATAACGTCAAATATTAATAAGAAGCAATCAACAGTTGCTTTCTCTATAGATATCACCAAGGCCTTTGATCATGTAAATCACACAATATTATTAAATAAAATTTGCAAATACGGTTTAAAGGGATAAGTGTTTGATCTCATGAAAGCTTACCTAACGGAAAGAGAACAAATCACAACTAAATCGAATGTATGTATTAGGACAAAAGTATACAGTATTATGAATCAGAACGGTAAGACATGGAGTACCCCAAGGTAACATTCTAGGTCTTTTACTATTTCTTATTTATATTAATGATTTGTCAAAAGCCATTTATCACAAAATAACTTTATTTGCCGATGACAGCACACCTCTATTAACCAATGATGATGGAAATGAACTAGAAAATGAAATAAACAGCTCACTGGTTTCAGTAATACAATAGATTATACAAAATAATTTGACCATTAATTTGAAAAAGACTAAAATTATGAAATTTAAGACTAAAAACAAGTTGAATATAAATTATAACGGAAATGTAACTGAAGACACGGAAGGAATAAAATTCTTAGAATTATACATTGAAAATAAAGTAAATTGAAAATTTCACATGACGCTATATGTGAGAAATTAAATAAATGTTCATATATGCTACGGAAATTACGAAATGTAGTTCATGAAGCAACAATGTTAACTGCATATCATTATTTCGTAGCTACAATACTGAAATACAGAGTAATATTTTGGTGAAATTCTAAATTTTTTTTATCTGACTTAAACTAAACTATAAATTTCACAGTAAGTTCCAATTTAATTCCATTGTATTTTTTTAACTGTATTTAATTATTTTTCAATCTTAAAAATAATTGGTATAACTACATTTATCTCACAAATTTTAATTTTGCTTTAAGTTTCACTATCATTTTTATTAAACCATCGATCATTATTATTAATTAAAAATAATTTAATACTATCAATAAATGATAAAGTCAACACCAACAGCAAAAAAGTAAATGATTATTGATTTTTTTTTTATCTGAGTGAAGTAGCAAACGAACATGATGGTAAGTGGTCACTGCCGCTCATGGACATGTGTAATCAACTTCATACATAACATGTGTTCTATCTGAAGTCAATTACAGATGTGTTGCTACTCCCGAGGACTATGATGGTCGCCTCATATAAAAGTGTGCCGGCAACCACACCCTTCCATCGAAACGCAAGAAATGCTTCACGCTTCAGTACTTCAGTCAGATAAAAAAAAATAATAAGCTGCTTTTACTGTACACCAAATATCAGAGGTCACGTGAGTCATAACATAAACAGTACGAAATGATTATTACATGTCTGATTCACACCGATCCAATACGTATAAATGGGGAGAGACCCAACATATTTACGCCTTGCATTATCCTTGGATAAACCCAACAACGATAATAATACTTTTATTATCTTGCGTAATGGCGAACCATTCGTACCGATATTAGATCGACCGCTATCTTGTTAAATATTCTCGTATATTTGAATAAAGGCCTTATTGCTTCAGGGTTTTTAAGATAATCTATATTTTTATGCGAAAACCGATAATTTTATATCCATTTGTGCCATATTGCGCACGGAGATTTGATATTTATTTTTTTAATTTAAATTTGATTTGATTTAATTTAATTTTAATTTAATTTAACTTAATTTAATTTTAATTTCATTTCAGAAAAAATGTTTCTTTTCTTTTCATTATTACTATTGGTATTACCATTTGGCTTACTTGTTACTCGCTCCTTTTTGCAAGCAGTCTTCGCCTATAAATGTAGTTGCACTTAACTTTTCCGTATTGTATGTGTTATTTTTATATTATAATTGGTGTAAACTATGTAGGTGATCAAAATAAATAAATATTTTTTCATAAGTTTGAGTAGTAAGAGAACATGCAGCCCACTTGATGGTAAATCGTCACTGCTGCCCTTGCTGTAAATAACTTCATACAGAACATGGGTTCCATCTGAAGTCAATCACAGATGCGTTGATACTCCCGAGGACTAAGATGGTCGCCTCATATAAAAGTGTACCGACAACGACACCCTTTCACCGATACGTAAGAACTGCTTCACGCTAGAAATAGGTGTGGCGGTGGTACTTCCCCGGTCGAACTACACTGGTTCTACCACCTTCAAAACTATGACAGTCACCTCATGGAAATTGAGTTAAACATACCCTTACACCTCGCGCAAGAACTGCGACTAGAAATATGAAATGAAATGTCTTTATTTTGCATAGGCCTTCGGGGGCGCTTACAAATTGTCAGTTACATTTATATATATTTTTTTACACTACCACCGGATCGGAACACGACCTCAACTGAGAAGATCCGGCAAGAAACTCAGTGGGTTTGTCTTTTTTCTTTGTATATCTGTTTTTTATTTTTTTCTTTTTTTTATTTGCCATCTTGTTTTTACATGGGTAACAATAGTTATATGACGGAGGTACCTTCAGAAATAAGTCGTAAGAACTGCTTCACGCTAGAAATTGGTGCGGGGAGGGTTCAGTACCATTATCAGCGATTATATGCGACCAGACTTTCTGTTTTCATAATAATTTCTTATTTTATTTCCACAAAACGCGCTTTTCACATAAAGTACCTTTAATTCTAGTGATAATTATGTAGGCATTGTAACATAATAGTCGCCTTTTATTATCGTCATATGCATTAACGCGTGATCAATTACACGCCATTTATGACCCGAAGGTCACGACTCACAATAAGTCTACTTAGCATAGCATAGTACATCGTGAGTACAAATGAAGTGAAGTGGGCGCGGTCGGGAAATGGATGGGTGACCGTTGGTGGCGAAATTTTTTTGGTCTAAGCCGTCGATTCCGGATAATATACCATGAGGTAAATGAGTATAGTACGTCCAGGGGTACTTCTGCCACACCTTGCTCATATAGGGCGATATCTTAGTCGTCGAGACCAGTAGCACATCTGTGATGACTTCAGGGGTTATATACCCCTGTTTTGTATGAAGTTGCTTATTCAACCTTATAATAATGCTGCAAATATAAGACTTACGCGCTTTTCTTATGGATGCCATTGTCAGAAGTGAACTAAAAAAAATGGGACTCCATGACACGCACTACCTTTCAAATAAAAAAAAGCATCCAAATCAGTTCACCCAGTCCGGAGTAATCAGGTAACAAATATAAAAAATTAAAAAATACAGACAAATTGATAACCTTTTTGGAAGGCGGTTAAACGTACAGGTGAAGCAACACCGAGCGCAGTCAACAGTTGGATGGGTAATCTTTCGTAGCCAAATTTCTTAAGGGCTTAAGCCATAGCACACATAATTTTAGGAAAATCAGTAGTGAGTGCCAGGAATTCCACACGTACCTATGTTCGTCCACTCCCGCATACTCCCGACCATCATATTCCTCGGGAGTATGCGTTGGTACTCCCGAGGACTATGATGGTCGTCGTCAACCCATGATTGTCCCACTGCTAGGCACGGGTCTTCTCTCGGAATGAGAGTTTTTTTAGGCCATAGGCCACCGCGCTGGCCAAGTGCGAATTGGTAGACTTCACACACCTCCGAGATTTTTTTTTAAAGAACTCTCGGGTGTGTAGGTTCCTCACGATGTTTTCCTTCACCGAAAAGTAGTGATAATTAATTTCTAATACGCACATAAATCAGTGGTGCGTGTATGGGTTTGAACCTCGGACCTCTCGATTGAGAGGACACGTACCTGTATTTTTAGAAAAATCAGTGCTGAGTGCTTCGGATTTGAACCTCGGACTGAGAGGCCAAGTTTTTATCAGGCTATCATTTTTACGTTTCGAAAAAATGATTATATATATAAAGAAAATAGGTTTTCTAAACCTATTTTCTTTATATATATAATCATTATTTAGTTCTTTTTTTAATTTGACATATCTGTCAAAATTTTAAAACGTCAGAATATATTTTGTGAAAAAAGGTAGATTTGGTGGAATAATAAACTTGAAATGTCGTTTCTTATTTTCAAAAGCAACACATTTGTTTATTTTCGAAAACCCTATGATATAATCTTATATATATTTATATTATATCGAAGTATTTAGATTACGTGTACTATCATAAACCCATATATACTCTTATCAAACGTAATCTATACATGTCGATTATATTATCATACTCAATAATTGACAACATTATCCACAGGTGGTCCAAACTCCAAAGTACGTAGCAACGCACTTTTTATTTATCTATCTGAAGTAGCAAACGAGCATGCAGTCCACCTGATGGTAAGTGGTCACTGCCGCCCTGCGACATATGTAAGCAACTTCATACAGAACATGGGTTCTATATGAAGTCAATCACAGATGCGTTGCTACTACCAAGATTTTCGGCTGTGAGTGCCATGGACACACAAAGATAATTACACAAACACCCAGACCGAGAACAAGAATCTACACTCATCATTTAGATACCTGTCTGGCGGGGAATCGAACCCGGGACTGCGCGTCAGTCCGGTATGGTAACCGCACCGTCACGGGGGTTGTCTGAATCTGAAGTCAATCACACATGCGTTGCTACTCTCGAGGACTATAATTTTTTTATAAGCAGCAAACGAGCATGCAGTCCACCTGATGGTAAGTGGTCACTGCCGCCCTGAGACATCTGTAATCAACTTCATGCAGAACATGGGTTGTTTGTGAAAAATCGCAGATGGGTTGCTACTCCCGAGGACTATGATGGTCGCCTCATATAAAAGTGTGATGGCAACCACACCCTTCCATCTCGCGCAAGAAATGCTTCACGCTAGAAATAGGTGTGGGTATGGTTCTTCCCCGGTCGAACTACACTGGTTCTACCACACCCTTCCACCTCGAGTAATTGCGACTAGAAATGTGACAGAGGTACCTCCTGTAACAAGTCGTTCTACGTTGCGTCAGAACAAATAAATGAAATAACAACGAGATTATATTTTATCGTCTTCTCACAACAACAAGCATATCTGTCATTGAAAATTCGCTATCAATACACACTGGAGGCGCGTCGACTTATCACAAAAAAATATGCCCGCTTGATAAATACGAGTACTATACGAAATATCAGTAAATTCACACACCTATTTGTATGATTTTTAGTGGAAGGGTGTGGTTGCCGGCACTTTTTTATATGAGGCGACCATCATAGTCCTCGGGAGTAGCGACGCATTCGTGATTGACTTCAGAACCCATGTTTTATTTGAAGTTGCTTACAGATGTCCATGGGCGGCAGTGACCACTTACCTTTAGGTTTTTCACATTACATGCAATACCGTGCATTTGTCATAAACACATAAATAATGAACGAAATAGAACATTCAATGCCAAAACACATAACGTCAGAAATGTCAGTGTCTTTGTCATAATACCCGCTATTGCTTTTAAATGCAGCTTAATAAATAAACATTTTTTTACCTTTAACGGGTGCGTTTCAAAAAAACTTGAAAATTATTACAATTTATTTAAATTAGAGAAATATCGGTGCTACATTGGACAATATGAAGTTTAGTTTTTTAATTTAAATTACGGTCGAATTTCGACCGATGTGACGGGTGGTTAGTTATACACAAATGGTACTAAACACTTAGTGAGACCGACGCGCCAGACCACACGTAGGCCAGACAATGACCTGGATTTGGGTAGTCATCTTGTGATACAGAGAACTGTTTTACGCAACCATTTCGCGATAAAATGGAGGACAAAACTGTTTTGACTGAACTTTGGAGGATAAATAGAATAATTACAGAGAAAAGTTCAAGTTACCGAAAATATATAGCGTTAAACATGTTGTGTAAAAATAATAAGCGTTAGTGTGGTTGCCGGCACACTTTTATATGAGGCGACCGTCATAGTCCTCGGGAGTAGCGACGCATCTGTTTGACTTCAAATAGAACCTATGTTCTGTATGAAGTTGCTTACAGATGTCCATAGGCGGCAGTGACCACTTACCATCAGGTGGACTGCATGTTCGTTTGCTACTTCAGTGAAATAAAAAAAAAACGTAACATTAATTAAAATATCACCCGACTGCTTAATAACAAAGAACTAAAACGGACGGCCATCAATTGTTTCTAAGTCGCATTTGTTTTAACTAGTCACCCGTAGCATCGGCCGAAATTCGACCGTAATTTAAATTAAAAAACTAAACTTCATATTGTCCAAATTAGTACGAATATTTCTCTAATTCAAATCAAATGTCATCTGACATTCTTGACGTTGTGTCTTTTGAATGTTCTATTTCATTTACTAAGTACATATGTGTTTGTGACAAATGCAAGGCAGTGTGTGTAATGTGTTTTTAGTTGAGTTTATGTATGAAAAATGCATTATTTGAAAAAAATATTAACATTCTGCACTCCTTCTCTACGTCCACTATAACCGTGCAAAATTTCATACTAATCCGTCCGCGGCATATTACTTAAAAATCCGTCACAAATTTTTGCTTCACGTATTAATATAATAATAATTCAAGCCACCGAATGCACAAAAACAAATAAATATGAACCAAAGACATTTCCGGTGTATTACGTTAATTAATTAAACAATTCTGCAAACCAGACGAATATAATGCAACTGTGTTATATGTGGGCGTATCCAAATAACATACAAACCTGTTTGCCGAATTAATTTGGGTGACGTCATAGCTTGTTATTGCGTAGAATATTATTTTAGATACAAATGTCTTTGAGCTCCAAAGTATCAACATAGGCCATAGATTTGCACACCCGCGTGGCGGAGCTCATACCGGTCTGACGCGCAATAGGCCCCGGGTTCGATTCCCGGCCAGACAGGTCACTGAATGATGAGTTTAGATTCATGTTCTGGGTCCCATGTTTGTGTATTCGTCTTGTGTGTCCATGGTACCCACGACACAGGATAAAATCCTAGTGTGGGGCTATGAGTGTAGAAAGCGTTTTAAGGACAGAGTTTTAATCATTCTACCGATCGAACTTACTTACCGAGGCGTTCCAACTTAGTCCTCAGAGATCGTCAACCCATTATTATTGTCGCAAGGGGTCGTCAACCCATTATTGTCCCACTGTTGGGCACGGGCAGTTTATTTTCAAGAATAGACCTCAAAAGGCCGATTGCGAAGCATTTTTCAAACAAAGACTTGCAACCTTCAATACCAAACCAGCTGTAAGCCTGGAAAATCTAAAATCTTCCATACGGAACGTCTAAATCTGGCGGCACGCCACGCTCCACTCTAGGTCAATGTCGGTAGAGTAGTGTTGTGGCAAATATGATTTGTACATTCGCGAATATGCTGAATTTGACAATAACGTAATGACAAACATGAAACGAACCTAAAAAAAAATACAGACAAATTGAGAACTTCCTTTTTGGAAGTCGGTTAAAAAAGACACGGACGATTCGTCTCTGAAGATGTAGTTGAAAAAAAAAAGAAAAAAAAAACGAATACTTTTTTCTTTGAGTATAGGCCCGAGGATCTAAATTTGACATTAGTTTTGGCAAACTGGAGTTCGATATCAATTTGGATATATTTGACGAGCTCTTAGTAGCAGGGAGTGGCAACGCATCTGTGATTGACTTCAGATGGAACCCATGTTCTGTATAAAGTTGATTACAGATGTCCATGAGCGGCAATGAACACTTACCATCAGGTGGACTGCATGTTCGTTTCTACAGTCTGATAAAAAAAAACCCGAGTGGAAATGCGAATGAAAATATTCGTTTCATTACTACGGTAGAGTGCTAAATATAACACGTCGCGACGGAAATTATGGCAAATATATATATTTGTCGCTACGTCTAATGGCTGTTTCTGGGTTGCTACCGACACCTGGGTATTGAAGAAAAATGATGGGATAGAAGTTAAAGGTAAAAAACCTAAAGATACATTTTTCACCTTGGGACGTCTGTTAAAAGTATTATTAGGAACTAGCTGAACCCCGCAGCTTCGCCCGCGTTAATAAAAATCGATGCATCGATTGGGAATAAGATATTTTCCTATAGTAAAAAGTAGCCTATATGTTAATCCAGAGTGTCAGCCCACTCCTTACCAAATTTTATGAAAATCGCTCCAGCCGTTTAGACGTGAAGAAGTAACAAACATACACGCTCGCAAACTTTCGCCTGTATAATATTATATAGTATGAAGCATGATAAATATACATAGTATAGTAAGACAGTTTAAAGTCGTTCGTATAGCGAATTAGAATGTGACGATTTTGTGCTAAAAAGGACAAATATGTTGTCTAAATCAAAACCGCCTCTTTGCCTAAAATTATTTCTGCAAAGAGGCGTAATATATAAATATAATCTATACTTATATTATAAAACATATATTATGTTTTATTCTATTGTTAGTATTTGTTATTATAGCGGCAACAGAAATACATCCTGTGTGAATTTCAACCGTCTAGCTATCAAGCTTAATGAGATACAGCCTTTTATTTTGTTTTCGAGGGGGAACCATTTAAAAGATGCCCGACGCCGTGGGAGCGACGCAGGGTTATGTGGGATTTTTACCGCACTAAACCCCCCCGGTGGTCGTCCTCGGCACTACAATGAGGACTCCGGGATCTCCAACGTAACGCAACCGGAAGCCTCTGAGCGCGTTGCCCCATCGGGCTTCTCCCTGATGGCGTCTAGTCTTTACGACGGTATGCGACCACACATACCGCCGTCCTTCCCGGGATCGCCTAGCCGGACGGTTCAAGCTCCCACTCTAGCCGCCCGATAGGCCCTTTAGGGCAGGGGATACCGTAGCCCTATTCTGATTCGAAACTACAGGGACGATGAGATACAGCCTGGTGACAGACGGACAGCGGAGTCTTAGTAAGACTCTGTCTGTATTTCCGTTTTTACCCATTAGATACGGGCCTGCAAGGGAGTGATTGAAGACACGGTAGTACAGTCATACTCCATGACATAACAGTACCGACAAATCTAATTGAGTTAGGAGATTTATGCGTCCAGTCTCGGTAAGACGAAATATCCGGTAATTTATACTTGTTTCACGATGTCTTGGCTTTCCGGGTAGTATTTGATTTTCGAAATATGCATATATTAATCTTATTTCTAAGATATCCTCATGACGGTCCTTATACTGAATCACCTTTTCTTCACCGCACCACTCGCCGAAGGATGAAGTTCATCCACACCAACTAGACCCGTAGCGGTCCTCCACGGTTCGGTTTGCTTCGTTTTTGACAAGGACGTGCAAGTGGAATGAGCTTCCTCCTGCGGTATTCCCGGAGCGCTATGACATGGGGTTCTTGAAGAAAGGTGCGAAAAGAGCTCTCCTACAAAGCTGGCGATGCATTGGCGAGTCCTCTGGTGTTGCGAATGTCCACAGGCGACTAGTTTCCATCAGGTAGCCCGTCTGCCTTATTGTTAGGTTAAAGTATTAAAAAAAATCAGAACATATCATATCATTTTGACCCCGAATAACTTTTGAAGTACACATAGGATCAATGGAGATTTAAAAAAAATATTTGTAATGGTAAACCCCAGCTCTACACCAAAAATTGTCTTTCCGGGAATTAATGTTATTTGAAATGTCTATATTGACCTGACTACAAAAGAACTAAAGAATAAATAGGTTACCCACTAGAAATATATATATTATAAAACTTTTTTTTTAGTTTTTTTTTATCTGAATGAAGTAGCAAACGAGCATGCAGTCCACCTGATGGTAAGTGGTCACTGCCGCCCATAGACATCTGTAATCAACTACATACAAAACATGGGTTCCATCAGAAGTCAATCACAGATGCGGTTGCTACTCCCGAGGGACATTGATGGTCTCATGTGAAAGTGTGCCGGCAACCAAACCCTTCTATCGAAACGCAAGAAATGCTTCACGCTAGAAATAATGTTTCTATTTTGAAGCAAAATGAAACAAAGCGTAACTATTATCAAAACTAAAAACCCCTCTGGATAAAAAAACAACTGAAACTGAAGACAATCGCCCGTTTTTAGGCGGTCGGGTTTTTTGTCTTTGTACTGTTTTTCGAACCGGTTTGGTCTTATCAACAAAGGCAGGTGCTTTGAACTTCTTGTGCATCCGGTTTTTTAACCCGATTCTTATCTCGACATCTCGACCGATTGCAATTTGAGTGCCTCTTCTTTTTTTGATATCGAGGGGGAAACCTTCGAAAGGTACCCGACGCCGTGGGAGCAACGCCGAGTTATGTGGGATTTTTACCTCACTAAAACCACCCCGGTGGCCATCCTCGGCCTTGTGTGGAGGACACCGGGATCTTGAACGGACCGCCGGTGTCCTCCGAGCGCGATGCCTCCATCTGGCTCTTCCCAGTGAGCATTGTACTCAGTACGCTTGCCTGGTGTTTACGACAGCATGTGGCCACACATGCCATCGTCCTACACGGAGGCGCTTGGCAGGACGGTTCGAGCTCCCACTCTTACCGCCCGCAACCCCGAAAGTCCCTTTTAATCGCCTCTTACGACAGGCAGGGGATACCGTAGCCCTATTCTGATCCCGGAACTGCAGTGATATGCAATTTGTGCATATTGGCCATGGTAATGGGAAATGCAGTATTTATTAAATTATGGTGTTGAGATAGACGCGTTTCAAGTTTTTTATTATTAAACTAGCAGACGCGACTCCGTTCGCGCAGACTATAATGTAATCTAACCAACCATTATACATTTGTGCATCACTCCTGGACATGTCCCTCCCCCCCCGTAATGGAGATTTGGTCAATAGTGATAGTCGGCAGTGGGTATCGATGCTATTCCGATAGTAGTCCAAAAAAATTAACGACGACTGCTTTGCGTAAGGGTACACTGATCATTTATTTATTTATATATTATTTTCGTACCTTACAATCAATGTTATACAAAGGTTGATAATGCTATAAAAAAATCTCTGCCAGTCAACCATCAGGAAGTCAGAGACACGAAAGGCGGTATAACAAAAAAGAATAATAATATATAAAACATATATTTAAATATAAATAATACTACATACATAAAGACTTAATATAAAAACAAATATATAAACAAACGCAAAATTCATACATATACAAAATACATAAAAATTACATACATACTAGGTATATATAAGAAAAAATACGTCCATGGATACAAAGAAATGATTGTTACTTAGCGGCGGCGGTGTCCAAATCTTTCGTAGATATTGATATGTTCTATTATATTGCAGAACATTACATTATTCGATACAAATTATGTGCGGGTCTTATCGATTTATGACGTCACGACTACTTAACTAATTCAGCACGTAGCTAACCGGTTAGTTAAATTGGGCAAGCTTGTTACGAGATTTACTTTTGTAAGTAACGTGACAACGATATTAAGGCCATCTGAAATGTTTAGTAAATGTTATGTACTTCAAAAGGTTTCTATGTACGTAAAAGGTGTGTGATGTACACCAATTTGACGACCCGCGTGGCGCAGCGGTTACCATACCGGTCTGACACGCAGTGGGTCCCGGGTTCGAATCCCGGCCAGACAGGTATCTGAATGATGAGTTTAGATTATTGTTCTGGGTCTGGGTGTTTGTGTATTCGTCTTTGTGTGTGTCCATGGCACCCACGACACAGGAGAAAATCCTACTGTGGGGCTATGAGTGTAGAAAACGTTTTAAGTTTTTTTTTTTTTTAATTTGCGGTAGACGAGCTCGGTGGTGGTGGCAACGCTGATTTAGACCATAGGGTCTCCTTAATAGGTATGTCCCATATTGCTTACGTGACACATTTAGTAGAGGTGGTGGAAAATTTTACTGTAAATTGTTTCTTCCCGCTTTCAAAACATTACCCTCCTTCTGACGTCATCGAATACAAATTTTCATCTTCAATCCGTTTTTGTTATCAAAACCTGGCGCCTCAGTAAACAAACATACAAATAGTTGTAAAACAAACACGTTCAACAAAGTATAGTATAGTTAGCATCGGAGTCGCCCACAAACAACTTTATCTGTCTGAAACTAGGCCGCTATTGAGTTACGTACTGTTGGGGACAAAAGTGCTTTCATATAATATGAAAGCACTTTTGTGAACACCTACTAAATGAAATGAAATGTCTTTATTTTGTATAGGCCTGCGGGGGCACTTACAAATTGTCAGTTACATTTTTTTCTTACACACCACCGGATTGGAATACGACCTCAACTGAGAAGATCCGGCAAGAAACTCAGCGGGTTTGTGTTTTTTCTTATTTATATCCATTTTTTTAAATATAATTCCAATAATGTTTTTTTTGCATGGCAATGAAACTTAGCTCCAGTATCTTGCAATAATCTCATGTTTCAACTATTTTGTTATCAAACCCGGCGCCGCAGTAAACAAACATACAAATAGTTTTCATTGGAGTCGACCACACACAACATTATCTGTCTAAAACTAGACCGCTATTGAGTTACGTACTGTTGTGAACGAAATTGCTTTTATATTTAACTAGTTGAATCCCGCAGCTTCGCCCGCGTTAACAAAAATCGATTGCCTTGTGGGAATAAGATATTTTCCCACAGTAAAAAGTAGCCTATATGTTAATCCAGAGTATCAGCTAAATCCCTACCAAAATTTATGAAAATCGCTCCAGCCATTTACACGTGAATAAGTAACAAACATACACACTTACAAACTTTCGCCTTTATAATATTAGTATGATGTACCATCATCTTTTGTCGAATAGCGGAAAGTCTACATAATTATGTCTCCATTTATTAATGGTTTCAGATGAGTTTTCGTCTGACGGTGACATCGCTGCATTCTTCGAAGCTTTGGGTTCTGGGTCCAAAGATGACCTTGTTGAAGAGGACTCTACTGATTTATATACCTAACCGGAATCTAAAAAAGAAAAACGAACTAGACGTAGGGTAGATAGGTTAATCTATCACTAGTGCTTGTCGACGGTTTCTCCCCGCCACCACAGTTTCGCCGTGACCACGATCCATGCAACTGGGTTTAAATATCGGCAAAAAGAATTCGAAAAGGACTCAAAAACCGCATATCGTGAGTTTAAGTATTAAAATGTATCAATTCCGCGATAATATTAGTTTAAAATCATAGACTCTACTGATGTAAGTACCATTATGTTTCTCTTATCATCAAACCCCTTTTACCACTTCGGTCCCTCCGGTTCCTCCAGTCCCTCCGGCCCTCCCGGTCCCTCCGGTCACTCCACTCCCTCCAGTCACTCCGGTCCCTCCTGTCACTCCAGTCCCTCCGGCCCTCCCACCCTCCCGGTCCCTCCGGCCCTACCAGTCCCTCCGGTCCCTCTGGTCACTCCGGCCCTCCCGGTCCCTCAGGCCCTCCCGGTCCCTCCGGCCCTCCCGGTCCCTCCGGTCACTCGATTCCCTCCGGTCACTCCGGTTACTCCACTCCCTCCGGTCCCTCTGGTCACTCCGGCCCTCCCGGTCCCTCCAGTCCCTCCGTTCCTCCAGCCCTCCCGGTCCCTCTGGTCACTCTGGTCCCTCCGGCCCCTACAGTCCCTCCGGTCACTCCAGTCCCTCCGGCCCTCCCGGTCCCTCCAGTCACTCCACTCCCCCCTGTCACTCCGGTCCCTCCGGCCCTCCCGGTCCCTCCGGTCACTCCAGTCGTTGCGGTCCCTCCGGCCCCTCCGATCCCTCCCGGTCCCTCCAGTCACTCCACTCCCTACGGTTACTCCGGTCACTCCAGTCCCTCCGGCCCTCCCGGTCACTCCGATCCCTCCGGTCACTCTGGTTCCTTCGGTCCCTGCGGCCCCTCCGGTCACTCCAGTCCCTCCGGTCACTCCACTCCCTCCGGTCACTCGTCACAACGTAGAATAAGGCAATGGACAAAATTTTTAAAAAGGGTTTTATCTTGTTACGCCAAAGAAGTATAACATCTAACGCGTTTACATAAGGAAGTACACACTTCCTTTTTTGTCTTTTATAATTTAAAAGAATGTGTGAACAAACGTGTGAGCAAAGAGCACTTCTGTGAGCACATGTCTGGCGCCGGCATAAGGAGAACGCCGATATGTACATTCAACGTAATTTAACATCACAGTCAATAGATGGCGTTTACATACATAATATGTAACTCATCGGGAATTCTTCGTAATTGTATCTTTCGTATTATAAATACATTTTCGTTTTATAAAGTCATAAACTATAGGTAAATTAAAATCAATTTAAATCACATCTATTTTTATGATGATTTATGACAAATATAGCCTACATTAGCAAAGGAGCATGCTGTTCGTTTGCTACTACAGTCAGATAAAAAATAATCGTGGAATATAGGCGGTGCCTTTTTTGTTTTCGAGGGGAAACCTTCAAAAGATACCGGACGCCGTGGGAGCGACGCAGGGTTATGTGGGATTTTTACCGCACTAAAACCCCGTCGGTTGCTGTCCTAAGCGCTGAAAAAATACTCAGAGATCTCCAAAGGAAAGCAACCGGAATCCTCTGGGCCCGTTGCCCCATAATGCTCCTCGAAGATGGGCTGCTGGGCCCACCGCTCCGTCTAGTCTTTACGACGATATGCGATATAGGCAGTACCTAACTGCCGCGAATTTAGCTCCACCCCACAAACAGAGTCACAATCTAACTATACAAACCAATGTCAAAAACAGTCGAACCAACAATAACAAATAGTATTTACCTATATATATATATTTACATACCCCTATTAAACAACAAAAAAATCAATTTAAAACATAAAACATTCCAAAGTAAGCCAAAACGTCTGCGTGCCGCCCGTATCAATTAGCGAGGACTCGTAGACGAATGAACAGATTCCATAAAAAAAAACTGCCGCGAATTTTGCATAACACTTTTCTTTACAATAGTACGAGTAACTTCACACCTATCGCGATACATACAAATATAGTATAATGTTTAAACATGACTCTCATTCCGTTACGCGTATTAGTATTATTATTCTGTGGTCATGTTCAACCATACATTTCGTGCTGGCTCAAGGTAAATCTATACTAAGTAGTGAGTCGAGACCTAATTTGTGCCCAAACAGGGTCAGATTTTTAGAGTTACATACACAAAAGGTAAAACGGAACCCTATTACTAACACCGCTGTCCGTCTGTCTGCCACCAGGCTGTATCTCATGGACCGTTATAGATAGAAAGTTGAAATTTTCATAGAGGATGAAGACTCTCTCTCTCTCTTAGAAGACCCGCGTGGCTTAGCGGTTACCATACCGGTCTGACGCGCAATGGGTCCCGGGTTCGATTATCGGCCAGACAGGTATTTGAATGATGAGTTTAGATTCCAATTCTGGGTCTGGGTGTTTGTGTATTCGTCTTGTGTGTGTCCATGGTACCCACGACACAGGAGAAAATCCTAGTGTAGGGCTATGAGTGTAGAAAGCGTGTAATTGTTACAAAAACAACAATTTTTCAATAGGTCTAGAATGTAGCGTATCAAAAAGTAGGCAACGATTGTTTTGACGAATCGTAATAAACTCATAAATTGATTGTTTATTGAGATCTCATGCGCAAATAGTTCGCATTGAAGAGTTACAATCGCATACACTTTTTGTTATCAATTATTCTGCGTATGATCAATGCCATATAAGTCATAATATTTACAATGTACAGTCACGAGCAATAAGATGTGACTAAGAACAGATTAGCAAAAGTATCTGACCCAAGGAGGAGTTCAATAATATCTGACTACTATCAAAATTATGTGATTTCAAATCATGTAGTAGCGTCAAAATTATGTGATTTCAAATCACATAATTTTGAAGCTACTGTATTATGCTGCCTTTCAATGTCAGATATTTTTGCTGCGTTCGTGTAGTCAGATATTATTGAACTCCTCCTTGGGTCGGTTACTTTTGCCAATCTTCCATAGTCACATCTTATTGCTCGTGGCTGTACAAATTGTCCATGGTCAGACATTGGGGACACGGCAGTGCTTGCGTCGTGTTATGCACTTTGTTTAATTGTTGTAAATAACATATTATATTGTTCAACTATAATAATATGTCGACGCCGGAAAGTACCTAATGTTGTTTTATGACGAAAATGCAACATTACAAAAAAAAACTATTTAAAAACATAATTTTCAAATAATATTTACAAAGTATATGGATCCATAAGTAAATTCGCCGTACTCAAGTATAACTTGAAGCAGTTTTTACGTTTCGGTGGAAGGCGGAGATTCCCGACTCAACAGTACCACAGTATTCTAACTCAGCCCTGTCCTTGAATTTTATACCTACAGACGCGCTAGACCAGAGTACGCGTTAGGGCTACCCGCATACAGTATTTTAATTACATCTGCATACTTAACTTTCTTTATAACTTATTATGTTTTATTCAGTAGATTAAGGTAATAAACAACGCGTTCTTTTGGACTTCACTGGACGTGTTTATGTACAATTAAATCAAACAAAAACAGCCCAATATAGTGTACAACAGCTCTTCGTTACATTATTATTTAAATAAAAAGAACCGCTGCTTAAAAAACCGTCACACCGGACGCTCGTCACTACGGCACATTCGCTGGCTGTTGCGTACCGAGTGCATACCGAAATCAAGGCGCGTAGGTACAATTCGCGCTTCGAGCGCTTGTATGGAGTTAGAATACTGTAGATATTATTACCGTAGCCGTACTTATTTATAACTTGAAGCAGTTTTTGCGTTTCGGTGGAAGGCAATGATTCCCGGCTCGGCCGTACTAACAGCCTAATGTATGCACGCAAATGTTTAGTCATTAGAGATCACCCATCCAACTGCTGAACGGTCAATATCACTTAACTTTGTAGATCTGTTACAATGACTGTATCATACGCGGCGTCACTCGACAATAATAACTACTTGACACCTATTTCGACAATAGCTATACTATTTTTGAGAAACCTAGGTTATAAATAAGTGTCGTCACTACGAGCACATTCAGAGGACATGTTGCTAATAAAAATATCTATAAATATAAACTACGCTAATTTACACTTCAGACAAGTTATTCTAGTTGTGAACAAAATATATTAACACGTCTAGGTTGTCTGTGACGAAAGAAACGTGATGCAATGAGATATATTTCATGCATCCATCTATCCATCCATCCATCAGCCTTTGAAAGTCCACTGCTGGACATAGGCCTCCCCTAATCTGGGCCACTTCGACCGGTCCTGAGCCATCTGAATCCAGCGGTTACCCGCTGTCTTCTTCAGCTGTCTTATTTATTGCATGACATACAAAAAAAGTAATAGAAACCTATATTCAGAGGCCTCGTCGTATCAATGTTTCCACGGGCTACAGGGCTAACGTGAATAAGCAAAAAGTATAAGTGGAGTGCCTGGAGCGTTCAAAACCGTAACCGTTCGAGATCCCTACTCCTATTTTTATACACAGGTATCCTTGGGTATCTTTGAAAAGTGTTCCTATATGTCTACTTAGGTGATATTTAACATATAAATAAAAAAAATACTGTTTAAAGTGAAAATATATGGTCACACATTATTTTTTCATAATAATTTGTTTAAAGAAAAAAAAAATGGAGTGCACAAAAAAATTTTGGGTAAACATTGCAATTTATATTTTAGAAAACAATATCCCACATCGATCATATTAATTCATTCACTGTAACTCTAATCCGAGGTGAAAACCCCCAGGCCCTTCACTATAAGTGATCATACTAATCATATTTCATATTAATATTATAAAGGCGAAAGTTTGTGAGTGTGTGTTTGTTACTTTTTTTTGGTAGGGAGTTAGCTGATACTCTAGATTAACATATAGGCTACTTTTTAGTGTGGGGAAAATATCTTATTCCACGGGACAATCGATTTTTGGTAACGCGGGCGCAGCTGCGGATTCAACTAGTAACATATAATTAATCAACATTTAATATAAGGCAAGCATTCCTGTTTCTTTTCTGTGAAATCTTTAAGCCTCATTAAGCTTCTTTAAGCTTCATTTGAGCTTAATTTTGATACCGGGTCCCTCCAAGGCACACTACACCACTACCTTTATGGTTCAACCTCGCCGACCCCACGATTACGACTGTTTTGTCTAATAGCAGTGTTAGACGCAACTGTATTCTGGCCTGAAGAGTTTGAAAATGGAGACGTCCTTAGACTTGCCAACTTAGCCCTAAGAGCGTACATAATAACTTGCGTAATTTCTCGCCTGCGAGTTTTGTAAGAAATAGAAATAAATTATGAATTCATTAATGAGAAACTCAATTGAAAATTGAAAAATAACTGATCTAGATAACGATAACGGCATAGCAAAGGACTTCACAAATTTTGAAGAATTTTTTTTTGAGAACTCTGAAGTGTGTAGATTTCAAGATGTTTTCCCGTCACCATGAAGGAATGATAAACTCTAGAGCAGTGATAGCCTAATGGTTAAAACTTGCCCTCTCGATCGGGAGGTCCGAAGTTCAAAGCTAGGCACGCCAACGATTTTTCTAAAATTATGTGCGTATTAGAAATTAATTATCACTGCTTTTCGGTGAAGGAAAACATCGTGATGAAACCTACACACCCGAGAGTTTTTTAAAAAAAGTTCTCGGAGGTGTGTGAAGTCCACCAATTCGCACTTGGCCAGCGCGGTGGACTATAGCCCGATCACTCTTTCTGAGAGAAGATCCGTGCCCAGCAGTGGGACAATAATGGGTTGACGAGAAATCAAATCGAATGTGCACATAATCTTAAAACATCAGTAGTGCATACCTGGGTTTCAAACCTAAGACCCCAGATTGAGAGGAAAGGATTTTAACCATTAAGCTGTGACTGCTCAAAATTGTACAGTCCACTATTTATTAATTTATTCAATTAACAACATTATCATTACAAGTCATATCATATTTTAAAGTTTAAGGACAATTTTCATAATTGATTTTGCATGTATTGAATTTAACATACATACAATTTCATGTTGAAACATGAATTTTAATTATTTTCCGCGTAATTTTTAAATGTATAAATGAATAAATCGTGGGAAAATAGCAGTTCTTATTGGATCCACTAAGTTGTGTCTTCATTACATAGTATAAAACAAAGTCGCTGTCTGCCCATATGTATGCTTAGATCTTTAAAACTACGCTACGGATTTTAATTCTGTTTTCTTTAAGAGATAGAGTGATTTAAAAGGAAGGTTTTTATGTATGATATATGCATAATATAGTGGAGAAACACTGATAATTTTAGTTTTTTGACTTTTAGACGGAATGAAGTTCGCCGGGTCAGCTAGTTGTTTGAATAAATCAGAGGCTTGTTATCAGATTAAAGTAGCTAATGAGCACTCCACCTGCTAGTAAGTTGTCACTGCCGCCAAGAGACATCTGTGAGAGAACAACTTCATAGAACAGAGGTACTATCTGAAGTCAAAAGATGCATTGCTACGTTCAAGAACTTATATTATTATATAGCCCTTGAACTGAGTGAGAGATCTGACATTTTCTTTAGTTTGTTGTGATGTTATAGTATATCTCTCAACTCAGTGTGCCTCTTGGCAAAGGCCTCCTCCAGTAGCTTCCACTGTTTGCGATCTAGAGCTACCCGTCTCCATTTTTGTCCCACCGTGAGCTTGAGCTCATCCTCCCAACACATATATTGTCGTCCTCGACCTCTTTTGCCATCTCTGGGATACCAATTTGTGACAATTTGGCTCCATTTCTCTTGTTTTGATCTCATCATATGGCCAGTTCATCTCCATTTTTGTAGGTCGATCCTTTCGAGTATGTCGGTTACTTTCGTTTTTTCCCGTAATTGTAAATTGCTACATCTAGCTTGCCTTGTTAGTTCGAGAACTAATAAGGTCTAATAATAATAAGGAGGACTAATAAGGTGCAAGGTGGTAGATGTAGTTCGACCAGGGAAATACAACCACATCAATTTCTAGCGTGAAGCATATCTTGCGTTTCGATAGAAGGGTGAGGTTGCCGGCACACTTCCACATGAGGCGACCATCATAGTCCTCGGGAGTTGCAATGTATCTGTGATTGATTTCTGATGGAACTCATGTTCTGTATGAAGTTTATTACTGATGTCTATGGGCGGCAATGACCACTTACCTTCAGGTGGACTGCACGCCAGTTTCTTACTTCAGTCAGATAAAAAAAAATATGGTTGCCTCATATAAAAGACAACCATCAATCACACCCAGAAATAGGTATGGTGATGTTTCATAAGTGGAACAAAGACATTATCCCTTCATAGGTAAATATCAATCAAATTGATTGAATATCCATTTTATTGATATTTTAAGAGGGATTATGAGAATTGGGAATGATAAATTACTTTTGAACCAATTAGTCATAAGATTAAATAAATAATTTAAATAACAGTTCCCAATAATGCTACATGTATTAATTCAAAATTGAAATTCATTAGATATAATGAATTTAATTCAATAAATTTGTGCAAATTTATTTTGTTATTAATGATGTTAATTTTGCAAGATGAAGGATTTTCTGTCCAAATACTTTTTGCCCATTTAGTTTTATGTTTGCATTCATTATATTCCTTTGTGATTTATATATGGTAATACCCAACATAATTATATGGATGTATTATTGCTGAAATTGGCTCTAATTGTGTTAACAATTTTAAATGATGCAATTTGTCTCAAGTCCAAAGTTAATAATTTGAGTTAACATTTTCTTTCACTTTCATTAAAATCCACCTTCTTTATAAAAAGTTACAATTTAAATTTATGTTCTTTTTTCAAACACAAGTGAAACTGCTGGTATGATAAGATTTTTTATACATACAGAAATGTATAAAGATACCTTTTTAAATAAATTTTACTTTGTGTTTTCTTACAGTTTTTAAAGTTTAAAATATTAAAGTTTTTAAATATTAAAATACTGTTACACAAAAATAGCAGGTACTACTTTTCATAACACAATAAAAATATAATTTTAGAATAAAATTGAAGCTTTTAAAAAGACACATCATAGCTTCCAGTACATGCATAACAATCCACAATTTGTATTATTAATAACTAAAAAGTCATAATTACATGATCATGTAATTTTTGGCTGTTGGTGTTGACTGTATCATTTATTGATAGTTTTAAATTATTTTAAATTAATAATAATGATCAATGGTTTAATAAACATAATAGTGAAACTTATACATAAGCAAAATTAAAATTTGTGAGATAAATGGATTTATACCAATTGTTTATTCCAATTGGAACTTACTGTGAATTCTTAGTAAACAAATATTAAAAGAAATAAATAAACTATTGATTTCAGTACGATTATAAAATCGTAAATTAAATCTTTCATTTTTATTAGAATTAGTAATGCCTAACCTATCTTACTTAACCATTATAAAAATATATATTCCTACAAATAATTTTCGTTTTTCTATTTTTTTGTGTAAAGTTTAAAGTAGGTACTTACACAAAATTTTAATTGTAATTAATTAAATAAATAATATTTTTCACTTTTTTGTCCTGATAATATAATGTAAGGACCTTTAAGTTTATAATGTTTATACTCTTATTTAATGATATGAAAACGGGCTGTTCCCACATACAGCCAATATAATTACGTAAAATAATCTCCAAATGCCACATACGAAGTTACATATTTACACAATGCATTTCCCGCGTTGCGTTTTCTTTAAAAACGTTGGTTATGTTGCGTAAGTGGAATAAAAACTAAAGGGTTGACCAATCGACCTTGGGAATAATTTAAAGACGAACTGAAATCGATTTTCGTATTTATAATTCTGAAAATACGCTTGACTACGTAATATACAAGGTTTGTTTACTGTGTATTTATGGCACATACCTACTATGTTTTATTACTGTATCTAATTTGGCAACAGCATGAATTGATACATTTTTTAACACGCGTTCGAAATTCAAAATTCCACTTACCAAAATCTATAAACTGCTTTATAGACAGCGGTGAAGGGTTGAACTGTGAGTAGAAGTCCAGCATTTTGGTCACGTTGGTGAAAATTGTCCCCGCAAGCCTCATTTTGGTGATTTTTCGAAAAATCTTTACACAACAAAAACGTAAAACGTCGTTCACTATATTCAACAAGTCACTAGATATTAGCAAACATAGCGATAAACCATATTATCAACAAAATATTTATTTGCACGGACGCGATAACCCCTCATATGTGCGCAAAACGTTGAACTGACAACTGATTGACGGAGCTTTCGAGGTTGACTTTGCTTTGACAAATAATTAAATAGCGTCATCAAGAGTTATTGCAACGAAGTCAATATGAACTACTCGAATGATTAATCATTCGAGTTATATCAAATGATCGCTGGTCGATGATCGAGAAAAGTAGTGAAATCGGATAGATTTCGGATTGTCAGTATATTTTCTTATTATTCTAAAAAAATCTATACTGTTTGTTTTTGAATAATGTCTAAAGATTTTCTATCAATAAATAAGAATTAATGATTATTAATATTTGATACAAATATTTGATCGTGTATCGGTTTTATTTTTGGAATGTCATATCTTGCGTCAATGTCAAATAAACTCAAAAAAAAATTGTCAAAATTGAGCTTTTTTTAATATTTCGTTAAAAGCGGATTTTTTGAACTTCGTGAAAGTATGTGATAATTATTATCTCGTTACTAATCAGAGGTTAAATATTCCAGATTAATGATTAAGTTGGCAGAATTTGTTTTTCTCAATGCAAAACGGCTTCATATACGAAGCGTGAACACAGTTATGTATATTTGGAAATAAACTACACTCAAAGTTCCTTATTCACGGTTTCAGTATCCGCGTTTCCAGTATTCGTGGCTTAAAAAATCAGACCACTTATATTCGTCGCAAATAAATCTTCAATCGCGGGCGCGTCTGTTGTTATCGCGTCAGATTTCTTGAGTAGCTGGTCATTAATGTTTTCTGTATTTGCGGCATATAGACGTAACTGCCGCGAATAAGGAGCTTTCAATATTAATACCAAGAAGTTCGTAGAAGAGTATGTTTATAATAGGAGGTGGTATAGAGTAGTGATAGCATTAGTAATTCAAAGAATTGTTAGTGGTTTGACTTCAAAAGCACCGTCCTATTGTTCATGTCTACACACAGTAAAGTGTGTCTCATACACATTACTTAGAAAAAAAAACATAAACGCTTTCTACACTCAGCCCCACAGTCGGATTTTCTCCTGTGTCGTGGGTGCCATGGACACACACAAAGACGAATACACAAACACCCAGCCCCAGAACAAATATCTAATTCAGGTCATAATCTAATAGTATGCCAAATTGCATCCCAATTGAATTAGTAGTTTTTATATGATTGTAATAAACATTCATCCATGCTCATAAACATTTATATTTCGTCTATAACATAAAGTACTAGCTTATACCCACCACTTCACCCATTTCAGCCATTTAACACAATACAGCATTATCTGTTAATCCTGATCATAAATTATGTGTGTCAAGTTTTAGCAGAACCAGATTGGATACTTTTTATGAAAAAGAGTAACAGACATATCCTCAGAAACTATTGCATCTATAATATAAATAAGAATATGTTGTTCATTAATCACTAGATAAACCCCGCAGCTTCACCCGTGTAAAAAAAAATGTATTGATTGTCCCGTACGAATAAGATATTTTTCCACAGTTAAAAGTAGCCTATATGTTAATCCAGAGTGTCAGCTAACTATTACCAATATTTTATGAAAATCGCTCCAGCCGTTTACACATGAAGAAGTAACAAACATACACACAAACTTTCGCCTTTATAATATTAGTATGAAGTATGATAAACATTAACAATTATTGCCTGACTGTGTAAGGAAGGTCATAATTTTCGAGCGTATGTAGGTATATTTGTATGTCTATTTACTATTTATTTAATTTTCAAATTCATGTATTTAGAAAAATGCATGTAATACTTTAATATCTTACTCATTTCTGACAAACAAGAGATGACTGTAGAAACACATAACTTTATTATATTGGTATGATTAGTATACTAATATTAATTATCTTAGATGTAAGAAATATAAACTTTATGTACTTAGATGGTCCACAACGTCTTCGTGTACGGTACCCTGAAGCAGCACGAGCCTAACCACCACTGGCTGACGAACCCCGAGCACGGAGTGGGCAGGTTTGTGGCTCCTGGAGTCACGAGGACTAAGTACCCGTTGATAATAGCAACGAGATACAATATACCCTTTCTGCTATACTGTCCTGGGAGTGGGCATAATGTAAAAGGTATATTATTAGGTTCTTTTATTTTTATATATTTATATAATCTATTATATATTATATAATCTATTATATTTTATATATTTATTCAACTATGGTCGTCAGCCAGTAGATCCAACATAATGTGCATCCAGAGGGCACAGAACAGTATTCTGAGGGTGATTTCTTCGGCGCCCTGGTATGTTCGCAACTCGGAAATCCAGGATTACCTTGAGATCCCTGAAGTCTTGGATGAAGCAAAACTGTACACTGCACACTACAAGGACCGATTGATAATTCACCCAAACCCATTATCAAGTATACTCCTGCAGCCAAATCCATTTAAAAGACTCAAGAGAGCTAACATACTGTCTTAATAAGGGGAGATGGCGCAGTGGCTCTATCTCGTCAAAAACAATATTCTTACAACACACCTGATTATAGTCGACATGACTGATGGCAGGTGTAAAAAGGGGAAAAAAAAATATAAGTTCTTCTTCCTGTGCCGCTGAAGGTTAGCAGTCAGCTCAGCAAAGGCCTTTTGGTCTCTTGCGAGGCTAAACAGTTTCGCGGCACTCGCGATTCCTGTCCACTCTAAGATGTACCGGAGCCAAGATTTGCGTTAAACAAGATTAGCGTTATACATTTGGAGTTTTTTTTTATTTGACTGAAGTAGCAAACGAGCATGCAGTCCACCTGATGGATTATTATTATTACAGAACATGGGTTCCATTTGAAGTCAATCACATATGCGTTGCTACTCCCGAGGACTATGATGGTCGCCTCATGTGAAAGTGTGCCGGCAACCACACCCTTCCATCTCGCGCAAGAAATGCCTCACGCTAGAAATAGGTGTAGCGGTGGTACTTCCCCGGTCGAACTACACTGGTTCAACCACCTTGCCACAAGTTAACTTTTATTTTTTTCTCAGATCTTAGAAATAGTTATTTGACCATACTTTACCACTCTCGCGCTTGATATGGTAACTCCACCAAGATGGTTGTCAAATAACATTATCATAAGAATTCTTGGATTTCAGGTGAGGTGTACGAAGTAGACGATCTAATGCTGAGTAAATTGGACATTCTGGAGGACCACCCAAACTATTACATTAGAGAAATTGATGACATCATGATTGAGAGGAAGTAAGTATGGTAAATCTTATTCAGAAATACCAGGTAGAACCAGTGTTAGACCAAGCAAATACCACTGCCACATATATTTTTAGCGTGAAGTATTTCTTACTCTACATTTTTCTAATACTAGCTAAACCCACTAAAAGTAGCCTATATGTTAATCCAGAGTGTCAGCTAACTCCCTACCAAATATTATGAAAATCGCTCCAGCCGTTTAGACGTGAAGAAGTAACAAACATACAAACACACTCACAAATTTTCGCCTTTATAGTAGTAGTATAAGGTATGATACATACATACCAGATTTACGCATATACTATACTTAATTATACTTTTAAATACAGTTAAGTGTTGTAATATAATCTTAAGTATTTAAATTCGACCACAATGCATGCAGTGGTAGCCTGTAATTAAGACAGCATTTAATTTAGGCCCAATCTAGTTCTTAGTTGTATGTGTTATGTATTGTCTTGTTGGCTACCCTTTTCAAATAAATAAATGAAACAGTTTGTGCGTTTCGGTGGAAGGGTGTGGTTGCCGGCACACTTACATGAGGCGACCATCATAGACCTCGGGAGTAGCAACGCATCTGTGATTGACTTCAGATGGAACCCATGTACTGTATGTAGTTGATTACAAACGTCGCAGGGCGGCAGTGACCACTTACCATCAGGTGGAATGCTCGTTTGCTTCTTCAGTAAAAAAAAAGAAAAAAAAACACCCAAGTTAATAAAAACGTGTTAATGATTAAAGATTCTCTTTTTAATTGCAGTAGGTCATTGGAGAAGGAAGTAATATGCTGCTGGGTATACTTCCTGAAGAACTTCAAGCCTGAGCTTCTCAACAAGCAACAGTTTGAGAACTATTCCTCGTCCGATACACACGGGCTGCCGTACATGGAAAGGTCTAAGAGAGATCCTAATTACAATTATTATCCTGAAGTTAAACTTTGATGGTACTGAATATGAGGCAGGTCTAAGCATCAATATTAAATTTTATTATTGATTAAAAGTAACTATCTTTTGGTACTAATTTATTCCGTTTTGCATGACTTTTTCATGATTTTTTGAGTGTTCATTTGTTTGTATGTAATTATGTATAGTCGGCGTCAAATAGTTAGGGACACTCAGGGTATTCAAATAAATACACGCAACAAAAAAGTCAATAATATCGGTACAAACATAGTTTCCTTATTGTTGTCAACAATATAGTCGCTCAAAAGGCCAAGACGTTTAAAATGTCATATACATCGGTTCAGTCAAATGCCATAAATATGGTTACAGTCATCCCGCCAACGGTATCCAAGCATTGTAAGCGTTCAAAAATGTGGAACGCGTTAAAAGATAAACTACTGAACTTGTTTAAGAAATAAACAGTTTCTCAAAGATGAAAACCTCTTTAGGAAACCTAGTATTATTTTCTTGTCACTTTATTATCGATCGCAACGAGGCTTAAAACGCAACGTTTACAATTCGCACGGGATGACTGTCACCATATTTATGGCGTTTTGACTGAACCGATGTATATGACATTGGCCTTTCTGCTTTCTGCCATGTCTTGGCCTTTTGAGCGACTATATTGTTGACAACAATAAGGAAACTGTGTTTGTACCGATATTATTGACTTTTTGGTTGCGTTTATTTATTTGAATACCCAGAGTGTCCCTAATTATTTGACGCTGACTGTACGTCTTACACCCAAACTTTTTCGCCGAAATTAAAACATGAATTGACTATTAAATTTTAAGCATGGCGCCTTTTTTATATAAAAAAAGCAAATATTGAATAAGTTATGCATATTATATATGACGCGTACTCGTAAAATGCGTTTTATGAAGTGTTTAAAGGTATCCCAACTGCTTTAAAAATATTGTAAGCGGGGAAATAACAATTACAGAAAAAGCTAACTAAACTATGTTTGATTGTTTTTAATGATATATTTTTATGCATAAATAATAATATTGGTTCATTGACTCATTAGACTCATTTTATCAGACTTGATTTCATCTTTGACTTGAGTTTTTTTAATAAATGCGGCTCAAGATGGCGCACAGATATTTTTTTAAGTGTTTTAAAGAAAACGGTATCAATAGAAAGGAGTTCCTTGAGAAGAATACTGAAATAATGCTTTATTTATAACTTTTTTGTGTAAATTTATTTATTATTTCTTTACAGTAACAACGAATCTACATTAGACGACTTGGATGACGATGTTAAGAAATAAAATTTGAAAATAGAACGATTTGGCGCGAAAGTTTAGAAATGATAACATTGTGAAAATAATTACAATTGAGTAATTTTAATTAGATAATTATATTTCTATTGACTTATAAAATAGATTTTAGAAAATTTAAATAGTATTTATTTTGTGATATTTTATCATTCCTGTTGGTACTTTGTAATTTTTTGTTATTTGAAATAAATGGAAGTTTTTTTTTTCAGATTTATTTTCGCATTATTAAACAATTGCCCTTTGTTACTAGGGTTGCCACCTTTTTTTCAACGATTAAAGTACATTGGCTACAAAATGTTTATAGAAAAAAGTACGTAGCTTCAAAATAAAGTACTATTTATATTATTACTTAATTTTTGGCTCTGGGATACTTTTAGAACTGTATGAGGTGATAGTAAAAAGAAATGTAGATAGTAACTTGACGCCCATATTTCTAAAAAAAGGTCACCAAATGTAAATGTTCTACTACTGTCTAAATAAGGTAGCTACTGTTAAAGTCGTGGGTCTTGTGAAATGAAATGCCGAGAAAGATTTCCACACACTTGGTATATTTAACGGACAGAGTAACGTCCTGCTTGATGGTTGTATTTTTAGTGCCCTTTTAATATCTGCTACCCTATTTATATTGTTTCATGGTTGAGTCAAATATTGACTAACTACATTAGAAATTGCTGAATCGATATAGAGCTAATAATGTAAATTAATAATTTTAATACTTATTAAATAATCAATAATAATTATAGTAATAATCAACTAGGTCATAAGTAAAGATCAACTATATATAATATGCCATATCCGTTGTGGGCTATTGCGTAGTTGGTAACACTCGGCCATCCTGTGTAGGCAGTGTCCCACGGCCTGCATTCCGCTGTGCTTCAGGGCTGAACCCGTAGTTCTGAAATGGAAATAAGGTTCAGCAGTAATTTATTCTATGACAATTTTTTCTTATATCTGATAATATTATTGTAAGCCACTGAGTTTTATTTAATTCAGTTGTTTTCAATTTATGAAACGTTGCATATATAATATAAAAGAATTACTTATGTATTTGCTTTCGTCTTTGAATTAAATCAGCAGTCTGTCTATTATAACGCATAGTCAATAATATAACCACACTCTATTTATGAAGACTTTTGATCACATAGCACTCCCTATATAGATAAATTAATCACACATAGACTTGATCACATAGCCATCTGTATTCAGGTAACTGTTTATATTTGAGGACTTGAACACTCAGCCGTCCTTATTCACATAGACTTGATCACACAGCAGTCTTTATTCTCGTAGACTTGATCACATAGCCGTCTCTATTGATGTTAACTGCTTCACATAGCCTTTTTATATTTAAGGACTTGAACACTTAGCCGTCCTTATTCACATAGACATGATCACACAGCAGTCTTTATTCTAGTAAACTTGATCACATAGCCGTTTATATTTAAGGACTTGAACACTTAGCCGTCCTTATTCACATAGACATGATCACACAGCAGTCTTTATTCTAGTAAACTTGATCACATAGCCGTTTATATTTAAGGACTTGAACACTTAGCCGTCCTTATTCACATAGACATGATCATACATATACAAGTATTGTACAATTATATCTTTAAGCAAGGATATAAGGAAACAATTATACAGAATTTTGTAATGTTGGCAACTTAATATATTTATTATAAGTACTGTATTCATAATACTTAATTAAGAATCACACATCTGTAACGATCACGTTTTCTATTCTAACATATTTGTGAAATCAATAATTAATTAATCTATTTAAATTAATCAACTTTCAAGAAGATCAATCAGATCATCCCTATCTACCTCTCGGTCACTGTCTGAACTATCATCCTCTGACATAGTTGGTTTGTATGGTCGTAGGGTCTCTCCTCGCACTATGGCATTAAACCTTTTGTAGCCTTTTATGCCCTTTATACTTGTAATTGTGTATCGGTCTATTGAGCTATCTGCTTTTAATATTCTATAGGGTCCTGTGTATAACCCGTTTAACTTTTTAGTGACACCAGTAACTGCATCCCTAGCTACACCACCTTTCCAAAGCACTAATTGACCTACGGTATATTTAATACACTTTTTATGCTTTTTATCGAATTGTCTTTTCATGGTAGTCATATTTCTATCAATTCGAAGCTTAGCAGTTTCCCTATTAGCCTGTAGTTCTTTTTGCTGGGTGTCAGAGAGAGAAGGTGCATCTGACGGAAAGGACGGATATCTAGAATTTTTATGGCCGAACATAAGATTGAATGGAGAAAACCCAGTAGTTGCATTAGGTGTATTGTTAATTCCCCAGACTATATCATCTAGATTATTGTCCCATGTACATTCGCTTTCTGACATAGTGTTAAGACCATTTAATAATGTGCGATTGACTCGTTCCACTTGGCCATTGGAGCGAGGGCTGGCTATTGCATTTAAAATGTGTTTAAATTGGTTTTCTTCAGAAAATTGCTTAAAATATCTACTTGTAAAAGCTTTGCCTCTGTCTGTTATTACTCTAACTGGATAACCAAATTGCATGATAATTTCTTTAAGCAACCGAATCGTCTCTACCGAACTACAATTCTTAGCAGGACGGGCGAATACAAATTTAGTAAAAGCGTCGATTATAACAAGAATATAAGTGTTTCCCTTACGGGTTTTAGCAAAAGGACCTAAATGATCTACGTGCAACGTATGCATGGGCACTGCAGGCTTGTTAATTGGATGTAATTCGCCTTCCAACCTACCATAGTGGCCTTTATTAAACGCACATTGTAAGCACGAATTAATATATTTCCTTATAAATCGTGTCATCCCTTCAAACCAAAATTGACTTTTAATAGCGCTTTCACATTTTTCAAACCCTGGATGTCCTATTTGATCGTGGAGTTTTTGTAGAAGACCATATTTAGCTAATTTTGGTATCACAAATCGTTCACCAGCAACAGTTTTTCTAAAAAGTATATTATCTTTAACAACGTAATTTGCAGATAAATTCGAATCCGAGTTATCACGTAGTCTAGTAATAATGTTTTGTATATTGTCATCTTGTAACTGTAAAGTTATTAGCCAATCAGAATTGTCAATCATGAGTATAACACTAGTCGCGGGGTTTCTACTTAATGCGTCCACGTGTTTCATCCGTTCGCCCGGTCTATATTCAATATCAATATCAAATTCCTGAATAGTGAGCCACCAACGAGCTATTCGCGGAATTAAATCACGTTTTACAAGAGTGTTTCTTAAGGCCGAACAGTCGGTAATGACTTTAACTTTGATGCCTGTAAAATAAATTCGGAAACGTTTGAGGGATTCAACAACAGCAAGTGTTTCGAGCTCGTAACTATGATAATTTTTCTCTTCGTTAGTGGTCACTCTACTGAAATAAGCTATGGGTTTTAAGCTATCATCTGTTTGGTACTGCAAAAAAATACCACCTAAACCTACTTTACTGGCGTCAGTGTGCAATTCTGTTCTAGCATCGGCGTTATAAATTGCTAAAACTGGTTTTTCAATCAAACACTGCTTAAGGGTTTTAAATGCATTCTCTTGGCTAGGGCCCCAATACCATTGTACGTCCTTTTTCGTAAGCAAAGTAAGAGGGCGAGCAATTTGAGCAAAATTTCGAACGAATTTCCTGAAATATGACGTTAATCCGATAAATTGCCTAATTTCGTGTACGTTTTTTGGTCTTTTATATTCAGCAACACATTTAATTTTGGCTTGGCCCGGCTGTATTGTTCCAGCTGAGATTTCATGTCCTAAGTAAGTTGCAGTTTGCTTTAGGAAAGAACATTTACTCAGATTTAATTTCAAATTTGCCTGTGTCAGTAATCGTAAGACTTTTTCTAGCAACACCAAACCTTCCTGTACAGTTGTTGTTGGCAACATTACGTCATCTAAATACAAAGCTATGTTTTGGTCGATTCTACCTAGTGTCATCTGTATCAACCGCGAAAACACAGCCGGACCATTAGCCAGACCGAAAGGCATCTTCAAAAACTCATATTGGCCGGATGGAGTTACGAATGCAGTCTTTGGTATCGAGTCTTCATCAAGACTAATCTGATAATAACCTTGAGCGAGATCAAGGGTTGTGAAAAAGAATTTACCCGATAGCTTATTGACCTGATCCTCAATATGTGGCAAAGGATACCTATCTTTTACAGTATTAGAGTTTAAAGCCCTATAATCTACACAGAGTCTAAAATCCCCACCCTTCTTCTTAACCAAAACTACAGGACTAGCATATTCGGACATGGATTCCCTGATTATGCCTGCCTCTAATAAGTCTTTGATTTTCCCATTCACTATTTCGTTTTCTTTATGTGATAGTCTATATGGTTTGCAGTGAACAGGATTGTTATTAATTGTTCGGATGTGCATTTTTATAAGATCAGTGCAACCTAAATCCTTGGTACATCTAGCAAACGAATGGCCATATTTGTTCAAAAGTAATAACAGTTGTTTGTTTTCTGAATCACTGAGTTCACCTTTTTCAATATCAGTTAAGTTAATGCCAACATTCTCCCTTTCCAAACTATCTATAGTTAGTATTCTAGACTCACTACTGTATACCGGTATTTTTACTAATTCTGCCCTAGCTATCAACCTATGAGCCTCCCATACTACCTCTGTATTGCCCAAATTAATAATTTTCAAATGAGAGTGACATTTGTTAATAGTAGCCGAGGGTATAAAATAGGTTATGTCTCCTAACTGTAACCATACTGTATTCGTTAGAAATGTGTGCTCATTTACAATAATTCCATAACAGTCAACATAGACCTCTACGTATACTTGACTTTGTTTAGGTATTTTAACTTTATTTTTTAGATAAACTGGAAATTTTTCAAGAAAATCAGATCCGTATAGATTTAAGTTCGTAAATACATTCTGTACATCTTGGCTTTGAACAAAACGTATAGCAGATGCCGATGTCACTAAACTAACATTTTTACTATTTATCATTGTCTGTCCAATCAACAAATCAATATCAGATGTTATGTAAGTAGTTAATTCGACAATACCATTCAATTGTACATTATCTATCAAAATTTCTAGACGACACGAACCCAGTGAATTGACGTATGCTCCACCGAAGCCTTTCATAATAACAGCGCTAGGCTCGATCTTAAGTTGTAAGTTTTCAACTTGCGAAACACAGAGTACATTAATTTTACTGCCGGTGTCAATGTATGCTCTGAGCTGCTGTCCATTAACTATCACTGTTCTTTTGTAAATATCAGTATATATATCGTAAGTGATATGTAACACTTGACTAACCTTGTGTGGTGGTTGTCGCGATGTCCCTGTACTCCCGGCGCCAAACCAGCAAGCCGCAGTGGTGTGCCCACTGCGTTGGCAGTTGTCACAGCGCTCCCTTTGTCTGCAGTCCCGCGCCTCGTGTCCCATCCGCCTACACGTGTAACATATCTTTGGCTGCAGCTGACGGATTGTCGTTGAAGTTGGTGTACTATTGCTGCCCCCTCTTCTCCACGTTGATTTTCGGTTAGCAAAGGTTTCCACTCGCTTGTAATTTTCCAAGGACGACAGATAGCCATAATAAAGTTGTTCAGGAGTATCACAATTGTAGGCTTTAGCGTTGGCTATCAATTCAAAAGGCAGTCCCCTAATTATACACGAGATGGCATCCTCGCCGGTAATGTTACATTTCTTTAATAGGGATAGTTTCTCGTGATAGTACTTAGTCATAGTTTCCTTATCTTCCTTGGTTCTCGCCAACATACGTTCCAATTTGTCTACGTAATCAGTGGATCGTGGAAAAGCGGTCTGTATCATCTGCTTCCACTCGTCCCATGTTAGATCGTAGTTTTCTAAATCGTCGTACCACTCTCTAGCGGAGCCCCGTAGACGCAGTTGCATGATGAACGTGCGATCTATGCTGTTCCAGCCGTACACGTCGCCAAGCTGGTCTATTTTGTGCAGCCAAGCTATAACATTGCCATTGCTGTCCTCTGGCCGAAATTTGGGGATCACTTCTGCATCGCTCGGAGTCACGTGTCGTTTTTTCTTATTAAATGTTTTGTTTTTGTGAGATTGTTCTGGCGAGAAAAAAATATCACTATTTTCTTCTTCTTCCGAGCTGCTTGAGCTGCATCTTTTTCGTTTGCGTTGTCCAACACCGTCCAAATATGGTCCAGACATTTTTGGGCTATCCCACTTCTGAACTGTTAAAGTCGTGGGTCTTGTGAAATGAAATGCCGAGAAAGATTTCCACACACTTGGTATATTTAACGGACAGAGTAACGTCCTGCTTGATGGTTGTATTTTTAGTGCCCTTTTAATATCTGCTACCCTATTTATATTGTTTCATGGTTGAGTCAAATATTGACTAACTACATTAGAAATTGCTGAATCGATATAGAGCTAATAATGTAAATTAATAATTTTAATACTTATTAAATAATCAATAATAATTATAGTAATAATCAACTAGGTCATAAGTAAAGATCAACTATATATAATATGCCATATCCGTTGTGGGCTATTGCGTAGTTGGTAACACTACGGAAACCTTGTGCTTAAAGGAATTTTAGTTTACTTATTTTAATCAAACTTTTAAATCCTAGATATACAAAATAAAGTATTTTCGCGTACTTTATTTTCCTCATAAAGTATATAGCACAATTGCCCCGAATAAAGTACAATACTTTATAATAAAGCAAAGGTGGCAACCCTATTTGTTACCCAACTGCGTCTACCCAGAAGTAGGGTGGTTTTCGAGCGTATTTATTCGACTATCTAAAGGAAGGTAATTTACTAACTACTTACCAACAGACTAAACGTTATAATTGCATTTATAGTAGGGGAGCCCAAGAGGGGATTTTGGGACATAGTCGAGCGGCTGATAAATATGAAGTAAGATACTTTATATATTGATAAGTACCTCCAGCCAGTATGCGTTAGCATAGGTGGGTACGCCCAGGGGAATTTAGTAACACTCCCACTCCCTTAGGTGACGCTCAAATCGTCAGATTAGCAAATTGGACACATCTAATTCACCTTCGCCTATCCTAATCTTGCGCTTGAGTGAGTCAAGACGTCGATCATAATATGCAACTTCTTTAACCTACCCCCCAACGATACACTTAAATCGTCTGATTAGCAAATTTGACATTTTAGGGTGTAATTAACCTCAATTTGCCATATTATGATGCATTCGAGTAATTCCATATCATAGATTATTTTTAAAAAAATTTAAACTCTGTAGACACATAACTCACCACTCAACGAGAAAACATTAAAATACCACTTAATCTTGTTAACATTTAATCTACCAAACCCAATAAGTTTCTGCGACGCTCGAGTAACTTCACATAGAACATCCTGGGCTAAATGTGAAGTTACTCGTGAAGTGCATATATTAGAATTAGTAGGAATACTTTGAAGGGAATTAACAATGATTAAAGATAGATTGTACTCCGAATATGCTATCCTGAACGAATTCTAAACATAAAACACTGGTATTTTTCAGATCCAGCAATAGTAAAAAACAGTAATCTTATGTATATTACTTGTACTTACAATCACTCTTTATTCTTAAAATTTCTATCTAAATATCATTTATATATGCCTGAAAACTAGCTATTCCGATTGTTTTTATTAAAGCTTACTTTCCGTTATACGTTAAATACAATAGACCGTTTAATAAATTGCACCTTTGTCTTTTAACCCCAAAAACAAAAAAAACTTGACATTGACGTTTATAATGATATGTGTTAGGTGTGATTTTCATAGGTTATGTTATAACATTGTATTTTTGAGTATTTTGTGACTAAATTATATGGATTAACATGGATTTCGCAAGGAAACAATTGGAAAAATATGGCTGGACTGATGGTAATTATTTTAAGAATCACTTGTTTGTGTAGTTTGGTGTTATTTATTACGATACAGTTCTATATTGTAATTCTCGTCTTTTTGGTGGAGTTGCTCAATTTTTCTATCTCAGACGACTTCTTGGGGGTATCGCCTAAACATACCTTTCAAATTACTTAACTTCAGAAGTACAGGAGATTCAGTAAAGGTATTTCGGTATTTACCCAGACACTGTCATTACGAGACATATCGCTACTTCAAAATAAAAGGGCCGCAACTCGAAAAGACCTAATTTTACAGGAGAGCCATTTAAAGTTTTGAAAATCAGTTCTTGTATAATTGCTCTGTAATTTTAAAACAGATAAATATGTGTTATACACTGTTATAAAGGTATTTTTATTCTTCTTTTAATGGTTAATTTGGATATGGTTATTTGGATATTAAAGTTATGAGCAGATAAGTCTCTTTTGTATATAAATATGCGGCTTTGCACAGATGTTGCAGCGTAAATTCGAAAATACAAAAAAGACGTCATTAGTGTTTTTATTGCTTAAAGTGTAAAATTCATGGGAACCTTTTTAAATTATGAAAATATAACTGACAAAATTTGAATTTTTACAATAAAAAGGATTTTGAATATTTTTGATTTGTGGCCCTTTTGTTTTAAAGTAGCGATATATGTCCATCGTGACCACTTACCATCAGATGGCTTCATTTTAAAATGGTATTAACTATTTATTTCTTGTCAACTTATGTTTTTAGGCAAAGGCCTCGGTAAATACGAGACGGGTATGTCCGAGGCATTAAAACCGAAGTTAAAACGGAGCATGACTGGCATAGGGCATGACGCTGCAGCAGATTTCACAGAGCACTGGTGGAGCGCACTGTACGATAAAGCAGCTAGTAATATAGAGGTAAGTTCGTAGTATATAAAGTAGTAGAAAGTAATTATCATGGCTTTACGGTGAAGGGAAACTTAGTGAGGAAACCTACACACCTGACAGTTGTCTTGAAAAGGTTTTCAATGGTGTGTTAAGTCTACCATTTCGAACTCGGCCAGGACTGGTGGTCTTAAAGTATCCTATTGTGACAGAATATGTGTGTCTAACAGTCAGTGGTGTAGTGCGGACCTAATAGACATGGGCAAGGGCCCTGCGGCCCAACACCTACCTGCTATTTATATTTTACAATCTCTGCTATCCTAAAAATCCTAAACTGAAAGAAGATATAGAAGGTGTCATTTTTAAATTTTCCCTGATTAAATACAGAAAAGTTTACTAGTGACAGTTTTGTTTTATTGAATACCCTTACTTAAAGCAAACTATGGGTCTCCTGTCAGAATTTTGCTACAGGCCCCGCACTGGCTTAATCTGGCACTGTAAATAGGTCTATCCATTACAGTGCATAATAATAGTACATCCATAGTAATGTTTAAGATTTAGATGTTTAAGAATTATTTGTGAATGTTGTATATGTTATGCTGTTGGTGTGTCTAAATAAATAAATAAATAGTTGTAGAATTAAGCAAATCTCCTGTAATGTGTAAAAGACATCCTCCTTAGCAAAAAACATTATGTGTCTCTATCAAATTCTTTCCAAAGTTAAATTTGGAGTCTAAAACAGATTATTTGCTGTATTAAAACACCATTTTACACTATAAGTTGTTTCTAAACCTAACTTTGCCTAGTCAATTCCTCTAACCAAAATTCTGGGTCCACTTCTGATTGTATTGATAATTCTAGGTTAAAGAAAAAGACGGCAGCACGAAAAAGATAAAAGCGAGAGATAGCAACGGCTTTGAAATAACAAACAGCACGTGGAAACTTTCCAAGAAACACAAAACGGAATCACAGGAGCAGTATAAGGACTTCTTTGTTAGGACAGCGGTGTTGGGCAGCGGAGGAAGTCGCGTCGAGAGGGTCAGGGCTGCGGAGGACGAAGATGAGGGTGACAAAATTGTAGTTAAGATGACAGACGAGGAACTGTTTGCGGCGTGTGGAGGACGGACTGCTCATAAGTAAGTATGTTCTATTAAGTAGATATATATATTTTTTTATTCCTTTTCTGTACTCCAATCTGTCTCTTATGGACACTAAGCAATATGTTAAATGTGTATTATATATGTATAATGCGGATTATATTAAAGGTAGATATTTAAAACAAAAAAGTTCTCAGAGGTATGTGGAGTCCACCAATTCACACTTGGCCAGCGCAACTTGGTCTACTTGGCTTGGACTATGGCCTAAAACTTTTTCATTCTGAGAGAATTCCAATGCCCAGCAGTGGGACAATAATGGGTTGATGAGGTTTGACTGTAGACAGAATGTTTATTGTGTATGAAGTGGTTTACAGTCCATGGACGGCTGATTTTGCTTGTTTGCTTCTTCAATGTTATTAAAGTAAATATATAAGTAAAGCATCAGATTTATGGGTTGGGGATTTCAATCGTTTTTGGTGGCTCAAGAGGGCTCAAGAGTAATACAACCACCAAACATAAGGGACAACTGATAGCTAAACTAAATCAGTGACATAATAATGGAAAATTGTCTTGAATAACACAATTTGTTAAATTTAAAGAATAATTAAAATATGGAATTGTTTTTCTTTACAGAGGTGCCCGCCATGGACTTAAGGCTTTAGGTAAATTAGCAAGGATAGAACAACAGGAACAATTGCTGCTCCAGCAACCACAGTTTAGTGGATACAGCCATGCAAAGAAGTTAAAAGATAAGAGACAAAATGATAATGAAATTGTTGAAGAAGCCACCATAAGTAGTGATGTTGATACTACTGTGTCGAAAAAGAAGAAAAAGAAACGAAAACATTGTTTTATGCAAGAAAATAGTGTGAATAGCTTAGAGGTCAATGCAGAAGATTCAATAGTTAAAAAGAAGAAACATAAAAATAGTTTAGTTGAAGAAAGAGATAGTGATAGTTTGGACTTAGAAGTTGTGGAATCTTAGCTACAGGATACACAAATTAAAAACTCTGGAAGTGTTGCCATAGACAATGAAGTGTCCAAGAAAAAAAAGAAAAAATCAAAAAAGGAAGTACAGTCAGATAGCGAGGTTATAAGTATAGATGCCAAAAGACCTAGGAAGAAAAGAAAACATAAGGATGAATTGGAAACTGATTGTGATATAGATAACTCAAGTGAATCAAAGAAGAAGTACAATGAAAAATCAAAACAAAGCTAGTTTTGTAAATAATTTATAATTTATTATTAATAAATGTGTTATTTTTTCACCCATTTATTTTTTATATAGGATTATATTAATCCATCCCTGTAGTTCCGCGATTAGAATAGTGCTACGGCATCCCCTGTCGGGTGTCGTAAGAGGCGAATAAAAGGGGGTTGCGGGTGGCTAGAGTGGGAGCTCGAAATGTTAGGTCAGGCTATCCCAGGAAGGACGGCGGTATGGGTGGTCGCACACCGTCGTAAAGACGAGACAGAGCGGTGGGCCCAGCCGCCCATCTGGGAGGAGCCCGATGGGGCAACGCGCTCAGAGGATCCGGTTGCGTTTCTTTGGAAATCCCGGAGTCCACTTTGTTGCGCCGAGGACGGCCACCGGAGGGTTTTAGTTCGGTAAAAATCCCACATAACCCTGCGTCGCGCCCACGACGTCGGGTACCGTTTGAAGGTTCCCCCTGAGGACCAAAAAGAAAGGGTTATAGTCATCACCTATTGGCAGTGTGTCAGAGTGATTTAATTTGCAAGTTAGTAGAACGAGTGTTGTTCAATCGAGTAGGTACCGCCGCACCTATTTCAAACATTTGCATTGAAAATATTGACTCCAATTGACATTTACACTGAAAATACAATACAGGAATATTTATATTTTTTGTGAAATAACATTAAATCTGACGTATTGTATTATTACGTAAAAAAAGGTGCGAAAAGAGCTCTCTTTCTAAGGCTACGTACTCACGGAGCGGTTTTCACCCGCGGCCGCCGCGGTTGCGGGCCCGCAGTCGGCGATGCATTAGCGACTCCTCTGGTGTTGCAAGTGTCCATAGGCGACGGTGACTACTTTTTATAGGTAGCCCGTCTGCCTTATCGTTAGGTTTATTTATAAAAAAAAATGTCAAATTAAGTAATCAATTTACTCCACCAAAAGGTATAAAAACTTAGTTACATTGATAACTCGGTTGAAACAGCGCGACGCAGCATGTTTATATTCTGTTTATAATAACAGAAATTATTTTTTGTATATCTGTACAGGTTAATTTTAGAATAGATATTTCTTAATATGGCAACATTTCAAAATGTCAAAGTCACATAATATCAGATGTCTGTCAATGTCAGATGTCTATGTTTTAGATTTCATTATATAGTCGAAATTAGTTAAAAATGGCAAATAATTCGCTTTCGAAAATACTAGCTCTCGATAAATTGTCAAATTTCTTTAACATAATTAAACAAAATGGTGGTATTCGTGCCTCACTGTGGAAACTTTATAGGTAAAATAAATTTTATTATGTAATTTTTATAGGTTATGTTATTGAGTTCTAGTCAATTATTTATATGTTAAATATTTGGCTAGTATATTTTTACTACGTAATTATATTATTGTATTGAATGTTATATATACTTATCTATTCATGATAATATTACGGTATATATAGGTGAAATGGCTTAAACTAAAAGTATCACATATTGTAAATGTTTACAGAATTAATATCTCGAATTTTGTACGTTTAGGATCATTCTTAAGGTAAAACTGATCATAATCTTGGTCTGTTACATGTATTTAAGATAAAAACTGGCCAAGTGTGAGTTGGACTCACCCGCTGTTTCCATACCATTAATAAAAACTACAAAAACCATACTAGTTGTGTTGGATCTTCCAGGAAATATTTGTTTTATGCCGTTTTTAGTATGTTTTGTTATAGCGGCAATATACATATATGACCTATGAAAATTTCTGATGTCTCGCTATTATGGTTCATGTGTAGTTGGTAATTACATGTATGAGGAACACATATATTCAATAAAAACATATTTAATTTCGTACCCGACGCCTCACTAGCGACCCAGCCAGGATCTAATTAATTATCTAGTCCTGTATGTAAAAAAAAATAAGAATGCATATATTCATGCATTTTTTTATGTTTGTGGGGAAAATGTAGTGGATAATTACATCTATAAGTAGTATCAATGTAGACAGACCCCAATAAACAGCCGGGATCTAATTAATTATCTATTCCTGTATGTAAAAAAAAAATAAGAATGCATATATTCATAATTTTTTTATGTTTGTGTTGGAGATGTGGTGGATAATTACATGTATGAGTATTATCAATGTAGTTGAACCCGACACCTCATAAGAGATACAGTCTAATGACAGACAGACAGACAGATGTAGGGCAGGATACTGGAGCTAACTTTTGTTACCCATGTAAAAACAAGATGGCAAATAAAAAAATAAAAAAAAATATATACAAAGAAAAAAGACAAACCCACTGAGTTTCTTGCCGGATCTTCTCAGTTAAGGTCGTGTTCCGATCCGGTGGTAGTGTAAAAAAAAAATATATAAATGTAAGTGACAATTTGTAAGCGCTCTCGAAGGCCTATGCAAAATAAAGACATTTCATTTCAGATAGACAGTGGAGTTTTATTAATAAGGTCCCGTTCTTACCTTTTGAGTATGGACGGGGAGATTTTACTATATGTATTAAACAAAATTATGTGCTATATTTCAGACAGGATGAGTTGAAGGATGGTGTGTTGGTGGGAGAGGACAAGTTTGGCAACAAGTACTATGAGAATCCGCGCTACTTCTACAGCAGGAACCGCTGGGTGGAATACTCTGATAAATTCCACATGAACTATGATGGTAGTCAGGTATGTATGTTATTTTTTCCTTATTCATTATCCATATGTACTGCTGTTAGTGTTGTATAAACTCAAAAACCCTTATCTACTTTTTGTTGTTGTTGTTGAATGAATTTAAAATAAAAGTGGTTGGTAGAACCAGCGTAGTTCGCCTGGGGTAGTACCACCGCCACACCTATTTCTATCATGAAGCAATTCTTGCGTATCGATGGAAGGGTGTGGTTGCGGGCACACTTTTATATGAGGCAATCATCTTAGTCCTCGGGAGTAGCAATGCATCTGTAATTGAATTTAGATAGAACTTCATGTTCTATAAGTTGCTTACAGGAGTCCATGGGCGTGACCGTCAGGTGGACTGCATGCTCACTACATAGTACAAAACAAAGTCGACGCCACGCATTCTATGCACTTTTTTTTAATAGATAGAGTGTCTCAAGAGAAAGGTTTTTATGTATAAAACATGCATGATATAGCGGAGGAACACTGTTAATTGTGGTTTTTTGACTTTTAGGCGTAACGAAGTTCGCCGGGCCAACTATTATGATATAAGTAAGGTAATTAAGTATAACATTGATGCTAATTTTTGTCTTTTCTGTACCTTCCAGGTTCCCGCTGAGTGGTTCGGCTGGTTGCACTACAAAACCGATCTACCTCCACACCAGGTAAGATTTTTATACTTAAGGTCAGGGTTCCCAACTTAGGGGTTTTTCCCCCAAATTTAGGGGATAAATAAGTACGATGGGGATTTTTAGGGATGTAATATTTTTAGGGTTTTTATAACTTAAACATATAGGTGTTTTTTAAAGGGAAATCTTCCCGCCAGACTATACGATCATGCAACACAACGAAAAAAACCCAAAGACCTCTGTTTTTTCGTCGTCAGGTCAGGTTGCCACGAAGAATTCCAATTTATAATTCATTGTGGGGGATTTTAGGGGTTTTTAATCAAAGCTTAAGGGGAATACATTTTTGAGACTTGGTAACCCTGGTTAAGACAGAGTTCCTGGGCTATATGAAGATACTTAAGCTGATTCCATGCTTATTTGTTCATTCAATCAGATAAAAATTACATTGTGGGAATGTAATATGGAATCTACCTTACCTTGTCACTGTCATGGGTCTCGTCAGCCCATTATTGTCCCACTGTTGGGCAGGGGTCTTCTCTCAGAATGAGAGAGTTTAGACCATAGTCCATCGCGCTGGCCAAGTGCGAATTGGTGGACTTCACACACCTCCAAGAACTTTTTTTTAAAGAACTCTTGGGTGTGTAGGTTTCTTCAGGATGTTTTCGTTCACTGAAGCATTTCTTGCGTTTCGATAGAAGGGTGTGGTTGCCGGCACACTTTCACATGAGGCGACCATCATAGTCCTCGGGAGTAGCAACACATCTGAGATTGACTTCAGATGGAACCTATGTTCTGTATGAAGTTGCTTACAGATGTCTCAGGGCGGCAGTGACCACTTACTAACAGCATGCTCGTTTACTACTTCAGTGAGAAAAAAAACTGGGATGTGATTCTCTAACAGCCTCTCCATATAATACATAAAGTGCAGATAGTAGCTCCTCAGTTGTCCCTGTAGCCTCAGGGTCAGAATAGGGCTACGGTATCCCCTGCCTGTCGTAAGAGGCGACTAAAAGGGGCTTCCGGGGTTGCAGACGGCTAGAGTGGGAGCTCGAACCGTTCGGTCAGGCAATCCCGGGAAGGACGGCGGTATGTGTGGTCGCATACCGTCGTAAAGACTAGACGGAGCGGTGGGCCCAGCCGCCCATCTGGGAGGAGCCCGATGGGGCAGCGCGCTCGGAGGATTTCGGTTGAAGTCGTTTCGAGATCCCGGAGTCCTCCTTTTCAGCGCCGAGGACGGCCACCGGGGGTGTTTTAGTGCGGTAAAAATCCCACATAACCCTGCGTCGCTCCCACGGCGTCGGGTAAAAAAAAAAAAAAAGGTCCTCAGTTATTTCTTACTAGTTGTACTATTTTTCTAAACAACAACTTATTTCAACCGATTTCATACATCTATCTTCTATTTTCTGTTAGTCTGCATCACTACATAGTATAAAACAAAGTCGCTTCCCGCTGTCTGTCCCTATGTACGCTTAGATCTTTAAATTTATGCTACGGATTTTAATGCAGTTTTTTTTAATAGATAGAGTAATTCTAGAGAAAGGTTTTTATGTATAATACATGCATAATATAGTGTAGGATGATCATTTTAGATTTTTGACTTTTAGGCGGAACTAAGTTCGCCGGGTCAGCTAGTTATTTCCAAAGTGAACATTTTATGCACTATTAAACAATTCTCCACAGGACCCATCAAGACCCAAGTACCCATGGATGCTGGACTACAACGAGAACCTGTCAGGCACCACTGGCCAGTACGTGCCCTACAGCACCACCAGGGCCAAAGTGGAGCCCTGGGTACCGAAACCTAAAAGCAGCGCTTAAAAATCAAAACATCAACATTACAGACTTGTTGTAATATACAATCACTATTCAAAACTTTTGTTAAACTACCCGCTTAGTGAAATAAATCTACCTTCCAATTTTTTAAATTATGTTACAATGTCATTCAGTTTTCGGTCGTCATTGTGGAAGGTTGTCTATTTATTCGTAAAAATATTAATTTGTGAGATCAATGCTGTAAAATAGTTTAGTTTTAAGTAGAAAATGGAAATAAATATTATGTTATAAATGGTGTTTTATTGTTGTAAGTTATTATTATTATTATAAAAGGTGGTAGAATCTTTTTAGTTCGAAGTGGTACCACGGCCACACCTATTTCTGTCTGTAACAGCAGTGTAGCGCTGTTCTGATTTGCAGGGTCTGGTAAGAGACATACTTATCCCAGGATTAGTTAGGGTAGCAGTATAATTTTGTCTAGGGTCCGTGGTGTACCCCGGAAAGGACGGTGGTATGTTTGGACGCATATCATCGTAAAGACTAGACGGAGTGGTGGGCCCAGCCGCCCATCTGAGAGGAGCCCGATGGGGCAACGCGCTGCGAGAATTCCGGCGTTCCTTTGGAGATCCCGGAGTCCTCGTAGCGCCGACGACGGCCATCGGGGGGTTTTAGTGCGATAAAAATCCCACATAACCCTGCGTCGCTCCCACGACGTCGGGTACCTTTTGAAGGTTTCTCCCTGGAGAACAAGAAGGGTCAGTGGCGTAACTACAAGGTGACAAGTCGGCAAAATGCCACGGGCCCCCAGCCGGATGGGACCCCCGGTTAGAGGAATCCCAACTCCCAACATTTATTATACATGTATAGTAAGTTTCGGTAGAAGGATGTGATTGCCGGTTCACATTTATATGAGGCGACTTCTTAGTCCTCGGGAGTTGTAACGCATCTGTGATTAACTTCAGATAGAATATATGTGTTACGTGAAGTTGCTTACAGGTTCCATGTGCGACAGTGACCACTTACCATCGGGTGGACTGCATGCTCGTTGCTACTTCAATCTTATAAAAAAGGCTTTTTTTTTATCTTATTATAGGCTAACGTTTGGCCGCGATCTTACCTGATGTTAAGTACGATGCAGCCTAGGATGTTACACGCTTGCCTAGATAAAGCCTATTCACCCTCGTCTTGAAAACTTCTAGATTATAAGTATCGGGGAACAACGAACGCGGAAGAGAATTCCACTCCTTGGCAGTTCGCAGCAAGAAGGAATTACTGAAGTGCTCAAATAGATATAAATATAATTGAAATCAGTCGCATGCTCTCTGACTGTTAAAACTCATGGCGTCTGCAAACCATAACGGCACTGTTATGCCTTAGTTAATTTAATTCGCTCAAAAAAATCTTTGTTTTTTTTTTCGCCCACTATTCAAGGTGGTAGAACCAGTGTAGTTCGACCGGGGAAGTACCACTGCCACACCTATTTCTAGCGTGAAGCATTTCTTGCGTGACGATAGAATAGGGTGTGGTTGCCGGCACATTTTCAAATGAGGCGACCATCATAGTCCTCGGGAGTGGCAACGCATCTATGATTGACTTCAGATGGAACCCATGTTCTGTATGAAGTTGATTACAAATGTTCATGGGCGGCAGTGACCACTTACCATCAGGTGGACTGCATGCTCGTTTGCCACTTCAGTCAAATAAAAAAAAAAAGTGCATCATGACCGTTATAGCAAGGTGTGGTCAAAACGTAAAAGTGCAATGTACCCAATGCAATGCAAAACAATGACCGTTTAAAACGTAATAAACTCATACTAAGGTCAAAACAACAGCGAACGCAAGTCAAAGAAAACCTAAAGTATATTAAAGTTAAACGTACTTCAGAAACGTTACAAACGATAACAATACGCGTTGTTAATTCATGCCGTATTGAAGGCTGTATTTCTACGTGGAAACCAGTTTGGGTGGACAGCGGTTCTCAAACTGATCGAGAACTCGTTTGGTAAAATGCCGTTAGGTTGTTTTTGTACATTTGGCGGTATGGCCTAGATTGGCCTAGATCTAGCTTAGTTGAGTCGGCCTTTCACCCAAGGATGCAAGGTGGTTGTTTTTTACGGCCTAGATTGGTAGCCTATGTGATTTGGCCTTTTACGAGACAAAAGCTCGCATCGCAGACAAATAACAATTTTTTTTCGAATTAACGTTCGCACGTACACGTAAGAGATTAAAAAAAGAAAGTCACAAAATCATTTACACTATTTTTTTTATTACATTACTAAATCAGAACAGAATCTCAACCGAGGAGATCATCCACCAATTCGCACTTAGCTAGCGAACTATGGCCTAAAATAATCTTATTCTGAGAGAAGACCCGTGCCCAGCAGTGGGACAATAATGGGTTGTGCCCCCATGCAGTTATCATTATTTATTTATGCAGTATTTTTTCTCTAAAATTAATTTAAGTTTTTTTTACTATATACCTACAACACAAACAGTTGTTTATATATTCCGATTTCCGAGCAGCTCGCACAATATACATACAAGTTAAGCGAACGTTCGGCCGCGCTGCATGGTAGGTGGAGTGGAGGGTGTTAGGTTTTTTAGTTACGGATTTTCTAGATTTAGTCACCACGCTCAAAGCCTGCGATAAAAGCAATGTAATAATCATTTTAAATAGAATGGCGAAGTAAAAGATCCTAAAGGAAAGCTACTCGAAATACAACTTCAATTAAAAATATTCAGCAATTAAGGTATTGTTTTTTTTCCTTTGTATATTTTAATTATATTAATGAAGAATAACAATTTGTACTTAGTAATGTAGTAGTAAAATATCTATATTGTAAATGAAAGCTATCTTTATTAGTGCCATATGTAACTCCTAAGTAAGGTATGCGACATCACACAGGAGTGAAATCTGTTCAGCGAGAATATCAGGTTCTTGGTAACTAACTGTCTATATCTCGTGACATGCAATATCGCAAGAGAAATTACGTAAAATATGATGTCGGGAAGATCTGAGTTGTAGTACCGTATTAAATTGTGGTCCTTGGAATCTACTTTAACGTGTTTATAATAACTTTCGAATAACTTTTCCTTACAGAGAACCAACATTCAAAATAAAATAACTTGTAAAACAGTTCATATGCATAATAAAAATATCTTAAACATAAAATGAGTACCTAATTTATTACATTATCATTATCTAATATTGAATTAAAATCATAGAAAATAACTTTTTGTATTTTTTCGATTTCTTCGTACCTTCTAATTACATCATCGATCAGTCCAGATAAACTTCTGTCAAGTCTAAATAAAGGAAAACAGCTTAAACTCATAAAACCAAACTACTTTCGTTACAAAAACATTACCTAAACATTTCTTTTGTCTCGTGTTCCGTAAACTAATCAATTCATCACGTCGTTAAATAGGTCTGCAGTTAACTTCGGACGTAAACTTTAAGAATCCCTGATCGTAACCAACTGCCCAGCTTATACATTGAACTGTAGCATACTGGTCGAGCTTTTACAGCCTTACAACACAAAATGTACTTTAATACACCCCGATATGGCAGCATATTTGTTACTACGAAATAAGCTTGCGGGCACACCAATGCAATTATCAAGAGCGAAGAGATTTAAGCTTTGCAGCGTTGAAATAAGGTCGTCGGCGCACAAAATGGCGCCGGAGTCGTGTTCGGTCAAACTTTTTTGCCCTCACAGGTAAAAATATCTTGACTTGATTCTCCTACTCCAGTCAAAATGCGACGCGACGCGCTACGAACGCGTTGCACATAATTTAAAGTGAAGTTTGATATAAACTTGTTAACTATTAATGGCGTATAAATAGTCAAATCTTAAAAGTTTCGTACAAAATATGTATCGTTTGAAGTTTTGTAATAGTTCTGTGCTTGCGAAAGGATGTTTTACGGTTTAAGTGATTCGAAAACAGGATTTGGTGATCACATTCGATTTTATGGTGAGTTGAATGTAGTTTTGGAGTTTAACTGAGTGTGGATGGGAATATTCTATGTGTTACAATTCTCATGATTGCAACAAAGAGTACTTATGATACATAAGAAGTTTGGACTTAGGCCGCACGGCTAACTTTGCCTTTTTTTGTTTCGAAAAAGTTTGCGTGGGCGGCAAAAAGCGATTTAGGATAAGATCTACCTATTTCTTATTTTTTATTTTTAGATTAGAAGAAAGGGCCGCTGATAAAAACTACGGTCAGTTTTTGTTGAAACTATGAATTTTAATGACTCGTAACTTTTTTTGCCGTTTTTATTGTTTGTGGGGAAATGATTCCAAGAAACTCGACCGTTTTAGGAATAAAACGGTTATATTGATAATTTTTACATTCAGAAGCACGGGTTTTGAGAGATTTTAGGTGGAGAGCATTATTCCTTCTGTTTATGCCGTGTCTTAAGCTCTTTTTGGAGGATATAGTAAAATGTATTGCAATACTAGGTATTTCTTGCCTTCTAAGAGTTGCATATGATAACATAACCATATTACGTTTAAACTTATTCAGCATTTCTTATGTCTAGTTGTTGAGTGAGTTGTATTGTCGACTTTATTCTATTTATGAATTGTAGATTAAATATCTAGGCTTAAGTTCATGAGATCTTTTGTGATAATGGCCACGGCTTGCTATATTAAGTTATGTCGAAGTGTTTCCGACAAAAATTAGTAAGAATGAAAAAGCTTGAATTTAAAATGCTTAGATCTATTGTCATTGAGTCTCAAACTATTCGTAATGACATTGTTCTTACAAATGTAATTTTGTATTACTGGCCGTTATGTATTGCTTTTCCCAAAATGGCAAACGTGTAGCGGAGAGGGGGGGGGGGAGGTATTAAGACCACTTAAGTTATATGGGAAAGCTCCAGTGCCAAGTTTAAATGATCTTCAGCGGGACTTTGACTAGTTATCGTAGTTAATATAGTAATTTATAGCACTTTTGGAGTTTTTTTTTTACTTTTTTCACCATAAATCCCGTAGTTTCTGCGTAAACAAATAAAACCTTTACAATTAGGTATGTAGTAGGTGTAATATCTATATATTAAATTCATTTCTGTTATTTAATATATTAATAACTAGTTGACCCGGCGAACTTCGTTACGCCTAAAAATAAAAAATCTAAAATCATCATTGTTTCTCTACTATATTATACATGTATAATATGTAAAAGCCTTCCTCTTGAATCACTCATAACTATTAAAACAAACTGCATTAAACTCCGTAGCGTAGTTTTAAAGATCTAAGAGTACATAGGGACAGACAGCGAGAAGCGACTTTGTTTTGTACTATGTAGTGATGTGTAAATTTAAAATTATTAGAAAAACGGAGATTTTCTCTCGACAAATCCTAATTTTTAAGATAAAGAGATCTATCAGTATGATAAAGAAATCAATCGATACGCCTAATAATATAACGTTTGCGAATTTTTACGATTTACGGTTTTCTGTAACAATTTTGGTATAAAAAGTTAAATTCGCAAAATCCGACTTATACTCGTTTTTACTATAGGTACTTGATATACACAGATTACACAGATATTACATCAAATGACAACAAACAAGCGTAACACGATTCCAGCTATAGAGTTAAGTGACAAGTTTAATACAGGAAAAGCAAGATGATATAAGTTAAGATGCCAATGAACTTCACTGGCGGGTCTTACTCTGTACTGTAATAATAACGATTAAGTACTTGTTACTTTTATAGTTAGTACGTTATCGTATCGTTACTTTTGATAAAAGTATGATATCTCATGCAAGTCTTTTGACTTTTGAAGGAGCACAACTTTATAATAAGATACCTGCACACGTAAAAATGTACACTCATTGAAGTGAAACTCCTTTATCGGGGTTGGAAAAAAATTTAGTGTAACATTTTTTCGTTACGCGCCATCTTTTTCTGTTACGCGCCTTCTTTTTTTTCCGTTACGCGCCATCTTTTTCTTATCCCTACCACGCGTGATATTAGATAGATTATTATAGATTAGATTATTAGATAAAGTTTAATGAAAGCCGTTTATTAAACTTTATCTAATTTAACTTTATTTAACCAATTTCTGTAAAGTTGCATATATAAAATTATTTTTTGAAAAATAACGTCATAAAGAAGTTTCACTTCTTACGAGTGTACGCTAGTACACGCACACATTTTTTTGTTATTTAACGCATTTAAGACCAAATTATCAAAATACAATTTTGAAAATTATTCACTATGAAACAAATTATTACTAAATGCGTTACATGGGCACAATAAAATGACGAACAACTGTTTAATTTTATTTATATTTTTGTTCATATTCTCATGTAAGTGACCTGTGTCTTCTTTGAGAATAAATGTCTATAAACTGAAGTCCCGGTACATATGGGATTATTTGGAGAAAATGCTTTGTCGAAGGGGGGGGGGGGGGATTACTACAAAGAGTAGATGACAGAGAATAAGATGACAACAAAGAGCTAAGTGGTAACTTTAATGCAGGCAAACCGATATAAGCAACGATTTTTACTGGAAGATATTACGTATTAGAAATAAATTATTATTACTTTTCGGTGAAGAAAGACATCGTGAGGAAACCTACATACCCGAGAGTTCTATAAAAAAAAAACATGCGTGCGTACAAAGTACACATGTCAGAAGTGAAACTTCTTTGGCGAACTAATTTATAAATCTTGTTTATATTTATACAAATCTAAAACTTTAAATTTCCAAGATTAAGAGGAAGGGAAAAAGGCGTGATGCGACGTTCGCTCTGTCTCACTTTTTCTCTCAATCTTTCTCACTCGCTTGCTCCCTACTCTCGGAGTGAGACGGCTAGTTGCTCATGCTACGTTCGCCCTGTCTTACTCTCTCTCAATCGGTCTCGATCACTCTCTCTCTCTCTTCCGACACTTCCGTTGCATACCGGCGTGACGTTTCATCTGTAAAAAATTTACCCTCATGCGCCTAAAGAAGTTTCACTTCAAAAATCCTCAGATGTGTGTGAAATCCACCAATTTGCACTTGGCCAGCGCGGAGGACTATGGCCTATAACTCTCTCATTCTGAGAGAAGACTCGTGCCCAGCAGTGGGACAATAATGGGTTGACGACACAGGAAGATAGCCTACTCGTTACTCAGTAACGAACTCATACGATTTTTGACACCACTGGTCTAAATTTAAACTAAAGTTATTTATATCTTGGAGTTAATTTAAGGCAATATACAGTGCTCCTTTTCACACACCCGGAGACACCCGGAGTCCTCTGAGCACGATGCCCCTTTCGGGCACTTCCCCGGTGATTATTTATGCTTACCTCCTGGTGTTTACGACGAAATGCGACCATATATACTGTCGTCCTTTCCGGCGTCCTCTTGGGTAAACGGTCCAAGCTCCCAATCTTACCACCCGCCCGAAAGCCCCTTTTAGTCGCCTCTTACGCCAGGCAAGTAATAGCCTCTAGTCTTGCAACTACAGGGACAGTCAATATCCCCTATAAAAGAAATACTTATAGCGCTTTTTCAAACTATATTGAACATTTTCTTTTATAAAAATGGGTACCTATGTACTTTTGTAAGCTTAGACGAACAAAGCTTACCGACATAGCTCTCGAAATTAGCAAGCTGAAGTGGCAATGGGCCGGCCACATCGCTCGTAGGACCGATGACCGATGGGGAAGGAAGATCCTCGAGTGGCGACCACGTTTAGGCAAAAGGAGTACAGGTCGCCCCCCACCAGGTGGACCGATGACACCCCGCGTGGCGCCACGGTTACCGTACCAGTCTGACACGCAGTGGGTCCCGGGTTCGATTCCCGGCCAGACAGGTATCTGAATGATGAGTTTAGATTCTTGTTCTGGGTCTGGGTGTTTGTGTATTCGTCTTTGTGTGTTTCCATGGCACCCACGACACAGGAGAAAATCCTACTGTGGGGCTATGAGTGTAAAAAGCGTTAGAAAGCGTTTAGAAAGCGATGACTTGAAGAAGACAGCGGGAAACTTGGATTCTGATGGCACAGGACCGGTTGGAGTGGCGTCATTTAGGGGAGGCCTATGTCCAGCTGTGGATCTCAAAGGGCTGATGGATTGATGGATGTACCTACTTTGACAAATGTGGTATTAGTAAAGAAAAATATAAGGTAAATCTCTCTCTCTCTCTCGTCAACCCATTATTGTCCCACTGCTGGGCACGGGTCTTCTCTCAGAATGAGAGAGTTTAGGCCATAGTCCACCGCGCTGGCCAAGTGCGAATTAGTGGACTTCACACACCTCCGAGAACTTTTTTTTTTTTTTAAAGAACTCTCGGGTGTGTAGGTTTCTTCACGATGTTTTCCTTCACCGAAAAGCAGTGACAATTAATGTCTAATACGCACATGAATCAGTGGTGCGTGCCTGGGTTTGAACCTCGGACCTCCCGATTGAGAGGGAAAGTTTCAACCATTAGGCTATCACTGCCCTTGTACGTAAATCATTATCTTTCAACTTTCTGTTTGCAAAAAATGATTGAAAGCTGTATTTTTGAACTACATAAAAAAACAGGAAAAGTGGGCTACTTATGATATATGCTACGGATGGTCGCCAAGGAGAGGGAAGAGGGCCAAAACTTTTCAGGAATAGGTTTGAGTCCATTTCCTTATGTCGATAAAAAATGCATGAGTCCTAATGACTTTTGTACCTTCTTTTTATCTGACTGAAGTAGCAAACGAGCGTGCAGTCCACCTGTTGGTAAGTGGTCACTGCCGCCCTGCGATATCTGTAATTAGCTACATACAGAACATGGGTTCCATCTGAAGTCAATCACATATGCGTTGCCCGAGGACTGTGATGGTCGCCGCATGTGAAAGTGTGCCGGCAACCACAACCTTATATTGTGATCGGTAAGAACCCTTAAGCCTGCGGAGGGACATAGGCTCATCTGCGTGTTCTACCGGCTTTACAATTGTGAGTGTTCCGAGGAACTTTTTGACCTGGTGCCTTCGTCACCTTTTCTTCACCGCACCACTCGCCGAAGGATGAAGTTCCATCCACACCAACTGGACTCGTCCTCCACGGTTCGGTTTGCACGCTCGTTTTTGCCACGGACGTGCAAGTTGTGGAATGAGCTTCCTCCTGAGGTATTCCCGGAGCGCTATGACATGGGGTTCTTCAAGAAAGGTGCGAAGAGAGCTCTCCTACAAAGCCGGCGATGCATTGGCGACTCCTCTGGTGTTGCGAATGTCCATAGGCGACGGTGACTACTTTCCATCAGGTAGCCCGTCTTATCGTTAGGTTAAAGTATAAAAAAAAAGAAACGGAAGAACTGCTTCCCGCTAGGAATAGGTGTGGCGGTGGTACTTCCCCGGTCGAACTACACTGGTTCTACCACCTACTGTCTATGTAAGTAGTATTGAAAATTTGAGAATCCGTGTCCATGGTTCCGTATCTTTTACAGCTCCATAAAGATAACACATAAAGATATTCTGAACAATGGATATGAAAGCCTTTACCCAATTCGACTAAATAATTACATATAATCAAATGGATTGTTCCCACAGTTAATATCTGTTTATCTAAGCTTATTTGATTCTAGCTTGCTGTAATCTATATGAAATGAAATGAAATGAAATGTCTTTATTTTGTATAGGCCTGCGGGGGCACTTACAAATTGTCAGTTATATTTTTTTTCTTACACTACCACCGGATCGGAATACGACCTCAACTGAGAAGATCCGGCAAGAAACTCAGCGGGTTTGTCTTTTTTCTTATTTACCTATATCCATTTTTTTTATATGATTACAATCATGTTTTTTTTACATAGTAATGTTACTATACCATTACCATGTAAAAAAACATGTAAATATTATAAAAAACCGTACGTACAGACCTATGTCTGTACGTACGGTTTTTTATAATATTTACCAGGTGGTAGAACCAGTGTAGTTCGACCAAGGAAGTAACACCGCCACACCTATTTCTAGCGTGATTTTTTTGCGTTTCGATGGAAGGGTGTGGTTGCCGGTACACTTTTATATGAGGCGACCATCATAGTCCTCGGGAGTAGCAAAGCGTCTGTGATTGACTTCAGATAGAACTCATGTTCTAATTGATCTTCTTTTACGTAAAAACTGAAATTCTTTGAAATTTGGCACACACATAATTTTTCACTTGAATTAGCGCATTTTATACTCACTACTAGAGATGATGAATATAACCATCAACCAATAAATTTAACTAATAATTTAAAACAACCATGTTATTCGTTAAGCAATATTATCAATATTGAATAAAAATATCAATTCAATAATTTTAACACTATGTGAGTACTGCATTAAGATTTCGTCTGTAACTCGTAAGCTATAGGGAACATTTGCCAACTCGCGTCGCACGTCGCCTATGACCGTTGACGTTAGCCATAGAAAATAGTCAGTCACCGCATTCAATTCTACGTTCTATTGCACTAAAAATACAGTACAATATTGATGTTTACGTAATAATTATTGTCTGTGATATTTTTATTCATTCGAACTAAAAACGATAATTATTTTAACAAAAAAATCAACTTCAGCAAAACTCGTATTTTAATAAAAATATCAACTAATATTTAAAACCAATAAAAATATCGATAAGAATATTTATCACTTAACAATTAACCAATAAATAATTTCAACTATTATTGCCATCTACCTACTCATTACCATAAACGTAACATGCGGACGAAGCCGTAGAAATAAAGTAGTGTATAATAAACAGCTAAATTTATTGCAACACGTATGTCGTCGGTTGACGGAAGAATGTCCATGTGACATATGAAACTAATTCTCCGTATGCACACGGTAATAGAATACAATGGAATATGTTACATTAGGAGCTGATAGCTGATGGTTGAAACTTGCCCTCGATCGGAAGGTCCGAGGTTCAAATACCGGGCACCACTGATATTTCTAAAATTTTGTGAGTATTTGAAATTTATGGTCACTGCTTTACGGTAAAGGAAAACATCGTACCCCTACATACCCGAGAGTTCTTTAAAAAAGTACTGAGAGGGGTGTTAACTCAACCTTCAAAAGGTACCGGACGCCGTGGGAGCGACGCAGGGTTATGTGGGATTTTTACCGCACTAAAACCCCCCCGGTGACCGTCCTCAGCGCTATAAACAGAACTCTGGGAACTCGGTCCGACCGCAACCGGAATCCTCTGAGTGCGTTGCCCCATTGGGCTCTTCCCAGATGGGCGGCTGGGCCCACCGCTCCGTCTAGTCTTTACGGTATGCGACCACATATACCGCCGTCCTTCTCGGGATCGCCTGACCGAACGGTTCGAGCTCCCACTCTAGCCGTCTGCAACCCCGGAAGCCCCTTTTAGTCGCCTCTTACGACAGGCAGGGGATGCCGTAGCCCTATTCTGATCCCGGAACTAGAGGGACGGACGGTTGAAACTTGCCCTCTCCATCCATGTAATGCATTAAAAATCCATTACATACAAAATGTTTTATTCCTCATTAATTACAAATCATTCACTAAAAAATACATTCTTCTGCGACACGTCCGGAGTTCTTTATTATTAAATTTTATGGTATAAAAAAATCAAACCGCCGTATACCACGCAATACACTAGTGGCATTTTTAAAAAGATCGCGGAAGCAAATAGCAACATCACCACTTGTCTTGACGCGACACTAGCTACTGATGCACTGCGAAAACCCCTTAGCGGCTCTTCAATGCGTATGTTTGTGTAAGTGTGCCGTTTCGAACGCTTGTAGGCAGTTCCCATACTGTTCCCAATATTTTACTGTGGTTAAAGCCTTTATAAAGCCATCCTTTTATGCGACATGCATTACATCATTCAATGCAAATAGACCTAGTGTTCTCAGTATTCAAGCTTATCTTTGCAACATTATAATACTTAACGGGTACTCACGATATGCGGTTTATGAATTCTTATAGAATTATTTTTGCCGATATTTCGACCCAGTTGCATGGATCGTGGTCACGGCCAAACTGCGGTAGCGGGAAGAAACCGTTGACAAGCAAGTGGTAAATTAACCTATCTACCCTACGTCTAGTTCGTTTTTTTTTTTTTTCATAATCCGCGTATCGTGAGTACCCGTTAAGTATTATAATGTATCAATTCCGCGATAATACTAGTCTAAAATCATATTTATCTTTGCAAGTCTTATTAATATTATACAGGTGAAAGATTGTAATGATGGATGTATGTTTATTACTATACACGCAAAAACTATCGGCTTTTTTCACCGAGATGGAGCAGATGGAGAGATAGGGCAGAGATATGTGAGGTGAATTTGGGGACTTACGATGTTAAATGTGTTAGGTAAGAACCGTTGTGATTTAAAAGTCGTACGAAAATGAGTTACTAAACGTTACATTTGCAACTTCTCAAAAACGATAACATTCTTTTTTTTAACTTAATTGAAGTAGCAAACGAGCATGCAGTCCACTTAATGGTAAGTGGTCACTGCCGCCCTGCGACATCTGTAATAAACTTCATACAGAACGTTGAAGATGCGTTGCTACTCCTGCGGACTATGATGGTCGCCTCATACAAAAGTGTGCCGGCAACCACACCCTTCTATCGAAACGCAAGAAATGCTTCACGCTAGAAATAGGTGTGGCGGTACTTCCCCGGCCGAACTACTCTGGTTCTACCACCCTTAAAACAAAACATTTGAAAATAATGTAGCAAGCCTAGTATCAGTGTGAGCTTACCCCTGTACATCACTATTTCATCGCGACGTCGTATGTTCGTTCCAGTTTGTTCAATTTTGACGTTTGTTAGGTCAAAATGTCAGCCTATTGGCCGAAGCCGAAGGGGGGCTTCCTGCATAACATTTGATAAGATTTGATCCGACTCTCCTTTCCTCAATGTCTCATGTAATTAATTTCTTAATGATTTGTGGACTATGACCTAAAACTCTTATTCTGAGAGAAGACCCGTGCCCAGCAGTGGGACAATAATGGGTTGACGTGAGAATCGTGATGAAAGCTGGTAATCCCGCGGGAATAAGCTAGTATAAATGATACAAAACATACATAGTTCAAAGCGAAGTCTCAGACAGAAGTGTTAGCATCTTTTGTTATAGTTTATTGTCTCGGCGTGACATAATTCCGCCAATTCTCGCCATGTCGCAATTGACCGCTGTTAAAAGGTCAGCTAAACATCTGGACTGGTTTGGTGTTTGCCCTATAGTTTCCAAGATATTACCCGACTGTGTCAGACAAAGGGTAATATTTGTCTAGCGTATTCATCAGCGTTGCCCGGTTGGCGGGATGTCCCGATTTTTCAAAATTAAATATTCCGAGACGGACAGGCCCAATCCCGCTTTACGGGAAGGACTGGAAGAAAATCATCAATTGCAAATAAGGGGAACTGCAGTTTGTCATCCAAAAAAGTCGCCAAATTCTCCCCCCCCCCCCTACACCGAGCAGAAAGTTAAAATTTTTGACTGTGTCTGAGGCGCGAGGCCATTCTTACCGCGAGGCCCTTTTTACCGCGAGGCCCTTCTTACCGCGAGGCCCTCCTTACCGCTTTTGAGTATGAACACCCGCTTCACTTACTCAAAAAGTTAATAAATTCCGACTTAATAAAAATATATTACTACGAGAAGCAAAAACATGTGGAAATTATTTTTTTAGATTTAAAGAAATATGTTTTTTTTATTTTAAATAATTTATTTTGTATATAATGTACATAGAATTGTTTGTTTTAATGAATTAAAGATATGTAGATATTCGAAAAAAAAATTAAAAATAACTATTTGAGACAGTTAAAACATGTGGTACATTTTTTTCAAATAATGCATATATCATACATAAAATCAACTAAAAACACATTACACACACTACCGTGCATTTGTCACACATAGTAAACGAAATAGAACATTTAAATGCGGCTTAATTAATTTAACCTCTTTTTATATTTAACGGGCACGTTCAAAATTACTTGAAAATTATTACAATAATTTATTTAAATTAGAGAAATATTGGTGCTACTTTGGACAATAAGAAGTTTAGTTTTTTAATTTAAATCTGGCAACGTTGGTCTGTATGTATGTCTATTTATTTTGCTCGCGCGACAGCTTGACGGATTGTAACATAACCTGCTAGAAATACGGTTATTATTCAAATTACCTATGACCAGCGACAACATGTGTTGTCGTTGCCTATGACAATTACATTCCCTGTAGTTCCGGGATCGGAATAGGGCTACGGTATCCCCTGCCTGTCGTAAGAGGCGACTTAAAGGAGCTCCCGGGGTTGCGAGCGGCTAGAGTGGGAGCTTGAACCGTCCAGCCAGGCGATCCCGGGAAGGACGGTACGTGTGGTCGCATACCGTCGTAAAGACTAGCCGGAGCGGTGGGCCCAGCCGTATCCGGGAGGAGCCCGATGGGGCAACGCGCTCAGAGGATTCCGGTTGCGTTCCTTTGCGATTCCGGAGTCCTCTTTGTAGCACCGAGGACGGCCACCTAGCGTCGCTCCCACGGCGTCGGGTACCTTTTGAAGGTTTCCCCCTCGAAAAAAAGGCTTCTCCTGCAATAAATACGGTTATTATTCAAATTATCTATGACAATTACATTTGCCATTTAGGAAAATGCATTACGTGACCAAAATCCTCGAGAGAAAGTTCTCCCACATTAAATGTAATAAGAGTACAATGGTCGCTGTTCTCATGATTGTGAAAGCCATGATATCAAAAGATGTTATTTACCTACACGATTGAAATAAAACTTAAAAATAACTAAACAATTTTTTATTTATTTAATATTTGACTATAATATACGTATATTTTGAAAACATTATAATATATAACCCAAATTTACAATTTATTTACTAAAATTTACAATTATAAATAGAATAAATGAGCCAAATCGCTGCCCCTTGGAAATGTACCCAAGACACTAGCAGCATTACCTCGCTGTATTGCTAAACTTATTTGTTGGCCGAGGTAATATAATTAATTTTCCGTGGGGACCAGAAGCGAAACAATTTTACAAAGAATTGTCTTCGCGCCTGATTGACGCCTCCGCTGACCCGAGAGCTGGAGCTTACCTCGGCCATAAAATAACTTAAAACAAAACAACACTTATTTCTAGCGTGAAGCAGTTCTTGCGTTTCGATTGAAGGGTGTGGTTGCCAGTAACGGATTAAGCACGCGTGCGACTTGTTGCAAATTCTGACAGGAGTCCCATAATTTGCCTTATTTGGGCAGTACAACCGCCACACCTATTTCTAGCGTGAAGCATTTTTTGCGCGAGATGGAAGGGTGTGGTTGCCGGCACACTTTTATATGGGGCGTCCATCTTAGTCCTCGGGAGTGGCAACGCATCTGTGATTGACTTCAGATGGAACCCATATTCTATTTGAAGTTTCTTACAGATGTCCATGGGCGGCAGTGACTTACCATCAGGTGGACTGCATGCTTGTTTGCTACTTCAGTCAGATAAAAAAGGGATCTCATTAGAAATTGAATCCTAAACCCGCAATGTAGCCGATTCTATTCATCCCTGTTCAAAACATAAAACTTTAAAACCCTTTTCGATTTAATTGACGCGCCAAGAGCCTCACTAGAATTGTAAAACACCATGAAGAACTGTTAACATGCGCTGTCAAAGGGCTGAACCTCTACGCGACAGCGCTATACAACTCTCAAAACTTATGCAGTTGATTGGAGGAACAATTCTACTTACACATATCTATTTACACATCCTGCACACTTTTTTATGTCATCGTAGTCCTCGGGAGTAGCAACGCATCTGTGTGTGACGTTGATTACAGATATCCATAAGCGGCAATGAGCACTTACCATCAGGTGGACTGCATGCTCGTTTGCTTCTTCTGAGTTAACGCATAAAACACAAAAAACTAAGAAATTTACTTGGGAATTGAACTCCAGACCGCAATGTAGACGATTTTTATCTGTTTGAAGTAGCAAACGAGCATGCAGTACACCGAGAAAAATAAAAAAAAACGTGCGGCACTCGGTGACTGCGGTGGTAAAGCTATTGCATGGCATTTTTTGTCAACTTATGCAATTATAATAATATTTTTTTTTCTTCGATATTAATTCAAGTTTTTTTCTTTGATGCTACTGTGGCGACCTCCCGCTACTCATCAAGAGATGGCGCTACTAGTATTCCGAAACACGCTATCGAAGCATTCTCAGAATCCTGCATATATACAAGTTCCGAACAACGACTGTCGGAGCACGGCCGCTCCCCAGGCATGATCACCTAGCCTGGCGGGAGATCTCCCTTTGCCAAACTACATACTTTTTCACAAACAGCTGCTTACATATTCGTCAGATTTCCAGGCAGCTCGTCTCGATTGTTGCGAGCTGTACTGTCGTATCATAAACATCCACCTTAAGCGAACGCTCGGCCGCGTAACTTAGGTTTTTTCGTTACGGAATTTCTCGATTCAGTCGCCGCGTCATAGCCGATAAAAGCTGATAGGTTAGAAATCGCGAGAATGTCGATTACTACGTTCTTTATTATAAGGGCAGATTAGCAGTATGGAAAAAAACGGTCCTCGAGAGGCGATTACGTATAGTCAAAAATTATAGTCAAGCGGTCCGAATCGTCAACGACCCAAGGATCACCGATCGGTTAGAACCCTTAAGCTTGCGGAGGAACATAGGTTCCCTTTGCGTGTTCTCCCGGCTTTATAATGGTGAGTGTTCCGAGGAACTGTTTGATCTGGTGCCTACATCACCCTTCCTTTATTATCGGACCACTCGCCGACGGATGAGGTTCCATCCGCATCAACTGGACTCGTGGCGGTCCTCCACGGTTCGGTTCTGCGATCGTTCCTGCCGCGGACGTGCAAGTTGTGGAATGAACTTCCTTCTGAGGTATTCCCGAGGTGCTACGACATGGGGTTCTTCAAGAAAGGTGTAAAAAGAGCTCTCCTCCAAAGCCTGTGATGCATTGACGACTCTGGTGTTGCAAATGTCCATAGGCGACGGTGACTGCTTTCCATCAGGTGGCCCGTCAGCCGTATCGTTAGGTCTCAATATAAAAAAAAAAAAGTCAAAAGAAGCACAAGTCGCCCCCAGAGATGGACCGATGGACCTGAAGAGGACAGCGGGACATCGCTGGATTCAGAAGGCGCAGGTCCAAACCGACGCTAATTAGGGGAGGCCTATGTTTAGTAGTGGACCTCAAAGGCTGATGGATCGTTGGATAATCTCACGAAAAAAAACTAAGGAAAATTTATGATTATGGTTTAATTTTGACTATTGTTAAAACTTGCCCTCTTCAGGAGGTCCGAGGTTCAAACCCAGGCATGCACCACTGATTTATGTGTGTATTAGAAATTAATTATCACTTTTTTTCGGTGAAGGAAAACATATTGAGGAAACCTACACACCCGAAAGTTCTTTAAAAAAAAGTTCTCGGTAGTGTGTGACCACTTCGACCAATTCGCACTTGGTCAGCGCGGTGGACTATGGCCTAAAAGTCTCTCATTCTGAGAGAAGACCCGTGCCCAGCAGTGAGATAATAATGGGTTGAGCCCAAGAACATTGCCCTTGAAGAAATCAGTGCCGTCTGTCTCGATCGATGGATTCGAATCTCGGATCATTCTATTATGAGGTAGTATTACAAACCACTACTGCTATTTTTTTATTTTTTTATTTATTTTATTTATTTATTTATAGTTAGCTAGAAAGGCCATCAAGTCCAATTACACTAACTAACTCGGATACATTACAAATCAAAAGAAAAAATACACAATAGTAAATTGAAAACATCATAGAAATAATCGTAACTTAGGACTTGTCAATAAGAAACATAATTTAGAGTCAATTACATTTAATCAATGATTAAAAAAAATAAAATTAAATATATAGATTAAATAAAATTAAATTTATAGCTATACAAGTCGGACTTGTATATTTTTTTAAATTCCAAACTGCATAGGTACTACACAGCTCTTAAAATACGAACCCTCGTGTCCTTTGATTACTCTAGAAAATAATTACATTTTCCAAACTAAACGAAACTGGATACACATGGTTGTCTCCCTTTCTCATATGGATAGTGCTCAGCTCTTTCTGAAGTCTGATGCTACTAACAATTTTTATGAGAATTTTTTTTTCCCGCAACCCCGGAAGCCCCTTTTAGTCGCCTCTTACCACAGGCAGGGGATGCCGTAGCCAGATTCTGATCCCGGAACTACAGGGACGAAAGTAAAAGAACCTACCCTAACATCTTTATAAAGTACCTTTTTTATAATAATGAAGTAGCAAACGAGCATGCAGTCCACCTGATGGTAAGTGGTCACCGCTGCCCATGGACATCTGTAAGCAACTTCATATTGAACATAGGTTCTATCTAAAGTCAATCACAGATGTGTTGCTACTCCCGAGGACTAGGATGGTCGCCTCATATAAAAGTGTGCCGGCAACCACACCCTTCCATCGAAACGCAATGAATGCTTCACGTTAGAAATAGGTGTGGCGGTGGTACCTCCCCGGTCGAATTACACTGGTTCTACCACCTTTAGCCTTCAACCACCTGAATCTTAAAATAAAACCGTAATAGATTTTTCCGGTGCATTAAATTTTACTACCGATAAAATTATTTACGTGCCATCACTACTTTTATTGGCCATTATTCAACTTTTATTGCATCAATACTTTGATTTATAAGGATACTTAATCAATAATATTGCATACTTTAATTTGTTATAATGAATTGACCGTTTTAGGACTATTTTTAAAGTATGTTAAGGTGTCGGTTTCTTTAGCATCTTCGGTACTCTGCCCATAGATATCGTAGGATGCAACTGTTTGAGAATGTTTAAACATATAAAATTATAATGTCGTCAACACATTAACAAGTACTTTATTACTTATATTCATATTAACACATATATATACACACTCACACACACACTCGTCAACACACATACATACATACACACACGCACGTGTTTACTTAGTTTTGTTATTTTAATAAAATGTGAATCCATAAATGGCGCCAAGTCAAGCCTATGTGATAAATTTGTATTATTTGTAATGCTGTGGATTTTGTGTTATAAATAAATAAATAAATTATTGTCCCACTGCTGGGCATGGGTCTTCTCTCGGAATGAGAGAGTTTAGGCCATAGTCCACCGCGGTGGCCAAGTGCGTGTTGGTGTACTTCACACACCTCCGAGAACTTTTTTTAAGAACTCTCGGGTGTGTAGGTTTCCTCACGATGTTTTCGTTCACAAAAAAGGAGTAATAATTAATTTCTAATACGCACATAAATCAGTGGTGCGTGCCTAGGGTTGAACTTAGGACCTCCCGATCGAGAGGGCAAGTTTCAACCATTAGGCTATCACTGCTCTATGATTTGGTTTAGGGTTATAATATTGATAGAAAACGCTTAATCGAACGAGACAGTGCTCAACCTGCCAGTAGATACAATGCATCAGATGTACTGCATGCTCGCTCTACTTCGCTACATATCATTAAAATTGATGAACTTTAGAATTATACGGTTATCCCGAAAAAGAGATATATTTATTTGGTTGTGTTTGGGTAAGTACGCGGTTATTAATACGAAGAAGCGGTTCTTATGGTTGTCATTGGCAATTTGCGATAAAAAAAGTCGGTCAACAATTTCTTTGGTGCAGAGTGAAATCCATTTCTTCCATAGATAATAAATCAACCATTGACAAATATCCGCCAGGTAGGCCGCTTTGTACTGTATGTACTTTCTATACACGGGATTTGTAAAGATTTATACAGGTAGATTCTTAAAAAACTATTGTCAACAGTTACTTGGCGTACATCCCATTATTGTCTCACTGCTGGGCGCGAGTCTTCTCTCAGAATGAGAGTTTAGGCCATAGTCCACATCGCTGGCCAAGTGCGAATTGGTGGACAATAGTAACTTACGTACTGTGTTTTTGTGAATGGAGTATTTGTTAGGTGGATGTTTTTTTAACAAAATAAAATAGATTTCCGCAACTGCCATCTATGGGGTAGAAATTTCTTCGAATATGTCACGCAAAGAAAACAATCACTACATAGTATAAAACAAAGTCGCTTCCTGTCTGTTCCTATGTATGCTTAGAGCTTTAAAACTATGCTACGGATTTGAATGCAGTTTTTTTAATAGATAGGGTGATTCAAGAGGAAGTTTTTTATGTATAAAACATGCATAATATAGTGGAGGATCACTGGTAATTTTAGATTTTTGACTTTTAGGCAGAACGTAGTTCGCCGGGTCAACGAGTTATCTGTAAAATACGACAAAATCATCATGTTTGTATTATGGGAGCCCTTAAATATTTATTTTAGGTTTTTAGTATTTAGTGTTATAGCGATCAGAAATACATCAACTGCCTATCTATAGGTCATGAGTTTCAGTCTGGTGACAGACAGACGGACAGCCGAATCTTTATTATAACTATGACAACACATAACGTCAAAAATGTCAGATGTCTTTGTCAAAATACCCGCTATTGCTTTTAAATACAGCTTAGCTAATTAAACCTCTTTTTTATTAGCTTTTTATTAGCTTCACCTGTATGTTTGTTTGTAACCGACTTCTTTGGGCGCGATTTTGACCCACTTTAAACGGTCAGATTTCGTTCAAACTTTGTAGATTTATGACCGATGACAATACACTAATTTGATAAAATTATTTCCCTTAACGGATGCGTTGAAAATAACTTGAAAATTATTACTATTTATTTGAATTTGAGAAATATTCGTGCTGCTTTGGACCGTATGAAGTATAGTTTTTAAATTACGGTCGAATTTCGACCGTTGCGACGGGTGGTTTCAATAAAACCGTTTAACATAAAAACATTTTTTACTTATTTTATTTTTTACTTTTAGAAATTATGCTTGTGATAGTAGAAATAGGCCGTAATAGGTTACTGACATCACAAACGTTTAGAAATTTGACAAGGTTCGAAAAAATTTCCAAAATCGTGAGCGGCTTTCGTGCGATACTAATTTTAGTACAAAGGGCAGATTAGAGCTATTGTGTGAAATATAACAAATTCGTTGTTTTTTTTTATCTGACTGAAGTAGCAAACGAGCACGCAGTCCACCTGATGGTAAGTGGTCACTGCCGCTCATGGATATCTGTAATGAATTTCATACAGAACATGGGTTCCATCTGAAGTCACAGATGCGTTGCCACTCCCGAGGACTATGATGGTCGCCTCATGTGAAAGTGTGAGTGTATGGTACTTGCTCTAACAGTATTACCAAATCAACTACTCTAACAGTATCAGGTGGGTAATGTTTTTCGAGCGTATGTTTGTTTGTATGTATGTCCAATTCTTTGGCACGCATCCAAAAGGCATGACGGATTGTATCATATGTCATACTAGCTGCACCCCGCAGCTTTGCCCTTAAAAAAATCGATGTTTCGATTGTCCCGTGGGAATAAGATATTTTCCCACAGTAAAAAGTAGCCTATATGTTAATCCAGAGTGTCAGTTAACTCCATACCAAATTTTATGAAAATCGCTCCAGCCGTTTAGACGTGAAGAAGTAACAAACATACACACTCACAAACTTTCGCCTTCATAATATTAGTATGAAAAATATGATGATAGTATGAAAAGTATGATGTCGTCGTAATCGTCTCAGTTTGCAAATTGAGATCTAGGCTATATAATTTTTAAACATGGAGTCTGCGATCAGAGAAAAAATGTGTGCGTGTACTAGCGTACACTCGTAAGAAGTGAAACTTCTTTATGACGTTATTTTTCAAAAAATAATTTACTATATGTAACTTTACAGAAATTGGTTAAATAAAGTTAAATTAGATAAAGTTTAATAAAAGCCTTTTATTAAACTTTATCTAATTTAACTAATAATCTAATAATCTAATCTATAATAATCTATCTAATATCACGCGTGGTAGGGATAAGAAAAAGATGGCGCGTAACGGAAAAAAAGATGGCGCGTAACAGAAAAAGATGGCGCGTAACGAAAAAAAAATGGCGCGTAACAGAAAAAGATGGCGCGTAACGAAAAAATGTTACACTATTTTTTTTTCCAACCCCGATAAAGAAGTTTCACTTCAAAAAGGGGGAGGGAGGGATGTTGTAACATTTGCAATGCTTTTCTGTTAGTATTTTAACGCAAAATTCCTAAAAAGCGTTATATATATTTTTTTTTAAATCGCCCCACATTTTCCTGTCACGTTTCATCCGTAAAAATCTACCCTCATCCGCGTGATGGCCGCACTTCGAGTACGACGACTTTAAACAAATTATTGTATTGTTATATAGATCGTAGCTATGTGGCTAGATATGGATCAATGTTTGAGTAGTAAGATTTGTAAAATAAAGAAGTCCTGTACCGACAGCCTCTGGGCTAAGACGTAGTTTTATTCACCGAATCTCCCATACTTCTAACACGCGCAAAGAAGTTTTATTTCAATAGTAAGTCGTCAAATCTTAGTTTCAGTAGTCGGATTTTGAATTCATAATAATTTTTCGAATTACATATAAGACTAGTTGACCCGGCAAATTTTGTTCCTCCTAAAAGTCAAAAATCTAAAATTATCAGTGCTCCTCCACTATATTATGCATGTATTATACATAAAAACCTTCCTCTTGAATCACTCTATGTAAAAAACTGTATTAAAATCCGTAGCGTAGTTTTAAAGATCTAAGTATAAATAGGGGCAGACAACAGGAAGCGACTTTGTTTTGTACTACGTAGTCATTGTTAGGGTTGCCACCCGTACTTTATTATAAATTATTGTACTTTATTCGGGGCAATTGAACTTTATACTTTACGAGGAAAATAAAGTACGCGAAAATACTTTATTTTGTATATCTGGGATTTAAAAGTTTGATTTTATTCAGTTTTGTATAAAACTAAAATTCCTTTAATCATAAGGTTTCCGTAGCTACCTTATTTATAAAGTAGTAGAACATTTACATTTGGTGACCATTTTTTAGAAATATGGGCGTCAAATTATTATCTACATTTTTTTGCTTACCATCACCACCCACAGTTCTAAAAGTATCCTAGAACCAAAAAATAATTAATAATATAAATAGTACTTTATTTTGAAGCTACGTCCTTTTTTCTTTATACCATTTGTAGCCAATGTTAATCGTTGAAAAAAAAGGTGGCAACCCTAGTCATTGTCCACCAATTTGCACTTGGCTAGCGCTGTGGACTATGGCCTAAACTCTTTCATTCTGAGAGAAGACCCCTGCCCAGCAGTGGTACATAATGGGTTGACGAAAGAGATTTCCCTGTTTCCATTGCATCAAACTTTATCTCCCTTGAAATACATAACACAACTATTGGCACCTCTTTCTTTAAATTAATCAACTCCTTAATAACAGCTCTTTGTTCTTATCCCTAATTATCCTGCAACTGTGACTCATTGAACATTGAGACGATTGAATTGTTCGGTCACCGACCCCCATGTATCATAGGACGTCATACTTATCATGATGGTTACTCGGACTTATGGTCGTAAGATATCCGGATACGCCATTATCTGGATTTAGAAACGTAGAAAAAAATCTTTTAGACACGAGCAGACAGACATTAATAACATGTAACTTAAAGTCAGGTAGAACTTCTGATCGATATCGCCTAATTTAGCATTACACTATATGAAATGATTTATACATAACGAAGAGAAATGAGTGACGTGAGACATCAGGATGGCTAGGAGTCTTCATTATTTTCCTTTTTTGAAGATTTCAAGTAAAATACAGGAGTAAACTTCTTCGATTTATTCACAGTTTATGAAGTCCGATCGCTTCGACGGTTAAACAAGAATCTTTTTCTACCGGCGTTCGCTCACCTTTTTATAACAATGTTTGGTGGTGTGACAATAACAAATTTATGGAGGGTAAACTAAATTACAATTCTAAAAATCATTAAATGTTGCTAATTCAAGAAACAAACAATTTTCGATCTTTAAACTAACTAAAATAATTATTATCGGCGACGTGTTTCTCATAAATACGCGGTGTCGCGCCGACATATAATAGTTATTACTAGTCACCTGTCACATCGGTCGAAATTCGACCGTAATTTAAATTAAAAAACTAAACTTCATATTGTCCAAACTTGCACCAATATTTCACTAATTTAAATAAATTGTAATTTTCAAGTAATTTTGAACGCACCGGTTAAATATAAAAAGAGGTTTTATAAGGTAAACCGCATTTAAAAGAAATAGCGGGTATTTTGACAAAGACACTGACATTTCTGACGTGTTTTCGTAGTAAGACATTGAATGTTCTATTTCGTTTATTATTTAAGTGGTTGTGACAAATGCACGGTACACGGTAGTGTGTATAATGCGTTTTTAGTTGATTTTATGTATGTTTTAAGCATCATTTGAAAAAAGTATTAACATTCTGCACTCCTCTACGTCCACTATAACCGTGCAAAGTTTCATACTAATTCGTCCGCGGCATATTACTTAAAAATGCTTCACAAGTTCTTGCTTCACGTATTAATATGTAGATTATTTCGTTTGTTCCTGAGTCGATAGTTTTATGAGTCTTTTTCGTTACTCCGACAGACAACCATGTCAACATTATTGACCCAATACTTGTGTTATGATCGTGAGAAACAGTACGTGGTCATTTCAAGCATCATTGTAATCGATATTACTCGACTCCGTCAAAAGGAAGGTTATTTTTTCAGACACATTCTTTCCTTTGCGAAGTCGGTTAAAAAGAATATAGTTACAATTTTTAACCGACTTCCCAAAGGAAAGAGGTTATCTATTCGTCACGTATATTTTTTTTTTTTTTTTTTTTTTTTTTTTTTTTTTTTATGTATGTTCGGGCGAAATGGCTAGAAATCGTCGACCTACCGACACGATTCATACGACATTGTATGCGACTAGTTTCACAGGCAGTCCCATATTGAGGAAAATGAAAACCGTCCAGCGGTTTTCCCGGAAAATTGGAAAATGTCGGTTTCTTAAAATCTTGAATAACTTGGGTGTTTATAAACCGATTTCCATTTTCTTTCTTTCATTTGATAGGAAATTTCGTCACGCAACTTTTTCTCTTGGACATGGGTATGCTGTGATGCTTAACTCTTTGAGTTATGGGGTGGAAACCACCACCACTCCTCAAGTTTTTTAGATAATTTGAGATAACTCGGCTTCTGCCGAATCGATTCTTATGAAACTTGGAATATGTATTATATATCTATGCTTATATAGGTTGACGAAAAATTTGACCGTCAACTCTTGGATCCTGATGATGCAGGATTACAGCTATCCTAAACTATAACATTAGCTATTTGATGCTTACATATATGTAACAAGACTACTAAGCAGAGACATGTGATGAAAAATTTGACCTTCAACTCCTCAATCCTGATGATGCAGGGGTGCCTCAAGCCTAAACCATTGGGGTTGACCATTTGGTGCTTATGGGTATGTTATAACAATACTAAGCAAAGACATATTATAAAAAAAATGACCTTCAACTCCTCAACCCTGATGATGCAGGGTGCTGTAAGCCCAAGCCGTAGGTGATGGCCATTTAGTGCTTACGGATATATAATAAGATAGCAAGGCAAAGATGTACGATGACAAATTTGACCTTCAACTCTTCAACCCTGATGATGCAGGGGTACTGCAGGCTTAAACCATAAACGTTAGACATTTGTTGCTCACGGATTTGTAATAACATTGCTAAGCAAAGGTATACGACGAAAAATTGGACCTTCAACTCCTCAATCCTGATGATGCAGGGGTATTGAATGCCTAAGCCATAAAACTTAGCTATTTCAATCTTACGCATTCAAAATGATATTTAAAAAAATGTAAGGTAAAACATTAGAAAAATGGTTGTATACGGTGGAAAATTGGACCTTCAACTCCTCAATCCTGATGATGCTGGGGTGCTTCAAGCTTAAACTATAGGCGTTAGCTACATGATCGCTACGTATATCTGATAAGATTACTAAGCAAAGATATAAGATGAAAAATTTGACCTTCAACTCCTCAACTCTGATGATGCAGGGGTACTTCAGGCTTAAACTATAGGCGTTGGCCATTTGATGCTTATGGGTATGTAATATATTTACAAAGCGAAGACGTATGATAAAAAAGTTGACCTTCAACTCCTCAACCCTGATGATGCAGGGTACTGTAAGCCCAAGCCATAGAAGTTGGGGATCTGTTGCTTACGTGCATGCGATGAGATTACATAGAAAAGATATGACATGATAATTTTGACCTTCAACTCTTCGGCCCTGATGATGCAGGGGTACTTCAGGCTTAAACCATAGGCGTTGGCCATTTGATACTTATGGATATGTAATATATTTACAAAGCAAAGACGTATGATAAGAAAATTGACCTTCAACTCCTCAACCCTGATGATGCAGGGTACTGCAAGTTTAAACCATAAGCATCGGCCATATGGTGCTTACGTATATGTAATGAGATTACTAAGCAAAGATATGACATGATAATTTTGACCTTCAACTCCTCAACCCTGATAATGCTGGGGTCCTTCAAGTTTAAACCGTAGGCATCGGCCATTTTGTGCTTACGTATACATAATGTTGTTGTTCACAATACCAACAATGAGTTTCGGAGAGGATATAATTATGATCAAAAATTCCACTTTGAATACAATTACCTGAAAGATGCAAGAGTACCACAAACCTTTTTAAATTGGATGGGTTATTTTTATCAGTATAAGTTGAATTATACTCTTAGTTATAACGTTTATATTACTTTTTCTACTTTAAATATTGATAATTATAGGTCTATTCTTTAAATAAATGTTTACTCAGAAAAAGTTGTTTTATTCGGTTAGGTTAGGTTCGAACAGATTTTTCCAATTCAGAATCTAAGGGAGGGGGCGCGGTAGCGCCCCCGACCGGTTGTGTCAAAGAAGTCTATTTTTATATGATGATGTCAGCACATAATTTTATTCATCCGAAAATCGGACGAATAATTAATTTTATTCATCCGGTTAGCGGACGACTAGCAACAGCCATAACTGATTTTATCGTGACTGAAAAGCGTGAAAAAAAAAATTTTAAACAAAAAATACAACCGACTTCCATGCCACATAAAAGTAAAAAATAATTTAAATACATGTTGGTTTAGAGCAAACACAGTTCTTAGTACATACATAGTCCCGAAGTCGGCGCTCATATAAGATACATGTAGTTTCGTCATGATCCAGCAAAATATGGTGAGCGCCGACTTCGGGACTATGTATGTACTAAGAACTGTGTTTGCTCTAAACCAACATGTATTTAAATTATTTTTTACTTTTATGTGGCATGGAAGTCGGTTGTATTTTTTGTTTAAAATTTTTTTTATTAATTCAATATTATGAACAAGTTACATTGCAAAATTATTAAAATTGCAAATCAATCGTTTTTTGGTTTTTGTAATAATTTATTTAGATAATACTTTATTAATTTAAAGATAATACTTATTTACTTTACATAATACTTTATTACGTAATTAATTAATACAATGATAATATAATGTAATTAATAATAATGTTATTTTTAATGATTTTCAATAGGACTTTTTAATTATATTATTTGTATACCTAAATGGGGTCGAATATAGAGCACTTTATATAACCATTGGAATACCTGTAAGACCTATATTCACAAATAAAGGGATTTGATTTGATAATTAAATGCTTTATGGATTCTGTCAAAATAGTAACATAAAAATATTATAAAACTAGTTCAAACCCGCAGCTTCGCCCGCGTTTAAAAAAATCGATGTATCGATTGTCCCGTGGGAGTAATGACCCACACTTAATAGCCTATATGTTAATTCAAAGTGTCAGCTAACTCCCTACCAAATTTTATGAAAATCGCTCCAGCCGTTTAGACGTAAAGAAGTAACAAACATACACACTCACAAACTTTCGCCTTTATAATTTTATATTAGTATATTAGTATTAGTATGATTAGTAAAACAATTAGTAATATATAAGGTAAAAAACAATGTATCGATTGTCCCGTGAGAGTAAAATATTTTCCCACAGTAAAAAGAAGCCTATATATTAATCCAGAGTGTCAGCTAACTCCCTACCAAATTTTATGAAAATCGCTCCAGCCGTTTAGGCGTGAAGAAGTAACAAACATACACACAAAGTTTCGCCTTTATAATATTAGTATGAAGTATGATATGAACAACATTATGATTTTACTTGAAATCTGCATTATCTTTTACTTAATGTTACTTTTTAAATCTTGTCTCTTGTACTATACGCGTGTACCAGTGTAATTTCCCAGTCGTCCACAGTGTTGACGACAGGGTGTTACCGAGCAGTTACCCATTTGGTTGGTTTGGTTGGACATAATGGTTGATTCCCATGTTGTTCCCATTGGCGACCCAGATGGCGCAATGGTTAACACGCCGTACCGCTAATCTGAGGGTCCTGGGTTCGATTCCCAGCGAGGCGGAAATTTGAATGATGAGTTTGAATTTCCGTTCTTGGTCTGGGTGTGTGTCCTTGTCTTGTGTGTTGTACATGGCACCCACGACACAGGGAATCCTAGTGTGGGGCTATGAGTGTGAAACTTTATTATTTATATTTATCATTATTTATTATGTCATATGACATATATTAATTAAGCCGGTTGGGCCAGTAAGTGACAAATAAATGGACATACAAACATACATACTCTCAAAAACCTCTAAAGCTATTATCTTATAACGATTCAGACGCATGTTTATTTTAAAAATATGAACGACAATATAATTATTAATATTTTGCGATACAGATTCCGTTAACGAACGACTTTCTACATTCATAGCCCCACAGTAGGATTTTCTCCTGTGTCGTGGGTACCATGGACACACACACAAGACGAATACACAAACACCCAGACCCAGAACAGGCATCGAAAGTCATCATTCAGATACCTGTCTGGCCGGGAATCGGTCCAGGGACCCATTGCGCGTCAGACCGGTATGGTAACCGCTCCGCCACGCGGGTCACTACTAAGGGTGAGGTCAAATGACCGTAGAGGTGTTTGCCCTAAATTTAGGGGGTAAAAATTAGGATGGGGTTGTTTTAGGGGTGTTATATTTTTAGGGGTACTTTTAGGGCTTTTTATAACTTCAACATGTAGGTGTTTTTAAAGGGAAATCTCCCACCAGGCTACAAGCTTTTTTTTCGTCGTCAGGAAAAAACCTAGGACCTGTTTCAGAAATACGGGAGGTTTCCTGAAAGAATTTCAATTCATAATTCATTGTGGTAATTTTAGGGGTTTTTTTATGGAGGCTTTAGGGGGATACAATTTTGAGAGTTGGTAACCCTGTTTGTGAGTCGTGAGTCGCAGAATTTCGGCGGAATAAAATTCTCAGAAATTCTCTATGGATGCCAGACGAACGCATTCTTTTACTATTACTCTACTATTCTATAAGCAATCTGTACCTGACAGACGCTTTGCTCGGCCAGGGTTACCAACTCTCAAAAATGTATCCCCCTAAAGTATCCATAAAAACCCCTAAAATCCCCACAATGAATTATGAATTGGAATTCTTCCTGGCAACCTTCCGTATGTCTGAATCAGGTAGTAGCTTTTTCCCTGACGACGAAAAAAAGGCCATCGGGTGTAGTGCATGACCTTTTTTTTCGTCGTGAGGCATGATCGTATAGCCAGGCGGGACATTTAAAAACACCTATATATTTAAGTTATAAAAACCCCTAAAAATATTACACCCCTAAAAAATCACCATCCTACTTATTTATCCCCTAAATTTGGGGAAAAAACCCCTAACTTGGCAAGCCTGTCTTTGAAGTTATAAAAACCCCTAAAAACCCCATACTCCTTTTTTCCCTAAATTTAGGGAAAACCCCCCTAATTTGGTAACCCCGTGCAGCAGAATTTCTACGACCGAAATTCTGCGACTCATCGCAAAATTACGATCGTTTGCCCTCACCCTTAAAGATATGCATATTTGACAGATGTTTAGCGACTAAACCTCGGCCACAGCTGTCCGGATGCGCGGTCAGCTGTAACTAGGGTTGCCAACTTTTTTCATCTTCAGAACGTTCATTGTACTGTAGTGAAGCAACGAATCGCATTCGCATCCGCATTCGCAAATATACCCATGTTTTAGAGATTCGCATATTAAATTGCATTGCTTTGCAATAATTCGATCCAAATTGAAATCGAACTGCAGTTTGTCGACCAAAAAATTGGGTCTCCAAATCGAGGTTCTCACCGGCTCCTGCATCAAAACTGAAGAAAAAATCGGTTGTCTGTGTCTGAAGTCGGTTTACTGACGATAGTTGAACGTGGCAACGCCATAATAAAATACTGATGGAATGGTTGCGTTTTTCAAGAGAAAAGTTTTAATTTTATTTGTTTGATATATACTTTGTATGGGTATAGAGAAGGAGATAAATAGAAATCTTAATAAAATTGATCAAGTTATATTTACATTTTCGTATTGGCCGATTGTGCCTCTTTGTCGATCGTTCCACGCTCTCGCTTGCACTTCAAGCCTTGAATGGAACGCCTCAGAGCGACGTAACGCTGCATGAGTCATGTTTTTTGGTGCGTGCACTCGGTTCCATCGACTAAGATCGAAGACATCGAATTATAAGACGTTTTTATGTCAAAAACAATATTTGCATTCGTGAATGTCGGTAAGGGATATTCGCAAATATTCAAATAGCATTTGATACATTACTAGTACATTGGCTATAAAAGGTAGAAAGAATAACCGGCTAAATGCGAGTCGAATTTGTGCACGAAGAGTCCCTTGTCATTATTTATAAAAAGGTAAATAAAATCACGTTTTTTGTATAGCAGCTGCTTTTAATATTAATCAATCTTTTTCAAAGGTGATAGAACCAGTGTAGTTCGACCGGGGAAGTACCACCGCCACACCTATTTCTACCGTCACGCAGTTCTTGCGTTTCGATAAAAGGGTGTGGTTGCTGGTACACTTTTATATGAGGCGACCATCTTAGTCCTCGGGAGCAACATCTAGATAATGTTTGATGTCTGTCCCTAAAATCTGACTAGCAAAAAAGGTCACCAAGTATAATTATTGTAATATAAAATAGTTTCGCGTAATTTATTTCTTTTGAAGTATAAAGTACAATACTTTATAATAAATTACGCGTGGCAACCCTACTGTACCCGCCATCTTGTTTATCGGAATGTTGGCTGCACTTTTTGCAAGATGGCGTCCAGATGTATTTATGTTGACTATGCCCTTTTTGTATGATTAAATGCTAATTATGACAAACGGATGCCTGTTGAGTTATTTCATTGATAAATTATGCGAATGATATTGCTTTTTAGCAGTGGCCTAGCGCGGACCAAGTAGACGTGGGCAAACTTCTATCAGCGAGATTACTTTTTTTATTAATATTTATTTATTTATTTGGGAAACAATTCACTTTATAAATACAAAAAAAAATATTAATTATTATACTTGGGAAAAACATAGTTTCGACTTTTTTTTTTATTTGACTGAAGTAGCAAACGAGCATGCAGTCCACCTGATGGTAAGTGGTCACTGCCGCCCATCGACAACTGTAATCAACTACATATAGAACATGGGTTCCATCTGAAGTCAATCACAGATGCGTTGCTACTCCCGAGGACTATGATGGTGGCCTCATGTGAAAGTGTGCCGGCAACCACACCCTCCCATCGAAACGCAAGAATACTTCACGCTAGAAATAGGTGTGGCGGTGGTACTTCCCCAGTCGAACTACACTGGTTCTACCTTGTAAATCTATCCTATCAGCGAGATCTCTTTTTTATTAATATAAAATACAGTTACAAATGTTTCTTATTTAACTTCTGCCAAACTGTTTGTCGGCAGTATAAACTGTTCTCGTGGTCTATTTAATAACATTTATAATGTTTCATGCCTAAATTAAAGATTAATAATAATATTACCTATTATATAGTCAACTGCGCCCACACCTAGCTTTGTCTCTGCTTTTTAGGGTTATGTACCGAAATGGCAGAGGCAAGAGAGCAGTGATAGCCTAATGGTTGAATCTTGCTCTTTCGATCGGAAGGGCAAAACAAACCCAGGCACGCACCACAGATTTTTCTAAAATTGAAAGAAAGAAAGAAATCGTTTATTCGTAATGCGTACACACTCATACAGTTTAAAGACACAAATAATAATATAGTACCAACTAACATGCGATACATGAGTGGTCACGTCACGTCAACCCATTATTGTCCCACTGCTGGGCACGGGTCTTCTCTCAGAATGAGAGAGTTTAGGCCATAGTCCACCGCGCTTGCCAAGGACGAATTGGTGGACTTCACACACCTTTAGGAACTTTTTTTTTAAGAACTCTCGGGTGTGTAGGTTTCCTCACGATGTTTTCCTTCACCGAAAAGCGGTGATAATTAATGTATAATACGCACATAAAACAGTGGTGCGTGCCTGGGTTTGAACCTCGGACCTCCCGATCGAGAGGGCAAGTTTCAACCATTAGGCTATCACTTCTCAACATGAGTGGTATACATCACAAAACGGACCCGTCTCCGCATTATGCTGGTTGATTATTTTCATACAGAGCTGGTCTTCGGAAAATATGTGCGTATTAAAAATAACTAGTCACCCGTCGCAACGGTCGAAATTCGACCGTAATTTAAATTAAAAAACTAAACTTCATATTGTCCAAAGTAGTACGAATATTTCTCAAATTCAAGTAAGATGTAATAATTTTCAAGTAATATTGAACGCGCTCGTTAAATATAAAAAGAGGTTTAATTAGCTAAGCCGCATTTAAAAGCAATAGCGGGTATTTTGACAAAGACACTGACATTTCTGACGTTATGTGTTTTCGTAGTGAGACATTGAATGTTCTATTTCGAATTGTCTTCTATTTTGTATTATTCTTCATATTATCTATGTGCATGTGACAAATGCACGGTAGTGTGTGTAATGTGTTTTAGTTGATTTTATGTATGTTATATGCATTATTTGAAAAGAATATTAACATTCTGCTCTCCTCTACGTGCTCTATAACCGTGCAAAATTTCATACTAATCTGTCCGCGGCACATTACTTAAAATGCACCACAAGTTTTTGCTTTACGTATTAATATGGACAACAACCCATTATTGTCCACTGCTGGGCACGGGTCTTCTCTCGGAATGAGAGAGTTTTAGGCCATAGTCCACCACGCTGGCCAAGTGCGTTGGTGGACTTCACACACCTCCGAGAACTTTTTTTTTAAGAACTCTCGGGTGTGTAGGTTTCCTCACGATGTGTTCATTCCCCGAAAAGCAGTGATAATTAATTTCTAATACGCACATAAATTAGTGGTGCGTGCCTGGGTTTGAACCTCAGACCTTCCGATCGAGAGGGCGAGTTTTCAAACTAAAAAATCTCTTTGTTCCAGACTCAGCCACGAGATGTCGCTAGCGGATGTGACGTCAGGCCGCAGTTCGCCCGCCTGCCCAGAGTGCGATACTGGCGCCTCCGTCACTTCCGATCTCCATAAGGTAACTAATAATCAGGGTTGCCAACTTAGGGCTTTTTCCCCCAAATTTAGGGGATAAATAAGTAGTACTCCTGAAAATATTACACCCCTAAAAATACCCCTCATTTTTAGGGGTGTAATATTTTCAGGGGTACTTTTAGGGGTTTTTATAACTTCAACATATAGGTGTTTTTAAAGGAAAATCTTCCACCAGGCTATACGATCATGTCTAAAAAATAAAAAAAGGTAATGTACTACATCCGAAGACCTTTTTGAAGTGAAACTTCTTTATCGGGGTTGTTGAAGTGAAATGAAACTTCTTTATCGGGGTTGGAAAAAAAATTAGTGTAACATTTTTTTGTTACGCGCCATCTTTTTCTGTTACGCGCCATCTTTCCCAACGCTCTAAAGTGACGTGACAAATATATATATATATATTATATTGAAGTGATCAGCAAAATCAAAGGGTTTATTTTAATTCTAATTCCAGTGAATTTCTAAAAAAAGTAAGTAATTACATCTCTTTTTCTAATACTTAAGTGTAATTGTGGTATTTATTTTTCCACGTTATTTAAAATTAACCTCAGTTTTTTATTGTATTTTTCAATACACTAACACGTGGGTGTAATTATGGTATCATTTTTTTCTAATACTTGAATGTTGATTGTGGTATTTATTTTTCTAAAATATTCAAAGTCAACCTCAGTTTTTGATTGCATTTTTCAAAACACCAACACGTGGGCGTGATCATGTTATTTATTTTTCAAGTTTTCAAGTAATTTTTTGAAAAATAACGTCATAAAGAAGTTTCACTTCTTACGAGTGTACGCTAGTACACGCACAATTTTTTTTTTTTTTTCGTCAGGTCAGGTTGCCGTAAAATTCCAATTCTTATTTCATTGTGGGGGATTTTAGGAGTTTTAATGAAGGCTTTAGGGGAATACATTTTTGAGACTTGGTAACCCTACTAATAATAAATGTGTGATTTTTGCAACTAATGAGCGCTATGGGGCTTTTCAAGAAAGGTGCAAAAAGAGCCCTCCTTCAAAGCCAGCGATGCATTGGCGACTCCTCTGGTGTTGCGAATGTCCATAGGCGACGGTGACTTTCCACCAGGTGGCCCGTCTGCCATATCGTTAGGTACAAATACTTATAAAAAAAGTATAAACTTCTACAAATAATTATCACTGCGTTACTGGAAACTTTTTTTTATCTGACTAAAGTAGCAAGCGAGCACGCAGTCCACCTGATGGTGAGTGGTTACTGCCGCCCATGGATATCTGTAATCTACTACATACAGAACATGGGTTCCATCTGAAGTCAATCACAGATGCGTTGCTACTCCCGAGGACTAGGATGGTCGCCTCGTATAAAGTGTGCCGGCAGCCACACCCTTCTATCGAAACGCAAGGAATGCTTCACGTTAGAAATATGTGTGGCGGTGGTACCTCCCCGGTCGAACTACACTCGTTCTACCACCTTTAAAATGTCCAAGTACGAATCACACACCTCTGAGTACTTTATTTTCTTACGATGTTTTCCTTCACTGTACAGCAGTGATAACTAATTTCAAATACGCACATAATTTTAGAAGAATCGTTGGTACGTGCCTGGGATTTAAATCTCTGACCTCCCAATCTAAAAGGCAAGTTTCTACCATTAGGCAATCACCGCTCCACGTTTTTGCACAGTTTTTGTATTAATTTTACTTTTTTTATCTGACTGAAGTAGCAAATGAGCATGCATTCCACCTGATGGTAATTGGTCACTGTCGTCCATGGACATCTGTAATCAACGTCATACAGAAAATGGGTTCCATCTGAAGTCAATCACAGATGCGTTGCTACTCCCGAGGACTATGATGGTCGCCTGATGTAAAAATGTGCCGGCAACTGAAACGCAAGGAATGCTTCACGCTAGAAATCGGTATGGCGGTGGTATTTTGCGGTCGATCTACATTGGTTCTGTGACCTTGAAAATTACTTTCATCTTTCTTACCTTAATTTTGCACTTTCCAGTACCAAGTAGCATGCACCTGCAAGCCGTCATCACCGCAGTACGCCAGCGCTGATGATCCCGGACCCCCAGCTCCCGCGAAGACCGACACCCCCCCAGCGCTGCCCCCACGACCCCCTGCTAGTGTCCTCGCTACAAACAGACGGAATAATGGTGACTATTGATAACCTTCACTTATATCTTGCGTTGAAGTAATATGTTAAGCATAAACTAACCTACCCTAACCTAACCGAAATATGACGTCTACAGTTTTAACAAAACTACATGTGTTTGAAGTCTCATACAATATAAGCGAAGGCATTCCTCCCCTATATTATACATGACGGAGGGGGTGGTTCTTTTTCGCTCATCGTATCAGGATAACCTACTGTGGGCTCTGATAGGGAATGTTGGCACGAGAATAAATTGCAGACTTGATCACACAGTATATTGCCGAATTAACCTTGTTACAATCACTGAATTAATCAAACTAAATTAAGTAGGCAAGTAATCGTAGCACTAAGAACGCGGGATGATTTTAGAGTTGTCTGCTTCGGCCGACCGTCAACGATAGACTCAGGTGTCGGCCATTAAACTGGTACAACCCTAACTTCATCGAACGCCACTAGATGGCGCTGGCGTTCCGGTGTTGCCACAATACCGCCATTTCCGACATACATATATTATACGTAAAAACCTTCCTCGTGAATATCACTCGTATCTATTAAAAAAAACTGCATTAAAATCTGTACTGTAGTTTTAACAATCTTTGCATACATAGGAACAGAAAGCGCTAAGCGACTTTGTTTTGTACTGTGAAGTGATGAAATTAAAATAATGAAAATATATTATAAGGCCATTAACAGCAGCGTAGTCAAAGCTTATATTTTAATTTCTAAATATAAATATATAAATTAATATTCTAAATATATAAAATAGGATGGTAATGCTTAAAACAGTACGTTTAAATTAAAATTAATGAATTTTAAATTGTGTATAGTAGCGATTTATTATCGTTATATTGACTACCATCCATGGGGTACACCTGAATATTGTCACACTGCTGGGCACGGGTCTTCTCTCAGAATGAGAGAGTTTTAGGTCATAGTCCACCGCGCTGGCCAAGTGCGAATTGGTGGACTTCACACACCTCCGAGACATTTTTTTAAAAGAACTCTCGGGTGTGTAGGTTTCCTGCCGATGTTTTCCTTCATCGAAAAGCAGTGATAATTATTTTTTAATAAGCACATAAATCTGTGGTGCGTGTCTTTTTTATGCGATCGAAGTAGCAAACGAGCAGTCCACCTGATGGTTAGTGGTCACTGCCGCCCATGGACATCTGTAAGCAACATCATACAAAACATGGGTTCTGAAGTCAATCACAGATGCGTTGCTACTCCCGAGGCTATCACTGCTCTACCATTAGACTACCATCCACACCATCTACCTATTTTCACGAACAAATTTAATACTTTGCGCAGAAATTAAATAGCTTGAAAACGGAACAAAAAATCATTATCTTTTGAGGCTATGTACAGCCGCGACGGATTTCATACTAAGACAAATTAATTGTTACAGCAGTTAGAATTTAGTTAGGAACTCCATGAAATTAATTTTCCCATGAATTTCAAATTTAAATACTGGTTGGATTTGGCCGGAATTTGGCACATAGATAGTTTATAATATGGATTAACATATAGAATAGGATTTATATGTGATTGAAGCGAACGGAGCTGCGGAAATAAGCTAGTAATGGGTAATATTAGAAATTTTATCAATGTCTGTTTTTGAAATGAATGAAAAAAATATGAAAATTTCAAGATGTGGAATGAGCTTCCTCCGGGGCGCTATGACATGGGGCTCTTCAAGAAAGGTGTAAAAAGAGCTCTCCTCCAAAGCCGGCGATGCATTGGCGACTCCCCTGGTGTTGCAAATGTCCATAGGCGACGGTAACTGCTTTCCATCAGGTGGTCCGTCAGCCTTATCGTTAGGTCTAACTATAAAAATAATGGTATCAAAACAAAACTACTGAATTTTATTTTAAATATTTTTTTAAACACGCTTTCTACAATCTACATTCATAGTCTCACACTAGTAGGATTTTCTCCTGTGTCGTGGGTGCCATAGACACAAGACGAATACACAAACACCCAGAAACCAGAACATGAATATAAACTCATCATTCAGATATCTGTCTGGCCGGGAATCGAACCCGGGACCCATTGCGCATCCGATCGCTATGTTCGCTACGCTTCGCCACGCGGGTCGTCGTCGTTACATACTCGTATTTATAGTCCGTTTCTTAATGAAATATTAAGTCTTTTTCATTTATATACATCTACTTTTTTAAAAACAATTAGGACTAAGTTTTTTTAACCGCATGTGAACCGCGGGATACATGAATTATTAATCCGATTCTCATCTTCATGACACATACATTTTCGAATAAAAAATAATTTTATAAAAATAATATCTTAATGCGCGGTTTTTACAAGTTTCACTGCTTAAATTTAAAATGATAAATATTCATAATAACAAAAAATCATTACATATACTTATCGCTTCTAACTAGATCATTTTATTTTATGCAAGGTTCCGGCCAATTAAGAACCAGTACAATAAATAAAGAATCGGCCAAGTGCGAGACGGACTCGCGCACTAATTCCGTACATTAATAACAAAAAAATCATTACATATACTTATCGCTTCTAAATAGATCATTGTATTTTTTGCAAGTTTCCGGGCAATTAAGAAAACCAGTACAATAAATAAAGAATCGGCCAAGTGCGAGACGGACTCGCGCACTAATTCCGTACCATTATATATAAATTAATTTCAAGGTGGTAGAACCAGTGTAGTTCGACCAGGGAAGTACCACCGCCACGTTCCTAGGGTGAAGCATTTCTTGCGTTTCGATAGAAGGGTGTGGTTGCCGGCACACTTTCACATGAGGCGACCATCATAGTCCTCGGGAGTAGCAACGCATCTGTGATTGACTTCAGATGGAATCCATGTTCTGTATAAAGTTGATTACAGATGTCGCAGGGCGGCAGTGACCACTTACCATCAGGTGGACTGCATGCTCGTTTGCTACTTCAGTGAAATAAAAAAAAACGTGAAAATAATCGTGTTTGATAAAAAAATATAACTGCAATAGTTAATGTAATGTAATTACGTTTTGTGTATAGGAGCCCTCCTGAAATGTTTGATTTTAATTTAACTAGGCACACGTCGCAACGGTACAAATTTGACCGTAATTTAAACTAATAAACTAAACTTCATATTTTCCAAAGTAGCGCGAAAATTGTAGTAATTTTCAAGTTAATTTGAACGCACCCGTTAAAGGTAAAAAGAGGTTAATAACTAAGCTGCATTTAAAAGCAATAGCGGGTATTTTGACAAAGACAAGTGTCATTTTTGACGTTACGTGTTTTTATAGTAAGACATTATTGTTCTATTAAGTTTATTATTTATATGTGTCAAATGCAAGGTAGTGTGTGTAATGTGTTTTTAGTCGATTTTATGTAAGTTTCATGCACTATTTGAAAAATATATTATCTTTGCATAATCCTTCTCTACATCAACTATAACGTGCGTAATTTCATACTCCTCCGTTTGCGGCAAGTATCTTAGAAACGGATCGCAAGTTTTTGCTGCACGTATTAATATATAGATTATATATTTTAAAAGTGAAAATATAAGTAAATATTCTGTAAATATTTGAAGCGTAGTCGTTAAAAATATCGAGCAAAAATTTGACGTTTTTTGAAATTTGTATTGGATTTCGTTTGTTGTATGTATTAAATAAGTATTTTATTCTGTTCTTGTATTTGTTGCTATAGCCGTATAGTGGCAACAGAAATACATCTGTAAAATTGTTATCTAGCTACTAGTTGAATCCCGCAGCTTCGCCCGCGTTAGTAAAAATCGATTGCCCCGTGGGAATAAGATATTTTCCCACAGTATAAAGTAGCCTATATGTTAATCCAGAGTATCAGTTAACTCCCTATCAAATATTATGAAAATCGCTCCAGCCGTTCAGACGTAAAGAAGTAACAAACATACACACTCACAAACTTTCGCCTTTATATTATTAAGTACTAGTTGAACCCCGCAGCTTCCCTCCGTTAAAAAGTCGATGTATCGATTGTCCCATGGGAATAAGATATTTTCCCACAGTATAAAGTAGCCTATATGTTAATCCAGAGTATCAGTTAACTCCCTATCAAATATTACGAAAATCGCTCCAGCCCTTTACACGTGAAGAAGTAACAAACATACACACTCACAAACTTTCGCCTTTATAATATTAGTATGAAGTATGGTCATGAGATACCTGGTGATAGACAGACAAACATACGGAGAGCGGTCTTAGTAATATGGTTCCGATTTTACTATTTGAATATGGAACCCTAATGATCGTTACAAAAAGCGCGGGATGTCATTGACCAACATAATAAAACATGGTCGCCATTGCGATGCGAAATGTCAAAAGATGTATAAGTGAATAATAGATGAAAATTTCCCACGAAATCTTTGCAACTTTGTGGGATTTGTAAAGATACCGAAATCAAGTGTAGATGTACAATGGAGGGCTACCTGTCACGTTTTGTAATACCTGTCGAAATTTACAATGAAGGTACCAACTGAAAAAAATAACCCAAAATGGCCGAATTTATTTTAATGTGTTTGAATAAAGAATGTGTTCTAAAAATGTTTTTTTTGTTACTTGTGCACTCATTGATATATCATTGATTTGACGACCCGCGTGGCGGAGCGGTTACCATACCGGTCTGACGCACAATGGGTCCCGGGTTCGATTCCCGGCCAGACAGGTATCTGAATGGTAAGTTTAGATTTATGTTCTGGGTCTGGGTGTTTTTGTATTCTAGTGTGTAACTACGGGTATAGAAAATCCTAGTGTGGGACTACGAGTATACAAAGCGTGTGAAAGCGTGTTTAATTGATAATAATTTGACACAAGTCTAAATTATATTCTTCGGTTCTTTATTACATTTATTTATAAACCAACTTATATACTCACCAAGAATTGATTATGAACAATGTAATTTCCAAATACATTAGACATACATTTTTGATAAAAAAAATAATATATGAACCTAACGGTACAAAATACAGCCATTTTGTTTTTTTTGTCAGATTCTTTAGTCCTCGTATGACGGAGTCAAAAACACAACTTTGTAATTTCCCCTGTATTTCACCTTGTCAATTGTAATCTTACCAATAAAATAAAAGCTTTTAAAATCATAATCGTTTACATTAAAAAAATGTAAACTGAATAATATTCGTATAGATTCTTTTGTTACTTTTTTTTCAACGCGTCAATTCTATACAGCCATTTCCAAAACATCTAATACGCATGGCTTACCTGTTTATGTGAATACACAAAATCCATATGCATTCCACGTAAATCGTACAATTTAAGCCCTTTTACCTGGACGCTATTGCGTCTGCGCGGTCGGCCATTGTAATTCATAACCTAGTCAGCCCGTAGCTTGATAAATAAATCTAATTTACAAAATATTAACATAATAACCACGATTTTAATGTCAATGTGTTCGCTAATAACCAAAATCCAGTGTTTAAAGTGCTTTAAATGTAGTATTTAGTGTAAATAACTAATATTTCTTCGACTTTACGACTTCGTACACAAAGGAGGGAAATTTTATACAACGACAATAATTATATTTCATTCAGTGGAAAATAATTAAGTACTGCCTTTATAGTAATTAGCTACACAGTAAATTGTCCTTCGAGAAATGTAAATAGAAGTGTTGTTTTTAAGGGGTCATTGTTCCTTTGAAGAGAATATCGATTTTATTATATGGCGCGCAATTCAAACTTGGCTGTACAATGTTGTTGACTTTTGCCGTGATAAACTATATTTGGCGGTAAATTAGCTGGAAGTTAACGATATTTTTTTAATTTTAATGGTGCGTTCGGATAATTGTTGTTAATTTAATGCTGTGGAAAGTGAGTTATTCCAGTTTTAATGGATTAAAAATATATGTTGTGTTAAGTTTAAACGTTTTTAATATGATGACATCTTTTTAATTTATGCAATTTTATTAAAATAACAATACGTGAAAGTACAATGCGGTGTGTTCACAGACTAAAACGTGTTGTTTTTAAAGATGCTTTCATAAATATAAAACAAAAAGTGTAATGGAATTTAAAAAATGCGTAAATTGTGATATGCGAATCTGTGCGTACTCAAATTCAAAATAATAAAATAAAAAGGCTATGCAAACGTGCGTTATGCAAGTACTACAGTACCAGGTGTCGACAGCTACGCAGCAGTCGACAATAGCAGCAGATGTCGCACAACACTATGTCCCGCCGCCGCCATATTTTGGTAACTTTTTTTTTAAATTTACCTGGGTTTAAAATGTAAACTACCATATTACATTTATTTCAAAATACCCTACTTTTTATATATTTTTTACACTATTTTTAATTTACCTGGGTTTAAAATTTAAATTTAAATTTATATTACAGTTATTTTAAAATTACCTAATTTTTTATATAAGGCCTATAGGAACTTTTAAAATAGGTAGTTTTTTTTAGCTTATTTTAGTACTTTTATTTTATTAAAGATAATTTCAGACTTGTCTAAGAAATACTGTAGCAATAAGATAGAAATAGTTCATGGAGTGTTGTCGGCAGGAATTCATTTTAGATAGAAAAAAATGCCCATAGCCTGGGAATTCCTTCCAAACCTAGTTCCTCTATATTTTTCTAGACCGCTTACCTTTATGACCTTAGGATAAAAGGGTCCGAAAAAATAAGCAGAAACCGACGTCCACGCACCGCTGAGGATGGCCACCGCGGGGTTTTAGTGAGGTAAAAATCCCACATAACCTGGCGTTGCTCCCACGGCGTTGGGTACCTTTTGAAGGTTTCCCCCTCGATAACAAAAAAAAAAAGATCAAATGCATGTTTTACGATTCTATAAACAGACAAACATTAATTTCTACAAAGATTCATTTTTGCTAATATAAGGTTCAAGAAAAGCGAAAAAGATGCCATTTTACATTCATAACAAGCGACGGAATGCAGTCGCTCTCATGGTTATTTGCAACATCATAACGGCCGGCGCACATATGACAGAGCGCAGTGCAGAGCATGCCCGCGAAATTTTCTAAACGAATCACACATCGTCATCGTCAACCCATTATTGTCCCACTGCTGGGCACGGGTCTTCTCTCAGAATGAGAGAGTTTAGGCCATAGTCCACCGCGCTGGCCAAGTGCGAATTGGTGGACTTCACACACCTCAGAGAACTTTTTTTTTTTAAAGACCTCTCGGGTGTGTAGGTTTCCTCACGATGTTTTCCTTCACCGAAAAGCAGTGATAATTAATGTATAATAGGCACATAAATCAGTGGTGCGTGCCTGGGTTTGAACCTCGGACCTCCCGATTGAGAAGGCAAGTGTCAACCATTAGGCTATCACTGCTCTATTCGAATCACACACTAGCCGAAATTCGCGCAAATTAGTACTCGCGGAGTAGCCCGTAGTGCGCTCGGCCGCGCACCTGCGCGCTTTCGCATGTGGTCCCTTCCATGCTCCTCAGAAATAAATTGCTGGTATTTAATTTTGGATATTATTTCTAAAGGGACAATGACGATAATAGTTTGACAGTGAAAAATGCTATGCGCTGCGCTCCGTCATATATGCGCCGGCCCTTAGAGTCGATGTATCGGCTTAAAAAGCGCTCTTTTTACACCTATCTTGAAGACTCACATAACTCCGGGAATACCTCATGAGGAAGTTCATTCCACGTCTTTGCACTTGCATTCCACGTCCTTAGAAAGCCGGCGATGACACATGCAACGGTGACCACTTCTCAGGAAGTCCGTCTGCTTGAAATTAATGATAAGGTTTAACTATTAAAACGTGGAGGCTGGATTTTCAGAACGAATGAAACATTTTGAATGGCTGATGCTCTTGAAAATTCTTGCACAATATTGGCCCGGAGCTATGTGAGGTTCGAGGTTCAAACCCAGGCACGCACCAATGATTTGACCACACACCCGAGAGTTCTTTAAAAAAAAGTCCACAAGTGTGAAGTCCACCAATTCGCATTTGGCTAGCGCGGTGGACTATGGCCTAAAACTCTCTAATTCCGACAGAAGACCCGTGCCCAGCAATAAGTTGACGATGATGCAAATATGCAAAGCATATAATTCGATATCTAGTAATAAGCTAACATTAGCAACTGTAATGGTGCTGCCACATCGCTGTTTAAAAATGTTTACAAACGTTAGTTAATAAATGTATTAGTGTTAGAAAATGTTTGTAAACATTTTTAAACAGCAGTGTGGCAGCACCCTAAGTAAGCATTTTGTTCACTGAATGTCGCTCAACGCGTCTACAGAAATTTTCAATTCAAATCTATTTTCTACAAGGTTTTCATAAATACAATGACTAGCCGTCTTCCCTTCGACATGGTTTAATTAAACAAAAGCCCTCAAACAGTGTTGAGGTCACACGGCTTTGTTTGCACATTGCAAAAGATTTTTAAACGTTTCGACAGAATTACATTTTCGTATGACGGAAGTTGTAAAAGAAAACACTAATAATATTTTAAATAATATTTTTTATATCAATGTGTTTTTGGTCATTTTTTGAAGTAATTGTGAATTATCTTTTAAAAATGAAATAGAAGAAAAGTACTTCATTGTCTGCTTATTATTAATCATATTAATTAAATTAACATATGAATTACAATTTTTAATATCAGTTTCTTCATTTAGTACTTATTATTTAAATAATTATATTGATAAAGAGTAATTATATCATTATTATTTAATTATTATAGAACCGTTCTTGGTTCGCAACTGAAGACACAACTCGAAACAAAAATACAAAAACAAAATTTGTGAGAATCATCTTTCATGATTTAAGTCACCTACTTGTACAATTGTACATCCTTCCACCTACGCAAGATATGCGTTACGCTAGAAATCGTCCCTGTAGTTCCGGGATCAGAATAGGGCTACGGTATCCCCTGCCTCTCATAAGAGGCGACTTAAAGAGTGCTTCCGGTGTTGCGTGGGAGTTTTAACCGTCCAGCCAGGCGATCCCGGGAAGGACGGCGATATGCGTGGTCGCATAATGTCGTAAAGACTAGACGGGGCGGTGGGCCCAGCTGCCCATCTGGGACAAGCCCGATGGGGCAACGCGCTCAGAGGATTCCGGTTATGTTCGTTTGGAGATCCCGGAGCCCTCTTTTTATCGCCGAGGGCGGCCACCGGGGCGTTTTTGTGCGGTAAAAATCCCATGTAACCCTGCGTCGCTCCCGTGGCCTCGGGTACCTTTTGAAGGTTTCCTCCTCGGGAACAAAAAAAACGAAATAGGTGTAACATTGGTACCTACTCCGTCAAATCACACTTTAATTTCTGTTTATCAAAATGTTCAACAAAACAAAAAAAAATAGTTTTACTTACAACTTAATGTCCTTATTGTTCCTGTGATACACTACCTACCAACCAGCATTGATTCCTAATAAAATTTTTAACTATAAACAAGCACAAACACAAAAACACTATGGACTCAATCCAAGGCTCATTAACTGCAATGTCGGAATTGTTTACATCCAAGATGGAAGAGTTCCAAAAACAGCTACAGCAAACATCTACAACACCATCTACATCAGCACTTGCAACTGATTTTGCAGCCTTCCGACTCTTCGTGTTATCTGCTCTGGACACCGTGCAAAAACAAATAGAATTTGTTGTTCGCCAAATGGAGCGCCTTGATATGAGGAGTAGGCGCAAGATATTACTCTTCCATGGTGTGCCTGAAGGAAAAGATGAAGCAGCCAGTGTCACCGTCACAAATCTGGTCTCGAGTAAGTTGAAGATCTCAGATTTTTCATCGAGCTGCTTAAGCCGGTGTCACCGCTTGGGACGTCCCACGGAGAATCGGCCCAGACCCTTACTCATCAAATTTAGGGAGATCTCAATGAGAGATAAAGTTTGGTTCGCCAAATCTAAATTTAAGGGTACTGGCGTCACGCAATCGGAGTTCCTGACCAAGAGCCGCCACAGTATCTTCATGCGGGCTAGACAAATCTTTGGTGTCACCAAGTGCTGGACACGTGATGGTGTCATCAATGTGATGGCTCCGGATGGATCACACCACCAGGTGGAGTGCTTGGCGGATCTCGAGGCTATACCTAGTACGCCGGCACCTGCCTCTGCGCTGCAGACAGTCCCAGGTTCAAGTAAGCCCCATGATGTGAAAGAAGTTACTCGCTCTAAGCGACCGCATAAAAATATAAACAAGTAGTTGTGTAACTTTCTTGTACGTCTTCTTTTGTGTTTTTCTATTTATTATTTTCTCCATTCTTTCGACTGTCTCACTTATAATATTTGCTGCCGATTGTCTACTTTTTTCTGTTTTTATCTCCCAATCCTAGTATGTTAGTATTTATCTATGTCCAGTGTAAAGAAGTTGTTACTTATATTTGTTTACTAGTTTTGTAATCGCGGTAGTATAATATTTATTATTTATTAATCACCCTATTATTTAGCTTTTATGAACATTTGTTTACATCAGTCGCGACAGTCATCGATGACAATTCTCTTATTGACAATGACAACTGTCAAATTAAATTGTGAAAATCCCTGGATTCCCGCGTTTTTGCCCCTTCTGACAATGGATAAAAGATAGTCATGTTTAAAATTGTGTAGTATAAGTCTTGAGAGTTTAATATTTAAGACTTATTTTTCGTTGTTTTTGTGTTTAGTTGTTTAGTTGTTACGCCTTTGAGTTTGTATAATATTATTATTTTTGATTTCTTTCTATACTGCTGGTGGGTAGGAGTTAAAGTAAGATATTTATTTATTTAGGTCCTTTTTTACTTTTATTTTAGCTTATATTTACATATTAAACATATCACATATTTTTTTTTTTAACCTATTTATATTAAATAGGACAAACTAGATTATAATATATTTTAGTATTTATTATCATTGTTTCTTGTGTATCATGTTATCGGATGATAGCAATGAGCTCCCACAGTTTTTCTCTTCTGCCTCCGACGGATTAAGTAGTAATGACAGCTTTGAAAGTATTCCTCCATTGAACGTGACGTTAGATTCTTACTTCTCAGATGTACTGAAAAATTTTAATGTTGTCCATATAAATGCACAGAGCATTCCGGCACATTACCCCGATTTATTGTCAACATTTGATAGCGCACATATTCATGCTATTTTAATTTCGGAATCATGGCTCAAGCCATGTCTTTCATCTACAGCCTACTCGCTTCCTGGGTTTCATTTAATCCGGAATGACCGCACTGTTCGGGGCGGTGGGGGAGTTGCAATTTACCTTCGTTCCCATATTCCGTTTTCAATCATAAGTATGTCACAGCAGGGTGTTTCTGGGAACGAATCTGAACATCTTTTTCTGGAGGTCCATCTTTCAAGTGCCAAACTACTTCTTGGCGCTTTTTATAGCCCTTCACTCAGCATCGACTACTTCGCCTGCTTAGACAAACTGCTTGAAGACCATTGTCCTCTTTTCGACCACACAATTATTATGGGTGATTTTAACACTTGTCTAATCAAGCAGGATGTCAGATCTCATAGGTTACAATCCTTAGTTGATGCTGCTAATCTACATATACTACCTCTCAGTGCAACACACTTCTTTCCAAACTGTGACCCGTCTCTGCTTGATCTAATGATTGTATCATCATTGGATCACGTTGCAAAGTATGGTCAGTGTGCTGCAGAGGGCTTCTCATACCATGACCTTCTTTATTTGTCTTATAAAATCCGACCTCCAAAAGCTAAGTCAAAAATTCTATTACAGCGTAATTTTAGTGGGATGGAACTTCAAAAACTTCGAAGTGATGCTATTCGCATTGATTGGAGTGTCATAGGAAGTGCGTGTACTGTTGACGAACAAGTGGCAATCTTTAACTCTCTATTGGTACAATTGTATGACTTGCACGCCCCTGTTCGTCCAGTTCGTATACGCCATCCACCAGCCCCATGGCTTACTGACGAGGTAAAAAGTCTCATAAATAAGAAAAATTTGGCTAAGTCGAAGTATAAATCAGATGCTTCTGAAGTTAATCTTGAACGGTACAAATACGCAAGAAATCGCTGCAATATGATGTGTAGAGATTTACAACGACGCCATATTCATAAATCTGTTCACAATGAAGACCCAAGTAGGGTATGGAAATTTCTTAAAACTTTAGGAGTTGGGAAATCACCAAAAAGTTCTCTTCCACACAATTTGGACTTAAACAATTTAAATTGTCACTTTTCTGTCACGTCTTGCATTGATAGCGAAACCAAAGCAAAAACTTTGAATCACCTTTCACGTATTCCCAATCCAAATACTTCTTTATTTTCATTTAGTCAATTCTCCGATCGTGATGTTGAGAGTGCAATACTATCCATACCATCTAATGCGGTCGGTAGTGATTGCATTAGCCGTAACATGATTCTCCCTCTCCTTGACATACTGCTTCCGGTTATTACGTGCATCCTAAATAGTTCTATCCGTGATAACTCTTTCCCATCTTCCTGGAAAGACGCTCATGTAATTCCTTTACCCAAGAAATCCAATCCTTCCGATGTCGTCCATTTCAGACCCATTTCCATACTTCCATTCCTATCTAAAGTCCTCGAGCGCCTTATACATAAACAACTTAGCTCCTTTGTTTCCACTCACGCCCTATTAAATCCTTTGCAATCCGGTTTCCGTCCAGGTCATAGTACGGCTACTGCCTTGCTAAAAATCACAGACGACATACGCATGGGCATGGACAGTCAGCAGTTAACAGTGCTGACGCTACTAGATTTCAGTAACGCCTTTAACGCTGTAGATTTTGATGTCCTATTAGGGGTATTGCGTTCTCTCCACATATCTCCGACGGCAATCGACTGGTTTCATAGTTACTTGTACGGGCGCCGGCAGCGTATTCAAATAGATGACAAATTCTCTGACTGGTCAAATACGACTGCTGGTGTACCACAAGGTGGCGTGTTGTCTCCTCTCCTCTTTGCCATTTTCATTAATTCAATTAGTCTCCACCTCACTTCTCTCTACCATCTATATGCGGACGATTTACAAATCTACAGTCATACATCTTTGAACAACTTGCACAGTGCCATCATGAAAACTAATGCGGATCTGAGTTATATTTCGACTTGGAGTAAAACCTATGGCCTTAAACTAAACGCTTCGAAATCTCAGGCGATCATCATCGGAAGTTCGCGACTGATCTCTAAGATCGAGTGGCCCCAGTTACCACCGATTATTCTCGAAAATGTAACCATCCCCTACAGCAGCACAGTTAAAAATCTTGGCATCTACATGGACCAACATCTTTCATGGATCCCACAGATCACAGAGGTCAGCAAGAAGCTGTTTGCTTCGGTAGGCTCTCTTCGAAGATTAAAAAATGTATTACCCATTCCCACGAAAATTACGCTTGCTCAATCTCTACTTCTACCTATACTTGACTATGCTGATGTGTGCTACCCCGACATTACTGAAGAGCAATTAAATAAACTTGAGCGTCTCCAAAACTTATGTATAAGGTTCATATTTGGTTTGCGAAAATATGACCACGTCTCAGAATATCGCGCTAAACTCAAGTGGCTCCCAATTCGCCTTCGCCGAAATGCTCATATTCTGTCTCTTCTTTACTGCATATTATTTAATCCGATTTCTCCTCCATACCTCAAACAACGTTTCCAGTTTCTTCACCTTTCCCACGATCGATTCCTTCGCTCTTCTAAAAACCTTGCTCTATATACTCCTTCCCATTCCACTTCTTTTTACAAGAACTCCTTTTCTGTCCTAGCTGTCCGTCTCTGGAACTCTCTTCCCTTTTCTATACGTAACGCACAATCCCTATACTCCTTTAAAAATCTCGTTAAATCTTATTACCTTCAGCTCTAACTTACCTTTTCTCTTCTTTAAATATAATCTCCTACTGTATTCCGTCTTTTTATCGTATGCTGTCCTTCTCCTATTGCTTCATTGCTATCGTTAAATTAAATTATTCCTTAACTCTGTTTCATCTTTTACCTAAAACTTACTTATTGCACCTAACCTATTCTTCTATTTACCACTTACTCTAACTCCATACCTTTAGGTTGTCTGGAAGAAATCGCTGTTTAGCGATAAGACCGCCTTTTGTATTGTTTTTATTTTGTATGTTTTTTTTTGTTATCTATACTTTCTGGGTACAATAAAGAGTATTATTATTATTATTATTCAACAACCCCACTCTTCAAGTTTTACCTTCTTTCAAACCGCATATTCGATATACCATTCGAAATTTTACAATACTTAATCTCTTATTACCCCATCTTCCAGCATCAGTGGGTTGCAACGGCAACGAGACGGGTTGCCGTCGCCGCAAGTACGCGTGGTGGTGTGTGGGGTGCGGGGCGTTGGCCGCAGCGCTGGGTGGCTTGCTGGCCGCCCAGCATATCCTGCTGCGGGCGTACACCGCGTCTCCTCAGCACTTGGAGACTGTACCGGCTGCTGTACCCGCTGCTATGGTAAGTCTTCATGTTTCTTCACTGGTTCTTCTCAGGGCGTTCAGAATATACTGCATTTTTGACAGCTGTGGCGACCTCCCGCAACTCGTCAAGAGATGGCGCTACTAGCATTCTGAAACACGCTGTCGAAGTATTCTCAATACTGCATTTATACAAGTTCCGAACTGACTGTCGGAGCACGACCGCTCCCCAGGCATGATCACATAGCCGCGAGATCTCCCTTTGCCAAACCGCTATGGTGAGTTTTCTATGACTTCTATGATTCTTCATGGAAGCTTTGGACCTGGGTGACTTTGGCTACCAGGAGACAGTGCCAGCTGCTTTGCCCGCTGCTATCCTGAGTTGTTTTTTTGATTCCCCTAGATTCTACAGGATGTTCCGTTAGAAGCTGTCCTGGACGACTTGCTGGCTGCCTTCCCTTTAGACTGAATGGCATTCAGATTTTCATATGATTCTGGCTGCTATGTTGAGTAGTCTTCTAATATTCTTCTAGAATCTTCGGGATGTTTCGTTAGGAACAGTCTTTTCTAGATGTTTAGGTTCCTCCACTCTTAGCAGAACTGTGCAGTACCAGTACGCGTGGTGGTGTGTGGAGTGGCTGGCTGCCTAGCATAACCTCCTGCTGAATGGCATTCATTTTCGTATGATTCTGGCTGCTATGGTGAGTAGGCTTCTAAGATTCTTCTAGAATCTTCAGGATGTTTCCTTGGGAACAGTATTCTCTAGGTGTCTAGGTTCCTCCACTCTCCACTGGTACTGCCAGTACGCGTGGCGGTGTGTGGGGTGCGGAGCAGGCTGTTTAGCATAACCTCCTGCTGAATGGCATTCAGATTTTCGTATGAGTCTTTCTGCTATGGAGAGTAGTCTTCTAAGATTCTTCTAGAATCTTCAGGATGTTTCGTTGGGAACGGACTTCTCTAGGTTTTTAGTTTCATCCACTCTTAGCAGAACTGTGCAGTACCAGTACGCGTGGCGGTGTGTGGGGTGCGGGGCAGGCTGCTTAGCATAACCGGTTTGCACGGTCTTTCCTACCACGCACGTGCAAGCTGTGGAATGAGCTTCCTCCTGACGTATTCCCAGAGCGCTATGACATGGGGCTCTTCAAGAAAGGTGCAAAAAGAGCTCTCCTTCAAGGCCGGCGATGCATTGGCGACTCCTCTGGTGTTGCAAATGTCCATAGGCGACGGTAACCACTTTCCATCAGGTGGCCCGTCTGCCTTATCGTTAGGTACAAATATAAAAAAAAAATAACCTCCTGCTGAATGGCATTCAGATTTTCGTAAGATTCTGGCTGCTATGGTGAGTAGTCTTCTAAGATTCTTCTAGAATGTTCAGGATGTTTCGTTGGGAACAGTTTTCTCTAGGTGTTTAGGTTCCCTGACATTTTGTAACGCAAGGTATTTTTTTCTTTTTCAGTTGGTATTGACCGGAGTATGTATAATGAGCCTGGCGCGTCGGAGGAATCGATACAGCTATATGGTAAGAAAAGTATGTCGCTTTAAGATATTTTATATATCCTTCATATATCGTTCATTATTTTTTTACCTGATTGAAGTAGCAAACGAGCATGCACTGACCTGATGGTAAGTGGTCACAGCCTGTGGACATCGGTGAGTAATCAAATAGAACATGGGTTCTATCTGAAGTCAATCACAGATGCGTTGCTACTGAGGACTATGATGGTCGTCTCATATAAAAGTGTGCCGGCACTTACCATTAGCTAACCAGCATGCTCGTTTCCTTAACCTTATAAATAAATTCAGAGCCTGGGTTATATAAGTCCTGTCCCTGTAGTTCCGGGACCAGAATGGGGCTACGGTATCCCCTGCCTGTCGTAAGAAACGACTAAAAGGGACTTCCGGGGGTAAACGCCAAGAGGTTAGCATCAACCGGGGAAGTGCTCAAAAGGGGCATTGCGCTCGGAGGACTCCGGTTATGTTCCGTTGGAGATCCCGGAGTCCTCCATGTAGCGCTGAGGACGGCCACCTGGGGGCTTTAGTGAGGTAATAATAAAAATAATAATAATAATCGTTTATTTCCATCACAAATACATAAAGGGTGTAGCGGCAGTGCAAGTACCGCACAATATTTATTTTTTTACTACCCCCGGCTATGGTAACAATGACTTGCATCAAGTACCAACATAACATTTATTATGCAACTACCCCCGGCTATGGTTACAATGATATTTACAAAATTTAGGTGCATTTATAAGGTAAAGTAAGGTAAGGTAAAAATCCAATATAACTCGGCGTTGCACCCACGGCGGCAGGTACCTTTTAAAGGTCTCCCCCTCGATAACAAAAAACTATTCTATAAGTCGAGTATTGATCAATATAAACATTATTACAGATAAAAGTAGTTGGTGCTTGCTGCCTTGTGTGCGCTCTTATGTGTGTGTTGGTGACCATTACAACAACTGTCATACATATGAACAGGTAAGTGTTATTTTATTTAACTCTCGTGAACCCATTACAGGGTTACCAAGTCTCAAAAATGTATTCCCTTAACGCCTTCACGAAAAACCCCATAATGAATTATTAATTGGAATCTGGATCTTCGTGGCAACCTGACCTGACGACGAAAAAAAAAAGGTCTTCGGGTGTAGTGCATGACCTTTTTTTTTTCGTCGTGAAGCATGATTATATAGAGATTTCCCTTTAAAAACACCAATATGTTGAAGTTATAAAAACCCTGAAAATACCCCTAAATAATTTACACCCCTAAAAATCCCTATCCTGCTTAATTATCCCCTAAATTTGGGGGAAAACCCCTAAGTTGGGAACCCTGACCCATTATTATAAACACCGATAACGCATCACTAATAGCCCCATACTAGGATTTTCTCTTAGAACAAAAATCTATATATTAATACGTGAAGGAAAAACTTGTGGTCCGTTTTTAAGATTTGCCGACGGAGGAGAATGAAATTACGCACGGTTATAGTTGATGTAGAGAAGGATTACGCAATGCTAATATTTATTTCTGGTCCACCAATTCGCACTTGGCCAGCGTGGTGGACTATGGCCTAAACTCTTTCATTCTGAGAGGAGACCCGTGCCCAGCAGCGGGACAATAATGGGTTGACGATGAATACTTTTTCAAATAATGCATAAAACATACATAAAAGTAACTAATAACACATAACACACGCTACCGTGCACTTTTTATTTATTTATTTATTAATTTAAATCTTCAGAAAACTTAGAGCTAGAAAATACATACAAGTTTTCGCAAATAGTACATTGTCTTACTTGTCACAAACACATACATAATAAAAAAAATGTGTGCGTGTACTAGCGTACACTCGTAAGAAGTGAAACTTCTTTATGACGTTATTTTTCAAAAAATTATTTACTATAGGCAACTTTACAGAAATTGGTTAAATAAAGTTAAATTAGATAAAGTTTAATAAAAGGCTTTTATTAAACTTTATCTAATAATCTAATCTATAATAATCTATCTAATATCACGCGTGGTAGGGATAAGAAAAAGATGGCGCGTAACGAAAAAATGTTACACTAAATTTTTTTCCAACCCCGATAAAGAAGTTTCACTTCAAAAATGGTTATATCAAAATGCGAATGCCTTTCCAGGTTGCAGACCCTCAAATTCTGTGAGTACACGAAGCTGGCCAGGTCCTGCACTTGCTACTCCATGTCGCCGGACTCCCAGCACAGCGGCTCTGACGATGACGGTGCGTCACTCTTCAACAAGTTCTATAGTTTGTAAAGACGAAGCAGATTTCACCACTCTGGACTTACCTTTCCGTTCCTCCTGGACAGTAAAGCCTGCTTTCTGCAGTTTAATTTCTTATAAATCAACTTATCGCGGTAGTTATCGTGTGTTTTTCACAAACAAAACAATGTGTTTTCATTAAGTAAAATAATCTAAATTATTTTGACAACATGTTCTCGTGTGTTCTCATCAAGCAAGACAATTTAGAGAACTTGGCTACACGCTTCACGTGTTTACATGAATCAAAACAATTTAGAGAACTTGGCAACACGCCGTCGCGTGTTTTAACTAAACAAAATAATTTAAGAAATTTAGCATCACGCCGTCGCGTGTTTTCATTAAGCAAGACAAATTAGAGAACTTGGCAACACGCCGTCGCGTGTTTTCATTAAGCAAGACAATTTAGAGAACTTGGTAACACGCCGTCGCTTGTTTTCATCAAGTAAGACAATTTAGAGAACTTGGCAACACGCCCTCGCGTGTTTTTACTAAGCAAAATAATTTAGAGAACTGGGCAACAGGCTGTCGCGTGTTTTCATCAAGCAAGACAATTGAGAGAACTTCGCAACACGCCGTCGCGTGTTTTTACTAAGCAAAATAATTTAGACCACTTGGAAACACGCTGTCGCGTGTTTTTACTAAGCAAAATAATTTAGAGAATTTGGTAACATGCTGTCGCGTGTTTTCATTAAGTAAAACAATTTAGAGAACTTGGCAACACGCCGTCGCGTGTTTTCATTAAGTAAAACAATTTAGAGAACTTGGCAACACGCCGTCGCGTGTTTTTATTTTATCCTTTATTTTACTTCACGAGTGTATGATACGCGTAAACCTTACTTATTAAATTTCCTCCAACAGTCCGCTGTGTGTTCGAGGGTGTGACAGACTGCGGGGTGGTCCACGGCGCGCTGTACTGGTGTCTCCGCGGAGTGTTCGCACTGTCCGTCTCCGCTGTGCTGGTCTGCATCTTCAGCTGTATGCTGGCTTACCAGCTGCTCAGGTGAGATATTTTTTTTTTTATTTGGTTCACAAACATCAAATTTGGAGGATATAGATATAGCGTTCATTCTGATAACAGTGAACACAACTTACAAAAAATATAGAATAACACTTAACAAACTAATATACAAGCTAGCTTAAAATTAACTTATGAATACGCAATTTAGCTGAGATTAACGAACCATGAAATATATCGAAGGACCTGGAAATGCCATTGTACGCTGATAGCATTCGATACATTGGACAATGTTCGCCAACGTAAGTCCGACAATGAGGCAGATGAAAAGTCTTTCTGTTATTTATCCGACTACCAGATCGTGGTATTTCAATATTAATTTTATTAAGGAAGTCCTCACAAAGCACCATGCTATAATTTTAAAAAGCAGTAAAATATCAAAAATTTCCCGACGCGTCCGTAACGATTTCATATTGTAAAAAATTAATCTGCTTTCATAAGAGTGCAATTGTTTGCACTTATTGTTAATGTAAGATAATTGATAGATAGCGAAGGAAGACGCCGAACCCCTGAACCGCTGAACCCCATCGGAGAAGGAACCGCCCCAGTAGTTCCGGGATTAGAATAGGGCTACAGTATCGTTATGACATGGGGCTCTTCAAAAAAGGTGCGAAAAGAGCTCTCCTTCAAAGCCGGCGATGCATTGGCGACTCCTCTGGTGTTGCGAATGTCCATAGGCGACGGTGACTACTTTCCATCAGGTAGCCCGTCTGCCTTATTGTTAGGTTTACGTATAAAAAAAAAATCCCCTGCCTGTCGTAAGAGGCGACTAAAAGGGGCTTCCGGGGTTGCGGGCGGCTAGAGTGGGAGCTCGAACCGTTCGTTCCCTTCGATCCCACGAAGGACGGCGGTCTGTGTGGTCGCATACCGTCGTAAACACCAGACGGAGCGGTGGGTTCAGCCGCCCATGAGTGAGGTGCCCGATGGGGCAACGCGCTTGGAAGATTCCGGTTGCGTTCCTTTGGAGATCCCGTAGTCCTCCTTGTAGCGCTGAGGACGGCCACCGGTGGTTAGTGAGGTAAATATCCCACATAATCGGGCGTCGCTCCCACAGCGTCGGGTACCTTTAGAAGCTTTCCCCCTCGAGATCAAAAAGAAATAAAGAAAAAAATGTATATGAGATACTCCCAGGTGGTAGAACCAGTTCGAGGGGGTGACAGAATGCGGGGTGGTCTACTGGTGTATCCGTGTGTGTTCGCGATGTCCACTGAATTCTACAGGGTTAAATGTTCGAGCTCCAGGCACCACTGGCTTTAGACGTGACAACGTCTTATAATTCGATGGAGCCGGCTGCACGCACCAAAAAACTTAAATCGGCGTTACCTCGCTCTGAGGCGTTCCATTTAAGGCTTGAAGTGCAAGCGAGAGCGCGGAACGAGCGACAAATAGGCACAATCGGCCATACATACAATTGAATTACAAATAAATGAAACTTAATTAATTCCATTGTGATTTCCATTTACCTCCTTCTCTATATCCATACAAAATATCTATCAAACTACTATCTATGAATATCAACTATAACATGAGATATATATTTTTTATTTAATATTAAACGACATTTTTTCCAGCCATGAGCGCAAGAAGATGTACTGGGAACAGTTGGAGCTGAGATGCAGGTCATTATACCGTCCTCCCGCTGGTCAGCCCGCAACCGCTGGGAGACCTGTGCAGGTGAGCTACCACTAACCTATGTACAATCAGGTCTTAATAAAATAGGGCTAGGGTAGGGTTTTTTCAATATTTCATTGATAAGTCACGTCTACCAAAGTAATGAGTAGTTTATGTGTTATTCAACACACACGCTTTCTACACTCATAGTCCCACAGTAGGATTTTCTCCCGCGTCGTGGGTACCATGGACACACACAAGACGAATACACAAACACCCAGACCCAGAACAGGAATCTAAACTCATCATCCAGACAGGTCTAGCCGGGAATCGAACCCGGGACCCATTGCGCGTCAGACCGGTATGGTAACCTCAATAATTCAAGGTAAACTATCTTTTCATAATCCATCCATCTATCAATCAGCCCTCTGATGTCCACTGCTGGACGTAGGCCTCCCCTAAATGGCGCCACTCCGATCGGTCCAGTGCCTTTTTCATAATATCAATTAATTTCAACGGAAACCAACAGGTAGTTTCTATGTGAAGGACTAGCAAGCACACATACATTCTCACAACATTTCGCATTTATAATATAAATAAGATTAAGATTATCTCCTTCATTTTTCCTACACCGATAAGCAGATAATTCAAGGTGGTAGAACCAGTGTAGTTCGACCGGGGAAGTATGACCGCCACACCTATTTCTAGCGTGAAGCATTTCTTGCGCGAGATGGAAGGGTGTGGTTGCCGGCACACTCACATGAGGCGACCAGCATAGTCCTCGGGAGTGGCAACGCATCTGTGATTGACTTCAGATGGAACTCATGTTCTGTATGAAGTTGATTACAGATGTCGCAGGGCGGCAGTGACCACTTACCATCAGGTGGACTGCATGCTCGTTTGCTACTTTAGTCAAAAAAAAGAAAAAGCAAGATAGCAAAAGCAGAGATAATTTATTTCTAAAACGTACATAATCAATGGTGCGTGCCTGGGTTTGGACCTCGGACCTCTCGATGGAGAGGGCCAGTTTCAACTATTAGGCTATCACTGCTCGTCCCTGTAGCCTCGGGGTCAGAATAGGGCTACGGTATACCCTGCCTGTCGTAAGAGGCGACTAAAAGGGGCTTCCGGGGTTGCAGACGGCTAGAGTGGGAGCTCGAACCGTTCGGTCAGGCAATCCCGGGAAGGACGGCGGTATGTGTGGTCGCATACCGTTGTAAAGATTAGACGGAGCGGTGGGCCCAGCCGCCCATCTGGGAGGAGCCCGATGGGGCAGCGCGCTCGAGGATTCCGGTTGAAGTGGTTTCGAGATCCCGGAGTCCTCCTTTTCAGCGCCGAGGACGGCCACCGGGGGGTTTTAGTGCGGTAAAAATCCCACATAACCCTGCGTCGCTCCCACGGCGTCGGGTACCTTTGGAAGGTTTCCCCATCGAAAACAAAAAAAAAAAAAAGGCTATCACTGCTGTGCCCCCATCATTATCTTTTATTTTTTCTTACTTTTTTTAAATACCCATATTTTTTCCTCTTCTCTCTCGTCTCTCCTTTCTCCTATTCTTCTCTTAAAATTTATTTTATCTCTCATCTATTTTAAACCTTCCTTTATTTGCAGAACAACTGCAGTTGCTGTACCCAGTGCCACACAACGCAACCCGCTTGGGACTTCAGTCTGCAGCATCGCTTCTGGGCGCCTGGTAAGTAGACATTGATTCGTCCCTGTAGTTCCGGGATCAGAATAGGGCTACGGTATCCCCTGCCTGTCGTAAGAGGCGACTAATGGGGCTTCCAGGGTCGCGGGCGGCTAGAGTGGGAGCTCGAACCGTTCGGTCAGGCGATCGCGGGAAGGACGGCGGTATGTGTGGTCGCATACCGTCGTAAAGATCAGACGGAGCGGTGGGCCCAGCCGCCCATCTGGGAGGAGCCCGATGGGGCAGCGCGCTCAGAGGATTCCGGTTGCGGTCGGTCCGAGTTCCCGGAGTCCTCTTTATAGCGCCGAGGACGACCACCGGGGGGGTTTTAGTGCGGTAAAAATCCCACATAACCCTGCGTAGTTCACACGGCGTCGGGTACCTTTTGAAGGTTTCCCCCTCGAGAAAAAAAAAGTAGATTGATTATTCCAGTGACTTATTAGGCGAATGTTAATTACCGGAGACATTTAGAGGGGGGGGGGGGGAGGGGTAATAAGATTGAAGTATCAAAGGAGCGCGCATTTCACCTGATGATAAGTTGTTACTGCCGCCCATGGACATTTGTAAGCAGCTTCATATAGAATAAGTAATCATCAGGTGAGATTGCGATCAAATGTCTGCCTATAAATTATAAAAAAATAAAAATGTGTGCGTGTACTAGCGTACACTCGTAAGAAGTGAAACTTCTTTATGACGTTATTTTTCAAAAAATAATTTACTATAGGCAACTTTACAGAAATTGGTTAAATAAAGTTAAATTAGATAAAGTTTAATAAAAGGCTTTTATTAAGCTTTATCTAATAATTTAATCTATAATAATCTATCTAATATCACGCGTGGTAGGGATAAGAAAAAGATGGCGCGTAACGGAAAAAAAAAATTGGCGCGTAACGAAAAAAGTTACACTAAATTTTTTTCCAACCCCGATAAAGAAGTTTCACTTCAAAAAAAGTTAGTTGCGTTCCTACATTGTAGGATAAAGATGGCCGCCTCATATAAAAGTGAGCCGACAACACCCTTCTACAAGTGTACAACAAGTTTGGCAAGTGGTCACTGCTGCCCTTCGACATCTGAAAGCAACTTCAAATAGAACATGGGGTCTATCTGAAGTCAATCACAGATGCGCTACTCCGAGGACTATGATGGTCGCCTCGTATAAAAGTGTGCCGGCAACCACACCCTTCCATCGAAACGCAAGAACTTCACGCTAGAAATATGTGTGGCGGTGGTACCTCGTCGGTCGAACTACTGGTTCTACCAAAGTAAACCCGTTTATTCTCGTGCGATATATTAAGGATACGATATATTATATATTATTAATACGCTCTTCTGGATGCGGACAAAAATTAATATATTCTCCAAACAAAAAGCTTTTTTTTTTATAATTTAACCTAACGATAAGGCAGACGGGCTACCTGATGGAAAGTAGTCACCGTAGCCTGTGGACATTCGCAACACCAGAGGACTCGCCAATGCATCGCCGGCTTTCAAGGAGAGCTCTTTTCGCACCTTTCTTGAAGAACCCCATGTCATAGCGCTCCGGGAATACCTCAGGAGGAAGCTCATTCCACATGTTGCACGTCCGTGGCAAAAACGAGCGTGCAAAACGAACTAGCAGTAGTGACAAAAGCCACACTCTGTATGGCCATAAAGTTATATAATAAACTACCTTACCAATTAAACAAATAAAGAAAGACCACACATGTGTCAGAAAATTAAAAAATATATTAATAGAAAAATGCTATTACACGTATGACGAATTCTTAAACGATGATTTAGAAATATAAAAATACAAAAAATATTAATCTGCTAAAGTTATCAGCATTGTAATATAGTGTCTAATTGTAAGTCTGTTAATGATAAATACGAGTATGTGAGTGCCATACATTTAGAACCTTAACCGGCATATTCAATTTTTGGCGCCCTTTTTTTAAACATCTTATGTAATCAATATTATTGTAACCCAAACATTGACTAAATAAAGATCTTTCTTTCTTTCATACCCTGAGTGCGATATAGCAGATGAATGGCAGAAAATATTGTCCGTATGCATGAGGTTCTGTGAGCAAGAAGCATAACTGATAGTGTCTGTAATTAATGTAATTGGTGCTTTACAATGGTGAGTGTTCCGAGGAACTGTTTGATCTGGTGCCCACATCACCCTTCCTTTATCGCACCACTCGCCGAAGGATGAAGTTCCATCCACACCAACTGGACTCGTGGCGGTCCTCCACGGTTCGGTTTGCACGCTCGTTTTTGCCACGGACGTGCTAGATGTAGAATGAGCTTCCTCCTGAGGTATTCCCGGAGCGCTATGACATGGGGTTCTTCAAGAAAGGTGCGAAAAGAGCTCTCCTTCAAAGCCGGCGATGCATTGGCGACTCCTCTGGTGTTGCAAATGTCCATAGGCGACGGTGATTACTTTCCATCAGGTAGCCCGTCTGCCTTATCGTTAGGTTAAAGTATAAAAAAAAAATGATGCAACCGTTTTAATTATAGTAAAACAAATAAATAAATAAGATATGTTTTTCTTTTTATTTCCAGGTCGTATAGGAAATCTGTATTCCCCGAATCCAGGAACGGGACGCAAGACGTCCCCTTGGAGCTGGTTCCCGTGGCCGAGAGGAAATAGTCAGAAGTAAGTCTTTTTGATTTTTATAAAGATACTACAAACGTTGTTTTGCCATATAAAAAATAAAAAAATGTTAAGGGTGGACAACCCTTAAGGGGTATGAAAAATAGATGTTGGCCGATTCTCAGACCTACCCAATATGCTTACCAAATTTCAGAGGAATCGGTCAAGCTGTTTCGGAGGAGTATGGAGACTAACATTGTGACACGAGAATTTTATATATAAGATTACAATGTATACAATATATTTAATTGTGAACTTTGTATGCCCATTTGTGGCGGGATAGTAGTGGATTTTATGTGTTTATTTAAGAACTGTACTACTCGACCAAAACAATTAGGCGCACGACAGTTGAAACATCATTAGAACTAGGGATTACCCATCCCGTTACGAAGTATATTCTATTACCAAATACCAAAAGTATGTAGGTATACCATTATTAAAACATACACCATAGTGGTGTATTTTCAGTAGTCGAGTATTTATTAAAGCACTTTCATGTGTTTAATATATTCGCAGACATGGAATATTTTCTTTCTTTTTATGTGTGTAAGAGACTGATGCCTGTTGCAGCACACATTCGATTTTCGACTTGGGAGACAGGAATACTGAGCCCAATACTCTTCTCTTGTTAAAGCATATTTTGAATGTAAGAGTCCTTTCTCCTCCACGAATAGTCTTTTTCCTACCCATTTTGAGTTTTATTGGCCAATAACCAACTTATTTAATAATAACTTTAAAAATTCAATAATCACTCATTAAACTAACATTGTAACGAAATAACATTAAACACGTGCTGGCTAACGTAAACACCTAGACGGTACACGCCTGCACGACACTAGGGGACGCGCGGGGTAAGAAGCGAGATGCGGGGTATTGAACCACTTTTGTTTTATGCGCCTAATTGTTGTGGTTGAGTAATACTTAAACCTATTATTCACAATAAAAAAGATTTTGGTTTGATTTGCCCGCCTCGGTCACGTCTACAGTGGTAATGGGTATAAGCTAAAGAAAATATTAACCCCAATCTTTCAGTTCCAGATGCCGCATGGGCGTCCCTCAGTCTGGTGACAGCGCGTACGGCTTCTGCGAAACGGAACAAGCTCAACAGTACGACGAAAGGGCGTATCCGAATTTCAACCAGAACTTCCAACGTGGGGCTAATTCAGGTAATATATACTAGAGGTTTATTAACTAAGCAGCATTTAAAAGCAATAGCGGGTATTTTGACGAAGACATCTGACATTTTTGACGTTATATGTTTTCGTAGTAAGACATTGAATGTTCTATTTCGTTTATTATGTATGTGTTTGTGTCAAATGCAAGGTAGTGTGTGTAATGTGTTTTAGTTGATTTTATGTATGTTTTATGCATTATCTGAAAAAAATATTAGCATTGCGCAATCCTTCTCTGCATCAACTATAACCGCGCGTAATTTCATACTCCTCCGCCTGCGGCAAGAATCTTAAAACCGAATCACAAATTTTTGCTTTACGTATTAATATATAGATGAGGTTAATTATTTTGAACAATAGCTTTCACGAAATCCACCCGAAGGCTACTAATAATCGCTGCGAATTTACTTGAATCTACTGAAATTCGCTCAAGACCGATTTTTTTATTTTTAAAGCTAAAATTCTATTTCATAAAATATACATTATATTTAGATTTTCAATTGAAAAGAAGCTATAGTTTTATTTATTCATATATACCTAAAAAATAATAACCTAATTTTTACGTCTACAGGCAACTTTGCGCATAACTCAGGCACATTCACGCAAACACAAGCTATATATTGATCAGTTTCTAAATTACAAACAGATTTAGTCTTACCAGTATCTCGTCAACCCATTATTGTCCCACTGCTGGGCACAGGTCTTCTCTCAAAATGAGAGTTTAAGGCCATAGTCCACCGCGCCATAGGCCATAGACTTCACACACCTCCCAGAACTTTTTTTTTAAAGTACTCCCGGGTGTGTAGGTTCCCTCACGATGTTTTCCTTCACCGAAAAACAATGATAAATAATTTCAAATCCGCATATAATTTTAGAAAAATCAGTGGTGCGTGCCTGGGTTTGAACCTCGGACCTTCCGAACGAGAGGGCAAGTTTCAACCATTAGGCTATCACTGCCTTATCAGTATACGAATTGATAATTGAAAGACCTCAAAAAAATCATAACAAAATCTTATATTTACAGGCAACTTCGCGCAAAACTCAGGCACATTCACGCAAACACAGGCGTTCGCGCAAAGCACAAGCAACTTCCAAGCTCAGAGCTTCCCGAACGCGAGCTTCAGTGGCAACCAGTTTCAAGAGGGGTTCTCTGAAGCTAGCGCTAGTTTTGACGCTACGACTGGGGTTTGGGGACCTCCTCCTCCGTACAGCCCTCAAGGGAGGAGTGGTAGCAGGTTAGTATTATAATAATATTCTTTACGTAATAGACATAGCAAACTGTAAATAGATTTCTCATAGCAAACTGGTGTATTCGACTTTGGTCACCCAGGTGATCAAAGGACACCAATGATTCGCCTTTGATCACCTGGGTGATCAAAGTGGAATACACCAGCAAATTGTAACTACAATTCTGTAGGTAGAGTGACCGGTTTAACATGGGAGTTACCACCGCAACACCTATTTCTAGCGTGAAGCAGTTCTCTTCGATAGAATGGTACAGTAACATACTAATTTTAAAACGAGGCGACCTTACCTTTGGACAGACGGACAGCGGAGTCTTAGTAATGGGGTTCTGTATTACTTAGGGTACGGAATCCAAAAAATGCATTTGAGAACAGTCATTTATCTAAAGCATTTCTTGCGTTTCGATGGAAGGGTGTGGTTGCCGGCAAACTTTTATATGAGGCGACCATCATAGTCCTCGGGAGTAGCAACGTATCTGTGATTGACTTCAGATGGAACCCATGTTCTGTATGAAGTTGATTACAGATGTCTATGAGCGGCAGTCACCACTTACCATCAGGTGGACTGCATGCTCGTTTGCTACTTCAATCAGATAAACATTATAAAAAAGAGCAAACAGGCGCCTGTGATTGACTACAGGTAGAATTACTGTCTTCTCTCTGCCACCCATAGACATCTGTAAGGAACTCTATATTCCTAGCAGATGTCCAACGGCAGTGAAACACATCATTAGGTGTACTGCATGCTCTTCAATCTTGTAAAATAATTAACGTTATCTTTTCCTTCCAGACACCACCTCCACCATCAGGACCCAGCAGCGGCCACGCTGCTCCATCACCACCACATAGACGTCCACAGGAACACCATACCCGTCCACGAACACACAAACGTACAAACACACACGTGCAGAAACTCGTATCTACACATGCCCCAAAACATGCAAGAAATGAGCCGCCTTAACCCAGATATTCGGATGAACCCAGATATAAGACAAATGAACCCAGATATTCGGATGAACCCGGATATAAGACTAAACCCCGATGTAAGGCTAAATCCGGATATGGCGCGCCTTAATCCAGAAATAAGTCGCCTCAACCCAGAAATAAGTCGCCTCAACCCAGATATAAGTCGAATAAACCCAGATATAAGCCGAATTAACCCGGATATAAGCCACATGTACCCAACTGATCCAAATGAGATAGCTCGTTTGCAAGAAATGGCTCATTTGGGTCAAGAAAGGTTTAATACCCTAAGAGGTCACTTAGTGCCTTATAGGGGTTGTCAGAGGTCCCTCGGGATGAGTGCAGGGAATCTACGGGATTGTAGAATGGATGAAAATATAGCTATTGAGTGCTTACATCAGAAAAGCGCAAGTAAAGGTTAGTATTCACTTATGTATAATAAACATATGAGTTAAATATTTGAAAAGATGTTTCTAAAGAATTAATCATAAACTACAAAAATAATAATAGTAATGGGAGTACTTCGTAGTTTCGCTCTGAGGGCACTACTGTTACACCTACTTATAGCTTACAGTAACAAAGTAATGTTTTTTTCTGATTTAAAGAGTGTGGTGATGTAGACCTTATGAGGGTTATTATTATTTTATATCTGGTTGAAGTAGCAAACGCTGTCCACCTGATGGTAAATGGTCACTGTCGCACATGGACATCTGTAAGAAAGTTCATATAGAACATCTTATATGTGAAAGTGTGTTTGTTTCTTCCTCTTTCACGTCGCCACATAGCTATTATATGATATGGTTTATATGCTGGGAGATAGGCGGGCGGAGTGACGTAGGCTACTTTTTACCGCGCTCTCTAATTCACATGAGAATATCGATGTTTTATTAGTTGATGCATATTTAGTAGTTCCAGACGTTGTTAATAGATGGCGTTAGTGAAATTCATTTGCAAGTTCTGAAACACGCTATCAAATGCTAATGTTAATTCCCTGTGACCGTGCGGGGGAAGCCGCGGGTAAGAGCTAGTTTAACATAATTTGGTTTGTAGTTTCAGATCAGAGCAGCGATTCCTGTCAGAAGCAAGGGAAGGAAAACTTGGGGTTCCAGAATGACAAACATTCTCCAATAAGGTAAGTAATATCACTACATAGTATAAAACAAAGTCGCTTCCCGCTGTCTGTCCCTATGTGTGCTTAGATCTTTAAAACTACGCTTTTAATGCAGTTTTTTTTAATAGATTGAGTGATTCAAGAGGAAGGTTTTTATGTATAATGTAGTAGAGAAACTTAATAATTTTGAATTTTTTGACTTTTAGGCGGAATACAGTTCGCCGTGTCTACTAGTTTAAAACATATATACAAGCAATTATTAAGCCTCTCAACCAATGGTCTAAGGTTCAAATCCAAGGCATCACCTATTTTTCTTAGAAATAACGTACATAGAAATTAATTATCACTGATTTTCGGTGAAGAGAGCTATCATAAGCATACCTACACACCTGAGAGTGCTTTAAAACAGTTGCAGTAAATAGTGCTGATTGAAGTGATAAATTACACCATCACTACTGTCACTATTATAAAAATACATTTTTTTCGATGTAAACATATACATTTCTTGCGATGTAAAAAAAAAAACAAATTAAAAATTACATTTTTTTGATGTAAAAAATACATTTTCATCGATATTAAAAAATACATTTTTTTCGATATAAAAATACGTTTTTTTCGACTTTTGTTGTGATACCATACTTAAAAAGTACATAACAGTGAGCGATAGACCAAAACAACTTTGAGGAGCTGTGGAGATAATAATATAATAAATTGTTCACAGGTCATCAATGCAAGACTGTCACCGCGGAACGAACCAAAACGCGGAGTCCGAAGTCTACTTTGCTGATGTTTCCAGTTGCTGTAACGTCTCTGTTAAGGTATTATATATTTTTATATTCCTCCTTCTCCTCCTTCCTATATATATTAATAAGGTTCCTAGCTTAATTAATAATATGCCTACAGATTTGTGTAACGGCCTAACCCCGCATAACATAAAATTTAAACTTAGTGAAATCGATGTTGACTTAGGATAGCATTAGATATAAACCTCTGTGGTTTTCATTATGGTATATTATTAAGATTCTTTGTTATTATTATTTTTTTATCAATAAAATAAAATAAAAAAATATATATATAGAAATAGCAAATAATGTAATCCACCTGTTGGTAATTGGTGGTTTTTAAGGTGGTAGAACCAGTGTAGTTCAACCGGGGAAGTACCACCGCCACACCTATTTCTAGCGTGAAGCAGTTCTTGCGCGAGATGGAAGGGTGTGGTTGCCGGCACACTTTCATCTCACGCAAGAACTGTTTTTTCTTAATCTTTTTTATCTCCTTTACCTTTTTCATATCACGTACAAATTATGTTTAATTTCTCGGATATGTTTTATATTTTTTATGTTTAATATGTATTTTTCGGTTCTTCATAAATTTCTTTCATCATTTTATCTTTTCCTAAACAAATTGTAATCTATTTCTTAACAAATCTTTAATTTTTTTCTGATATAATTTGTCTTTTATCTTTCCCAGGCGGATTGTTGCCTCAACCCGAACGTATCAGCGCTCGTGGGTACCATCGAAAACCACCCAGAGTCCACATCCGAGTCCGACACGGGCTCCTTCACCCTGACACGACAGCAGCGCCCCCAACCCCAAGTGGGCTCCAAACGAAGACCACGAACAGACAAACATACAAAGAAACAAGAAACACGACAAGATTTGAATAGTTCGATTCGATTAACGGATTTGAATAACTCCATCCGATGTGAACGAATGGAACGTATGCATGAATCGAGGATTAGTGAACGTATGAACGATTCTAGGGATAGGCTGGATAGGACTGATAGGGATTCTAGGGACAGGCTGGATAGATTGGATAGAATGAACGATCTAGTTGACCGCTTGAACGAGTCTCGAGACCGATTAAACGATCCGAGAATAGAACGAATGTGTGAGCGGGAGAGACTGAATGATTCGAGGTTGGAACGAATGAGTGAAAGAGACAGACTGAACGATTCTCGAGTTGAGAGAGTGAGTGAGAAGGACAGATTGAATGATTCGAGATTAGAGCGAATGAGTGATAGAGACAGACTCAATGATTCAAGAGTTGAGAGGCTGAGTGAGAAGGATCGGTTGAACGACTCCAGACTGGAGCGGATGAGTGAAAGAGACAGATTGAACGACTCAAGGGTAGAGAGATTGAGTGAGAAAGACAGGTTAAATGATTCAAGGTTGGAGCGAATGAGTGACCGGGACAGACTCAATGATTCAAGAGTAGACAGATTGAGTGAGAAGGATAGATTGAATGATTCTAGAATTGACAGAATGAGTGACAGAGACAGACTTAATGACTCAAGAGTCGAAAGAATGAGTGATAAAGACAGACTAAACGATTCTAGATTAGAACGAATGGAAAGAATGAGCGAGAAAGATAGAATGAACGACTCGAGGTTGAGCGAACGGGTCCTTGAACGATTTGAAGAGCGGAGGATGTCTGATCTGAATTCTAGTATCAGAATCGAGGGTAGCCCTAAAATGCGCTCGCATATAAGCCCTTTGCGCATGCCTAGAACTAGCCCTAAGAACCTACCGAACCACCCAAGACAGTCTAGCAGCGATTCGGGGAAGGACTTCTTCCCTCCCACACCCATTTCTCCAGAAGAGTCCCTCTCTGACGAAGGGAGAGGTCAAGACACAGTATATTCGAATGAACCGGAGCCCTCCAAATGCCTAGGACCTGACTCGCAGTATGAACATATAAGAGAGGGTAAGGAGGAGATTTTGAAAACCAATCACCATCATTGTTATAGTGATACGAATACGATGGATTCTGGCTGGCAAAGCGGCTCTGAGAAGCAGGTCACAGATTAAATATGAGGTTGGAAATGGTGACAGGTTGACAAATTGTGACAGGTCACAAATTGTGACAGATGACAAATTGTGACAGGTGACAAATGGTGACAGATGAGAAAGTGAGTGCGTTCCGTTAGACGTTCACAAAATTCACGCTCACGACCGCAGTTTTTCCCGTTCCACTAGCTTGTGAGCGTTACTGACGTATTCTCTACTGGAACGATCACTTCGACCCACCTTATAGATTGGTCGTCGTGAGCGTCGCGTGGGCGTCATGACGTCATGAGTGACGTTTTCGCCGCGACCACAACAAACGCGGTCGTCTTGTGGAACGACGTTATGGGCGTTTAGGGCTTTTTGAGCGTCTTCTGGAACTCGCCCAGTGTGACAGGTACATAATAGTGGAAGAAGAAAAATGTGGGAGGTTAAAAGTGTATCAAGAAATATGCGAGAGCTTTGAAATGTAATAAGAAAAGATGAGACAGGATCAAATTGTGACAGGAAAAAATGTGACAGGTAAAAAAAATGTGACAGGAAAAATGTGCCAGTTCGAAAAATTATGACAGACTTAAAATTAGTAAACATAATGACACTAAAAACAATAGTTAAAAAGTGGTTGCGTGTTTTATTAACTCGTTAGAGTTAACATTTTGATTATGATAAATAACATTTACTTTAAATATTTTGCAAAAAAGCAAACCAATATGTCATAAAAAAAATACTCGTACGTTTTTCGAAACATTAGTTTTCGAAAAACTATTAAGGTGGGCATTCACGTTACAACGGTTGAACGGACTGTCGCAACGACAGTTCAAGTTGAATACTTCAACTGACCTGCGACATGACCTTGGTCGGACAGTCCGCCTTAGGGCCAAAGCATTCACGATCGAACTTGTCGCATACGATCGCAGTTCGTGCGACCGTCCGTGCGTCCGTAACGTGAATGCCCACCTTTAGGTATGTAAAACGTTACAAAATAATTATGTTTATAACGTAATAATTTGACATCTTACTTTTTTTTTACTACTAGATTTGAAATCGAGCTTAAACTGTGGTATTTTTATTTGTACGAAAAAAAGTTGCCTTCAAACGCTCTTTGAAATACAATATTATTTTCATCTGAAAATTTTATCTGTATAAATTGTTATTTGCATCCAATACAGGGCCTGATTAATTAGCTAATTAGGCTGTAGCCTAGGGCGCAAGGATTGAGAGGGCGCGCTGATATCGTGTTTTCGCATGCACTATTAATCTAGCATCAAAGCATCTACCCTACATATTTCAACTAGACCGAGACGAAACACTAACACACTGGAGGATTTTGCCCGATAAGCTGTAGTTAATACTTTTAGGCCGACTGTAACACACCTGGTGGGGGCGCGTCCTTATAATTAGCCTAGAGCGGTCAGAATTATTGATCAGTCGCTGATCCAATATGGCTAGGGATTGCAATCCGGCATCATTCTCTATCCGGCCGGATACGGCCGTTTTTTTCTCAATCCGACCGGATCCGACCGGATTCGGCGGCATTCATCGAACGTTTAAAACAGTGTAAAAAAAGGATCGATTTCTAACGGTAATTATTTTTGTAATGTGAAATCTTTGTCAAAATATACAATCACCGGATCCGGTGGTTAATTGGTACCGGATCCGGTTTGCGTAAATTTGAGCCGGATCCGCCGGATTACCGGATCTGGTTTTCCGGATTGCAATCCCTAAATATGGCGTCTTATGCCTTATTTCCCGAGTATTAGAAAGTATAAGCAAACCTATTTATTTAGCGAAATGTAATGAAAATAACGCATACTTACTTTTCTAAACGCAAAAAAGTTAATGCTCTCTAATATTCCCAATTCGAACTGAGTTGTAAATTTAAGTAATAATAATGTTTACTCAAAAATAATAAATAATTAAGGCAATAACTTTTACCATTGTAAATAATTTGTCCATCTTTTATTTATATCTTAAGGTTTGTAATTAACTTTCAATAAAAATGTCTACCTTAAAGTGTTCCAAATGACGCACATTATACAAAAAAGTAGCACAAATTTTGTACGTGGCGGCATTCCACTTAACGTCTGTGACGATCGTCGGATGACTTAAATATTTCGTATGAAGAAATATTGTTGTCGTGTCGATTTGTAAGTGGAATGCGAGGTAAATGTCAATAATATTGATGCTTTTAACAGTAACATTGACAATAGTCGATAAGTGTATTGTCAATATTATTGTACGTGTGCAGACACGATATAATACTCGTAATTACGATACTCTTATTTAAAAAAAGAATGAGATTTTCTCAGCAAAAGCGCGGGAATTGACTTTTTAAACTTGCCATTATTGTGAGTGTAAAATATTGTAGTTATCGTGCCAAGTAGATCTTTAGAGATTTTTGTATTAAAATGACCAAAATTTCCTATAACGTAATTAAATTTGTTTCAATAAATATAATTCTGAATGACGAATAGAAAAACTTTTAAAAGATTTAAAATCTAACGATTAAAATTGTACGCTAAATTTCAATGTTTTTAAAATACAAGTACTTACCTACGTCAACATCTTTATGACTTGCTGTATGATTATTTTTAAAAATTTGGTCGATTTTGCCTATTTAAATTTCTTTCTTACTCCCGGTCTGTTTTTAATACAAAACGCAAGGCGTATGAACATACAGCCATTATGAATTTAATTATTTATTGAATCAAATTAACCTTAAATTTTATTGGAACTTATAATACTCCTTCTTAATATTTGTAAACCCGACAACCTCTTTTACAATGCCAAGTAAACTTAACATTTTTTTTTGACATATTGTTTGATATGTAATTTATGACCACAGAATCAGCGCGAGTACAATATGAAATGAAATGTCTTTATTTTGTATAGGTCTACGGGGGCACTTACAAATTGTTACATTCTTTTCCTTACACTACCTCCGGATCGGAATACGACCTCAACTGAGAAGATCTGGCAAGAAACTCAGTGGGTTTGTCTTTTAAATATAATTACAATCATGTTTTTTTACATGGTAATGAAAGTGATGAAAGTGATCTGTGGCTTACCTACTTTATTCGATATTTGCCCTTTCTTTAAAGGGCGTTTTTAACCTGAATTGATGTAATATATAGGATTATACGTCTATATTCGAGCATAGCGTTTACATTGTCATTATTCGGCGTCACACACCGGATTGTCGAATATCTTAATGTACTACTCGACCAAAACAGTTGGCGCATGACAGTTGAAACGTCATTACGAAATAACATTAAACACGTACTGGCTAACGTAAACTCCTAGACGATACACGACTGCGCGTCACTAGGGGACGCGCGGGGACAGAAGCGAGGTGCGGGGGACGAAACTGCTCGTTTCATGCACCTAATTGTTGTGGTCACGTAATAACTAGAATTTGTCACTTAGTGTTGAAACTTATAAAATTCAATTGAGGTGTTAATCGGGAAATCCAAGTAGTTTTAAGTGACTTTTACTTTGGCATTGTAAAAAGGCTTTATTTTAAATAATCATTTTTGACAACCTGTATAAATTAATTTATAACTGTAAGTTATTTTTATTTCTTTTATATTAGTCATAATTTTAATGTACGGAATTAATGTGTTTTTTAATTGAATGAATTTTTCGCTGTAATATTGTCAGTAAATTTTGTATACAGTACACAGTAAGAGCAAAAGGACCCTAAGTCTAAATTTCGCAAATTGGATTAAATACTTGAAATTAATTACGAAGTCTATAATCAAGCGAATTAAAAAGTGACGATTACATGTTAGAAAAGGATAAAAAATGTTACGTCTTTAATAACCGCGCTTTGTATGAAACTCACCAAAATCCGAACACAATTTTGTTATTTTAAAATGAAAATTTCGCATTCAGTACTTCAGTACCTTTTATTCCCATCCCGCGACAAGTCTAAGCATTGTATTTGTCTATTGACTGTCCATGGCATCCATGACTTTTTTTTATCTGACTGAAGTAGCAAACGAGCATAGTCTACCTGATGGTAAGTGGTCACCGCCGCCCTGCGACATCTGTAATCAACTTCATACAGAACATCGGTTCTATCTGAAGTCAATCACAGATGCGTTGCTACTCCCGAAGACTATAATGGTCACCTCATATAAAAGTGTGCCGGCAACACGCTAGAAATAGTTGTGGCGGCGATACTTCCCCGGTCGAACTACACTGGTTCTACCACCTTCAACTTTCCAACGAAGCTATTCATTCTCATAACGTTATTTATTATTACATTATTCGGGTCTTTCTTCAGGCAACCTTAGTCCTCGAGAGTAGCAACGCATCTGTGATCGACTTTAGCAGAACCTTGTTCTATAAAAGCGTTTTCACATTAGGTCGCAGCCGCAGCGCGTCAGCCGCGCGACTGCAACGGATACTTTTTTTATTATTGAAATAATTAATTAGTATTTATTATTTTTTATTATTTATATAAAAGTAGCTGTACTTTTATATAACCCCACCCTAATCAAAAAAAAAATCCCACGGCTATAGTCGTAAAAACAAAGCATTCTCTGCAGTCGCGCGGCTGACGCGCTACTTGGGACCTAATGTGAAAGCGCTCTAAATGAAGTTACTTACAGATGTCGCAGGGCAGTTACCATCTTACTGCTTACCATCAGGTGGACTGCATGCTCGTTTGCTATTCAATCTTATAAATAATACATTACTACATCTCATATACATTCTCACAAACTTTTATAATGTTAGTAAGATGAAATATGAAAAGTTTGAGTCATGGGTTTCACGGACTACGTCTCCCACACGCCAAACTGTGGGTAAATTGTCTTGTAAAATAAATAACAACTCTTCTTTGTACATATTAACCAATATTTTTAGATTTGTAGCAGTTTTGTCTTACTTAATCCTAAATCCTAATCCGGTAAATTGCAGACGCCATTTTGAAATTTTCTCGCCAATTTTCATTTACGGAAAATTGTCTGTGAAAACATATTTTTGTTTCTCGAATAAGTATTTTTTTTCGTGCAAAGAAAGGAGGTAAAATTTCTCGTTGTTATTTCTGTTGTTCAATTTAATCTGGGCCAAAGATATTATGATCTTTTTAAACATCAAAGAGTACGAACAGAGACTAGTTGATTGTGTTTTTTTTATACAATTGGCGTACCATTATTATTGTAACTTTAGATAATCGCGAATCATTTGCCGAGATATTCGCCGAACAATGACGAACATATAAACGGCGCACTCGATTCTTTATTTGCAAAGAACAATTATAATATCTTTGGACCTTGTTTATATTACTTTATGTGAATCTGTTTTTAGTTTAAGTGTCCTATACTGCAATGCAGAAAGAAATTGTTTATTTTACAATCTTAAATAAGTTTCTACTCTGTTGATTTTTTCGCCATCCACCCTTTTTTTGATATCGAGGGGGAAACCTTCAAAAGGTACCGAACGCCGTGGGAGCAATGCCGGGTTATGTGGGATTTATACCGCACTAAACCTCCCCCGCTCCCATACTCAGTGCTGCATGGAGGACTCCGGGATCTCCAATGCAACACAGAGTCCTCCGAGCGCGATGCCCCCTTTGGGCTCTTCCCAGTGAGCATTACACAGACTTCTGGTGTTTACGACAGCATGTGGCACACATGCCGTCGTCCTACATGGGGTCGCTTGGCTAGACGGTTCGAGCTCCCACTCTAGCCGCCCGCGACCCCGAAAGCCCCTTTTAGTGGCCTCTTACGACAGGCAGGGGATACCGTAGCCCTATTCTGATCCCGGAACTACAGGGACGGCATGCGCCAGCCGTAATTTCCCCATCTTAACAAAACTATACACACTCCATCAATGGGCTTAAAGTAGAGGTAACTGACAAGATTTCAGATATTCAATTACTTTTTATTATCATAAGCGTCCGAAAAAGTTGTCTCAAACAGAGTTATATTACCAATTATATTTTAATAAGTTTAGAAATAACTAAGTTATAACTCAAAACCATTTAGCTAAGTTTAAATGTTATTTTCTGTATTATAAAATCTCTATATTCTATTGCATGATTAATTAAGGTATAAAAATTCGAAATATTTTTATTCGACTTTTCGCATTTGGCATCACTAAATAAAACAGTGTTGCCGTTTTGAATAATAGTTGTATTTTCCTTTAAAATGTTGCCGTCTTAAAAGTTGTATTTTCCTTTGTCTTTTTGTAATTAATAATTTGCAATGTTATTGTAACATTTTAATGTTAGTTTCTTGATTAGTACGTAATAATGTTGGATTGATCAGTTTAAAATGATTCTATTAAAAGACTGAATCTTCAATCTGTTTTTTAATTATCCCAACATCCATTATTTGTATTTATTGTCAAAGCTCCTTATCCACGGTTTTCGTATTCGTTTTCAGTACATAAAAAAAGGGCTAAAATTGTAACCATTTTTTTTTTATAAAAATGAAGTAGCAAACGAGCATGCAGTCCACTTGATGGTAAGTGGTCTCTGACATGGTCTCTCGTGGTCGTGGTCTTTCAATGTAGGCCTCATTCGAAGGCACAGGGTCGCTCAGCGTGCTATGGAGAGGGTTATGCTCGGAATTTTGCTACGATACATGATTCGCAACGATGAAATCCGTAGACGAACGAAGCTTACCGACATAGCTCTTAAAATTAGCAAGCTGAAGTGGCAATGGGCCGACCACATCGATCCTAGGACCGATAACAGATGGGGAAGAAAGGTCCTCGAGTGGCACCCACGTTTAGGCAAAAGGAGTACAGGTCACCCTCCTACCAGGTGGACCGATGACCTGAAGAAGACAGCGGGAAACCGTTGGATTCAGAGGGCACAGGACCAGTTGGAGTGGCGCCATTTAGGGGAGGCCTATGTTCAGCAGTAGACATCAAAAGGCTTATGGATGGATGGATAAGTGGTCTCTGACGCCCATAGTCATCTATAAGCACCTTCATATAGCACATAGGTTCTATCTGAAGTCAATAAAAGATGCGTTTCTACTCCCGAGGACTATGATGGTCGCCTCATATAAAAGTGTGCCGGCAACCACACCCATCGAAACGCAATGAATGCTTCACGTTAGAAATAGGTGTGGCGGTGATACTTCCCCGGTGATAATTTATTTCTAATACGCACATAAATCAGTGGCGCGTCCTCGGGTTTGAACCTCGGACCTCCCGATTGAGAGGGCAAGTTTCAAACATTAGGCTATCACTGCTCTAAGAAACTTAAAGGGAATACAAGAAGGGATATACATAAAAGTTTCAGGAGTAGCAACGCATCTGTGATTGACTTCAGGTTGAACCCATGTTCTGTATAAAGTTGATTCCAGATGTCCATGGGCTGCAGTGACCACTTATTATTAGGTGGACTGCAAGCTCGTTTGCTACTTCAGTCAGATAACAAAAAATTATGTAATAATTATGTTCTATTGAAAATGTGTCAACTTTAACGTAATGTTTTTCATAATCATACATGTAATACGAGAAAATGGTGACCAAATAATTGCTTTATTTAGATAAGAATACTATAAATAGTCAAACGATGATCCACATTTCATTCGTTTGTTGGGTTTCAAACTTCTAATATGTCAATCAAAACTGTTCTTTTTGTCTGCGCACAGGCGTTTCTCCTTCAGGTAAATATCCTTTATTTTTGTTATTTTTAATATGGAAGTAGCAAGTGGTTACCAAGTGGTAGAAGCAGTGTTTGATCTTAAAAGTACCACCGTCACACCTATTTCTAACGTAAAGCAGTTACTACGCTTTCGTGGAAAGACCACACCTTTCCACGAAAGCGGCTTACAGTGTTACCAACTCTCAAAAAAATTTCTCCCTAAAACGTCCATTAAAAATCCCTAAAATCCCTATAATTAATGGAATTAAGGACCCCTAAAATGTTATTTATAAAATAGATAATCAAATATTTTTATCAATTATTTACTAATTATTGCCAATTATTTCAGAACATTTCCCCTAAAATTAAAATGAATATGATTGGATTATCCCAGGGCCAATACTATTCGTCCCTGTAGTTCCGGGATCAGAATAGGGCTACGGTATCCTCTGCCTGTCGTAAGAGGCGACTAAAAGGGGCTTCCGGGGTTGCGGGCGGCTAGAGTGGGAGCTTGAACCGTCCAGCCAGGCGATCCCGGGAAGGACGGCGGTATGTGTGGTCGCATATCGTCGTATAGACTAGACAGAGCGGTGGGCCCAGCCGCCCATCTGGGAGGAGCCCGATGGGGCAACACGCTTAGAGGATTCCGGTGGTGTTTGTTGAAGATCCCGGAGTCCTCTTTTTAGCGCCGAGGATGGCCACGGGGGGGGTTTTAGTGCGGTAAAAATCCCACATAACCCTTCGTCGCTCCCACGGCGTCGGGTACCTTTTGAAGGATTCCCCCTCGAAAAAAAAAAAAAAAAAAAAGGGCCAATACTATTACACATGTTATTTTACTCTTTGCTATTACACATGTGGCGACCTCCCGTATTTCTGAATCACGCTATCGAAGCTTTCTTAATATTCTGAATATACAAGCTTCGAACAGAGACTAGCGAAGCACGGCCGCTTCCCAGGCATGAACACCTAGCCTGGCGGGAGTTCTCCTTTTAAAAACACCTACATGTTGCTTAATTTAACATTTAAAAATATATATTTAAAGTTATAAAAGTCCCTGAAAGTATCTCTAAAAATAGAACACTTCTAAAAACCCTATCCTCTTTTTTCCCTAAATTTGGGGGAAAAACCTCTAAGTTAGGAACACGGCCGGCTTATTTTTATAGGAGGCAACCATCTCGGTCCGTGCATTGTAATGCATATGAGATTGACCTCAGACAGAAATCCTGTTCTATATGTTTACAGATGTCCATGGGCGACTGTAACCACTTACCATCATATGAAGTGCATGCTATTTACCTACTGCAATATCATAAAATAAAAGAATAGTTTCCTTTATCAATAAATTTTACCAATCATATTTTCTTATCCTTTACTGATAAATAACTAAAATATTAAAAGTATTATAATTTCTAGAGCATCACCGCCCAGTGCATTGGTGCTCCATGGGGCGCTGCGCCCTTCGCCGCCGCTCCCCTGGCAGCTGCCCCTTGCGCTGCCGCGTGGGCCGGAGCGCCCTACGCCGCCGCGCCCCTCGCTGACTGGGCGTACGCTCCCGCCGGAGCCCTCTCCGCGTCCAACGGCCCTGGGCTAGCTATCTCCACCGCGTCCCCTCTCATCCCCGCTGGGGTGTCCGTTCTGTCCGAGAACGCGTATGAGGGAGCGTTAGCTGTAGGGGGTGCTCTGCCCTTCCTCGGGACTGTGGCTATCGAAGGCGCTCTGCCCACCGCCGGTGCTGGCGCTGTCGCTTACGGCTGCGGCAACGGAGCTGTTGGCATCACCGCTGAGGACGCCGCTGCTTATGCCGGTCTTGGACCTATCGGTTATGGACCTGGTTTGGCTGGCCCTCTTGGCTACGGACCTGCTCTCGCTGGTCCTATCGGGTACGGCCCTGGTATTGGCGCATGCGGATGTGGTGCTTACTACTAAGTATTACAGTCCCATAAATGCTAGTTAAAATTAAATTACAGTATTCGAATAAAGTTTTATTAAACTAGTAAAGCTGTTTGTTTTTTTTCATGATTTTACGTCGTTTTTAATTGTAATGTAAATAAAAAAAAAAGTTTTGATATTTCTTTTTCAATACTTGTTAACGTCGTTAATCATCAGGTTAATTAATTCTATCAGCAGTGATGATAGAATTAAAAATTGTGCGAAATAAGGGCGCAAGCCCGTATGACGTCTCAAGGGATTAAGTATCGTCGGTGGATTGACTGAGTTTCAGTTTATATTTGTCAAAGTTGTACGAGCAGTGTCTGTTACCAGTGATGACATACGGCGTAGAGACGTGGTCATTTACGCTAAGAACTCACGGAGCGTTTTTCACCCGCGGCCGCCGAAGTTGCGGGCCCGCAGCTTCTGTAGGATGCAGATATAAATGTAAAAAATTAAAGCAAATCTCACGACGCGTTTTTTGCCCGCGATGCGCGCGGTTGTTAGCGGCTCCCGCTGCACCGGCGGGCACCTAGTAGAACCGCGCGGGCCGCGGTCAGCCGCAGCCGCGGCGGTTTGCGCCCGCGCGCTCTACGATCAGTTCGCGGGCGATTGCAGTGGTCAGGACCTCAACTCATAGTAAACCGTCCATCTTGCGTTTTTCGCCCGCCACCTTTGTGGGCGATAATCTAATGCGCGACGGCAGCATAACCGCGCAAATAAGCGGTCTCGTGAGTTTATAAATAAAACCGCAATACCACGACCGCGACGGGCACGGGCCAAAAACGCTCCGTGAGTCCTTAACCTTACTGTGCCTCGTGCGTAAGTTCAAAGCCACTCAGCGAGCTTTGGCAAGAGTTATGCTTGATATTTCCCTGCGCGACAGAATTTGTAACGATGAAATTTGTAGGAGAACCAAAGTTACTAATATAGCTCTCCGAATTAGTAAGCTGAAGTGGCAATGGGCAGGCCACATCGTTCGTAGGACAGATAACCGATGGGGTAGAAGAGTCCTCGAATGAAGACCACGTCTGTACAAAAGGAGTGTAGGCCGCTCCCTGATCAGGTGGGCTGATGACCTGAAGAAGACAACGGGTAACCGCTGAATTCAGATGGTTCAGGACCAGTCGAAGTGGCGCAGATTAGGAGACGCCTAGAGCTGATGAATGGATGGATGGATGAAACTTGTCTAAAGTTTTTTTTCAGAACTTTATTATATAGTGTTGATCAGCACTAAGACATCAGCACTAATTAGTCGCTTATTAGGTACATTACAATGGGCACTACACTTGCTGAACAAATGATAGGCGAAGACGTAAGCATTGATTGTTTTTAGGAAACGTAATAAACTGTTCAATCAAATAATGCTCACTTGGCCATTTCTGATGATGTATGAAACTGAGATCTAGATTTCAGTCCGATCTTTGAAATGCTTGCAAAAAATTCGCAAGAAATAAATACCACGTGGTAGAACCAGTGTAGTTTGACCAGGCTGGTACCACTGTCACACTTATTTCTAAGACGTGGTTTTCGGTTCACTTTTACTGACCACTTCAGTCTTGGAGAATAGCAACGCATCCACAACTGACTTCAGATAGAACCCCTGTTCTGTCTATAGGCGGCAGTGACCCCTTACTAACAGTGGCTTTAATTGTATGGCAGTCAAATATTAAATTATATTACCATCAATTAATTAACACCTAGTACTCAGTACAAGAATAAACTCATCATCCCTCAGATCCCTTTCTGGTCGAGTATCGAACCCGGAACCCACTGCGTGTCAGACCGGTGTGGTAACCGCGCGGGTCGTCAGGTGGTAGAAACCTTTGAGATTCGATTCCGGAAGCACCATCCCACTATATACTAGCAGTTGTAGAAGTGCACTGGCAAGGCGACATTTTGACTATGTCGCAACCGTTGTATACAATAAATTAAATAAAATCCTACAATTATATCTACTTAGGTATGGGGAATGCAAATCTAAATTATCGATTTTTTTGCAAAATTCGACATATAATGAGACTGTGTCACTTATTTACTAAATACTAGATATGTCACACACACAAACACACACACACTCACTCACTCACACTCACTCACTCACACACACTCACTCTCTCTCTCTCTCTCACACACACACACACACAATTCTATAGCTATATTACTTTAATTGTTCTGTAGTTTCTACATATTCTTTGATTTAATTCTGTACTCCGAGGTGGGCGTAAATAGTGGCGACACAGTCTATACTATTGCCGCTGTTTACGATAATATAAATGTATAACTGTTTTTGGTGATAATAAATAAATATATAAATAAATAAATCTTTAAACTATGTTTCTAATAACAGCGGTAAATGTAACGCTGCCGCGTTCTGGTCTGTGGGTAAGACATACACATATCCAAGACGTACCAACTTTGACATTAGGCGTACATATCTATGGCTAATCTCAGGTGAGACTGATCTTACGTGCAGATGATTACAGATACCCAAGGGCGGCAGTGCCGTATACCATAACATGGACGGCAAGTTCGTTTACTACTTCCACACAAAATAAAAATATTATGCTTGACGCGCCATTCCATCCATCCATCAGCCCTTTGATGTCCACTGCTAGACGTAGGCCTCCCCTGAATGTTGCCAATAAACCCTGTGCCCTCTGAATCCAACGGTTTCCGACTGTCTTCTTTAGGTAGTTTTGTGTTTCACGCGACATTCATTTGAATTTTAATTTCGGCAATTATAATTTTACATTAACGTTTTTATATTATTTGTATCATGTTATAAGTCCATAAGCAGTGTTATCAGTGTTACTTAATTTAAAATGAATTAGCGTCATTATGACGATATCATTTATAAATCACAGTCAATAATGAAGTTCTCCCTATATTTTGATCCTTCTAATTGAATATATTTTGATCCTTCAAGCCAGCCATAATTATTTTGGTCCTTCGAATTTGTACCTACCCATCACTGGACCAGTATTAAGTTTATGACAATGTATTTTTTGGATTAGTATCTCACTTCGTCTGGAGGGTTTCTCGATCGTATGTCTTTTATAGGTGGAAGAATCAGCGTAGTTCGCCCGAGGAAGTACCACCGCCACACCTATTTCTAGCGTGAAGCATTTCTTGCGTTTCAAAAGAAGGGTTGACATGAGGCGACCATCATAGTTCCCGGGAGTAGCAACGCCATGTTCTGTATGTAGTTGATTACAGATGTCCATAGGCGGCAGTGACTATTTACCATCAGGTGGACTGTATGCTCGTTTGCTACTTCAGTTAGATATAAAAAAAGTTTGCAAAGAGTCATATGCTATATAATATATTATAATATTATATATTCATTTATTTCTCGCACACTAATTTACACAAGAAACAAGTTTATTTTAGACAAGTCTTTTAAATAACTACGGATTAACTCTTATCCCTGACGACCCGCGTGGCGCAGCGGTTACTATACCGGTCTGACACGCAGTGGGTCTCGGGTTCGATTCCCGACCAGACAGGCATCTGAATGATGAGTTTAGATTCTTGTTCTGGGTCTGGGTGTTTGTGTATTCGTCTTTGTGTGTCCATGGCACCCACGACACAGGAGAATCCTACTGTGGGGCTATGAGTGTAGAAAGCGTTTTATTTATCCCTTGGAAGAATAGTGTCTAGTGTAGAACGCTTTTTTTGTTGACACACAACTTGCCATAGTAATATTTCTTCCAGGGGAGCCGGTATCGTGGCGACAGACGATGAAATCCGGAATTGCCAGAAATATGGAGATTTAATCTATATCTATGGGACCGTGGGGTTTAATATCAATTTTTAAGCATCTGTCCAAACGCGTTATTGAGTCAACGAGTAATCAGAAAGCTGGCATAAACCTCGATCAACGAATTAGCCTTGCTATTCAACGAGGTAATGTTGCCAGCATTCTGGGAACTCATCCCAGGGACAATAATTTGGAGGCACCTTTTGTATTCAATTAGCCAAATTTTGCCTTTTTACAAATACATTTTTACTTTTTTAAAATAATTTATTTAATTGTATTTTTTTTATTCTCATCTTTCGATTTAACTGAACTGAAAAATAAAAAAAAAGTCATGAAAAAGCATTTATTTAATCGTTGCAAGTGGAAAAGTAATATTCATCGATTGTTGCTACATTTCAGTAGATAGCGCCACATCCGCAGCCACCGTATCCAGCGATACCAGGTCCATAGCCGAGGGGACCAGCAAAGCCAGCGGGTCCGTAGCCGAGAGGACCAGCGGCACCAGCAAAGCCGTAAGCACCAGCATCTTCAGCGGTGATAGCGACGGCTCCGTTGCCGCAGCCGTAAGCGACAGCACCAGCACCGGCGGTGGGCAGAGCGCCCTCGAGAGCCACGGTTCCGAGGAAGGGAAGAGCACCACCGACAGCGAGAGCTCCTTCGTACGCGTTCTCGGATAGGACGGAGACTCCAGCAGGGATCAGGGGAGAGGCAGTGGACACGGCGAGGCCAGGGCCGTTGGAAGCGGAGAGGGCACCAGCGGGAGCGTAAGCCCAGTCAGCGAGGGGAGCGGCGGCGTAGGGCGCTCCGGCCCACGCGGCGGCGCAGGGAGCAGCTGCAAGAGGAGCAGCGGCGAAGGGCGCAGCACTCCAGGGGGCACCGATGCACTGGGCAGCGATGCTCTGCAAACAAATGTTTAATTTAGACTATTTGTCATTTATTTAAAAGTCAGTCTGATAGTCACCAATAAAATCTTAAGAAAAGAATGCGAGTGGCGACCGCCTTTAGGCAAAAGGAGCACAGATGACCTTTGAATCGGATGGACCGATGATATGAAGAAGGCAGCAGGAAGTAGCTGGATTTAGAAACAAAGGACCAGTTGGCGTAGCACCAATTAGGGGATACCTATGTTCAGCAGTGGATCTCAAACCGTTAATGAATGGAATCAAACCTGCTGTCAAATTTGAGCAGGAGAGGGGTCCAAAGTTAGCGTAGCGGTTCACTTTTATTTTAGTCCTTAGGAATAGCAACATATCTGAGATTGACTTTAGAGAGAACTCCTTTTCTACATGAAGCCTGCAGAAGTCCATGAGTAGTGTTAGCATCAGGTACATATGATCGATTGCTACTCAAATCGTATAAAAAAACGAATATTTACCTGGATGAGGAGCGCCTGGGCGCAGATGAGGAGTGCAGACTTGAACATCTTCAAATGTTTGTTTTAAGACTAAAACAAGTATGGTAAGCTAATAAAAAACACGGCTTTTATATGGAAGAATTGCTTATCACCGCTTACTAATAACGCAATTTCATAATATAATGTACACATTGAAAACAAATTTGTTGTGAAAAAAGTCTACGTGACTTTATGGTACTTAGGCCTTCGACATTTATATTATGTTAGGTTTGTTATCTTTTATTGTGTTATGGTTAATCTCATCGTAAGTAGATAATAAAATTGTGTTAATAATACTTTAATCTTTGAATATAGTACACGGGTCTTGAATAATTTTGCGAAAATAAAAAATGGGAGGCAATTATAAGGACTGTTGACAGACGAGAAAAATAACGGAAAAAGAGGAGATCCCACAATAAGTTATTGCTTGTTATTGTAAAAATTAATGCTTTATAAATTTATAAAAATAGTAAAAAAATTTGGTGTTCCCAAGGGAACGGTTTTCAGTCCACTGTTTTACCAGAACTTTTTAATCACATTTAAAATTGTGTGAAATATAGCGATTTTAAAATATATTTAAATTACCTACATCTAAAATCTTATAAATATTATAAATGGAAAAGTTTGTGAGGATGTATGTGTGAATGTTACTCTTTCAAGCAAAAACAACCGGTCGGATTTCGCAATTTGGTACACACACATAGTTCATGACAAAAATAACATATAAGACACTTATTCCGATTATACTGACGACCCTCATGGCAGAGCGTTTATCATACCGGTCTGACGCGCAGTGGGTTCCGGGTTCGATTCCTGGCCAAACATGTATCTGAATGGTGATTTTAGATTCATGTTCTGGGTCTGGGTGTTTGTTTGTGCTAGGGAACACCGGTTCGTTCCGTTGGAGCTTCCGAGTTCCCTACTACAAGCGTTGAGGAAGGCCACCGAGGAGGTTTTAGTGGGTAAAAAACCCACATAACCCGGAGTCTCTCCCAAGACTTCGGTGTACCTTTTGAAGGTTTCTCCCCGTAACAAAAAAAAAGGGTTTGGGTGTGTTTATTCGTCTTATGGGTGTCCATAGCACCCACGACATAGGAGAAAATCCCATTGTGGGGCAATGAGTGTAGAAAGCGTTGTTTTCCTGTGGTAGATGTTATCGAAGCGGGCAAAGCCAGGGGTGTATCTTAGTAACAAATTGTATTTTTTTTTGTCATTGACGATATGAGAGTACACTATCTCAAACGCTTCGCGTCAGAAACGTGTCGTAAAAAATTCTTCTTAACATTAGAAACAAATGTTGTTTGTGTCACGTACGATACATTATTACTGTTTCATAATATAATTATGAATGACGCTTATTGGTATAAATACTTTCGGGTATTTGGGTCAAATCATTCAAAGATCCAACACCAAACAAACATGTCTACCTTCGCGTTCCTGCTCCTCTGCATTCAGGCTTGCCTGATCCAGGTAAACATCTATATAAGCCATATTATTTTACATGTATTTAATTTGTATGGATAATAATAATTTATTTAGGACTTTTTATTAGCTTATGGGTATGAAATTCAGTCCTACAAAAGGGGGAGGGAGATTTTGATTTGTATTTTTAGGAACTACTATTTTTTTAATTATGCCTATGGAGACATAAAATAAAACAAAATCGAATAGGTTTTCATAAACCACACTTCAGAGGATCTTCAGAGGATAAAAGGTAGTAGAACGAGTGTAGTTCGACCGGGAGGGTACCACCGCCACACCTATTTCCAGCCTGAAGCATTGCTTGCGTTTCGATGGAAGGGTGTGGTCGTCACACTTTATATGACGCGACCATCCTAGTCATCGGGAGTAGCTGTTGCTGCTGTGTTGGCTTCGGATAAAACCTATATTGTATGAAGTTGCTCACAAATGTCCATGAGCGGCAGTGACCACTTACCATCTGGTGCATTCCATGCTCGTTTGCTACTTCATTATTATAAAAAAAAATTGCATGAGTAATAAGAAACGTTCTACTACATTTAGAAATATTGTGTTTGTTTCTTCTTGGTTTAAATCACCTAATATTTGTAGAAACGCGGCTAATGCTGTAGGGCACAGGCAGTCATGAGTAAATGAATTCATATTATGTAACATATACTTAGCCCAAATATTATTATTTATTTCTAGAATGTCTTCGGTCAGTGCTACGGACCCGGACCCTATGGAGCTAACGACGGCTTCGGTTACGGATACGGCGCGTACGGAGCTTATGCCGAGCCCTTCGCTGCTGCTCCCTTCGCCGCTGCCTACGCCGAACCCTTCGCTGCACCCTTCGCTGCTCCCTTCGCTCCCCTCGCTACCGGACCTGCTGGAGCCTACGGCGGTGCTGGCATCGGTGAGGTCGCCGTCGCTGGCGAGCTGCCCGTCGCCGGTACCACCCTCGTCGCTGGACAGGTGCCCATCCTCGGCGCTGTGGAGTTCGGAGGAATCGTCCCCGCTGCTGGCGCCGTCTCCATTGCTGGCTCCTGCGCTTGCGGCTGCGCTGGTCCCTACGGAGCCGGTCCTTACGGAGCTGGCTACATCTACTGATTTGAATTTTGAAATAATATATTTCCTTTGGAATATCGATCATAAATAAAGATTGTATTCCATGAAAACTATTCTTTTTGTTGCTTCATTCTTTTGTTTGTTAAAACATTATACATTTTATTTATAAAGTAGCCGTGGAAAGCCACGAATTATACGAAAATCTCTCAGCAACAATATGCGATAAAAAGACTCTCCACCATATCTCAGTGAATCTTATTCTATTCTAGAGACATACTAGTAGCAAGTAAACTCCCTGTTTATGACGGGGAGGAAACCTTCACAAGGTACACCGAAGCCTTGGGAGAGACTCCGGGTTATGTGGGATTTTTACTCACTAAAACCTCCTCGGTGGCCTTCTTCAGCGCATGCAGGGGATCCTGGGATCTTCAATGGAACGCACCGGTGCCCCTTAGCGCGGCGTCCCTAATGGGCTCGTCTCTTGGGGTATATGTAGTTGTCCTCCCACACCTTCTGGTGTCTACGATGACATGCAGCCACACATACCACCGTTCTTCCTGAAGTTGTTGGCCGGGCGGCTTGAGCTCCCACTCAAGCCGTCCGCAACACCAGGAGCCTCCTTTTAGTCGCCTCGGCGGCTCCTTTGCCGAGCGGGATCTGTGCGATCGGGCTCTTTCAGCGTCCTCCTTCGCGAACATGACAGTTTCGCAGAATGTCACTGCGTTCCACGCGTCCCTGGAGAGCATCATCGCTGCGATGACGGCCGCCGGGGCCAAGTCACTCCCGATCTTGTTGACCAGGACCGGCCGCTCTGATTCCCAAGATGGGCAGTGCTCGAGCGTCTGCTGCGCGGAAACTCCTTGCGTTACTTGATATAGTTTAATACAACTGGATGATTAGAAAGCAAATAATAATCAAAAGAGATATTTGAATCGGGTATCCGAACCAACACCAACCAACATCAAAAATGACGAAAACGAATGCAAGACACCGAAAATAGAGAATTTGTGGAAAGGTTCATAATTAGAGATGAACAAGGTCAGAAGAAAATCTATAAACCAAATTTAAATAAAAACAAATAAATAAAAGTAAGGAAATTATTATTATTATAAATAAAACAATCTATCTAAAATTGCCGTGTGAGGCATGGTTCCCAAAACACTGGTGGCATTACCTTGCTGTACGGCTAGACTTAATCTTTGTGCAAAGTGGCCACTCCGGAAGCTCGAACAAGTTTGGAACAACCCATGGTCTCTATTGCAAGCGCCACAAACATATAATTGTCTAATAAATTACCATATTTGCAGCACTTCAAAATCTGGGCATAGTCGGCTGCAGCCCCAGCACTCACAGAGGTGTTAGTTATGTGTGGCGGGTCTAACGTATCGACACAGTAACGTCTCATACCAGGGGTTGTCCGAGGCTCCCTGGTACTAAAAGGATCCCATCGGGCTTCTTGCCATTGTCTCTAAACATACCAACAAGCTCCAATGTCGCAGGTATAGAGACGGTAGCAAAAGCTCGACGAATCACATAAATGAGAGTCCCGTGACGATACAGCCTGCCAGCATTTAAGATACAGGACAAGTCATGTCGACCCAAGAAGAAATAAATAAATAAATGAAACAGCTTAAAACCTTTGTTGGTTTCATACAACGGACAACTTTTTTTACATCACCAAACTATATTATGGTTCGGTATATATAAATTATAAGAAGCATATTGTAATTTTTCAATTTGTCCCTTTCATGAACGAATTTCATTAAAAAAATTTAATTGTTGTTTGCCTGTTTTATTGAAGTAACTACACATATTTGTAAAAATCCACATTTCGTTCATTAAATCGTCAAATAATTACAATCTAGATGATTAAGGGCCCACCGCATCCGCAAGCGCAGGAGCCAGCGATGGAGACGGTACCGGCAGCGCAGACGGGGCCTCCGAACTCCAAAGCGCCGAGGATGGGCACCTGTCCAGCGACGAGGGTGGTACCGGCGACGGGCAGCTCGCCAGCGACGGCGACCTCACCGATGCCGGCGCCGCCGTACGCACCCACTGGGCCGGTAGCCAAGGGACCGGCAAGAGGGGCAGCGATACCGCCAACAAGGGGACCGCCCCAAGCGGTGAGGGGTCCGGCCGCTAGCGCTGGACCCACGGCGGCACCCCATGGAGCTACAGCGGGCCCGACGCACTGACTGAATACATTCTGCAACAAAATAAGTAGAAACCGGTTGGTTATCCATGTAATGCAAAAACGAATTGCCAAGTTATATTAAAATTTTGCAAACCGACGAAATCGATTTTACAACACAATAACCGTTCAAAGTCATAACATAATCAAATCAGTAATTTTGATCACCCCGCCTAAATGTCTTAAACGATAATCCTGACCATGGTTACAAGCCAGGTTTATCAATGATGCGTTTTTGTCTTGGAAATTTGCCATCCTATCCGTCCGTTTGCCTACTGAGATCTATTGTTGGATTTAAGCCTCCCTAAAATAGCGCCACTTTAACCGATTCTGCAGCTGCTGCATCCAGCGATTTCCCGTTGTCTTCTTTAGGTCACCGGTCACACTAATTCCAGTGCTCCTTTTGCCTAAACATGGCAAGCTGAGGTGAATGGGACCTAGAGTATAATACGGTTTGCCAAACTCAACCCAGCCGAATGGATTCTTCGATTGAACTTCTTTCCAAAGTTACACTTGGCCATGCAGATTACTTGTCCTAGGTAAATGTACTGGTCGACGACTTCGAGAGTAGTGACGTTAACGGTTATCTGCAGACATGGATATCAGCCACGATTTTTGTCTAGTCCATTTCCATCTTAAATCCACACGTTGTGAGATATTGTTGAGGCCACCTAGGAAAACCTTAGTTGGCAGGAATTGCTCCGCCAACTAAGCTTGCTTGACATCTTTGTAGCTTACGAACAATATAGACCTATGTTATCTCGGGCCTATTGTAAGAACATTTGAAAGGGTCTTCCAAGATTGCGTGCAGTAAAACTAGGAAAGAATGAGTTATAGAAAGAAAGAAGAAAAATTAGTAAATCTCATGATCTACGACAGTAAAAACAATGTAAACACAATGTAATAATCTTACCTGGAGCAGGCAGGCCTGAGCGCAGAGGATGAAGAAAGAGAACTTGGACATGGTTGTGTGCGTGCGTTCAGAGGAAATGAACCCAGAATGAGTTCTTGGAAACAAGCGCAGACTTTTATACTGAGCACATTAGAAATTTAAGCAAAGTTTTTCATCAGCTTCAAACTAATATCAAAACATACACATACTTATTTGTTACGAAATTGAGGCTGATGAAAACTGTTATACACATTTCTAGTGATTTACTTGCTTTTTAAATGTGTATTTAAACCCTAATGAAAATAAGGCTCAAGCCGCTTGTCGATTCTGGAAAACTCATCTACTGTTTGTTGAATTTGACTTCGTAATATGCAATTGATAAGAAGGATGAATACACTATATAACGCTGTACAATAATCATTGGAAGTATTGTCGTCTTTGACCTCGAGTATTAGAACACACACAATGTCTCTGAAGACCCTTCTCGTATGCGCCCAGGCGCTCTTGATCCAGGTATGTTTATAAGAATATTTTCCATTCTATTTGGATATCTACTTGATTACTTCGCGATATTTGAGTATCTTACAAACAATACTGTAATATTTTTAGAGCATCTCTGGTCAGTGTATCGGCGCTGCGCCTTTGCTTGCTGCTCCCTGTGCTGCTCCACTGCTGGCTGCGCCTTGCGCTGGAGCCTGGGGCGCAGGACCTGCTGGTCTCGCCGCGTCCAACGGTCCCGGCCTCGCCGTCTCCAGCGCCTCTCCTCTCATCCCCGCCGGAGTCTCCGTGGTGTCTGAGAACGCGTACGAAGGCACCCTGGCCGCAGGCGGCGCTGTGCCTTTCCTTGGAACCGTGGCTCTAGAGGGCGCTCTGCCCACCGCCGGCGCCGGCGCCATCGCTTACGGCTGCGGCAACGGGGCCGTCGCCATCACCGCTGAGGATATCGGAGCCGTTGGCGTGGCTGGTCCTCTCGGTTTAGCTGGACCTCTTGGCATAGCCGGACCCCTGGGCTTGGCTGGACCCCTTGGTGTCGCTGGACCTATTGGTATTGCTGGTCCTCTCGGTATTACCGGACCTGGTTGTGGGTGTGGTTTGATTCTGTAATTTTCTTGTAAGTCCTGTACCTGAACTTCTGAATATATTTGTCAATTGCTATGTAAAGTGTTTTGATTTATTACTGTTATCTTCTTGTATAAGATTGTTTGATGTACATTGGCGACTTAATTATATTTGTTATATTTAACACACACATGGCGCATACAAAGTTAAGTTAAAAAACTCTTATAACGATTCCTTCTACACCTAGGGAAGGGTTGTTAATAACAATAACTTGTTAGTCCTGTCAATGGTTGTACTGAATCCAACAATGAGAGAACTAGTAGAGTGATCTTATCCATTAAAATTCACGTGCTCTACTAAGTGAACCAAGTGTGCAGTAGCTGTACAATTGGAATTCATGTCTATAAACACATGTTAGTTCGTGTGTATGCGTCAAATATTGTTACAGATATTTAGCCAGGTAACAACCGACTGACAAATTTCCATCCGTAGGGCTGAAGTTTTGCGAGCACACTTGATTTAGAGTTGCAAAATTTGCTTGGTGACGCTATTACAAATTAAATATGATTGACGCGCAAAACAGAGGATCGTACGGTTAATGTTAATATTTAAATGATTCTTAAGAGGAATATGAAAATCAAATTAATGTTACTAAATAGTGTATTTAAATAACCTTTGATCCATTAGCCTTAAGAGGTTCAATGGTAAACATCGGTGTTCCCTGATCAAGGTTTACGAGTATGACAAGAGTTACATTCATTTCATTTCGGTTTTGAATTTTTACGAATTCCGTTTTATTATTGCGAAATTCTTGAGTTGGCATCTCGTTGTCAAATTATTGACTAACTTCATCAATAATTTTAAGTCAGAGTTAAAAAGGTTCAAGACATTTGTATACATTACGTGAAAATAAGAAAAAACATGCAGTAATGTTGAAATATATGTAGTTTTATTTTTGAAGCTAACGTTCACGTACATAGTGTTATTTATTTCAGTAGAAAGCGCCGCAGCCGCAACCAGCGTAGCCAGGTCCGTAGCCGAGAGGTCCGGCCAGACCATAGCCGTATCCGAAAGGTTCGGCGATACCAGCGTAGCCATAAGGTCCAGCAGGACCATACCCATAAGCTGCGCCTTCTTCAGCGGTGATAGCGACGGCTCCGTTGCCGCAGCCGTAAGCGATGGCACCGGCACCGGCGGTGGGCAGAGCGCCCTCGAGAGCCACGGTTCCGAGGAAAGGCACAGCGCCGCCTGCAGCCAGGGTGCCTTCGTACGCGTTCTCAGACAGCACGGAGACTCCGGCGGGGATGAGAGGAGAGGCGCTGGAGACGGCGAGGCCGGGACCGTTGGAGGCGGCCAGGGCGGCGGCGGGGGCGTAAGCCCAGTCGCAGGCACCGGCGGCGAAGGGCGCGGCGGCGAAGGGAGCGCCGTAGCCGAAGCCGTCGTAAGCTAAACCGTCATAACCGTATGCGCCGTAAGCTCCGATGCACTGAGCGGAGATGCTCTGGAAATTTTTATCGAATTAATTTTTCTGTTCGAATTACCTACAATAGTCAGGAAGTCGTTTATCATAACTGGAACATACCTGGATGAAGAGTGCCTGAGCGCACACGAGAAGCACGATCTTGATGGACATGTTTGTTGATGTACTTGCTGTTGTTGGTACAAACTGAAAGTGACATAAAGTTCGCTGAAACTGGCTTTTATACAAATTATGAGTAGTTTATCTCATCACATTTAACGTGTTGTAACTCGAGTTTTGGAAATTGTTTTCTTTACACCTAGCAAGTACGTGCTCTGTGCATTTGTAGTTGCATAGTTTTAAAATTATTTAAATATTGTGTTGAACTACGTTGGAACCCTGTCTTTTATTAATTCTTACACATTATTTTTCAGAAAATTTTACACTCATGTCCAAAATCTCTTTTAGTACGGTTAAGATTTAAACAATTATTCAGATTTATTAATATGATGTATGTAAGTATAATGTATATTTACAGTATATCTCTGGACTTTAACTATGGTTGTATCCATTTCCATACCCGAATTCATATTATCGGATCATTTTTGTGTATATCATTTATGAATTTCTAGTGTTATTAAAAATACTTATTGAATGTACTCAAAGACCCTTCAATCTCAAAGCAATGTAAAAATAACTAAAAATTTCGGTGTTACTTTGCATTCTTAGTTATACAAATAAACTATATATATATTGTAAACAAACACAAAGAACATTATTTTCTAATACATAATTTCACTACGACATAAGTGATTAAAACATAAACATTTACACACGTTCACTAGAGGAAACTAATTGAAAGACACTAGTTGCGAAATACCGTGTTTCTTCGTAAGAAAACAATGTCACTAAATAGTATAAATATCTGGTATAGACTCAAACTAATTATTCAGGAACTAACCGTTGAATACAAACACACAAACATGTCTACCTTCGCTTTCGTGCTCCTCTGCATCCAGGCTTGCCTGCTCCAGGTACGAATTTATTGGTTTTATTCTCTGTACCTCTCTGAATATACCTAATTTCTTCTACATGATTTAACATATCAACACTAATTCTGTTTCTAGAATGTATTCGGACAGTGCTTCGGCCCCGGCCCCTATGGAGCTTACGACGGCTTCGGTTACGGATACGGCGCGTACGGAGCTTATGCCGAGCCCTTCGCTGCTGCTCCCTTCGCCGCTGCCTACGCCGAACCCTTCGCTGCACCCTTCGCTGCTCCCTTCGCTCCCCTCGCTACCGGACCTGCCGGAGCCTACGGCGGTGCTGGCATCGGTGAGGTCGCCGTCGCTGGCGAGCTGCCCGTCGCCGGTACCACCCTCGTCGCTGGACAGGTGCCCATCCTCGGCGCTGTGGAGTTCGGAGGCCCCGTCTGCGCTGGTGGCACCGTCTCCATCGCTGGCTCCTGCGCTTGCGGCTGCGCTGGTCCCTATGGAGCTGGGCCTTACGGAGCTGGCTACATCTACTGATTTGAAAAATTGAAATAACCTCTTTTGTTTGGAAAAATAATAACGGCATGGCATTTAAACTAATTATTTTTTTATTGCGGTCCTCTATATTCCTCTACATTTCCTGTACAGATAATGCCAATTACCCAAAAAATCGAGTAAATGCTTTGGATATACGAGACATGCGTCAAAAGACACACTTTCTCTGAATACTTTTCGATACCAACATCCTCTTACTTGAAAAACAGAGGGCGGAGCGTGAAGACATGTTCGACTCTGGTATCCAAGCAGCTGGATATCAACATCAACATCTCAATGTCAGACCGTCCGTTAGATATGACGAAAAGTAATGAAAACAAACGACTGACAAAAAAGAATTGTAGAAAGAGTATACCCTAATTATGAATAAGGTCAGATAAAAGTCCTACTGAAAATCAATTGCGCATAAAACACTTCTTTATTGTTTATTTCATATTGCGACAGCCGATTTACTTTATTCATTTGTTATAACCTTCGAGAAAGTAAAATTATAACATATTGCCATATTCTGATTCTTTATTTTAGACAATTTATTAGTATTAATTAAAACAATAAAAAATTTTGCTTGCCTGCTTTATTGAAATAAACTATACATATTAGTAAAAATGTACATTTCATTTATCGAAGAATCGTCAAATAATTACAATCTAGATGATTAGGGGACCACCGCATCCGCAAGCGCAGGAGCCAGCGATGGAGACGGTACCAGCAGCGCAGACGGGGCCTCCGAACTCCACAGCGCCGAGGATGGGCACCTGTCCAGCGACGAGGGTGGTACCGGCGACGGGCAGCTCGCCAGCGACGGCGACCTCACCGATGCCGGCGCCGCCGTATGCACCCACTGGGCCGGTAGCCAAGGGACCGGCAAGAGGGGCAGCGATACCGCCAACAAGGGGACCGCCCCAAGCGGTGAGAGGTCCGGCAGCTAGCGCTGGACTCACGGTGGCACCCCATGGAGCCACAGCGGGCCCGACGCACTGACTGAATACATTCTGCAACAAAATAAGTAGAAACCGGTTGGTTATCCATGTAATGCAAAAACGAATTGCTAAGTTATATTAAAATTTTGCAAACCGACGAAACGGATTTTACAACACAATAACCGTTGAAAGTCATAACATAATCAAATCAGTAATTTTGATCACCCCACCTAAATGTCTTAAACGATAATCCTGAACATGGTTACAAGCCAGGTTTATCAATGATGCGTTTTTGTCTTGGAAATTTGTCATCCTATCCGTCCGTTTGCCTACTGAGGTCTATTGTTGGATTTAAGCCTCGCTAAAATAGCGCCACTCTAACCGATTCTGTAGCTGCTGCATCCAGCGATTTCCCGTTATCTTCTTTAGGTCACCGGTCAAACTAATTCCAGTGCTCCTTTTGCCTAAATATAGTGACCTAGAGTATAATAAATACAGTTTGCCAAACTCAACCCAGCCGAATGGATTCTTCGAGTGAACTTCTTTTCAAAGTTACACTTGGCCATGCAGATTACTTGTCCTGGGTAAATGTACTGGTCGACGACTTCGAGAGTAGTGACGTTAACGGTTATTGGTAGACATGGACATCAGCCATGATTTTTGTCTAGTCCATTTCCATCTTAAATCCACACGTTGTGAGGTATTGTTGAGGCCACCTAGGAAAACCTTAGCTGGCAGGAATTGCTCCACCAACTAAGCTTGCTTGACATCTTTGTAGCTTACGAACAATATAGACCTATGTTATCTCGCGCCTATTGTAAGAACATTTGAAAGGGTCTTCCAAGATTGCGTGCGGTAAAACTAGGAAAGAATGAGACATAGGAAGAAAGAAGAAAAATTAGTAAATCTCATGATCCAAGACAGTAAAAACAATGTAAACATAATGTAAAAATCTTACCTGGAGCAGGCAGGCCTGAGCGCAGAGGATGAAGAATAAGAACTTGGACATGGTTGTGTGCGTGCGTTCAGAGGAGATGAACCCAGAATGAGTTCTTGGAAACAAGCGTAGGCTTTTATACTGAGGACATTAGAAATTTAAGCAAAGTTTTTCATCAGCTTGAAACAAATATCAAAACATACACATACTTATTTGTTGCGAAATTGAGGCTGATGAAAACTGTTATACACATTTCTAATGATTTACTTGCTTTTTAAATGTGTATTTAAACCCTAATGAAAATAAGGCTCAAGCCGCTTGTCGATTCTGGAAAACTCATCTACTGTTTGTTGAATTTGACTTCGTAATATGCAATTGATAAGAAGAATGAATACACTATATAACGCTGTACAATAATCATTGGAAGTATTGTCGTCTTTGACCTCGAGTATTAGAACACACACAATGTCTCTGAAGACCCTTCTCGTATGCGCCCAGGCGCTCTTGATCCAGGTATGTTTATAAGAATATTTTCCATTCTATTTGGATATCTACTTGATTACTTCGCGATATTTGAGTATCTTACAAACAATACTGTAATATTTTTAGAGCATCTCTGGTCAGTGTATCGGCGCTGCGCCTTTGCTTGCTGCTCCCTGTGCTGCTCCACTGCTGGCTGCGCCTTGCGCTGGAGCCTGGGGCGCAGGACCTGCTGGTCTCGCCGCGTCCAACGGTCCCGGCCTCGCCGTCTCCAGCGCCTCTCCTCTCATCCCCGCCGGAGTCTCCGTGGTGTCTGAGAACGCGTACGAAGGCACCCTGGCCGCAGGCGGCGCTGTGCCTTTCCTTGGAACCGTGGCTCTAGAGGGCGCTCTGCCCACCGCCGGCGCCGGCGCCATCGCTTACGGCTGCGGCAACGGGGCCGTCGCCATCACCGCTGAGGATATCGGAGCCGTTGGCGTGGCTGGTCCTCTCGGTTTAGCTGGACCTCTTGGCATAGCCGGACCCCTGGGCTTGGCTGGACCCCTTGGTGTCGCTGGACCTATTGGTATTGCTGGTCCTCTCGGTATTACCGGACCTGGTTGTGGGTGTGGTTTGATTCTGTAATTTTCTTGTAAGTCCTGTACCTGAACTTCTGAATATATTTGTCAATTGCTATGTAAAGTGTTTTGATTTATTACTGTTATCTTCTTGTATAAGATTGTTTGATGTACATTGGCGACTTAATTATATTTGTTATATTTAACACACACATGGCGCATACAAAGTTAAGTTAAAAAACTCTTATAACGATTCCTTCTACACCTAGGGAAGGGTTGTTAATAACAATAACTTGTTAGTCCTGTCAATGGTTGTACTGAATCCAACAATGAGAGAACTAGTAGAGTGATCTTATCCATTAAAATTCACGTGCTCTACTAAGTGAACCAAGTGTGCAGTAGCTGTACAATTGGAATTCATGTCTATAAACACATGTTAGTTCGTGTGTATGCGTCAAATATTGTTACAGATATTTAGCCAGGTAACAACCGACTGACAAATTTCCATCCGTAGGGCTGAAGTTTTGCGAGCACACTTGATTTAGAGTTGCAAAATTTGCTTGGTGACGCTATTACAAATTAAATATGATTGACGCGCAAAACAGAGGATCGTACGGTTAATGTTAATATTTAAATGATTCTTAAGAGGAATATGAAAATCAAATTAATGTTACTAAATAGTGTATTTAAATAACCTTTGATCCATTAGCCTTAAGAGGTTCAATGGTAAACATCGGTGTTCCCTGATCAAGGTTTACGAGTATGACAAGAGTTACATTCATTTCATTTCGGTTTTGAATTTTTACGAATTCCGTTTTATTATTGCGAAATTCTTGAGTTGGCATCTCGTTGTCAAATTATTGACTAACTTCATCAATAATTTTAAGTCAGAGTTAAAAAGGTTCAAGACATTTGTATACATTACGTGAAAATAAGAAAAAAACATGCAGTAATGTTGAAATATATGTAGTTTTATTTTTGAAGCTAACGTTCACGTACATAGTGTTATTTATTTCAGTAGAAAGCGCCGCAGCCGCAACCAGCGTAGCCAGGTCCGTAGCCGAGAGGTCCGGCCAGACCATAGCCGTATCCGAAAGGTTCGGCGATACCAGCGTAGCCATAAGGTCCAGCAGGACCATACCCATAAGCTGCGCCTTCTTCAGCGGTGATAGCGACGGCTCCGTTGCCGCAGCCGTAAGCGATGGCACCGGCACCGGCGGTGGGCAGAGCGCCCTCGAGAGCCACGGTTCCGAGGAAAGGCACAGCGCCGCCTGCGGCCAGGGTGCCTTCGTACGCGTTCTCAGACAGCACGGAGACTCCGGCGGGGATGAGAGGAGAGGCGCTGGAGACGGCGAGGCCGGGACCGTTGGAGGCGGCCAGGGCGGCGGCGGGGGCGTAAGCCCAGTCGCAGGCACCGGCGGCGAAGGGCGCGGCGGCGAAGGGAGCGCCGTAGCCGAAGCCGTCGTAAGCTAAACCGTCATAACCGTATGCGCCGTAAGCTCCGATGCACTGAGCGGAGATGCTCTGGAAATTTTTATCGAATTAATTTTTCTGTTCGAATTATCTACAATAGTCAAGAAGTCGTTTATCATAACTGGAACATACCTGGATGAGGAGTGCATGAGCGCACACGAGAAGCACGATCTTGATGGACATGTTTGTTGATGTACTTGCTGTTGTTGGTACAAACTGAAAGTGAAATAAAGTTCGCTGAAGCTGGCTTTTATACAAATTATGAGTAGTTTATCTCATCACATTCAACGTGTTGTAACTCGAGTTTTGGAAATTATTTTCTTTACACCTAGCAAGTACGTGCTCTGTGCATTTGTAGTTGCATAGTTTTAAAATTATTTAAATATTGTATTGAACTACGTTGGAACCCTGTCTTTTATTAATTCTTACACATTATTTTTCAGAAAATTTTACACTCATGTCCAAAATCTCTTTTAGTACGGTTAAGATTTAAACAATTATTCAGATTTATTAATATGATGTATGTAAGTATAATGTATATTTACAGTATATCTCTGGACTTTAACTATGGGTGTATCCATTTCCATACCCGAATTCATATTATCGGATCATTTTTGTGTATATCATTTATGAATTTCTAGTGTTATTAAAAATACTTATTGAATGTACTCAAAGACCCTTCAATCTCAAAGCAATGTAAAAATAACTAAAAATTTCGGTGTTACTTTGCATTCTTAGTTATACAAATAAACTATATATATATTGTAAACAAACACAAAGAACATTATTTTCTAATACATAATTTCACTACGACATAAGTGATTAAAACATAAACATTTACACACGTTCACTAGAGGAAACTAATTGAAAGACACTAGTTGCGAAATACCGTGTTTCTTCGTAAGAAAACAATGTCACTAAATAGTATAAATATCTGGTATAGACTCAAACTAATTATTCAGGAACTAACCGTTGAATACAAACACACAAACATGTCTACCTTCGCTTTCGTGCTCCTCTGCATCCAGGCTTGCCTGCTCCAGGTACGAATTTATTGGTTTTATTCTCTGTACCTCTCTGAATATACCTAATTTCTTCTACATGATTTAACATATCAACACTAATTCTGTTTCTAGAATGTATTCGGACAGTGCTTCGGCCCCGGCCCCTATGGAGCTTACGACGGCTTCGGTTACGGATACGGCGCGTACGGAGCTTATGCCGAGCCCTTCGCTGCTGCTCCCTTCGCCGCTGCCTACGCCGAACCCTTCGCTGCACCCTTCGCTGCTCCCTTCGCTCCCCTCGCTACCGGACCTGCCGGAGCCTACGGCGGTGCTGGCATCGGTGAGGTCGCCGTCGCTGGCGAGCTGCCCGTCGCCGGTACCACCCTCGTCGCTGGACAGGTGCCCATCCTCGGCGCTGTGGAGTTCGGAGGCCCCGTCTGCGCTGGTGGCACCGTCTCCATCGCTGGCTCCTGCGCTTGCGGCTGCGCTGGTCCCTATGGAGCTGGGCCTTACGGAGCTGGCTACATCTACTGATTTGAAAAATTGAAATAACCTCTTTTGTTTGGAAAAATAATAACGGCATGGCATTTAAACTAATTATTTTTTTATTGCGGTCCTCTATATTCCTCTACATTTCCTGTACAGATAATGCCAATTACCCAAAAAATCGAGTAAATGCTTTGGATATACGAGACATGCGTCAAAAGACACACTTTCTCTGAATACTTTTCGATACCAACATCCTCTTACTTGAAAAACAGAGGGCGGAGCGTGAAGACATGTTCGACTCTGGTATCCAAGCAGCTGGATATCAACATCAACATCTCAATGTCAGACCGTCCGTTAGATATGACGAAAAGTAATGAAAACAAACGACTGACAAAAAAGAATTGTAGAAAGAGTATACCCTAATTATGAATAAGGTCAGATAAAAGTCCTACTGAAAATCAATTGCGCATAAAACACTTCTTTATTGTTTATTTCATATTGCGACAGCCGATTTACTTTATTCATTTGTTATAACCTTCGAGAAAGTAAAATTATAACATATTGCCATATTCTGATTCTTTATTTTAGACAATTTATTAGTATTAATTAAAACAATAAAAAATTTTGCTTGCCTGCTTTATTGAAATAAACTATACATATTAGTAAAAATGTACATTTCATTTATCGAAGAATCGTCAAATAATTACAATCTAGATGATTAGGGGACCACCGCATCCGCAAGCGCAGGAGCCAGCGATGGAGACGGTACCAGCAGCGCAGACGGGGCCTCCGAACTCCACAGCGCCGAGGATGGGCACCTGTCCAGCGACGAGGGTGGTACCGGCGACGGGCAGCTCGCCAGCGACGGCGACCTCACCGATGCCGGCGCCGCCGTACGCACCCACTGGGCCGGTAGCCAAGGGACCGGCAAGAGGGGCAGCGATACCGCCAACAAGGGGACCGCCCCAAGCGGTGAGAGGTCCGGCAGCTAGCGCTGGACTCACGGTGGCACCCCATGGAGCCACAGCGGGCCCGACGCACTGACTGAATACATTCTGCAACAAAATAAGTAGAAACCGGTTGGTTATCCATGTAATGCAAAAACGAATTGCTAAGTTATATTAAAATTTTGCAAACCGACGAAACGGATTTTACAACACAATAACCGTTGAAAGTCATAACATAATCAAATCAGTAATTTTGATCACCCCACCTAAATGTCTTAAACGATAATCCTGAACATGGTTACAAGCCAGGTTTATCAATGATGCGTTTTTGTCTTGGAAATTTGTCATCCTATCCGTCCGTTTGCCTACTGAGGTCTATTGTTGGATTTAAGCCTCGCTAAAATAGCGCCACTCTAACCGATTCTGTAGCTGCTGCATCCAGCGATTTCCCGTTATCTTCTTTAGGTCACCGGTCAAACTAATTCCAGTGCTCCTTTTGCCTAAATATAGTGACCTAGAGTATAATAAATACAGTTTGCCAAACTCAACCCAGCCGAATGGATTCTTCGAGTGAACTTCTTTTCAAAGTTACACTTGGCCATGCAGATTACTTGTCCTGGGTAAATGTACTGGTCGACGACTTCGAGAGTAGTGACGTTAACGGTTATTGGTAGACATGGACATCAGCCATGATTTTTGTCTAGTCCATTTCCATCTTAAATCCACACGTTGTGAGGTATTGTTGAGGCCACCTAGGAAAACCTTAGCTGGCAGGAATTGCTCCACCAACTAAGCTTGCTTGACATCTTTGTAGCTTACGAACAATATAGACCTATGTTATCTCGCGCCTATTGTAAGAACATTTGAAAGGGTCTTCCAAGATTGCGTGCGGTAAAACTAGGAAAGAATGAGACATAGGAAGAAAGAAGAAAAATTAGTAAATCTCATGATCCAAGACAGTAAAAACAATGTAAACATAATGTAAAAATCTTACCTGGAGCAGGCAGGCCTGAGCGCAGAGGATGAAGAATAAGAACTTGGACATGGTTGTGTGCGTGCGTTCAGAGGAGATGAACCCAGAATGAGTTCTTGGAAACAAGCGTAGGCTTTTATACTGAGGACATTAGAAATTTAAGCAAAGTTTTTCATCAGCTTGAAACAAATATCAAAACATACACATACTTATTTGTTGCGAAATTGAGGCTGATGAAAACTGTTATACACATTTCTAATGATTTACTTGCTTTTTAAATGTGTATTTAAACCCTAATGAAAATAAGGCTCAAGCCGCTTGTCGATTCTGGAAAACTCATCTACTGTTTGTTGAATTTGACTTCGTAATATGCAATTGATAAGAAGAATGAATACACTATATAACGCTGTACAATAATCATTGGAAGTATTGTCGTCTTTGACCTCGAGTATTAGAACACACACAATGTCTCTGAAGACCCTTCTCGTATGCGCCCAGGCGCTCTTGATCCAGGTATGTTTATAAGAATATTTTCCATTCTATTTGGATATCTACTTGATTACTTCGCGATATTTGAGTATCTTACAAACAATACTGTAATATTTTTAGAGCATCTCTGGTCAGTGTATCGGCGCTGCGCCTTTGCTTGCTGCTCCCTGTGCTGCTCCACTGCTGGCTGCGCCTTGCGCTGGAGCCTGGGGCGCAGGACCTGCTGGTCTCGCCGCGTCCAACGGTCCCGGCCTCGCCGTCTCCAGCGCCTCTCCTCTCATCCCCGCCGGAGTCTCCGTGGTGTCTGAGAACGCGTACGAAGGCACCCTGGCCGCAGGCGGCGCTGTGCCTTTCCTTGGAACCGTGGCTCTAGAGGGCGCTCTGCCCACCGCCGGCGCCGGCGCCATCACTTACGGCTGCGGCAACGGGGCCGTCGCCATCACCGCTGAGGATATCGGAGCCGTTGGCGTGGCTGGTCCTCTCGGTTTAGCTGGACCTCTTGGCATAGCCGGACCCCTGGGCTTGGCTGGACCCCTTGGTGTCGCTGGACCTATTGGTATTGCTGGTCCTCTCGGTATTACCGGACCTGGTTGTGGGTGTGGTTTGATTCTGTAATTTTCTTGTAAGTCCTGTACCTGAACTTCTGAATATATTTGTCAATTGCTATGTAAAGTGTTTTGATTTATTACTGTTATCTTCTTGTATAAGATTGTTTGATGTACATTGGCGACTTAATTATATTTGTTATATTTAACACACACATGGCGCATACAAAGTTAAGTTAAAAAACTCTTATAACGATTCCTTCTACACCTAGGGAAGGGTTGTTAATAACAATAACTTGTTAGTCCTGTCAATGGTTGTACTGAATCCAACAATGAGAGAACTAGTAGAGTGATCTTATCCATTAAAATTCACGTGCTCTACTAAGTGAACCAAGTGTGCAGTAGCTGTACAATTGGAATTCATGTCTATAAACACATGTTAGTTCGTGTGTATGCGTCAAATATTGTTACAGATATTTAGCCAGGTAACAACCGACTGACAAATTTCCATCCGTAGGGCTGAAGTTTTGCGAGCACACTTGATTTAGAGTTGCAAAATTTGCTTGGTGACGCTATTACAAATTAAATATGATTGACGCGCAAAACAGAGGATCGTACGGTTAATGTTAATATTTAAATGATTCTTAAGAGGAATATGAAAATCAAATTAATGTTACTAAATAGTGTATTTAAATAACCTTTGATCCATTAGCCTTAAGAGGTTCAATGGTAAACATCGGTGTTCCCTGATCAAGGTTTACGAGTATGACAAGAGTTACATTCATTTCATTTCGGTTTTGAATTTTTACGAATTCCGTTTTATTATTGCGAAATTCTTGAGTTGGCATCTCGTTGTCAAATTATTGACTAACTTCATCAATAATTTTAAGTCAGAGTTAAAAAGGTTCAAGACATTTGTATACATTACGTGAAAATAAGAAAAAAACATGCAGTAATGTTGAAATATATGTAGTTTTATTTTTGAAGCTAACGTTCACGTACATAGTGTTATTTATTTCAGTAGAAAGCGCCGCAGCCGCAACCAGCGTAGCCAGGTCCGTAGCCGAGAGGTCCGGCCAGACCATAGCCGTATCCGAAAGGTTCGGCGATACCAGCGTAGCCATAAGGTCCAGCAGGACCATACCCATAAGCTGCGCCTTCTTCAGCGGTGATAGCGACGGCTCCGTTGCCGCAGCCGTAAGCGATGGCACCGGCACCGGCGGTGGGCAGAGCGCCCTCGAGAGCCACGGTTCCGAGGAAAGGCACAGCGCCGCCTGCGGCCAGGGTGCCTTCGTACGCGTTCTCAGACAGCACGGAGACTCCGGCGGGGATGAGAGGAGAGGCGCTGGAGACGGCGAGGCCGGGACCGTTGGAGGCGGCCAGGGCGGCGGCGGGGGCGTAAGCCCAGTCGCAGGCACCGGCGGCGAAGGGCGCGGCGGCGAAGGGAGCGCCGTAGCCGAAGCCGTCGTAAGCTAAACCGTCATAACCGTATGCGCCGTAAGCTCCGATGCACTGAGCGGAGATGCTCTGGAAATTTTTATCGAATTAATTTTTCTGTTCGAATTATCTACAATAGTCAAGAAGTCGTTTATCATAACTGGAACATACCTGGATGAGGAGTGCATGAGCGCACACGAGAAGCACGATCTTGATGGACATGTTTGTTGATGTACTTGCTGTTGTTGGTACAAACTGAAAGTGAAATAAAGTTCGCTGAAGCTGGCTTTTATACAAATTATGAGTAGTTTATCTCATCACATTCAACGTGTTGTAACTCGAGTTTTGGAAATTATTTTCTTTACACCTAGCAAGTACGTGCTCTGTGCATTTGTAGTTGCATAGTTTTAAAATTATTTAAATATTGTATTGAACTACGTTGGAACCCTGTCTTTTATTAATTCTTACACATTATTTTTCAGAAAATTTTACACTCATGTCCAAAATCTCTTTTAGTACGGTTAAGATTTAAACAATTATTCAGATTTATTAATATGATGTATGTAAGTATAATGTATATTTACAGTATATCTCTGGACTTTAACTATGGGTGTATCCATTTCCATACCCGAATTCATATTATCGGATCATTTTTGTGTATATCATTTATGAATTTCTAGTGTTATTAAAAATACTTATTGAATGTACTCAAAGACCCTTCAATCTCAAAGCAATGTAAAAATAACTAAAAATTTCGGTGTTACTTTGCATTCTTAGTTATACAAATAAACTATATATATATTGTAAACAAACACAAAGAACATTATTTTCTAATACATAATTTCACTACGACATAAGTGATTAAAACATAAACATTTACACACGTTCACTAGAGGAAACTAATTGAAAGACACTAGTTGCGAAATACCGTGTTTCTTCGTAAGAAAACAATGTCACTAAATAGTATAAATATCTGGTATAGACTCAAACTAATTATTCAGGAACTAACCGTTGAATACAAACACACAAACATGTCTACCTTCGCTTTCGTGCTCCTCTGCATCCAGGCTTGCCTGCTCCAGGTACGAATTTATTGGTTTTATTCTCTGTACCTCTCTGAATATACCTAATTTCTTCTACATGATTTAACATATCAACACTAATTCTGTTTCTAGAATGTATTCGGACAGTGCTTCGGCCCCGGCCCCTATGGAGCTTACGATGGCTTCGGTTACGGATACGGCGCGTACGGAGCTTATGCCGAGCCCTTCGCTGCTGCTCCCTTCGCCGCTGCCTACGCCGAACCCTTCGCTGCACCCTTCGCTGCTCCCTTCGCTCCCCTCGCTACCGGACCTGCCGGAGCCTACGGCGGTGCTGGCATCGGTGAGGTCGCCGTCGCTGGCGAGCTGCCCGTCGCCGGTACCACCCTCGTCGCTGGACAGGTGCCCATCCTCGGCGCTGTGGAGTTCGGAGGCCCCGTCTGCGCTGGTGGCACCGTCTCCATCGCTGGCTCCTGCGCTTGCGGCTGCGCTGGTCCCTATGGAGCTGGGCCTTACGGAGCTGGCTACATCTACTGATTTGAAAAATTGAAATAACCTCTTTTGTTTGGAAAAATAATAACGGCATGGCATTTAAACTAATTATTTTTTTATTGCGGTCCTCTATATTCCTCTACATTTCCTGTACAGATAATGCCAATTACCCAAAAAATCGAGTAAATGCTTTGGATATACGAGACATGCGTCAAAAGACACACTTTCTCTGAATACTTTTCGATACCAACATCCTCTTACTTGAAAAACAGAGGGCGGAGCGTGAAGACATGTTCGACTCTGGTATCCAAGCAGCTGGATATCAACATCAACATCTCAATGTCAGACCGTCCGTTAGATATGACGAAAAGTAATGAAAACAAACGACTGACAAAAAAGAATTGTAGAAAGAGTATACTCTAATTATGAATAAGGTCAGATAAAAGTCCTACTGAAAATCAATTGCGCATAAAACACTTCTTTATTGTTTATTTCATATTGCGACAGCCGATTTACTTTATTCATTTGTTATAACCTTCGAGAAAGTAAAATTATAACATATTGCCATATTCTGATTCTTTATTTTAGACAATTTATTAGTATTAATTAAAACAATAAAAAATTTTGCTTGCCTGCTTTATTGAAATAAACTATACATATTAGTAAAAATGTACATTTCATTTATCGAAGAATCGTCAAATAATTACAATCTAGATGATTAGGGGACCACCGCATCCGCAAGCGCAGGAGCCAGCGATGGAGACGGTACCAGCAGCGCAGACGGGGCCTCCGAACTCCACAGCGCCGAGGATGGGCACCTGTCCAGCGACGAGGGTGGTACCGGCGACGGGCAGCTCGCCAGCGACGGCGACCTCACCGATGCCGGCGCCGCCGTACGCACCCACTGGGCCGGTAGCCAAGGGACCGGCAAGAGGGGCAGCGATACCGCCAACAAGGGGACCGCCCCAAGCGGTGAGAGGTCCGGCAGCTAGCGCTGGACTCACGGTGGCACCCCATGGAGCCACAGCGGGCCCGACGCACTGACTGAATACATTCTGCAACAAAATAAGTAGAAACCGGTTGGTTATCCATGTAATGCAAAAACGAATTGCTAAGTTATATTAAAATTTTGCAAACCGACGAAACGGATTTTACAACATAATAACCGTTGAAAGTCATAACATAATCAAATCAGTAATTTTGATCACCCCACCTAAATGTCTTAAACGATAATCCTGAACATGGTTACAAGCCAGGTTTATCAATGATGCGTTTTTGTCTTGGAAATTTGCCATCCTATCCGTCCGTTTGCCAACTGAGGTCTATTGTTGGATTTAAGCCTCGCTAAAATAGCGCCACTCTAACCGATTCTGTAGCTGCTGCATCCAGCGATTTCCCGTTATCTTCTTTAGGTCACCGGTCAAACTAATTCCAGTGCTCCTTTTGCCTAAATATAGTGGCCTAGAGTATAATACAGTTTGCCAAACTCAACCCAGCCGAATGGATTCTTCGAGTGAACTTCTTTTCAAAGTTACACTTGGCCATGCAGATTACTTGTCCTGGGTAAATGTACTGGTCGACGACTTCGAGAGTAGTGACGTTAACGGTTATTGGTAGACATGGACATCAGCCATGATTTTTGTCTAGTCCATTTCCATCTTAAATCCACACGTTGTGAGGTACGGTTGAGGCCACCTAGGAAAACCTTAGCTGGCAGGAATTGCTCCACCAACTAAGCTTGCTTGACATCTTTGTAGCTTACGAACAATATAGACCTATGTTATCTCACGCCTATTGTAAGAACATTTGAAAGGGTCTTCCAAGATTGCGTGCGGTAAAACTAGGAAAGAATGAGACATAGGAAGAAAGAAGAAAAATTAGTAAATCTCATGATCCAAGACAGTAAAAACAATGTAAACATAATATAATAATCTTACCTGGAGCAGGCAGGCCTGAGCGCAGAGGATGAAGAAAGAGAACTTGGACATGGTTGTGTGCGTGCGTTCAGAGGAGATGAACCCAGAATGAGTTCTTGGAAACAAGCGTAGACTTTTATACCGAGCACATTAGAAATTTAAGCAAAGTTTTTCATCAGCTTGAAACAAATATCAAAACATACACATACTTATTTGTTACGAAATTGAGGCTGATGAAAACTGTTTTACACATTTCTAATGATTTACTTGCTTTTTAAATGTGTATTTAATCCCTAATGAAAATAAGGCTCAAGCCGCTTGTCGATTCTGGAAAACTCATCTACTGTTTGTTGAATTTGACTTCGTAATATGCAATTGATAAGAAGGATGAATACACTATATAACGCTGTACAATAATCATTGGAAGTATTGTCGTCTTTGACCTCGAGTATTAGAACACACACAATGTCTCTGAAGACCCTTCTCGTATGCGCCCAGGCGCTCTTGATCCAGGTATGTTTATAAGAATATTTTCCATTCTATTTGGATATCTACTTGATTACTTCGCGATATTTGAGTATCTTACAAACAATACTGTAATATTTTTAGAGCATCTCTGGTCAGTGTATCGGCGCTGCGCCTTTGCTTGCTGCTCCCTGTGCTGCTCCACTGCTGGCTGCGCCTTGCGCTGGAGCCTGGGGCGCAGGACCTGCTGGTCTCGCCGCGTCCAACGGTCCCGGCCTCGCCGTCTCCAGCGCCTCTCCTCTCATCCCCGCCGGAGTCTCCGTGGTGTCTGAGAACGCGTACGAAGGCACCCTGGCCGCAGGCGGCGCTGTGCCTTTCCTTGGAACCGTGGCTCTAGAGGGCGCTCTGCCCACCGCCGGCGCCGGCGCCATCGCTTACGGCTGCGGCAACGGGGCCGTCGCCATCACCGCTGAGGATATCGGAGCCGTTGGCGTGGCTGGTCCTCTCGGTTTAGCTGGACCTCTTGGCATAGCCGGACCCCTGGGCTTGGCTGGACCCCTTGGTGTCGCTGGACCTATTGGTATTGCTGGTCCTCTCGGTATTACCGGACCTGGTTGTGGGTGTGGTTTGATTCTGTAATTTTCTTGTAAGTCCTGTACCTGAACTTCTGAATATATTTGTCAATTGCTATGTAAAGTGTTTTGATTTATTACTGTTATCTTCTTGTATAAGATTGTTTGATGTACATTGGCGACTTAATTATATTTGTTATATTTAACACACACATGGCGCATACAAAGTTAAGTTAAAAAACTCTTATAACGATTCCTTCTACACCTAGGGAAGGGTTGTTAATAACAATAACTTGTTAGTCCTGTCAATGGTTGTACTGAATCCAATAATGAGAGAACTAGTAGAGTGATCTTATCCATTAAAATTCACGTGCTCTACTAAGTGAACCAAGTGTGCAGTAGCTGTACAATTGGAATTCATGTCTATAACATGTTAGTTCGTGTGTATGCGTCAAATATTGTTACAGATATTTAGCCAGGTAACAACCGACTGACAAATTTCCTTCCGTGAGGCTGGAGTTTTGCGAGCACACTTGATTTAGAGTTGCAAAATTTGCTTCGTGATGCTATTATAAATTGAATATGATTGACGCGCAAAACAGAGGATCGTACGGTTAATGTTAATATTTAAATGATTCTTAAGAGGAATATGAAAATCAAATTAATGTTACTAAATAGTGTATTTAAATAACCTTTGATCCATTAGCCTTAAGAGGTTCAATGGTAAACATCGGTGTTCCCTGATCAAGGTTTACGAGTATGACAAGAGTTACATTCATTTCATTTCGGTTTTGAATTTTTACGAATTCCGTTTTATTATTGCGAAATTCTTGAGTTGGCATCTCGTTGTCAAATTATTGACTAACTTCATCAATAATTTTAAGTCAGAGTTAAAAAGGTTCAAGACATTTGTATACATTACGTGAAAATAAGAAAAAACATGCAGTAATGTTGAAATATATGTAGTTTTATTTTTGAAGCTAACGTTCACGTACATAGTGTTATTTATTTCAGTAGAAAGCGCCGCAGCCGCAACCAGCGTAGCCAGGTCCGTAGCCGAGAGGTCCGGCCAGACCATAGCCGTATCCGAAAGGTTCGGCGATACCAGCGTAGCCATAAGGTCCAGCAGGACCATACCCATAAGCTGCGCCTTCTTCAGCGGTGATAGCGACGGCTCCGTTGCCGCAGCCGTAAGCGATGGCACCGGCACCGGCGGTGGGCAGAGCGCCCTCGAGAGCCACGGTTCCGAGGAAAGGCACAGCGCCGCCTGCAGCCAGGGTGCCTTCGTACGCGTTCTCAGACAGCACGGAGACTCCGGCGGGGATGAGAGGAGAGGCGCTGGAGACGGCGAGGCCGGGACCGTTGGAGGCGGCCAGGGCGGCGGCGGGGGCGTAAGCCCAGTCGCAGGCACCGGCGGCGAAGGGCGCGGCGGCGAAGGGAGCGCCGTAGCCGAAGCCGTCGTAAGCTAAACCGTCATAACCGTATGCGCCGTAAGCTCCGATGCACTGAGCGGAGATGCTCTGGAAATTTTTATCGAATTAATTTTTCTGTTCGAATTACCTACAATAGTCAGGAAGTCGTTTATCATAACTGGAACATACCTGGATGAGGAGTGCCTGAGCGCACACGAGAAGCACGATCTTGATGGACATGTTTGTTGATGTACTTGCTGTTGTTGGTACAAACTGAAAGTGACATAAAGTTCGCTGAAACTGGCTTTTATACAAATTATGAGTAGTTTATCTCATCACATTTAACGTGTTGTAACTCGAGTTTTGGAAATTGTTTTCTTTACACCTAGCAAGTACGTGCTCTGTGCATTTGTAGTTGCATAGTTTTAAAATTATTTAAATATTGTGTTGAACTACGTTGGAACCCTGTCTTTTATTAATTCTTACACATTATTTTTCAGAAAATTCTACACTCATGTCCAAAATCTCTTTTAGTACGGTTAAGATTTAAACAATTATTCAGATTTATTAATATGATGTATGTAAGTATAATGTATCCATCCATCCATCCATCAGCCTTTGAAAGTCCACTGCTGGACATAGGCCTCCCCTAATCTGCGCCACTTCGACCGGTCCTGGGCCATCTGAATCCAGCGGTTACCCGCCGTCTTCTTCAGGTCATCAGTCCACCGGGTCGGGGGGCGGCCTGCACTCCTTTTGCCCAGACGTGGTCTCCATTCGAGGACTCTTCTACCCCATCGGTTGTCTGTCCTACGAACGATGTGGCCTGCCCATTGCCACTTCAGCTTACTAATTTTGAGAGCTATGTCGGTAACTTTCGTTCTCCTACGGATTTCATCGTTACGAATTCTGTCACGCAGGGAAATACCAAGCATAGCTCTCTCCATAGCTCGCTGAGCGACCTTGAGCTTACGCACGAGGCTCACAGTAAGGGACCACGTCTCGGCACCATATGTCATCACTGGCAACACACACTGCTCGAACATCTTCGTCTTCAGGCTCTGAGGTATATCAGATGAGAAGATATGGCGCAGTTTCCCGAACGCTGCCCAGCCGAGTTGGATTCTACGAGTGACCTCTTTCTCGAAGTTGGACTTACCCATCTGCACCGCCTGCCCTAGGTAAATGTATTCGTCAACAACTTCGAGGGTGGTGCCGTCAACAACAACCGGTACGGGTGTGACATGGACGTTAGACATGATCTTCGTCTTGTCCATGTTCATCTTAAGACCCACCCGTTGAGAGGCACCAGAGAGGTCGCTGAGCATGGTGTTGAGGTGCTCCATCGACTCCGCCATGATGACTATGTCGTCTGCGAATCGAAGGTGAGTGATATATTCGCCATCGATGTTGATGCCGAATCCTTTCCACTCCATCAGTTTGAACACGTCTTCCAATGCAGCGGTAAACAGTTTCGGAGATAACACATCCCCCTGTCTCACACCGCGCTGCAATTGGATCGGGTTCGTACTTCCGTCGTGTAATCGGATCGACATTGAGGCTGCCTTATATATACACTTCAACACTTCGATGTACCGATAGTCAATCTGGCACCGCTGAAGCGACTCCAACACCGCCCATGTCTCGATAGAATCAAAGGCTTTCTCATAGTCCACATAAGCCACACACAACGGCAGATTGTACTCCTCGGCCTTCTCTATTATCTGCCGCAGTGTGTGTATGTGGTCCATGGTACTGAAGCCTTTTCGGAATCCGGCTTGTTCGGGAGGCTGAAAGTCGTCGAGCCTGCGAGCTATACGATTATTGATGACCCTCGAAAACACCTTGTAGATGTGGCTCAGAAGCGCGATGGGCCTGTAATTCTTCAACAAGGATCTGTCGCCTTTTTTGAAGAACAGTATCACCACGCTTCTGCTCCACGCCTCCGGTGCTATACCCTGGCTTATGACGGAATCGAACAACTGTTGGAGCGCTTTTAAAATAGGTCTCCCACCTGCTTTTAGCAATTCAGTTGTGATTCCGTCTTCACCGGGCGCTCGGTTGTTCTTGAGCTGTTTGAGGGCCAATCGGATCTCGTACAGGCTGACGTCCGGGATATCTTCGGTATAGTGTCGGGTTAGCGTGGCTCGCTTGTCATTGACAGGCGGCAGAGGGCCACGCGAAGCGGTATATAACTGCCCATAGAAGCGCTCAATTTCTCTCAGAACTTCAGGCCTCGCGGCAACTGTGGTGCCTCCATCCGTCTTCAGCTTCGTTAATAAGCTTTGCCCAACACGCAAATCCCTTGCGAAGACCTTGGAGCCCTTGTTCCGCTCAATTTGCTCTTTAATGCGATTTGCATTAAAGAGACGAAGGTCGCGTCGCATCCTGTTAGAGATTTGCGCGTTGAGCCGCCTAAACTTCGACAATGAAGCTGGAGACTGCACACACATTGCCCGCCGTTGTGCCATGAGTTCGAGAGTTTGGACCGACAGTCTTTGAGTACTTCTATTGGAGGGGGTCTCATAGTACTTCGACCCTACCTCATGGGCAGTTTCTACCAACTTGGTGTTTATTTCGTCAACATCAACGCAATTGTCTAGGCATTCCAGGCGATTGCGTAGCTCGAATTGAAAGTCTTCAGAGCCCTGGATTTGACAAGATCTTGGACGGAGTATTGACCTCATAAGGCGGGACCGTTCCAGCTTGATCTTGATATTTAACGTGCCCCTAACCATCCGGTGATCGCTTCCGGTCTTGAACCTGTTGATCACAGAGACATCGTTAAATATGTGCCGCTTGTCTGCCAGTATGAAGTCAATCTCGTTTTTGGTAGTACCATCAGGACTCATCCAGGTCCATTTCCTTTGAGGCTTCTTCTTGAAGAAGGAGTTCATCATGTAGAATCCCTCCTTTTCCAAGAAGTTAGCCAGCAAATGGCCTCGATGGTTCCGATTACCAATGCCAAAGGGCCCTACCTTCAACTCATCGCCACATTGAACGCCCAGCTTTGCATTGAAATCCCCCATCACAACTGTGAAGTACGATTTTGAGGTATGTATGGCTTTGGATATATCCTCATACATAACCTCAACCTCGTCGTCAGAGTGTGTCGATGTCGGCGCATATACCTGTATGACCTTCAACGAGTACCTCTTGGATACTCTGAGTATAAGGTATGCTACCCTGGACGACACACTCTTGATCTCCACGACGTTGTTGACAAGGGACCTGTTGACGAAGAACCCGACACCACCTTGGGACAGATGTTCGCCCTCCCGGTGGTAGAACAAGTTACCAGATTTTAGGATCATCGTGTCCTCCCCCTGTCTTCGGACTTCAGACAATCCTATAATACTCCAGTTTAGCTTGTCTACCTCTTCTTCCAGCTCATATATCTTCTCATCACTCCTCAGAGTCCTGGTGTTATATGTTGCCAGGTGCAGAAGTCGTCGGTTGTGGTAGCTCGATCTCTGCCGGAGATTCTTAGCACCCCCTGCCCCGCCGTAACCGTGACCGCTACCATAGCCAGGAATAGCGGGGCTGCCGGGGACTGGGGGCCGTGGTTTTATTGGAGCTGCCATTAAGGGGTTTTGCCATAGTCACCGCGCTTGGCTGTGCGTGTTGGTGACCGCAGTATATTTGAAAGTTCTCAGAGTGATGCTGCTGCCCATCATCTGGTTTAATGTCCCTTAGTCGCCTCCTACGACATCCACGGGAAGAGAGGGAGTGGTGCTATTCAAGAGACCGACACCACACGGCCAGAGACCGACACCACACGGCCAGCCACAAGTATAATGTATATTTACAGTATATCTCTGGACTTTAACTATGGGTGTATCCATTTCCATACCCGAATTCATATTATCGGATCATTTTTGTGTATATCATTTATGAATTTCTAGTGTTATTAAAAATACTTATTGAATGTACTCAAAGACCCTTCAATCTCAAAGCAATGTAAAAATAACTAAAAATTTCGGTGTTACTTTGCATTCTTAGTTATACAAATAAACTAAATATATATTGTAAACAAACACAAAGAACATTATTTTCTAATACATAATTTCACTACGACATAAGTGATTAAAACATAAACATTTACACACGTTCACTAGAGGAAACTAATTGAAAGACACTAGTTGCGAAATACCGTGTTTCTTCGTAAGAAAACAATGTCACTAAATAGTATAAATATCTGGTATAGACTCAAACTAATTATTCAGGAACTAACCGTTGAATACAAACACACAAACATGTCTACCTTCGCTTTCGTGCTCCTCTGCATCCAGGCTTGCCTGCTCCAGGTACGAATTTATTGGTTTTATTCTCTGTACCTCTCTGAATATACCTAATTTCTTCTACATGATTTAACATATCAACACTAATTCTGTTTCTAGAATGTATTCGGACAGTGCTTCGGCCCCGGCCCCTATGGAGCTTACGACGGCTTCGGTTACGGATACGGCGCGTACGGAGCTTATGCCGAGCCCTTCGCTGCTGCTCCCTTCGCCGCTGCCTACGCCGAACCCTTCGCTGCACCCTTCGCTGCTCCCTTCGCTCCCCTCGCTACCGGACCTGCCGGAGCCTACGGCGGTGCTGGCATCGGTGAGGTCGCCGTCGCTGGTGAGCTGCCCGTCGCCGGTACCACCCTCGTCGCTGGACAGGTGCCCATCCTCGGCGCTGTGGAGTTCGGAGGCCCCGTCTGCGCTGGTGGCACCGTCTCCATCGCTGGCTCCTGCGCTTGCGGCTGCGCTGGTCCCTATGGAGCTGGGCCTTACGGAGCTGGCTACATCTACTGATTTGAAAAATTGAAATAACCTCTTTTGTTTGGAAAAATAATAACGGCATGGCATTTAAACTAATTATTTTTTTATTGCGGTCCTCTATATTCCTCTACATTTCCTGTACAGATAATGCCAATTACCCAAAAAATCGAGTAAATGCTTTGGATATACGAGACATGCGTCAAAAGACACACTTTCTCTGAATACTTTTCGATACCAACATCCTCTTACTTGAAAAACAGAGGGCGGAGCGTGAAGACATGTTCGACTCTGGTATCCAAGCAGCTGGATATCAACATCAACATCTCAATGTCAGACCGTCCGTTAGATATGACGAAAAGTAATGAAAACAAACGACTGACAAAAAAGAATTGTAGAAAGAGTATACCCTAATTATGAATAAGGTCAGATAAAAGTCCTACTGAAAATCAATTGCGCATACAACACTTCTTTATTGTTTATTTCATATTGCGACAGCCGATTTACTTTATTCATTTGTTATAACCTTCGAGAAAGTAAAATTATAACATATTGCCATATTCTGATTCTTTATTTTAGACAATTTATTAGTATTAATTAAAACAATAAAAAATTTTGCTTGCCTGCTTTATTGAAATAAACTATACATATTAGTAAAAATGTACATTTCATTTATCGAAGAATCGTCAAATAATTACAATCTAGATGATTAGGGGACCACCGCATCCGCAAGCGCAGGAGCCAGCGATGGAGACGGTACCAGCAGCGCAGACGGGGCCTCCGAACTCCACAGCGCCGAGGATGGGCACCTGTCCAGCGACGAGGGTGGTACCGGCGACGGGCAGCTCGCCAGCGACGGCGACCTCACCGATGCCGGCGCCGCCGTACGCACCCACTGGGCCGGTAGCCAAGGGACCGGCAAGAGGGGCAGCGATACCGCCAACAAGGGGACCGCCCCAAGCGGTGAGAGGTCCGGCAGCTAGCGCTGGACTCACGGTGGCACCCCATGGAGCCACAGCGGGCCCGACGCACTGACTGAATACATTCTGCAACAAAATAAGTAGAAACCGGTTGGTTATCCATGTAATGCAAAAACGAATTGCTAAGTTATATTAAAATTTTGCAAACCGACGAAACGGATTTTACAACACAATAACCGTTGAAAGTCATAACATAATCAAATCAGTAATTTTGATCACCCCACCTAAATGTCTTAAACGATAATCCTGAACATGGTTACAAGCCAGGTTTATCAATGATGCGTTTTTGTCTTGGAAATTTGCCATCCTATCCGTCCGTTTGCCTACTGAGGTCTATTGTTGGATTTAAGCCTCGCTAAAATAGCGCCACTCTAACCGATTCTGTAGCTGCTGCATCCAGCGATTTCCCGTTATCTTCTTTAGGTCACCGGTCAAACTAATTCCAGTGCTCCTTTTGCCTAAATATAGTGGCCTAGAGTATAATACGGTTTGCCAAACTCAACCCAGCCGAATGGATTCTTCGAGTGAACTTCTTTTCAAAGTTACACTTGGCCATGCAGATTACTTGTCCTGGGTAAATGTACTGGTCGACGACTTCGAGAGTAGTGACGTTAACGGTTATTGGTAGACATGGACATCAGCCATGATTTTTGTCTAGTCCATTTCCATCTTAAATCCACACGTTGTGAGGTACGGTTGAGGCCACCTAGGAAAACCTTAGCTGGCAGGAATTGCTCCACCAACTAAGCTTGCTTGACATCTTTGTAGCTTACGAACAATATAGACCTATGTTATCTCACGCCTATTGTAAGAACATTTGAAAGGGTCTTCCAAGATTGCGTGCGGTAAAACTAGGAAAGAATGAGACATAGGAAGAAAGAAGAAAAATTAGTAAATCTCATGATCCAAGACAGTAAAAACAATGTAAACATAATATAATAATCTTACCTGGAGCAGGCAGGCCTGAGCGCAGAGGATGAAGAAAGAGAACTTGGACATGGTTGTGTGCGTGCGTTCAGAGGAGATGAACCCAGAATGAGTTCTTGGAAACAAGCGTAGACTTTTATACCGAGCACATTAGAAATTTAAGCAAAGTTTTTCATCAGCTTGAAACAAATATCAAAACATACACATACTTATTTGTTACGAAATTGAGGCTGATGAAAACTGTTTTACACATTTCTAATGATTTACTTGCTTTTTAAATGTGTATTTAATCCCTAATGAAAATAAGGCTCAAGCCGCTTGTCGATTCTGGAAAACTCATCTACTGTTTGTTGAATTTGACTTCGTAATATGCAATTGATAAGAAGGATGAATACACTATATAACGCTGTACAATAATCATTGGAAGTATTGTCGTCTTTGACCTCGAGTATTAGAACACACACAATGTCTCTGAAGACCCTTCTCGTATGCGCCCAGGCGCTCTTGATCCAGGTATGTTTATAAGAATATTTTCCATTCTATTTGGATATCTACTTGATTACTTCGCGATATTTGAGTATCTTACAAACAATACTGTAATATTTTTAGAGCATCTCTGGTCAGTGTATCGGCGCTGCGCCTTTGCTTGCTGCTCCCTGTGCTGCTCCACTGCTGGCTGCGCCTTGCGCTGGAGCCTGGGGCGCAGGACCTGCTGGTCTCGCCGCGTCCAACGGTCCCGGCCTCGCCGTCTCCAGCGCCTCTCCTCTCATCCCCGCCGGAGTCTCCGTGGTGTCTGAGAACGCGTACGAAGGCACCCTGGCCGCAGGCGGCGCTGTGCCTTTCCTTGGAACCGTGGCTCTAGAGGGCGCTCTGCCCACCGCCGGCGCCGGCGCCATCGCTTACGGCTGCGGCAACGGGGCCGTCGCCATCACCGCTGAGGATATCGGAGCCGTTGGCGTGGCTGGTCCTCTCGGTTTAGCTGGACCTCTTGGCATAGCCGGACCCCTGGGCTTGGCTGGACCCCTTGGTGTCGCTGGACCTATTGGTATTGCTGGTCCTCTCGGTATTACCGGACCTGGTTGTGGGTGTGGTTTGATTCTGTAATTTTCTTGTAAGTCCTGTACCTGAACTTCTGAATATATTTGTCAATTGCTATGTAAAGTGTTTTGATTTATTACTGTTATCTTCTTGTATAAGATTGTTTGATGTACATTGGCGACTTAATTATATTTGTTATATTTAACACACACATGGCGCATACAAAGTTAAGTTAAAAAACTCTTATAACGATTCCTTCTACACCTAGGGAAGGGTTGTTAATAACAATAACTTGTTAGTCCTGTCAATGGTTGTACTGAATCCAATAATGAGAGAACTAGTAGAGTGATCTTATCCATTAAAATTCACGTGCTCTACTAAGTGAACCAAGTGTGCAGTAGCTGTACAATTGGAATTCATGTCTATAACATGTTAGTTCGTGTGTATGCGTCAAATATTGTTACAGATATTTAGCCAGGTAACAACCGACTGACAAATTTCCTTCCGTGAGGCTGGAGTTTTGCGAGCACACTTGATTTAGAGTTGCAAAATTTGCTTCGTGATGCTATTATAAATTGAATATGATTGACGCGCAAAACAGAGGATCGTACGGTTAATGTTAATATTTAAATGATTCTTAAGAGGAATATGAAAATCAAATTAATGTTACTAAATAGTGTATTTAAATAACCTTTGATCCATTAGCCTTAAGAGGTTCAATGGTAAACATCGGTGTTCCCTGATCAAGGTTTACGAGTATGACAAGAGTTACATTCATTTCATTTCGGTTTTGAATTTTTACGAATTCCGTTTTATTATTGCGAAATTCTTGAGTTGGCATCTCGTTGTCAAATTATTGACTAACTTCATCAATAATTTTAAGTCAGAGTTAAAAAGGTTCAAGACATTTGTATACATTACGTGAAAATAAGAAAAAACATGCAGTAATGTTCAAATATATGTAGTTTTATTTTTGAAGCTAACGTTCACGTACATAGTGTTATTTATTTCAGTAGAAAGCGCCGCAGCCGCAACCAGCGTAGCCAGGTCCGTAGCCGAGAGGTCCGGCCAGACCATAGCCGTATCCGAAAGGTTCGGCGATACCAGCGTAGCCATAAGGTCCAGCAGGACCATACCCATAAGCTGCGCCTTCTTCAGCGGTGATAGCGACGGCTCCGTTGCCGCAGCCGTAAGCGATGGCACCGGCACCGGCGGTGGGCAGAGCGCCCTCGAGAGCCACGGTTCCGAGGAAAGGCACAGCGCCGCCTGCAGCCAGGGTGCCTTCGTACGCGTTCTCAGACAGCACGGAGACTCCGGCGGGGATGAGAGGAGAGGCGCTGGAGACGGCGAGGCCGGGACCGTTGGAGGCGGCCAGGGCGGCGGCGGGGGCGTAAGCCCAGTCGCAGGCACCGGCGGCGAAGGGCGCGGCGGCGAAGGGAGCGCCGTAGCCGAAGCCGTCGTAAGCTAAACCGTCATAACCGTATGCGCCGTAAGCTCCGATGCACTGAGCGGAGATGCTCTGGAAATTTTTATCGAATTAATTTTTCTGTTCGAATTACCTATAATAGTAAAGAAGTCGTTTATCATAACTGGAACATACCTGGAGGAGGAGTGCCTGAGCGCACACGAGAAGCACGATCTTGATGGACATGTTTGTTGATGTACTTGCTGTTGTTGGTACAAACTGAAAGTGAAATAAAGTTCGCTGAAGCTGGCTTTTATACAAATTATGAGTAGTTTATCTCATCACATTCAACGTGTTGTAACTCAAGTTTTGGAAATTATTTTCTTTACACCTAGCAAGTACGTGCTCTGTGCATTTGTAGTTGCATAGTTTTAAAATTATTTAAATATTGTGTTGAACTACGTTGGAACCCTGTCTTTTATTAATTCTTTCACATTATTTTTCAGAAAATTTTACACTCATGTCCAAAATCTCTTTTAGTACGGTTAAGATTTAAACAATTATTCAGATTTATTAATATGATGTATGTAAGTATAATGTATATTAATAGTATATCTCTGGAGTTTAACTATGGGTGTATCCATTTCCATACCCGAATTCATATTATCGGATCATTTTTGTGTATATCATTTATGAATTTCTAGTGTTATTAAAAATACTTACTAAAATATTGAATCCCAAAGCAATGTAAAAATAACTAAAAAATTCGGTGTTACTCTGCATTCTTAGTTATACAAATAAAGTAAATATATATTGTAAACAAACACAAAGAACATTATTTTATAATACATAATTTCACTACGACATAAGTGATTAAAACATAAACATTTACACACGTTCACTAGAGGAAACGAATTGAAAGACACTAGTTGCGAAATACCGTGTTTCTTCGTAAGAAAACAATGTCACTAAATAGTATAAATATCTGGTATAGATTCAAACTAATTATTCAGGAACTAACCGTTGAATACAAACACACAAACATGTCTACCTTCGCTTTCGTGCTCCTCTGCATCCAGGCTTGCCTGCTCCAGGTATGAATTTATTGGTTTTATTCTCTCTACTATTGAATATACCTAATTTCTTCTACATGATTTAACATATCAACACTAATTCTGTTTCTAGAATGTATTCGGACAGTGCTTCGGCCCCGGCCCATATGGAGCTTACGACGGCTTCGGTTACGGATACGGCGCGTACGGAGCTTATGCCGAGCCCTTCGCTGCTGCTCCCTTCGCCGCTGCCTACGCCGAACCCTTCGCTGCACCCTTCGCTGCTCCCTTCGCCCCCCTCGCTACCGGACCTGCCGGAGCCTACGGTGGTGCTGGCATCGGTGAGGTCGCCGTCGCTGGCGAGCTGCCCGTCGCCGGTACCACCCTCGTCGCTGGACAGGTGCCCATCCTCGGCGCTGTGGAGTTCGGAGGAATCGTTCCCGCTGCTGGTGCCGTCTCCATCGCTGGCTCCTGCGCTTGCGGCTGCGCTGGTCCCTACGGAGCCGGTCCTTACGGAGCTGGCTACATCTACTGATTTGAAAAATTGAATACTGAACAATAAAGCATTTCATTTTAAATAGTATTTATTTTTTTAAGATTGTCCTAATTTTGAAGAAAAACTCAATGGCTCCTTTTCAATGAGTCTATTTATTTAATGGATTTTGTTATTCTGTTTAGTAAAAATGTAAATCAGTACGTCCATCCATAATTTTTTTTAGGTCCACTGCAGCTGGCATTCCCTAATGGAAAAAAAAACCCCTGACTGTTCGCGTTGACTGCCGGCAGAAGCCAACAGTCACCGCAGTCGACGGATATCTACGGGATGAATGGATGGTGCTATTCATGATCGACACCACAAGGAACTGCGAGACGTCATTAACCTACTTCAAGTCAAATTGGATGAAAGCGATTCAGTAATTAATTCTTATTACATAGATATGTATTTATTACAAAAACAACATTGCCGAAGAAGTTTATCTTATATTTAATACAGGAGCTGGTCAAACCACTGTGTAAAGTTAATTCGGTTTAACAATTGATAATTTTACTTTGCCTTTAATACTTAGTTACATTCCTTCAATATAATTTTCAAAACGTGCGATTTATCAAGGACTCGTTGATCAACATCTAACTTAATGATTAAGGGTGCACTGCACCTACAAGCGCAGGTGCCAGCGATGGAGACGGTGCCATCAGCGCAGACGGGGCCTCCAAACTCCACAGCGCCGAGGATGGGCACCTGTCCAGCAATGAGAGTAGTGCCGGCGACGGGCAGCTCGCCAGCGACGGCGACCTCACCGATGCCGACGCCGTCGTACGCACCCACTGGGCCGGTAGCCAAGGGACCGGCTAGAGGCAGCGATGCCGCCAGCAAGAGGACCGCCCCAAGCAGTGAGGGGCTAACGCTGGGTTCAGGGCGGCACCCCATGGGGCCACAGCGGGCCTAGCGCACTGACTGAATACATCCTGTAATACAATAAAAAGAATTTAGAGAGTTATGTGTGACATAGAATAAGTAGACACGATACTATATTGCGATTTACAGGCGCAACATCCGAACGAAGTCTGTATAGATTGAGTAAATAAGAATTGAGAAGCAATTAATTTCGACTATTTTTTATACGATAAATCTGGTTTGTAACAGTGTACTAGTTGTGTTTTTAGATGGGAAATCTTAATTGGCACATCTTGTATCTGTCACAAGTCTATACCCTGATGTTTTTGTGTTCTCTGCATATAGTAGAGTGAGTAATATCGAGAAGAACGAGCAGTGGGATACTGAAGCAAGATTTAGGATAGAGCTAGATTCAATTACGTCGCCCCTTACTTGTTCCTATAGTCCCAGCTATGCACACACATGTGCGTGCATGGAATTGGGACAATTTACACAAAACCTAGAGTTTGCCTAATTTCTAGTATTTGTTGACCATCGAAGTGCCATCTGACACTTGGTCATCCAAGGATTTTTGTGTGTCAAAAATTTCATATAACCCGGTATCCCTACCTAGGAACATTAGTGCTGTTTATAGATTTTCCCACCTTCAATAAATAAGGGATTATACAGGACAAACATAACACAGAACCAATTCACGGCACTGCTGCAGAGCAGAACTAGGTCACGAGTGACGCTAAAATTATAAAATAAAATTTAACTACTTTATAATGTTAAAAAAATTTAGGTCTACTGAAACACATGTAGTAAAATAAAGTTTTAGTATATAACGAAGCCGGGTTTTATCTCGTACAATTATAAAAATATTTCCATAAATCTCTTGTGACAACAACCTATTCCATACCCTTACATACTCCACATATTTAAACAATAATGAACTATGACGATTTGATAGTCCAGTAATAAAAGTACCGTAATTAAATGCAATAACTGCTATTTATGAGAAGATCACAATTTTACTTTTTAACGTAACCCAAAAAAGCACCAATGTACAATAGCTGTTTAAAAATGGGAAGTTAATGAAGACATATTCCTACATACCTTGTTCGAATTTCCCAAAAACAAAATAGGAACTATCGTCCCTGAAGTTCCGGGATCAGAATAGGGTTACGGCATCCCCTGCCTGTCGTAAGAGGCAACTAAAAGGAGCTTCTGGGGTTGCGGGCGGCTAGAGTGGGAGCTCGAACCGTTCGGTCAGGCAGGAAAGACGGCGGTGTATGTGGTCGCATATCGTCATAAAGACTAGACGGGGCAGTGGGACCAGCCAGTAGCAACGCGCTCAGAGGATTCCAGTTGCGTTCCTTTAGAGATTCCGGAGTCCTCTTTGTAGCGCTGACAACGGCTACCGAAGGGTTTTAGTGCAGTAAAAATCCCACATAACTCTGCGTCACTCCCACGGCGTCGGGTACCTTTTGAAGGTTCCCCCCTCGAGAACAAAAAAAAGATCATTATTAAACAAATACTTTGTAAAAAAAAGGTGTGAAAATAAAGGCTATTCGGTCGATCAAAGCGTTTTGACCAATGTAGCTCCAGCTCCATTAAAATAAGTTGATATTGATATTGCATATAAAACTTTTATGCTGCTTTTAAGGTATCCGCCGAAATTGTTGGCCACTTCTGTGTTTCTTACTTTTGTTTCAATTCTCTTCTCTCAACGGATCCACCGAAAATATTTGTCACCAACATGTGTTTATGACAAAAAACTTGGCAGCTTTTGTTCGGTGGATACCCGACTTTAAAACACATTTTCATGAAGTTTCTTACGTTGATTCTTTGTACTTATATTCTAAGTTGACTTATTCAAAGATTTAAAAAAATAATAATTCAAAATTTTCATTTGATGAATGGCGTTGGTCGTACATTTGGTTGACCGTAGTCTTGATGAGAGGCAGGTGTAGACAGGAGCAGGAGTCTTCAAAAGCCACGGTTCCGAAGATCTGAGGAAAGAGACAACATTGCCTACGACCGGAACACCTTATTACGCATTATTAAATTACTAAACTACGTAGAGCCCTTCTGCTTTATAAGGCACAAGTGAGGCCCCACATGGAGTACTGGTCGCATCTCTGGGCTCGAGCGCCACAGTAACAACTTAGCCCACTTGTCTTCGTACAGAAGCATGCGGTCCAAATCTTCAAAGACCCAAGGAACACCGATCGGTTAGAACCCTTAAGCCTGCGGAGGGACATAGGTTTCCTTTGCGTGTTCTACCGGCTTTATAATGGCGAGTTTTCCGAGGAACTGTTTGATCTGGTGCCCACATCACCTTTCCTTCACCGCACCTCTCGCCGACGGATGAAGTTCCATCCACATCAACTGGACCCGTGGCGGTCCTCCACGGTTCGGTTTGCGCGCTCCTTCCTGCCGCGGACGTGCAGATGTGGAATGAGCTTTCTCCTGAGGTATTCCCGGAGAGCTATGACATGGGTCTCTTCTAGAAAGGTGTAAAGAGGTCCTTTAAAGCCGGCGATGCATTGGCGACTCCCCTGGTGTTGCAAATGTCCATAGGTGATCGTGACTGCTTTCCATTAGGTGGCCTTATGGTTAGGCCCAACTATATATAAAACAAAAGTCCATCACGGGATAAGAGGAAGGGCGCTGGACACGGCGAGATGGGGACCATTCGAGGCGGCAAGGCTAGGTTTACTTCTTTCCGTGGGCTTTAGGCACAGGCGCGAACACCACCAGGATATGAAACTTCGTAACAAAAACCATCAATAAGCAAATTATATCACCATACGCGTAAATATATCGAATGGATGTTTTCAACATAAATTAAAATAATATTATTAGTGCAAGTATTAAAAATTTGGCTAGGGCCAATAATTCGTTTGATATAATTTTACCATATTATAAAATACCTGAAATGCGCGATCGTATGTAAGACGTTACAGATGGACATGTTTTTTCATGAACACACAAAAGTACACTACACTAAAAACGTTTCAACGAAACAAATTAATAAAAATATTTTGGTTTTAGCATCAAACGAACGGTTATCAGTAAATGACCTTGATTTTGTAACGCTGAAATTGTAAAACCTTTTTCTTATACCGATAGAATACGTGCTCTTTCACGTTTAATATTATTTTATATTCCTTTATCATGCTATATGTTATAGCCTGTCTCTGCATATTATTTTTTAAGTGTTTTTTATAGTTGTATGATTGAAAACATATGCATTTGCGACGTTCGCATCATCAACAAGTCAATTTTTACGTACTGTACTCATAGCTATAGATATATCGTATATCTTACTTACACTTGAAAAATTGCGAAAATTTGTTATTATGGATACCCTGATGTTTGTTACTCAATTGTTGAGTTCTCCACCAATTCACATTGGCCAGCGCAGTGGACTATGGCCTATAACTCTCTCACTCCGAAAGAAGACCCGTGCCGAGTAGTGCGACAATAATGGGTTGACCATGATGTTTATTACTCAGTCATACTAGAATGGTGATCGTATAGATAATGGTAGCTGTGAAGGTGGTGTTGCTAATGATAGTGCTAGTGATAGTCCCGTTGAAAGTTTTGGAGGTGATAATGGTGTTGCCACAAAATATTTTGATACAATCCAATTCATTTATGAAAAAGGTAAAACTTGCTATAAGGAAATTGGCTATTCCTGCTTTATTATTAGATTTAAATAGACATAATACTGAATATTAGAAAAATTGGCACTTTTGAGTCTCGGATGGTCAAATTAGGTACTGAGATACTTAATGTCTTAGATTTTTTTTATCAGGTGGTAGAACCAAGGTAGTTCGACCGGGGAAGAACCCCTGCCACGCCTATTTCTAAGGTGAAGCATTTTTTGCGTTTCGATGGAGGGGTGTGGTTGCCGGCCCACTTTTATATGAGGCGACCATCCTAGTCCTCGGGAGTAGCAACGCGTCTGTAGACTTTAGATAAAACCCATGTTCTATTTGAAGTTTCTTACAGGTGTCCCTGGGCGCAGTGGTCACTGGATACCACGTGGATTGCAAGCTCTTGAAATTTAAAAATAAAAAATATAAAAACCTTTGAACAAACTCTGTAACATATAATCATAATTTACTATGTACATTTTCAATGTGATAAAGATGTAAACATTTGATCACGTACACTTGAAGATCCCATGTGTTGTGAAATGTTTTTGTTTTCTTCGAAAATATGCAGGTAAATAGTATAAATATCTTGTATGCACATAAGCAAATTATTCAGGAACCAACCGTTGAATACAAACACACAAACATGTCTACCTTCGCTTTCGTGCTCCTCTGCATCCAGGCCTGCCTGCTCCAGGTATAATTTAATTTATTCATGTTTGCCAAAAAACCCCATTCTTTTATTGAAAAATTGAAAATGTCTTACATATCTATCATATCATACCATCTGGTTGTCTGCATGCTCGTTTCAATGTCATTCAAAAAATGACTTATTCAATTTATTTTTAGAACGTATTCGGGCAGTGTTTTGGCCCTGGCCCTTATGGAGCTTATGACGGCTTTGGTTACGGATACGACGCGTATGGGCCATTTGGTGAACCCTTCGCTGGTCCCCTCGCTACCGGACCTGCCGGAGCCTACGGCGGCGCCGGCATCGGTGAGGTCGCCGTCGCTGGCGAGCTGCCCGTCGCCGGTACCACCCTCGTCGCTGGACAGGTGCCCATCCTCGGCGCTGTGGAGTTCGGAGGCCCCGTCTGCGCGGCTGGCTCCGTCTCCATCGCCGGCTCTTGCGCCTGCGGATGCGCTGGTCCCTATGGAGCTGGTTAATATTATTATGAATAATTCAAGGCATAAATTGCCTTTCTAGTTAATAATTATGTTGTAATTAATGACCATTTGATTATAATTATTGTCACTTTGAGAACAAAGTGCTTTAAAGTGAAGAATTCGAAAAAAACTATAGAATGCAATACAGAAATATCGCATTCTGCAGTTTTTTCAAATTCTTTTTTATTTGACAATAATCATCACTGTTTTAGTGGCTCGACTGCGTTTTACAAACCCAAAATTTAGAACATAATATGTACAATGCCATTTTTTGTCAGTGGCACGGAATAGTTATGATTTTCTTATTAGTCTAAGTTTACCTACTATCAAACAGGTGCTGGTGCCTGCGCCGTTCCCTACGGAATTGGTCCTGCTGATCTCGCCGCCTCCAAAGGTCCCGGCCTTAGCATCTCCAGCTCCTCTCCTCTCATTCCCGCTGGAATCTCTGTGATATCTGAGAACGCCTACGAAGGTACCCTGGCTGCAGGTGGTGCTGTACCACTACTGGGAACTGTGGCTCTTGAGGGTGCTCTGCCCACCATCGGAGTTGGTGCCATCGCTTACGGCTGCGGCAACGGAGCCGTCGCTATCACCGCTGAAGAAGGCGCAGCTTATGGGTATGGTCTTGCTGGACCTTATGGCTACGCTGGTATCGCCGAACCTTTCGGATACGGCTATGGTCTGGCCGGACCTCTCGGCTACGGACCTGGCTACACTGGTTGCGGCTGTGGCGCTTTGTAATGAACGAAATAATACCTAATATAAAGTTTTAAGCTTATATAATAAAACTGTATTAGAATATTACGTGTTTTTCTATACTTTATCAAATCCCACCCTGCCGGTGCGGTAGATTGTGGTCTAAGATTCTCTGATTTTAAGATGATCTTTGACGATAAGATGATAGATAAGTAAACATATATACAAATATTAGAAAATAATTACCTAAAAAGAGGCAGGCTTATATTGGGACATCAGTTGTTTAAATTTTCAATTTAGAGATTAGTTGAAATAAGTTAATTTATAACTTCACCCATGACACATACATTCAGAATTGTAATTATTCCGGTTCCAAAAATGTTGAGATTATCGAAGTTGCAATTGTCTAAACATTACTCATGACAAAAGTTGTAATGACTCGAAAGATTTGAAGGTAGAACCAGTGCCGCCATACCACAGGCCACACCTATTTCTAGCGTGAAGCATTTCTTCCGTTTCGGTAGTAGGGTGTCTGCTCGGGATTGGCAACACATCTGTGATTGAATTCAAATAACACCCTTGTTCTGTATGATATTGTTCTGTATCTGTATCTAAATTGATTACAGATGTCCATGAGCGGCAGTGACCACTTACCATCAGGTGGACTGCATGCTCGTTTGCTACTTCAGTGACATAAAAAAAAAGATTAATATTATTATACAATATTTGACGTATTAAAATGTATATACCAGTCGGTGCCATCTGTGAATTGTTGAAATTTCCCAAAAAAAAACAGATATCTGGTAACAAAATTTCTAAGTACTAACGGAGATGAAATTCATCCTATGTTAGCTCTGTGCGCGCAACTTTTGCTTCATTCAGAAATATTCGATCCTATTTCTATTTCTTAGTGAAACATATCCCTGTTTTTTATATGGCAGATTGCAGAACTAAACAAAAATACACGACACCTGATGGTAAGTGGTACAATGGTCAGCGACTTCATAATTAAACATTCATGGCTACTTCCGAGGACCAAAATGATATCCTCAAATAAAATTGATCCGTTATTAATTAATTCAATGTTGCTGAAGTTATCAGTGTCATAAACCAACCCTTCCTTATCATGGTCCTTGTCGAAACCAATGTGGCACAGCAGGATCTATCGTCTTGTGCGTTTCGCCGTTCCTGTGACGAACGTCTCACGTCTCCACTATAACACGAAGACATCAGACATAGTGGAGTACTTGGCCATAAAAACCAAGTTCCGACGGGTGGTCGAAAAGTTGGTGGCGCGTAACGCAGTAAACTTCGGTTCATTTTTAATACGCGTCCCAACCGAACATGTATCGACCTTCCTGAAGGAAGAGCTGTGGCCGAAGGGAGTTGAGTTCCAGAAGTTGTATGGGAGAGGAGGACTCCCGAGAGTCACCAGACCCACCGCTCACGTCGCCGCAAATACGTGATTTAGTTATAAGTATATATTGATATATATGCTAGTCTGTAAGGTATATATGTACTAGCTGACCCGGCGAAATTCGTTCGAAAATTGAAAATCGAAAATTATCAGTGTTTCTCCAATAGCTTATACATGTGTTATGCATACAAACATTCCTCTTGAATCACTCACACGTATTAAAAAAACTGCATTAAAATCCGTACATATCCGCATACATAGGAACAGACAGTGGGAAGCGACTTTGTTTTATACCATGTAGTGATGGACCTCTTTATCTAATTATACCGTATCTTTGTTTATATTGTCTGAAATAAATGAATGATTACTTAAATAAAAAATAAAATAAAAAATCAATTTAAAATCAAAACTGCTCTATTCAAATTTGATCTTCCAGTGATTTATTTTTGAAAATCAGGCATCTGCCACTATTATTAGCTTTTTATTAGCTTCACCTGTATGTTTGTTTGTAACCGACTTCTTTGGGCGCGATTTTGACCCACTTTAAACGGCCAGATTTCGTTCAAACTTTGTAGATTTATTGAGGACCGATGACAATACACTAATTTGACAAAATTATTCCATTTTTTAATTTGACTAAAAAGTAGAAAATAAATAATAGTTTAAAAAACTAAAAAACACGCTTTTTATAGACAACCGAACTAAAAATAGTAAATAAATTTAAATGAATTTAAATTAAGAAAATAGTGTTAAAAATTTCAATGAATATAAATTAATAATAGTGTGAATAATAAAAAATATTTTATTTTAAAAAAGCGTGGGGTGCTTATTAAGATATTATCGAAATGATAATCACTCTACTCATATCTGTCAATAAAATATCTATAACCATTGACACCATGCACCCCACGCTTTTTTTTAAATAAAATATTTTTTTTTATTCACATTATTATTAATTTATATTCACTGAAATTTTTAACACTATTTTCTTAATTTAAATTCATTTAAATTTATTTTCTATTTTTAGTTCGGTTTTCTATAAAAAGCGTGTTTTTTAGTTTTTTAAACTATTATTTATTTTTTCAGTGTCTATTACTTGTTTCTATGGAAACTCCAAAACTGAATATATATAAGATTATATCTTAGGGTTTTGGAAAATAAACAAATGTGTTGCTTTTGAAAATAAGAAACGACATTTCAAGTTTATTATTCCACCAAATCTATCTTTCTTCACAAAATATATTCTGACGTTTTAAAATTTTGACAGACATGTCAAATTAAAAAAAGAACTAGATAATTAAAGAAAACCTATTTTCTTTATATCTCCCCTCCCGGGGAAGAAAATTCATGTATGAATTTCTCTTCTCTTCTTAAAGGTTTGATATGTGGAGCTGGAACTACTTTAGTCCCCACTTTAACGTCGGTCAATCCATCGCTTCTTTTTACTTTCTTTTTTACTTCTTTAAAAACTATTTCAAAGTTTGTTTCTGGAAAATTCTAAGAAGTAGTTGAGGCATATGTGGCTTTCTTCAGCATCGTTCCATTATCATCCTGTTACTTGACAGGTGTTTTCTTTCGTATCGAAAAGGATTTCGACTAGACTGCCACACTGCTCAAGTGAGGTTTGGTAGAGTTCCCCAGACTTTGCCATATTTTTTTAAAAGACTCAAGCATGTGAAATTCGTCGCAATGTTTTCCTTTTGATCTTCTAATGAATATCATCATTAGATAAATTGATGGCGATGGTTATATTAATGGGCAATCCAATCATCATAGTGTATTATTGTTAAGAAGCCATTGATTTTTTCTTCAAAATTAGGACAACTTCTTTTAAATTAAAATAACATTTGGAGTAAAATGCTTTATTGTTTTGTATTCAATTAATCAAATTAGTAGATGTAGCCAGCTCCGTAAGGACCGGCTCCATAGGGTCCAGCACAGCCGCAAGCGCAGGAGCCAGCGATGGAGACAGCACCAGCAGCGGGGACGATTCCTCCAAACTCCACAGCGCCGAGGATGGGCACCTGTCCAGCGACGAGGGTGGTACCGGCGACAGGCAGCTCGCCAGCGACGGCGACCTCACCGATGCCAGCACCGCCGTAGGCTCCAGCAGGTCCGGTAGCGAGGGGAGCGAAGGGAGCAGCGAAGGGTGCAGCGAAGGGTTCGGCGTAGGCAGCGGCGAAGGGAGCAGCAGCGAAGGGCTCGGCATAAGCTCCGTACGCGCCGTATCCGTAACCGAAGCCGTCGTAAGCTCCATATGGGCCGGGGCCGTAGCACTGTCCGAATACATTCTAGAAACAAAGTTAGTTTATGTTGATTAGATGAATCATAAAGATGAAATAGTGTTTACAAGTAGCAAAATCAAGATATTTTTTGCAGTCTACCCTCATGCTCATTACTTATGAATGTAATTAATTAATCTTAAATTCTCAATTAAGTCAATTGTAATCGATTCTTTTGAGAATAAATAATCTTAAACCACGAAATAAATTTAATAGTAAAGTGAATAAAACCAATAAATTCATACCTGGAGCAGGCAAGCCTGGATGCAGAGGAGCACGAAAGCGAAAGTAGACATGTTTGTGTGATTGTATTCAACGGTTGGTTCCAGAATACTAATTTCGAGTCTGTACGAGGTATTTATACTATTTAGTGACATTGTTTTCTTACGAAGAAACACGGTATTTCGCAACTAGTGTCTTTCAATTAGTTTCCTCTAGTGAACGTGTGTAAATGTTTATGTTTTAATCACTTATGTCTTAGTGAAATTATATATTAAAAATAATTTTGTATATGTTTGTTTGTAAATAAATCTAGTTTACCTGTAAAATCCAGAATCTAGTTATTAACATTACTTATGAAGTAGATTCTCTTTTTGTTACTTCAATAGATTTAGTAAGTAAATTTAATTATCATAGCTCAGGACCGGTTGAAATTTCTTTAAATAAAGTAAATTAAAATATACCGAATTTTAGAAGTAAAATTTAGCAAGAAAGAAATTATTTGGGGAATTAGTATAACTTTTTACCTAATTTCTAAACAATGTTTTAAATTTATAATAACAATGAACAACAATAATTAAAACATAGGGATCCAACAAATAAAATATTTACACAATTTTAATACAATGCAATAACAAATGCGTCAAGCACGTACTTACTAGAACACAATTTCCAAGACTCAAGTTACAACATCCTGAATGTAGGAAGATAAACGACTTAAAATTATTATAAAAGTCAACTTCAGAAGACTAAACGTCACTTTCAGTTTTTCCAACAACAGCAAGTACATCAACAAACATGTCCATCAAGACCGTCCTTCTCGTGTGCGCTCAGACACTTCTAATCCAGGTATTTAATAACAACAAACATAATTATTTTGAGTATTCCATAAAGATCGAATAGAAAAATTAATTCGATAAAAATTTCCAGAGCATCTCCGCTCAGTGCATCGGAGCTTACGGCGCATACGGTTATGACGGTTTAGCTTACGACGGCTTCGGCTACGGCGCTCCCTTCGCCACAGCGCCCTTCGCCGCCGGTGCCTGCGACTGGGCTTACGCCCCCGCCGCCGCCCTGGCCGCCTCCAACGGTCCCGGCCTCGCCGTCTCCAGCGCCTCTCCTCTCATCCCCGCCGGAGTCTCCGTGCTGTCTGAGAACGCGTACGAAGGCACCCTGGCTGCAGGCGGCGCTGTGCCTTTCCTCGGAACCGTGGCTCTCGAGGGCGCTCTGCCCACCGCCGGTGCCGGTGCCATCGCTTACGGCTGCGGCAACGGAGCCGTCGCTATCACCGCTGAAGAAGGCGCAGCTTATGGGTATGGTCCTGCTGGACCTTATGGCTACGCTGGTATCGCCGAACCTTTCGGATACGGCTATGATCTGGCCGGACCTCTCGGCTACGGACCTGGCTACGCTGGTTGCGGCTGCGGCGCTTTCTACTGAAATAAATAACACTATGTACTTGAACGTTAGCTTCAAAAATAAAACTACATATATTTGAACATTACTGCATGTTTTTTCTTATTTTCACGTAATGTATACAAATGTCTTGAACCTTTTTAATTAACGTAGTTTTGCGATAGCCAACTCTGACTTAAAATTATTGATGAAGTTAGTCAATAATTTGACAACGAGATGCCAACTCAAGAATTTCGCAATAATAAAACGGAATTCGTAAAAATTCATAACCGAAATGAAATGAATGTAACTCTTGTCATACTCGTAAACCTTGATCAGGGAACACCGATGTTTACCATTGAACCCCTTAAGGCTAATGGATCAAAGGTTATTTAAATACACTATTTAGTAACATTAATTTGATTTTCATATCCCTCTTAAGAATCATTTAAATATTAACATTAACCGTATGATCCTCTGTTTTGCGCGTCAATCATATTTAATTTGTAATAGCGTCACCAAGCAAATTTTGCAACTCTAAATCAAGTGTGCTCGCAAAACTTCAGCCCTACGGATGGAAATTTGTCAGTCGGTTGTTACCTGGCTAAATATCTGTAACAACATTTGACGCATACACACGAACTAACATGTGTTTATAGACATGAATTCCAATTGTACTGCTACTGCACACTTGGTTCACTTAGTAGAGCACGTGAATTTTAATGGATAAGATCACTCTACTAGTTCTCTCATTATTCGATTCAATACAACCATTGACAGGACTAACAAGTTATTGTTATTAACAACCCTTCACTAGGTGTAGAAGGAATCGTTATAAGAGTTTTTAAACTTAACTTTGTGTGCGTTAAATATAACAAATATAATTAAGACGCCAATGTACATCAAACAATCATATACAAGAAGATAACAGTAATAAATCAAAACACTTTAAGTACATAGCAATTGACAAATATATTCAAAAGTTCAGGTACAGGACTTACAAGAAAATTACAGAATCAAACCACACCCACAACCAGGTCCGGTAATACCGAGAGGACCAGCAATACCAATAGGTCCAGCGACACCAAGGGGTCCAGCCAAGCCCAGGGGTCCGGCTATGCCAAGAGGTCCAGCTAAACCGAGAGGACCAGCCACGCCAACGGCTCCGATATCCTCAGCGGTGATGGCGACGGCCCCGTTGCCGCAGCCGTAAGCGATGGCGCCGGCGCCGGCGGTGGGCAGAGCGCCCTCTAGAGCCACGGTTCCAAGGAAAGGCACAGCGCCGCCTGCGGCCAGGGTGCCTTCGTACGCGTTCTCAGACACCACGGAGACTCCGGCGGGGATGAGAGGAGAGGCGCTGGAGACGGCGAGGCCGGGACCGTTGGACGCGGCGAGACCAGCAGGTCCTGCGCCCCAGGCTCCAGCGCAAGGCGCAGCCAGCAGTGGAGCAGCACAGGGAGCAGCAAGCAAAGGCGCAGCGCCGATACATTGACCAGAGATGCTCTAAAAATATTACAGTATTGTTTGTAAGATACTCAAATATCGCGAAGTAATCAAGTAGATATCCAAATAGAATGGAAAATATTCTTATAAACATACCTGGATCAAGAGCGCCTGGGCGCATACGAGAAGGGTCTTCAGAGACATTGTGTGTGTTCTAATACTCGAGGTCAAAGACGACAATACTTCCAATGATTATTGTACAGCGTTATATAGTGTATTCATTCTTCTTATCAATTGCATATTACGAAGTCAAATTCAACAAACAGTAGATGAGTTTTCCAGAATCGACAAGCGGCTTGAGCCTTATTTTCATTAGGGTTTAAATACACATTTAAAAAGCAAGTAAATCATTAGAAATGTGTATAACAGTTTTCATCAGCCTCAATTTCGTAACAAATAAGTATGTGTATGTTTTGATATTTGTTTCAAGCTGATGAAAAACTTTGCTTAAATTTCTAATGTGCTCAGTATAAAAGTCTACGCTTGTTTCCAAGAACTCATTCTGGGTTCATCTCCTCTGAACGCACGCACACAACCATGTCCAATTTCTCTTTCTTCATCCTCTGCGCTCAGGCCTGCCTGCTCCAGGTAAGATTATTACATTATGTTTACATTGTTTTTACTGTCGTAGATCATGAGATTTACTAATTTTTCTTCTTTCTTTCTATATCTCATTCTTTCCTAGTTTTAGCGCACGCAATCTTGGAAGACCCTTTCAAATGTTCTTACAATAGGCGCGAGATAACATAGGTCTATATTGATCGTAAGCTACAAAGATGTCAAGCAAGCTTAGTTGGCGAAGCAATTCCTGCCAACTAAGGTTTTCCTAGGTGGCCTCAACAATACCTCACAACTACTCTCGAAGTCGTCGACCAGTATATTTACCTAGGACAAGTAATCTGCATGGCCTAGTGTAACTTTGAAAAGAAGTTCACTCCAAGAATCCATTCGGCTGGGTTGAGTTTGGCAAACTGTATTATACTCTAGGTCCCATTCACCTCAGCTTGCCATGTTTAGGCAAAAGGAGCACTGGAATTAGTTTGACCGGTAACCTAAAGAAGATAACGGGAAATCGGAAGATAACTGCAGAATCGGTTAGAGTGGCGCTATTTTAGGGAGGCTTAAATCCAACAATAGACCTCAGTAGGCAAACGGACGGATAGTATGGCAAATACGCATCAATACAAAAACGCATCATTGATAAACATAAAGGAAATGATGAGAACGCGAGATAAGGCACAGGTTAGAGCGCGGATTACTAAGCTAAACTCGCATAAAGCTTACTATAAAGATCTTAAAAATATAGTAAATACTGCCATTGTTTCTGAAAAAGCTGCATATTTTAAGTTCTACATCAATTCTAAATTAAGAGATCCCAAGATAATGTGGAATCATATTAAACGACAAGTTAATTTAAAAAATATTGAAAAATCGCTGCCTTTTTATTTCTGTGATCCTGATGTGATTAATGACCACTTTCTTCAAGTTCCAGGTACAAGCGTTGTGCCCTTATCCCTTCTTACATCCTACGAATTTAGTAGATATTCATCCGAGACATTTCAATTTAGTCCTGTAACTGAAGATGAAGTGGTAAAAGCCTTTAATTCATTAAGCTCCAATGCGGTTGGAACCGACGGCATTTCACTTGATATGTTAAAACTAGTACTGCCCAACTGTCTTGTGACAATAACAAACATAATTAACAAGTCATTCGAAACAAGTATCTTCCCTGAAGCGTGGAAACAAGCTCTTATAAAGCCTATACCAAAAGTAATCAATCCAGCTGCCCTTTCAGACCTACGGCCCATCAGTATCTTGCCGTGCCTCTCGAAAGTGGTTGAAAGAATCGCTTCCAATCAAATAAGCCGCTACCTTGAGTTAAACAATATCTTACCATTTAAACAGTCTGGTTTTAGAAGGAAGCGTAGCACTACTACAGCTTTAATTGATGTAGTTGACGATATTTTAACATCGCAGGCCATTGGAGAGGGCTCAATTTTAGTTTTATTAGATTTTTCGCGCGCTTTTGAAACGTTAAATATTTCGTTATTATTATCAAAGTTATCATTTTATGGCTTTAGTAATAAAACTATCAAATGGTTTGAAAGTTATTTTGTGGATCGAAGTCAAAAAGTCGAACTTCGAAATGAATACGATAATGCAAATTACTTCTCATCTTCCCAGTCTATTAATCGCGGAGTACCTCAGGGGTCTATTTTAGGGCCTCTCCTTTTTATCCTGTACAGTGCAGATGTGGTAGAAAATATAAAATATTGTAAATATCATATTTACGCGGATGATTTACAAATACACATTTCGTTTAAGCCAGGTGATACTACTACTGCGGTGGCAAAAATAAATTCTGACCTTAATTGCATTTCACTGTGGTCTCAGCGCAACACTTTGGTATTGAATCCGAATAAATCAAAATTCTTGGTCATAGGAACACCTACACAGGTTCGTAAGATTGGTGGCAAATGTCCGCCTATTCTTTTAAACAGAGAACCGATTGTAAGAGTATCTGAAGCACGTAACCTCGGAATAGTTATGGATGAAAATCTTAGATTCGAAAAGCAAATAACGAACACTGTGCGTAATTGTTTCTATAGATTAAAAGTATTATACCGGATAAGAGATTGTCTTAGTGAGACTTTACGTGTAAATTTATGTGAAACCCTTGTTTTATCTAAATTTAACTATGCGGACACCCTTATGGGGCCACGACTTTTAGCACGTACTAAGAATTTAATCCAGCGAGTACAGAATGCTTGTGCACGTTATTGTTTCAATATCCCTCCCCGCTCTCACGTGACCGCATATATAAACAGAGCTAACATCCTTAAAATGGACTCCCGGAGACAGTTACATTATGCCACACTGATATTTGGTGTGTTAAAATATAAGGAACCTTTATATCTGCTAAATAGGTTGGTTTGGGCTAAGGATATTTCAAATTATAGAACTCGTTCAGCCCCGGATAAACTGTGGTACCCTTCATATTGCTCTGCTGCGTTTAGAGGTAGTTTCAGATACAGTGCCACAAGATGTTGGAACAACCTTCCTCCACCTCTTCGTAGCCTACATTCATTAAGGGGTTTTAAGGAAAATTTCAAGATAGTTTTGCTTGAAGAACAAAAAAAAAATATATAAACCGGTGACTAACTAATTTAATATCATATAAAAATAAAAACACAAATATTTATATAGCTCAGGTATTTTAATGTTTATCCTTCCCTTGACTTACTTATTGATATGTGTGTGTGGTGTTTCTTCATATCCGCATTTTACTTCATAATGAGAATAAAAAAATAAAAAAAATATATATATGACTCACCTTGTTTTACATAAATATTAAACGTGCTCGGAATAAATAAGCTACATGTTTTTTTTTTCTTTTTTTCTCTCTAATTTAATTCTTCAGACAGGCGTACAGACAGCCGTGCGAGTAGCCGAATCATGGGGAAAACTGAAAATCAGCGTCGTGGACTGGGTTACCAGTCCACGGCTAATTTTGCTAAGCTTTTTCCCTTTTCATGGTTGTTGCAGCACATATTGCTCGTAATTTACTGTTGATGTTTTTCTTTATATTATTATTTCCTTTTTTTTCTTTTAAGTTTTTTTTTCTTTTTTTTGTTTTGTAATTGTATTGTACTTACTCTATTTAATTTTATTCTATTTAATGCCTACTGTATTTCGTGTGTGCTGCAATTTTACCTGAATAAAATGTTTCTTTCTTTCTTTCTTTCTTATAAACCTGGCTTGTAACCATGGTCAGAATTATCGTTTAAGACATTTAGGTGGGGTGATCAAAATTACTGATTTGATTATGTTATGACTTTCAACGGTTATTGTGTTGTAAAATCGGTTTCGTTGGTTTGCAAAATTTTAATACAACTTAGCAATTCGTTTTTGCATTACATGGATATCCAACCGGTTTCTACTTATTTTGTTGCAGAATGTATTCAGTCAGTGCGTCGGGCCCGCTGTAGCTCCATGGGGTGCCGCCCTGGGTCCAGCGCTAGCTGCCGGACCCCTCAACGCTTGGGGCGGTCCCCTTGTTGGCGGTATCGCTGCCCCTCTTGCCGGTCCCTTGGCTACCGGCCCAGTGGGTGCGTACGGCGGCGCCGGCATCGGTGAGGTCGCCGTGGCTGGCGAGCTGCCCGTCGCCGGTACCACCCTCGTCGCTGGACAGGTGCCCATCCTCGGCGCTGTGGAGTTCGGAGGCCCCGTCTGCGCTGCTGGTACTGTCTCCATCGCTGGCTCTTGCGCTTGCGGATGCGGTGGTCCCCTAATCATCTAGATTGTAATTATCTGACGATTCTTCGATAAATGAAATGTAGATTTTTACTAATATGTATAGTTTACTTCAATAAAGCAGGCAAGAAAAAAAAATTATTGTTTTAATTAGTACTAATAAATTGTCTAAAATAAAGAATCAGAATATGGCAATATGTTATAATTTTACTTTCACGAAGGTTATAACAAATGAATGAAGTACATCGGCTGTCGCAATATGAAATAAACAATAAAGAAGTGTTTTATGCGCAATTGATTTTCAGTAGGACTTTTATCTGACCTTATTCATAATTAGGGTATACTCTTTCTACAATTCTTTTTAGTCAGTCGTTTGTTTTCATTAGTTTTCGTCATATCTAACGGACGGTCTGACATTGAGATGTTTATGTTGATATCCAGCTGCTTGGATACCAGCGTCGAACATGTCTTCACGCTCCCCCCTCTGTTTTTCAAGCAGGAGGATGTTGGAATGAAAGGTATTCAGAGAAAGTGTGTCTTTTGACGCATGCCTCGTATATCCAAAGCATTTTCTCGTTTTTTGGGTAATTGGCATTATCTGTACAGGAAATGTAGAGGAATATAGAGGACCGCAATAAAAAAATAAATAGTTTAAATGCCATGCCGTTATTATTTTTCCAAACAAAAGAGGTTATTTCAATTTTTCAAATCAGTAGATGTAGCCAGCTCCGTAAGGCCCAGCTCCATAGGGACCAGCGCAGCCGCAAGCGCAGGAGCCAGCGATGGAGACGGTGCCACCAGCGCAGACGGGGCCTCCGAACTCCACAGCGCCGAGGATGGGCACCTGTCCAGCGACGAGGGTGGTACCGGCGACGGGCAGCTCGCCAGCGACGGCGACCTCACCGATGCCAGCACCGCCGTAGGCTCCGGCAGGTCCGGTAGCGAGGGGAGCGAAGGGAGCAGCGAAGGGTGCAGCGAAGGGTTCGGCGTAGGCAGCGGCGAAGGGAGCAGCAGCGAAGGGCTCGGCATAAGCTCCGTACGCGCCGTATCCGTAACCGAAGCCGTCGTAAGCTCCATATGGGCCGGGGCCGTAGCACTGTCCGAATACATTCTAGAAACAGAATTAGTGTGGATATGTTAAATCATGTAGAAGAAATTAGGTATATTCAATAGTAGAGAGAATAAAACCAATAAATTCATACCTGGAGCAGGCAAGCCTGGATGCAGAGGAGCACGAAAGCGAAGGTAGACATGTTTGTGTGTTTGTATTCAACGTTTAGTTCCTGAATAATTAGTTTGAATCTTTACCAGATATTTATACTATTTAGTGACATTGTTTTCTTACGAAGAAACACGGTATTTCGCAACTAGTGTCTTTCAATTAGTTTCCTCTAGTGAACGTGTGTAAATGTTTATGTTTTAATCACTTATGTCGTAGTGAAATTATGTATTATAAAATAATGTTCTTTGTGTTTGTTTACAATATATATTTAGTTTATTTGTATAACTAAGAATGCAGAGTAACACCGAAATTTTTAGTTATTTTTATATTGCTTTGGGATTGAAGGGTCTTTGAGTACATTCAATATTTTAGTGAGTATTTTTAATAATACTAGAAATTCATAAATGATATACACAAAAATGATCCGATAATATGAATTCGGGTATGGAAATTGATACACCCATAGTTAAAGTCCAGAGATATAATATAAATATACCTTACACTTACATACATCATATTAATAAATCTGAATAATTGTTTAAATCTTAACCGTACTAAAAGAGATTTTGGACATGAGTGTAAAATTTTCTGAAAAATAATGTGTAAGAATTAATAAAAGACAGGGTTCCAACGTAGTTCAACACAATATTTAAATAATTTTAAAACTATGCAACTACAAATGCACAGAGCACGTACTTGCTAGGTGTAAAGAAAACAATTTCCAAAACTCGAGTTACAACACGTTAAATGTGATGAGATAAACTACTCATAATTTGTATAAAAGCCAGTTTCAGCGAACTTTATGTCACTTTCAGTTTGTACCAACAACAGCAAGTACATCAACAAACATGTCCATCAAGATCGTGCTTCTCGTGTGCGCTCAGGCACTCCTCATCCAGGTATGTTCCAGTTATGATAAACGACTTCCTGACTATTGTAGGTAATTCGAACAGAAAAATTAATTCGATAAAAATTTCCAGAGCATCTCCGCTCAGTGCATCGGAGCTTACGGCGCATACGGTTATGACGGTTTAGCTTACGACGGCTTCGGCTACGGCGCTCCCGTCGCCGCCGCGCCCTTCGCCGCCGGTGCCTGCGACTGGGCTTACGCCCCCGCCGCCGCCCTGGCCGCCTCCAACGGTCCCGGCCTCGCCGTCTCCAGCGCCTCTCCTCTCATCCCCGCCGGAGTCTCCGTGCTGTCTGAGAACGCGTACGAAGGCACCCTGGCTGCAGGCGGCGCTGTGCCTTTCCTCGGAACCGTGGCTCTCGAGGGCGCTCTGCCCACCGCCGGTGCCGGTGCCATCGCTTACGGCTGCGGCAACGGAGCCGTCGCTATCACCGCTGAAGAAGGCGCAGCTTATGGGTATGGTCCTGCTGGACCTTATGGCTACGCTGGTATCGCCGAACCTTTCGGATACGGCTATGGTCTGGCCGGACCTCTCGGCTACGGACCTGGCTACGCTGGTTGCGGCTGCGGCGCTTTCTACTGAAATAAATAACACTATGTACTTGAACGTTAGCTTCAAAAATAAAACTACATATATTTGAACATTACTGCATGTTTTTTCTTATTTTCACGTAATGTATACAAATGTCTTGAACCTTTTTAATTAACGTAGTTTTGCGATAGACAACTCTGACTTAAAATTATTGATGAAGTTAGTCAATAATTTGACAACGAGATGCCAACTCAAGAATTTCGCAATAATAAAACGGAATTCGTAAAAATTCATAACCGAAATGAAATGAATGTAACTCTTGTCATACTCGTAAACCTTGATCAGGGAACACCGATGTTTACCATTGAACCCCTTAAGGCTAATGGATCAAAGGTTATTTAAATACACTATTTAGTAACATTAATTTGATTTTCATATCCCTCTTAAGAATCATTTAAATATTAACATTAACCGTACGATCCTCTGTTTTGCGCGTCAATCATATTTAATTTGTAATAGCGTCACCAAGCAAATTTTGCAACTCTAAATCAAGTGTGCTCGCAAAACTTCAGCCCTACGGATGGAAATTTGTCAGTCGGTTGTTACCTGGCTAAATATCTGTAACAACATTTGACGCATACACACGAACTAACATGTGTTTATAGACATGAATTCCAATTGTACTGCTACTGCACACTTGGTTCACTTAGTAGAGCACGTGAATTTTAATGGATAAGATCACTCTACTAGTTCTCTCATTATTCGATTCAATACAACCATTGACAGGACTAACAAGTTATTGTTATTAACAACCCTTCACTAGGTGTAGAAGGAATCGTTATAAGAGTTTTTAAACTTAACTTTGTGTGCGTTAAATATAACAAATATAATTAAGACGCCAATGTACATCAAACAATCATATACAAGAAGATAACAGTAATAAATCAAAACACTTTAAGTACATAGCAATTGACAAATATATTCAAAAGTTCAGGTACAGGACTTACAAGAAAATTACAGAATCAAACCACACCCACAACCAGGTCCGGTAATACCGAGAGGACCAGCAATACCAATAGGTCCAGCGACACCAAGGGGTCCAGCCAAGCCCAGGGGTCCGGCTATGCCAAGAGGTCCAGCTAAACCGAGAGGACCAGCCACGCCAACGGCTCCGATATCCTCAGCGGTGATGGCGACGGCCCCGTTGCCGCAGCCGTAAGCGATGGCGCCGGCGCCGGCGGTGGGCAGAGCGCCCTCTAGAGCCACGGTTCCAAGGAAAGGCACAGCGCCGCCTGCGGCCAGGGTGCCTTCGTACGCGTTCTCAGACACCACGGAGACTCCGGCGGGGATGAGAGGAGAGGCGCTGGAGACGGCGAGGCCGGGACCGTTGGACGCGGCGAGACCAGCAGGTCCTGCGCCCCAGGCTCCAGCGCAAGGCGCAGCCAGCAGTGGAGCAGCACAGGGAGCAGCAAGCAAAGGCGCAGCGCCGATACATTGACCAGAGATGCTCTAAAAATATTACAGTATTGTTTGTAAGATACTCAAATATCGCGAAGTAATCAAGTAGATATCCAAATAGAATGGAAAATATTCTTATAAACATACCTGGATCAAGAGCGCCTGGGCGCATACGAGAAGGGTCTTCAGAGACATTGTGTGTATTCTAATACTCGAGGTCCAAGACGACAATACTTCCAATGATTATTGTACAGCGTTATATAGTGTATTCATTCTTCTTATCAATTGCATATTACGAAGTCAAATTCAACAAACAGTAGATGAGTTTTCCAGAATCGACAAGCGGCTTGAGCCTTATTTTCATTGGGGATTAAATACACATTTAAAAAGCAAGTAAATCATTAGAAATGTGTATAACAGTTTTCATCAGCCTCAATTTCGTAACAAATAAGTATGTGTATGTTTTGATATTTGTTTCAAGCTGATGAAAAACTTTGCTTAAATTTCTAATGTGCTCAGTATAAAAGTCTACGCTTGTTTCCAAGAACTTATTCTGGGTTCATCTCTTCTGAACGCACGCACACAACCATGTCCAAGTTCTCTTTCTTCATCCTCTGCGCTCAGGCCTGCCTGCTTCAGGTAAGATGACATGATATTGAACACAAAAAAGACCTATTTCATAAAATTTACTAGAAAATTTAATAATATATCATCGTCGTATAAATTAAACACAGATATATTAAAGGAAGTAAATGAAATCCGCGACCTAGGTGTTATAATGGATAAACAACTTAGGTTCAAATCACACCTTGATTCAACTATCAAACAAGCTGCGAAAATGCTAGGATTTCTTAAAAGAAACACCAAGGAATTTGTATCGCCAAAAACTAGTATAGTAATATACAATGCGCTAGTTAGAAGCAAAATTGAATATGCATCAGTGATTTGGAATCCCCAATACGTAACTCATTCACAGCGAATCGAGACGATACAACGATCGTTCACAAGACATCTAGCCTTTCACTCAAGTGGAATTTCGCATAAGGCTACTTATGACCTATGGCTACAGCACTTCGGAATGATGTCTCTTTATAATCGCCGCTTATTACTAGACGTTTCCTTCCTTAAAAAGCTCCTATTTGGAGACATAGCATGTAACGATCTGCTGAGCTATATTAGCCTTAACATCCCATATAGGTATCCGCGAAATCGCATTAAGAACATTTTTTATATTCCCACGAGTAGGACTAATATCCTTAAATGTTCACCGATCACACGAATATGCGCCGAGTACAACGATTATCTGCAACAAACGATTACTTAGATATTTTTAATGATTCTGTTTCGTCCCTCAAAAGGAAGCTTGTTCTATATCTTTCTAAGTCACCTTAATTTTTTCTTAATATATATATATTTTTTTGTTTATATTCCACTACTTCTAGCTCTATATAATTATGTCTGTTAATCCTAATTAATTAAGCTCAAGCACGTCTTTTCCGAATTTTAGCAACTGTTGTACACACCAGTAATTGGCATGCATACTGGGTCTATATTTAATATTAATTGTTAATTTGTAAATGTTTTGTATGTAATGCTGTTGATGTGTCAATAAATAAAATAATAATAATAATAAAAGATTATTACATTATGTTTACATTGTTTTTACTGTCGCAGATCATGAGATTTACTAATTTTTCTTCTTTCTTTCTATATCTCATTCTTTCCTAGTTTTAGCGCACGCAATCTTGGAAGACCCTTTCAAATGTTCTTACAATAGGCGCGAGATAACATAGGTCTATATTGGTCGTAAGCTACAAAGATGTCAAGCAAGCTTAGTTGGCGAAGCAATTCCTGCCAACTAAGGTTTTCCTAGGTGGCCTCAACAATACCTCACAACTACTCTCGAAGTCGTCGACCAGTATATTTACCTAGGACAAGTAATCTGCATGGCCAAGTGTAACTTTGAAAAGAAGTTCACTCGAAGAATCCATTCGGCTGGGTTGAGTTTGGCAAACTGTATTATACTTTAGGTCCCATTCACCTCAGCTTGCCATGTTTAGGCAAAAGGAGCACTGGAATTAGTTTGACCGGTGACCTAAAGAAGCCAACGGGAAATCGCTGGATGCAGCAGTTGCAGAATCGGTTAGAGTGGCGATATTTTAGGGAGGCTTAAATCCAACAAAAGACCTCAGTAGGCAAACGATAGGATAGGATGGCAAATTTACAACACACAAACGCATCATTGATAAACCTGGCTTGTAACCATGGTCAGGATTATCGTTTAAGACATTTAGGCGGGGTGATCAAAATTACTGATTTGATTGTTTTATGACTTTGAACGGTTATTGTGTTGTAAAATCGGTTTCGTCGGTTTGCAAAATTTTAATATAACTTAGCAATTCGTTTTTGCATTACATGGATAACCAACCGGTTTCTACTTATTTTGTTGCAGAATGTATTCAGTCAGTGCGTCGGGCCCGCTGTAGCTCCATGGGGTGCCGCCCTGGGTCCAGCGCTAGCTGCCGGACCCCTCACCGCTTGGGGCGGTCCCCTTGTTGGCGGTATCGCTGCCCCTCTTGCCGGTCCCTTGGCTACCGGCCCAGTGGGTGCGTACGGCGGCGCCGGCATCGGTGAGGTCGCCGTTGCTGGCGAGCTGCCCGTCGCCGGTACCACCCTCGTCGCTGGACAGGTGCCCATCCTCGGCGCTGTGGAGTTCGGAGGCCCCGTCTGCGCTGCTGGTACCGTCTCCATCGCTGGCTCCTGCGCTTGCGGATGCGGTGGTCCAATAATCATCTAAATTGAAACTCGATTAACGACTCCTTGATAAATTAAATTATTGAATTATGGTACCGTAAAAAAAATAATTTTAATACAAATAAAATAACAGTAAATTAGTCTATCTTTTAATTGAATGAATTCGTTTCAGTTGTATAAGCAGCTCCTATGGTGTTAATCAGAAAATATGTTCTTAAATGTTGCTTATGTAATAAATGTAGGAAGAAATCATGACCAAAATACTTACATTATTTTTTATTTTAAATTAAGTTCATGAAGTGTTGCAGTACTTGCTTGCTTTGACAGCAGCGTCTTTATGTTTAACATCAACTCATTGCAGTAACAAATGGGCGGAGTCCCTTGACTGAAACCCCCACTAGGCTAGCCACAGTGGATTTAAAAGGACTGGTGGATGAAATTAGAACAGTTGGATGAAAAAATTACACCGAATATTGAATCAATTTTCAAATTAAGAAATCCAAATCCATTTATGAGTTTTAAATTATGTTCATTCAATAGATTTTCAATTTTCCTTCACAATTAGCATTTTTTCTAAATTAATATAATATTTAGAGTGACATTTTTCATTCTTCAGTATTCAATTATTCAAATCAGTACATGTATCCAGCTCCGTAAGGACCAGTTCCGTAAGGACCAGCTCCGTAGAGACCAGCGCAGCCGCAAGCGCAGGAGCCAGCGATGGAGACGGCACCAGCAGCGGGGACGATTCCTCCGAACTCCACAGCGCCGAGGATGGGCACCTGTCCAGCGACGAGGGTGGTACCGGCGACGGGCAGCTCGCCAGCGACGGCGATCTCACCTATACCAGCACCGCCGTAGGCTCCAGCAGGTCCGGTAGCGAGGGGAGCGAAGGGAGCAGCGAAGGGTGCAGCGAAGGGTTCGGCGTAGGCAGCGGCGAAGGGAGCAGCAGCGAAGGGCTCGGCATAAGCTCCGTACGCGCCGTATCCGTAACCGGTGCTGTCATAAGCTCCATATGGGCCGGGAGCCAAGCACTGACCAAATACATTCTGAAAATTTTGTTATGTTAGAAGTAGATTTATTTAGAACTTACCTACTATTAGAAAAGTAACCCCTTACAAGAATTAGAAAAATAAATCTACAGTACCTGGAGCAGGCAAGCCTGGATGCAGAGGATGACGAAGGCGAAGGTAGACATGTTGATAGAATATTCTTGAATGATTTTTGTGTTGGTCTGTCCAATTATATATAGTAACCAATTGAATTCTTCTTCGAATATTTCCAAACGTAATGTCCTAATTTTCTTACTAAATGCGATAGACGTACTTTCGACATATTAACATGGAATTTGATTGTTTATTTTAAAATTAAACAGAAGTTGAAATGTTTGGAAATGTAAATTGACGTAATTGAATAGTTAAGAAAATACATGATTTAGAATATAATAAAAACACCATATAATATATAGGAAAATAAAATATTTTAGACATTGGCATAAACACAATCTCATTTTGAAGAAGATAAAACTAAAATGCAAGACGGTAAGTAAATAAAAAGTTTATATAAATAGATATCGCCAATTATAGATGTTCAAAATGATAAACATAAAAACGACAGGTCATAGATTACAAAAAGATGTAGTTATTCTGCCTAGATTCTCGAATCTATCTCACGTAGGAATATAGTTTTTTTTTTGCAATAAACCCTTATTAATATATTATTAATAATAATTATTAATATTATCTTAAATATATTAAAAAATAAGCTTTTTTTGTAAATAAAAAAATATATGTGAATTTTTACTTAATTAGAACCAATGGCCATGACATGAAAAACCTCGTTACAGTTTTTCTACGGGATAAGAGCATGTAATATTTCCATAAATCTATACTAATATATAAAGCTGAAGAGTTTGTTTGTTTGTTTGAACCCACTAATCTCAGAAACTACTGGTTCGAATTTAAAAATTCTTTTTGTATTGAATAGACCATTTATCGAGGAAGGCTTTAGGCTATATAACATCACGCTGCAACTATTAGGAGCGTAGAAATAATGGAAAATGTGAAAAAAATGGGGAAAATTATTCATCCTTGAGGGCTTCCGTTGCGTGCGCTGCAAAAACGGTACAAGATACCAAAAATATATGTATGAAAGAATTATTTCTCTTAAAATTATCTAAAAAATGTCCGCGACAGTATATGTCTATCTTTTAAGATTAACTCACTAGAACCGTTTTCATGGTAATCAAATTCGGTCGAAATTAGTTAAGACTTGTGTCAACGTAATAATATTAATTTTCTTTGTCCAAATAAATGTGTTGTTGATTAAGAGTATTTAATTGTGAACGAAATTGTCTTTGACATCACTTAACTTCAATGAACATCTTAGAAGATATGACAATTTTAAAATAACACCGATATAAAATTCTGACGCCGCATGATGTGCAAAACATGACGCTGCAAGGAGGAGGGGCGTTGCTTGCAAGGGACGCGGAGAGAGGGGTGAAAATAAAACTAAAAATATAATTTACGCAGAAGTACTCTAAAATAATTATGTTCTTTTCAAAACTAAATTGTCTAAAATAATAATAGAAAATGAAACGGACAAAGTCGTGGGTAACAGCTATAATTTATAAAGCTGAGGAGGTTGTTTGCAAAAATAATTTATGCCCAAATTAACTATTCCACGCGGACGAAGTCGCGGGCACAGCTAGTAATGGGATAAAGGATATTTTTTTATATTTATATCTTTGCTTGTTAGTCTTCACTACATAGTATAAAACAAAATCGCTTCGCGCTTTCGGTCCTTATATATGCTTAGATCTTTAGAACTATGAAACGGATTTTTATGCAGTTTTTTTAATAGATAGAGTGATTCAAGAGGAAGGTTTCTATGTATAATACAAGCATAACATAGTGGAGGAATTTTGATAATTTTAGATGTTTTTACTTTTAGGCGGGACGAAGTTCGCGGGGTCTGTTAGTAATATATATATGTGAGCACCAGAAGATTAACTCCTATGACTTGGGCTTGCAGTACTCTGCATCATCAGAATCGAGAAGTTAAAGGTCATTTTTTTAGTAACAAGTATCTGTTTAATAGTCTTATCATAGATTCGTGTCCACCAAATGACTATCTCTTACATTTTAGACATTTAATACTCCCACATTATTAGATTTAAAGAGTCGATGGTCGCAACTTTCATCGTATACCTGGTTTGTTAATTATTTATCCTACACCCTTTATCTCTCTCAATCTTATCATAAATAGGTAATAAATAATAGCGACATAGCTCTTACGATTTAGGCATATCCTTGCATCCCCCTCGAAGGGATCTCCACCTTGTCGTGGTGAGGGGGCTCAGTAACCGTGGCTGGGGGCGCCGCGGTGAAGCCAAGAGGGATCCCAGGGAGGGGACGCTCCGAGCGGGCTTGGCTGAGGGCCCGCTCCGGACGCATCCGAGGGGGCTGTGGAGGTCGGTGTTTCCTGGCCTCTGCAGCCAGGAGGGGTCGCGGGAGGAGAGGTGTTTTGGTGTGTCGTTGCCGTGCACCCTATCTCCCGCGACCGAACGGGGGCGCACCGTCAGATTCGTTGGCGGTGGGGCCGCAGAGGAAGAGGAGATGCGGTGTGTCGTTGCCGTCCTCCCTATCCTCTGCGGCCGTTTGGTGGTTTGCGGCGGAACCAAAGAACGGATCCGCCGCTGGGTGTGGGGGGTCGATGCCTGTAGGGATGCCTTGCGGCTGTCGGCTTGCCATGCCCACGGCCCCTGGGTGGCGGTCTCGGGGTTGGACCGTCGCCCTGCGGATGGGGTCTTGGAGGTAAGGCGCGCCTTTGTATTTTCTGGCGCGCCTTGCTGTTGGAGGGGAGCTTTATGCTCCACGCGAGGAGGGGCTGCGGAAGCGGCCAGGCACCGGCGGGTTCGCGGATGACTGCGAAAGCTTACCCGTGTTCCCGCCGTACAGTGTGAGGAGAAAACGCAGTGGGGGTTTAGCCGGTAAGAGTCCGGCATAACCCAGCTGCCGCCCCGGGTGGCTGGGTATCCATGAGGATTACCCACTTAAAAAAAAATTCATATCCTTGCATCATCAGGGTTGAAGGTACATTTTTTTATCGTATGCCTCTGTTTAGAAATCCTACTAATATTATAAATGCGAAAGTTTGTGAGGATGTATGTGTATTTGTTATTCTTTCACGCAAAAACTACTCAACGGATTAGGTTGAAACTTTACAGTAGTATAGGTTATACATCAGAATCACACATGGGCTATAATTTGTAATGATTTTTTTTTATAAGGTTTTAATATAACGAGAAATATCAGGTTAGTCGGAAAAAAAGTTGTGCTCTGAGAGCTATCTTCGCGTACGCTGCCTAAACCGTTGGAGATATCCAAATATAATGTACCGTGGAATTGTTTGGCTCACATAGATCTAAATAAAAGTCCGCGACAGCATATGTCTATACTTTATGTATAACCCACAATAACTCTTTTTATACTTTGAAAATTTTAAAAATATCAAGTTGATGTTTCCATGGGTTTTATACAAACTAAATATTAATCCTTATCAAAATAAATGATTTCAAAAAATCAAGCATCTAATAAAAATCGAATCTGCCTTTTACACCATGTAAATTGGATAAGTAGTTTAGAAGATATTACGAGTATAACATATTGCGTACTCAATTGATTGACCAGCAGTACGCGCCGTGCGCCGCCGCCGTATACAACGAAGTTGTATGATATTAATATTTGAATGGTTATAAAACACGGAGCAAAATGTGAAAGGTCAATGACGTCTCTGTAGTTCCGGGAATGAGGCTACGGTATCCCCTGTCTGTGGTAAGAGAGACGGAGAGCTCCAAACACCCAGTCAGCAACTTTGGGAAAGATGTCAGCATGTGTGGTCGCATGATATCGTGAGAGCCAGGATGGACGGAGCTTGAATCGTCCAGCCAGGCGATCCCGGGAAGGACGGTGGCATTCGTGTCCCAGGCCCAGCCGCTCACTTGGGAGGAGCCCGATGGGGCAATGCACTCAGAGGACTCCAGTTGCGTTCGTTTGAAGATCCCGGACTCCTGGTGCTATAAGAATCCCAGATAACCCTGCGTCGCTCCCACGGCGTACCTTTTGAAGGTTTCTCCCTCGACAAAAAAGAAAAAAAGTCAATGAGAATGAAACAGCGGAAAGGTTAAATATGTTATTCAATCGTCATCGACCTTTTAATGTAACACAACTCGGCACATATGTCAGATTAGCAGTAGTTTAGGTCGTAGTTGACCACGCTAGCCAACTGCGCGTTGGTAACCGTCACGCGTTTTGAGACCCTTTCTTAAAACTTTTAATTTCAGAGTAAGCATTCATATCCGTTGCCGACAAAACTAATTCAAATTAATATACGTGCCTGTGATTTGAAATTTGAACACACTGATTTAGGCGATTAACACACGGCACCGCGCACCGCTGCGAATAGCGGTGCCCCGCGCGGTAAGGCGGATTACGCACCTGTACGCGCGGATGGACCGATCATCAAAATAAACTTTTCGACATCGAATTGCATTTTATTAAATTGCAACACGGTCTGCATCAACGATGATCCGCGCGGTTAGGCGCCAGCCCGTGTGTGAGGCGCCGACCCCCCGCACTGTCGTTGGCGCGGAGACACGGTGGTGATGAGAACACCGCTGGACCGCGCGGCCAGTCGGTGTACGTTTGTGAGGCATTAACGGATTTATTAGACCCCAATACAACATGAGATCCGCTTCACCGCCTACCGTGGCAGTGAGCGGTACCGTATGTTATTTGCCTTAGAAAGTAGGGCAAGGGTTCAATCTGAAGTAAATCACAGATGCGTTGCTACTCCCGAGGACTATGATGATCGCCTCATATAAATGTGAGCCGGCAGGCACACCCTTCAAATGAAACACAAGAACTGCTTCACGGTAGAAATAGGTGCGGCGGTGATGCCGCCCTTTTTTTTTTTAAGTGGGTAATCCTCATGGGTACCCAGCCGCCCGGGGCAGCAGCTGGGTTATGCCGGACTCTTACCGGCTAAACCCCCACAGTGTTTTCACCTCCGCACCGTTTGGCGTGAACACGGGCGCGCTTTCACATTCATCCGCGAACCCGCCGGTGACTGGTCGCTTCCGCAACCCCTCCTCAAGTGGAGCAGCGAGCTCCCCTCCAACAGGAAGGCGCGCCAGAAAACACAAAGGCGCGCCTTACCTCCAAGGCTCCCATCCACAGGGCGACGGACCAACCCCGAGACCGCCACCCAGGAGCCGTGGGCATGGGCAAGCCGACACCCGCAAAGCCACCGACCTCCCACACCCAGCAGCGGATCCGATCCCTGGCTCCGCCGCAAACCACCAAACGGCCGCAGAGGACAGGGAGGACGGCAACGACACACCGCATCTCCTCTTCCTCTGCGGCCCCACCGCCAACGCATCTGACGGTGCGCCTCCGATTGGTCGCGGGAGACAGGGTGCACGGCAACGACACACCGAGACACCTCTCCTCCCGCGACCCCTCCTGGCTGCGGAGGACAGAAAACACCGTCCCCCGCAGCCCCCTCGGATGCATCCGGAGCGGGCCTCCAGCTAAGCCCACTCGGAGCGTCCCCTCCCTGGAATCCCTCTTGGCTTCACCGCGGCGCCCCAAGCCACGGTTACTGAGCCCCCTCACCACGACAAGGTGGAGATCCCTTCGAGGGGGGGTGATGCCGCCCTGGTTGAACCATTGCTCTACCACCTTGCAAACTTTATGTGACAGACTAAATTCCACGCGAGCGAAGCCGCGGGCAAAGGCTAGTCTTATTATAAACTCGTGAGCATTAAATGGCTTAGGTATGGTTTAGTCCTTCAGAACCTCGTGTATTATCAGTATAGAGGAGTTAAAGGTCAAATTCTTCATCTTATGTCTGCGCCTTGCCATAAGTACCAAATAGCCAACTCCTACGCCTTGGGCTTGTAGTACCCTGCATCATTAGGATCGAGAAGTTGAAGGTTATTTTTTTCAACATAACACCTTAAATATCCAATGTTTATTCTAAGTTTTAAGAGAAACGGACCAACAGAAGCCGAGTTATCTTCAAATTATCTAAAAAACATGGGAAGTGGTCGTAGTTTCTACCACATAACTTGAAGTGTTAAGTATCACGGCATACGCATGTCCAAAAAAAGTTTCGTGATAAAAGACCCTATCAGTTAAAAAATTAAAATCGGTCAAAATACACAAAATTATTTTACTACCATCTTCCAGAGAAATTTGCTGAAAAGTTGCTGTTTTCATAAAATGGGACTTCCTATCAAGCTAGCTACATACAATGCCGATTGAATCATATCCGTCAGTATGTAATGTCTGAATATAAATAAAAAAAAATACATGACGAACATCTTTTGTTGGGGAATTCTGTTAACAAATTATATGGTCCATTTATAGGTAGTAAGTAGTAGTATAGTAGTAGTGTAGTAATAGTTAATCCTGTAATTTTGATTCGATTGGTATATTTACTAACTTTCATTAGTATAGGACCTCTGTCTCACGAGTCCATAACAAATTGACATAGAAACATAAGTACATACGTAGTCCATTTAATTGTTACATGCGCTTTGTATTTTTTATAGGACGAAATTTTTATTTTTGGTACATGTGTGGGGGTCAATAGAAGCTTAACCTCATGTTTGTCGGGTTGCTATCCTTGTTCCCCGACCACTATCTTGGAAATTTCTGGAATGAAATTTAGCCAACGCGAAAAAAGTGTTTTCACCCCTTTTTCCATGATGGCGGCCGATTCAGCTCGCAAGATTAATTCTTTTAAATATAAATATTATATGACTTTATAATTACTTTTAGGAATATCGGTACTAGTTCAAGGATAAGGATATACTCCAATATTCATCTTTCTACTTTTGTCTTTTCTTTATCTTCTGGGATACAATTAAAAACATAGTTTTGAATAACAGCTTATATTTTTAAATATATCTTAAAGTCTTAGTAGTAAGCACCACATCCGCAGCCAGCAGGTCCATAGCCGTAAGGTCCAGCAAGGGCCGGACCGTACGCGAAAGGTTCGGCGATACCAGCGTAGCCGTAGGGCCCAGCAAGACCAGCGTAGCCGTCCTCAGCGGTGATGGCCACGGCGCCATTGCCACAGCCGTAAGCAATGGCTCCAGCACCAGCGGTGGGCAGAGCACCTTCAATAGCCACAGTTCCGAGGAAGGGCAAAGCGCCGCCGACAGCTAAACCTCCTTCGTACTCGTTCTCGGACAGAACGGAAACCCCAGCGGGGATGAGAGGAGACGCGCTTGAGATAGCAAGTCCGGGACCGTTGGAGGCGGCGAGGGCACCGGCGGGAGCGTAGGCCCAGCCCGCGAGAGGAGCAGCGGCGTAGGACGTGTCATACCAGGCAGCAGCGCAGGGAGCAGCGGCCAGGGGAGCCGCGATGAAAGGAGCGGCAGCGAATGGAGCGCCGTAACACTGGGCGGAGATGCTCTGGAAGGAAATGCTTTCATAAATACACAATAATCTTAAACGCACACTTCTCATGACATGGCGTGTTAACCTTAAACTCTGTTTATTCTGTTATTTCTAGCGGACTGATGATCTAAGCCCATCTGCTGCTGAACATCATCTGCTGCTCACTGCTGAACATATGCCTAAAGGGAGGCATATGATCTAAGTATCCAACTGCAATACTAAAGAATTACAAAAAGTCTAATTACCACATCAATCTTTGTATTTCTTTCATTGTTGATAATTAATAATTAATAATAGATATTTCTAAAAGTTTCATCCTTTTTGTCTGTCCGTTTGTCAGTGTGTTTTAAATCCTGTCAAACTATGAGTAATTAATTTAATGGATTAAAATACAACTTCAATGTTGAGGAAACATTTAGTCACTATTTCATTTAAATCCGTTTGCTCTATTCAAAATTGTTACAATTTGAAGGTGTTACTTTTTGAAATGCGGGTGAAACCGCGGGAAAAGCTATTATTAATTTTAATTTGCTTGATATTAAAGGCGTCATTAGTCAAACGAAAAAGAAAAGAAAATGATATTGAAGTTTTATTCTCTATTTAATTCCAGAACTATGTACATACCTGGATGAAAAGCGCCTGGGCGCAGACGAATACGATAGTCTTGAACATGTTGGACTTGTTGAGACAGGAAACTCAATGATGATGAATACAACACATAATCGACCTTATATAGTAAACAATTTCAAATAATTTCCACATGTTCTGACAACATTACCGTAAGTATAAAACTGTACGTGACTTTATGAAAAAACAAATGTTGCGGATAAATATGCCATAAGGGCAATGTAACATGATAAGAAAAATGTGTAATTACTTTCTTAAAATTCGTGCAATTATAGTAAAAGTTTTTTTTGTGTCATAAGGCAATTAAATAAAGTTTTGTAAAGCTAGAACCATTTGTTGCTTTGCGGATTTCTATTCGATTTTATTATCTATTCTTAGCCCTCTTACGCACTAGCGGATAACCGCGGGCGCAGCTAACCGCGCGGCTAGCCGCTTTTCCAGTTTAATATGAAACCTGAAGGGCTTATTCTATTTTATTAAGTTGTTACGGGTATTTTCGTATTTATAGTTCATGTCTTCTGATAGCGATTTAATAGGAAGACTATCAAATTTCACGAATTTTTCCAAATATTTTTAATGTATTTTAATTTTGGGTTTCGTCACGTATTTGTCGGAACTTTGTGTCGCAACTTGTAAATACGGTAAATTATTGTAAACTTTAGCGATGGTATAAAACCTTTACTGGGGTCCTTTTAATCATCTGGAAATAAGTTGTTGAAGAAAGCAAGCGAACATGATGTTCCTTGCTTTCTTGCTCCTCTCTTTCCAGGCATGTCTGGTGCAGGTAATGTTGGAAAATCTTCTTCATCACCATTATCACAATCAATAATAACTCATTTTATTAACACTTCATCAAAATCATCACCAATAATTTCAGTGATATACAATTCTCGCCATTATAAACATCAAGAATAATTCATTTTATTAACATTTATAATCATGTTCAAGAAAATAAAGTTCCACAGGCCTCTTTACTTCCAAATAATGAAGGAAAAATATGTCACAGTTATATTATTTTAACGCATAATAAAAATGTTTTGTACCTATGTTTGTTAAAAGAGAAACCTGAAAAGCATGGTAATGAAATACGTAGCAATTAGAACGATTGCTATTTGATAGATGGAGCCTCAAGGATTTTAAGGCATATTCAAGCTTTAAAGATTAGGAGATCGATTTTTTTTAATACTAAAGGAATATTTTAGCCGACGGCAAGCATGTTCTGAAAGTGGTAATAAGCATTGATTTTAAACTAATATTGTAAGTATGTAACGGGTGCTCACGATATGAGATTTTAGAATTTCTTTTTGCCGATATTTCTAAACCAGCCAAATCAGTTTGGCCGTGACCATGATCCACGCTACTGGGTCAAAATATTGGCAGAAAGAAATCCAAACGTCGCATATCGTGAGTACCCGTTACGTAATAAAATGGTAACGAGTATTGTTTGACCGGGGAGGAACCAACATCACAGTTATTTCTACTATCAAGCAGTTCTTGAGTCGCGGTGGGTAGAAGTGTGATTTGAAAAGGCTTATCATAACATTAGTTACTATAGTCCTACTCGATACGAGAATTCCAGAGGTCTCTGAGAGGAGTCCCAAAGAATGAGGGGTTTTGGCTATGGCCGACTGCTCTGACTAGGTGGGACGTATACTAATTAATGTAACCATTTGTAATTTTTCAGAATGCATCTAGCCCACTGGCTATATCTATTGCGGATGGCCCGATACACTTATCGGGCCATCCGCAGCTGGGTTAGCACCAGCTACGTCATTGGCTGCATTAGCCAGTCCCTGTGATACAGCTCTCGCGATGTTTTCTGCTCCCTTTGCTGTATCCGCAACTATACCTTTCACGGAGCCTTTTTTAGCGCCAATCGCCGCCGTCCACTCTGGTGCGTACGGCGGCGTTGGCTTCGGTGAGGTGCTAGTTGCAGGTGAGCTGCCAGCAGGTGGCAGCACCCTCGTCGCCGGGCAGGTGCCCATCCTTGGTGCTGTGGAGTTTGGTGGTATCGTTCCCGCTGGGGGAACTGTCACCATCACCGGATTTTGTGCCTGCGGCTGCACTGTTCCGTACATCTAGTTTGATTTTGATTCAAATATTTGATCTTGCTCTAAGACTTTTTGAATAAATGATTTCGTACAACCAATTTGAATTATTATTTTTAATTCGTGCAAATGTATGCAAATTGTAGAAATAAGCATGATCACTTCGATCAATTTGCCAACCATACATTCACACACAATTTAATTGTAATGTATGGATGTAATATAAATTTAAAGTTACAGTTACCCATCCGTTCCATACATTTTCCAACCGCGCTCAAGGTTGCTTAATTTTGTAGATCGGTTCAGTATGTATGTTACTATGCTTTGATATTTTATTACCTAATTAATAATTAAACAATACCAACATAATGATCTAATAAATAATTGTAACAAAATCACGTCCGTTACATCACAAAGAGATATAATACAAGACATATTTGTAATTCGGTTTTAAAGATATACGTACTTTAGTATATAAGCTAATGATTCTAGAGTCTTCATCATTGTATCAAGTTGAAACAAGTAACATGTCTTTCAAAAATATTATTATCGTCTGCGCTCAAGCGCTTTTTATCCAGGTAAGGTTTCATATTTTTATTATTATAATTTACAAGGTGGAAAGAACACGCTTTCTACACTCATAGTCAGTAGGATTTTCTTCTGTGTCGTGGGTACCATGGACACATAAAAGACGAATACACAAACACCCAGACCCAGAACATGAATCTAAACTCATCATTCAGATACCTGTCAGGCCGGGTATGGTCCACCACGAGGGTCGTCAAAGAGTATGGTTCGACCGGAGAGGTGCCACCGTCACACCTATTTTATAGCGAGTAGTATCCATCTTGCATCTGATGGGAGATGAGGTTGCGTCCTTTCAATTACGTGATCTTCTTAATCCTGAAATTTGGTTCTTCTATAACTTAAAAGGAGACATAAGCACGTATTAGGTTCAATATCATAAAATATGTTTCAGACCTATTTTACCTAAAAAGAATTCTCCTTCAAATTCAACGAGGCATTGGCGATTCCTCTAGTGTTGCAAAAGTCTAGGTGGCGGTGACTACTTTCCATCAGATGGCCTGTCTGCCTCATCGTTAGGTTTCAGTATAAAACTAACAAATTGTTCTTCATTTAGGGTTATTCTTAGATTATAATTTTGTTGCACCGTTTTTTTTCCAGAGTATCTCAGCCCAGTGTTACGGCGCTCCATTCGCTGCCGCTCCTTTCATCGCCGCTCCCTTGGCCGCTGCTCCCTGCGCTGCTGCCTGGTACGACACACCCTACGCCGCCGCTCCCCTCGCAGGCTGGGCCTACGCTCCCGCCGGTGCCCTCGCCGCTTCCAACGGCCCCGGACTTGCTATCTCCAGCGCGTCTCCTCTCATCCCCGCTGGGGTTTCTGTTCTGTCTGAGAACGCGTATGAAGGAGGTTTAGCTGTCGGCGGCGCTTTGCCCTTCCTCGGAACTGTGGCTCTTGAAGGTGCTCTGCCCACCGCTGGTGCTGGAGCCATTGCTTACGGCTGTGGCAACGGAGCCGTCGCTATCACCGCTGAAGAAGGTCCAGCTTATGGGTATGGTGCTGCTGGACCTTATGGCTATGCTGGTATCGCCGAGCCTTTCGCGTACGGTCCAGCCCTCGCTGGACCTTACGGCTATGGTCCCGCAGGCTGTGGATGTGGAGCCATCTATTGATCTAACTAGTCTAAGTAATCTTAGTAATAAATTTATATGACAATGACAACTTTCTTTTTTTTCTGTACATCGTAGACCAATATAATTATTTTGCGAAGACCCAGGCGTTGACTTTAAGATAGATATTATAATGTTTAAAAAAAAAAATGAAAATTCCAAGTTTGTACATACTTCAATAATAAATTATCATAAAAATATATTGTATAGTTATTTAAGTAGCTATTCACCAATTTAATTTTTATTTCATTTCATAACATAAATTATTATTATTATTATTATTAGATAATTATTAGATTTTATTGACCTAATTCTAAATTTGACATTTTATAATTATATTTGTATTTGCATACCTTATTGGTGAGGATAAGCGAACGATAAAACTGTAATTTATAAAGAACTTATGTCACCTTTTCCTGCAATAAATAAATTGAATTGAATTGAATTGAATTCAATGTGTTTAGTAAAATATCTAAATTATAATTAATCAATAATTGCACACTGCGACAAAGTAAACAGCTAACGAAGTTTTGTTTTCTCTTTGTAATTTTCATAATAATTTTATTAACTTCAAGTTCTCAAGTTGCTAACTCGTATGTCCTCCGCTTATTCTTATTTAGAAATATCGGGTACTACGTCAACCAATTCGCACTAAGCCAGCGCAGTGGACTATCACCTAAACTCTCTCATTCTGAGAGAAGAACTGTGCCCAGCAGCGGGCCGATAATGGGTTGATGAGATGTCTTCCATTACCTTCAGGGGCTACAGCCCAAAAGGATTGACGGATTGTGACATATTAAATACCATTGAAATCTCAATTTCAAGAGTAACTACGTAAAACTGAAAAAAATAATCTTAGTAATATAATGACGGCAAAAGTTTGTGAGAGTGTATGTGTGTTTGTAACTCTTTCTCGCAAAACTACTGGTCGGAATTCGTAAAATTTCGACACATATTGAAAGTCATATATCTAAAATTATCAGTATTCACTATATTACTCATGTATTATACGTAAAAACCTTCCTTTTGATTCACTCTATCTATTAAAAAAACTGCATCAAATCCTTAGTGTAGTTTTAAAGATCTAAACATTTATAGGGACAAACAGCGGGAAGCGACTTTTATACTATGTAGTGATGGCCTGGAATAACTAGTGGCGTGACCGAAGCTGGCAAAGCCACGGGAAAACCTGGCACAGTATTTTTCTACCCCTAAAATCAGACACGCCTGTTTTTATCATAATATCACAAATCATTCTATCGATCTTCAACAGATTATCCCATTGCTGGGTAAGGGTCTTCTCTCGGAATGAGAGAGTTTTTAGGCCATAGTCCATCACGCTGGCCAAGTGCGAATTGGTGGACTTCACACACCTCCGAAGACTATTATAAAGAACTCTCGGTTGTGTAGGTTTCCTCACGATTTCTATTTCTAATACGCTCATAAATCAGTGATACGTGCCTGGGTTTGAACCTCGGACCTCCCGATTGAGTGTGCAAGTTTCAACCATAAGCTATCACTGCTTAATCATTCTATACAAACAGCGAAAGTGGAGCTCCCATCATGCTCAGTAGACTATTTTCGGAGAAAATTTAAGTCAAAGTTCGTGTCACAAAAACTAAAATTTATTTTTAAAATTACCTAATATCTTTTCAAGAGGTTCCACCGCCACACCTATTTCTAGCGTAAAGCATCTCTAGCGTTTCGATGGAAGGGTGTGGTTACCGGCACACTTTTAAATGAGGCGACCATCATAGTCCTCGGGAGTAGCAAAGCATCTGTGATTGACTTCAGATGGAACCCGTGTTCTGCATGAAGTTGATTACAGGTGTCCATGGGAGGCAGTAACCACTTACTATCAGGTGGACTGCGTGCTCGTTTGCTACTTCAGTCAGATAAAAAAAATACCTATGAAGCAAATTCGTTCGTTTGTTCAAATCAACCTTTAATATGTGCCGATTTAGAATTCCATCGAATTCATAGTTCAATAGAAAATCACCTTTTGGTGATTTCAGTCTTCGTTTTAATTTGTTGACCGACATTAGGGACTGGAAATTGCTTTAACTTGTAAAGACAACTAAACACTACTACTATAAATAAAATTACTTCCTAATATTGCGGAATTTCGAAAATACAAGTAAAAAAAATTAACGGGACATTGAAATTTTGCGGGACAAAAAAAATGAAATTGTAATTGGCAACATGGAGAGATAGTGAGAAGAGATTCTGCAACTCATTCTGAACAACTATTGTCATGTCAATAAAAAATGTGCCAAAAAATTTTCAGAACTTTTAAGCCTTAGTTGTTTTTTCTTTTGTCTCTAGGAACAAATATTAATTTATAAGGTAAAAAGCTCTTTATTAGGTAGAATTGTGGTAAGTTCATTGGATCCGCTTTCGATACAGCTCTGCCGTCAATAGCATATTTACAGTAAGTATGGTCTCGACGATTTGGAGTGAAACGCGATAAAAGTTTTGGTACGAAAATTTTCCATAAATCATTTGTTTGTAATCGAATCATGGTGATTGTAGTTTTAAATGAAAGATGACCTTAGCACCTATGACTTAACATATTATTGGTATAGATGTCATACTGCAATTCGGCCGAGAAGCTTTAAATAAACTTTTGCGGTAAGTGTGTACCCACTGTTATCATGCTTGGTGAAGTTGCAAAAACGCTCGACTTACTGCAAGATGTCAATTGCTATGTCAATTGCTCAATTTAGATTTTAAAACGATACAAACAAATTAAATGTGTTTATGAAAAATGTATCTCGTTTATAATAGATCTCGTTATTGTGATCATGGATATATAACTAACTCAGTTTTGCCAAAAATTCGACTTACTGCAACTATGCTATTGAGGGCAGAGACGGTAAGCTGTAGCGAAAAAATATGTCAGCGCGACACCGCGTATTTATGAAAAACACGTCGCCGAAAATAATTATTTTAGTTAGTTTAAAGATCGAAAATTGTTTGTTTATTGAATTAGCAACATTTAATGATTTTTAGAAATGTAATTTAGTTTACCCTCCATAAATTTGTTATTGTCACACCACCAAACATTGTTATAAAAAGGCGAGCGAACGCCGGTAGAAAAAGAATTCTTGTTTAACCGTCGAAGCGATCGGACCTCCTCAATTGTGAATAAATCGCAGAAGTTTACGCCGGTGTTTTACTTGAAATCTTCAAGAACGAATAATAATGAAGACCATGAAGACTCCTAGCCATCCTGATGTCACACGTCAATTTCACTTCGTTAAATATTCTACCCCTCTTTAATCCCTGAATGCAGGACTCCTTTTAGATCTGACGTACAGCTCTTCGAGTTGAGTTCGGAAATGGTGTGGACTGAAAAACAGTGCCGGGGCTTACTCTCATTTTTTACCGTAGCGGTACTTATTTCATAGAATTTTGCTGCTGCTGTTTCTTTATTAGTTGCAGTTTCTGCACTAATTTTTTTATTTGCTCGTTACTATGTTTTTCCCTCTATTGTGCTTATTTGTGTCTAGCGGGCATGCATTGTCTCTACGTTTATTGCAAGTAACTTTTTTTGTGTCTCTGTATGTACCTACCTATGTTCAATATTTTATACATCTATTCTGTGTTGTGTCTTAAGCTACGGAATAAATATTTTGTCTATCTTTAATTAGCCTATATGATGTCTTCTAAAGTGAGTTAAGATGGGCACTAAAAACGGGCTTGGAGTTATTTATGTCCAGACCAGATAGTAAGAGAGTTAAACTGAAAGATGGCCAGAGATGTTTAACTATGCCTGAAGATTAAGTTTGCCTCTTTTTTGCCTGCCTTTGAGTTTAAAACTATTGTTATTGGACAATATTAAAGTGAGGGTAGTGACTCTTGAATTGGTTGCCAAAAGGTTCTACTACCTATACATTCTTAATGAGGACAATACAAATTACTGCACAATTTCGTATTATATTATTTTATTTATTGTATTACATTCTAAATTATTTTTATTTAGTTTCAATATATAGCTCCACATCCGCAACCTGGTCCGGCAATACCGAAAGGTCCAGCCCGAGCGGGTCCATAGCCAAGAGGCCCAGCAAGGCCAGGTCCGTAGCCGAGAGGTCCAGCAATGGCCCCGAAGCCGACAGCTCCGATGTCCTCAGCGGTGATACCGACGGCTCCATTGCCGCAGCCGTAAGCGACAGCACCAGCACCAGCTGTGGGCAGCGCGCCTTCAATAGCCACAGTTCCGAGGAAGGGCAGAGCACCGCCAACAGCCAGAGCACCTTCGTAGGCGTTCTCGGACAGGACGGAGACTCCAGCAGGGATGAGAGGAGAGGCAGTGGCGACAGCGACACCGGGGCCATTGGAAGCAGAAAGGGATGCGGCGGGGGCAAGAGCCCAGTCAGCAGCAGCGTAAGGGGCGCCCCAAGCGCCGGCACAGGGGGCAGCGGCCAGGGGAGCGGCGGTCCATGGGGCACCGATGGTGCCAATGCACTGGGCAGAGATGCTCTGGAAATAACCGAAATAATTAATAACACAATCATCGAACTGTAAAGGGTCATCGCATATTTAATAACTGAAGTATATTTGTAACTCAATAAATAAAGCTTTAAACAAATAATAATATACCTGGATAAGGAGCGCCTGGGCGCAGAGAACGAGGACGGTCTTCAGAGACATGTTTATTGGATACTTGAACACAAGAATGATTTACAGTTGACTGCTAAGGTATATATAGTCATTTCTTATCACTCTATAGTTATTTCAAAGGTACGTGAGGAAGGCTTCGAAACTTCTTAGATTACTGTGTCAAAAGTTACAGCGTAATATTGTATAAATTTTATCACTTATGTTTATGTAATAGGATTTCAGTCTCTAATTTGTAAATAGATATATCAAAGAGAGGGCATAATAATGAAGAAAAATATGTTTAGTGGCTTTTAGTCATAATTATCTGAATTTTGGCATATTTGATAATTCTAGGCCACCATCGTAATTAAATTTGATTTTACGTGCAAACCTATGGACAGAATCAATGTCTAAGTCAAAGTCATTTCTTTATTCCTCATGCTCTTAAAAGTAGGTCTTACAGATAATGTCATACATAATTAATCTTTCATTATTAATTATTTTGAAATTCAATTCAATTCCAAGACAAATATTTAAAAGTGTGTTCATCAATGTTATTATTAATTTCCAGTCACTCGTCAATATTGTGACAGCAATCAGTTTCCATGCACATGCAACATTGGAGAGTGTTACAGCAGACACTGAAACATATAAAAGCACTGCTGCGTCGTTGACAAGTCACTCTGGGAATATCTCCGTTGAACAAACACCATCATGTTCACTTTCGCCTTCGCTCTCCTCTGCGTCCAGGCTTGCCTGGTCCAGGTAAGTCGAAATATCAAGGTGGTAGAACCAGTGTAGTTCGACCGGGGAAGTACCAACGCCGCAACTATTTCTAGCGTGAAGCATTTCTTGCGTTTCGATAGAAGGGTGTGGTTGCCGGCACATTTTCGAATGAGGCGACCATCATAGTCCTCGGGAGTGGCAACGCATCTTTAATTGACTTCAAATAGAACCCATGTTCTGTATGAAGTTGATTACAGATGTCCACGGGCGGCAGTGGCCACTTACCATCTGGTGGACTGTATGTTCGTTTCCTACTTCAGTCAGATAAAAAGAAACTTTATTTTGTTACATTAATTTTAATACCGTTACGCTTCCAGTAGATAATTTCTAAAATATTAATTAACCTAAATTATAATTTACAGAACGTATTCAGCCAGTGCTACGGACCTGCTCTGGCCGCCCCTTGTGCTGCTGGCCTCGCTGGACCTCTTGGCTGGGGCGAGCCTCTTGCTGCTGGCTGGGCTGGACCTCTTGGAGCTGGATGGGCTGGACCTGGTCCCCTCGCCACTGGACCCATTGGAGCATACGGCGGTGCCGGCATCGGTGAGGTCGCCGTCGCTGGTGAGCTGCCCGTCGCCGGTACCACCCTCGTCGCTGGACAGGTGCCCATCCTCGGCGCTGTGGAGTTCGGAGGAATCGTCCCCGCTGCTGGTGCCGTCTCCATCGCTGGCTCTTGCGCTTGCGGCTGCGCTGGTCCCTACGGTGCTGGATACATTTACTAAAACGACTACAATTTTAAAATTTTGCTGGCAAATATAAGTATGTAGCAAATAATATTTTCTTCATTTAATCCCTATTTCTCCTATTTTTTGTTTATAATGAAATTAAATAGGTAAATTCCGAGAGAAGACCCGTGCGCAGCAATGGGACAATAATAGGTTGACGATGACTATTACAATATCATACTAATATTACAAAGGCGAAAGTTTGTGAGTGTGTATGTTTCTTATTTCTTCACGTCTAAACGGGTAGACCGATTGCCATTGTCACCCATTGACATCTGCAACTTCACATAGAACAAGAGTTTTATGTCAAGTTAATCATAGATGCGTTGCTATTTTCGAAGAAATTAATGCTCGCTTCAAGCAAAAGTGAGCTGGCAAACAACCTTCCTCTGAAACGCAAGAACTGCTTCACACTACAAATAGATGTTGCAGTGGTCTCTCACCGGTTGAACCATTCTCATTTTACCGTTGAAAGTAAGACTTAATTAGAATCGCATCAACCCATTATTGGCGCACTGCTGGGCACGGGTCTTTTCCCAGAATGAAAGAGTTTAGGCCATAGTCCACCGCGCTGGCCAAGTGCGAATTGGTGGACTTCACACACCTCCGAGAACGTTTTTTTTAAGAACTCTCGGGTGTGTAGGTTTCCTCACGATTTTTTCCTTCACCGAAAAGCAGTGATAATTAATTTCTAATACGCACATAAATCATTGGTGCGTGTCTGGGTTTGAACATCGGACCTCCCGATCGAGAGGGCAAGTTTCAACCATTAGGCTATCACTGCTCTTTAATCAGTTTTAATTACAATAATTCATATTAATTGGGATCAAAAATAAGTGGGGAAAGTGAAGGTGGTAGAACCAGCGTAGTTCGACCGGGGAAGTATTTCTTGCGTTTCGATGGGTGTGGTTGCCGGCACATTTATTTCTATAGGTATTTCTATAACACCGTATAATTTTATTTAATTATGAAGTATCCTAAATGATACCCTTGCTTGTATTAATTTTAACCTTTAAAATACTTCACAAATAACATGGTGCCGAAAGACGGTAGTAATCATTTATCATTTGCAGTAGTAGAAGAACTACATATTCCTATGCCTAGTCAATAAAAAAGACAATTTGAGTTCATAGACCGTATTCTCACCTATTACCATATTCTCAGCAAACGAGCATGCAGTCCACTTGACGATAAGTGGTCACTACCCTCTATGGATATCTGTAAGCAACTTCACATAGCAAACGAGTTCTATCCTGAGGCTACGATAGACGCCTCATATGGTAGTATTTTCATTTCGTAGACCTCTTACAGATATTTTTATACGTCTACAAGCTGTCCCGACAAACGTTGTTTTGCCATATAAAAAATAAAAAAATGTTAAGGGTGGACAACCCTTAAGGGGTATGAAAAATAGATGTTGGCCGATTCTCAGACCTACTGAATAAGCATATAAAATTTGGTAAAAAGCGGTCAAGCCGTTTCGGAGGAGTATGGCAACAAAAACTGTGACACGAGAATTTTATATATTAGATAAGCTACCATTGTTTTCTTAAATGTTTGACAAGGTAGCGGAGAAAGAAAATTTTATGAAGCACATGTTATTTGTAAAACATATACCTATAATTAAACAAAACAACTGACTTAACTGACAATGACGACCCGCGTGGCGCAGCGGTTACCATACCGGTCTGACACGCAGTGGATGCCAGGTTCGATTCCCGGCCAGACAGGTATCTGAATGACGAGTTTAGATTCTGTTCTGTTCTGGGTCTGGGTCTTTGTGTGTGTCCACGGCACCCACGTCACTGGAGAAAATGCTACTCTGGGGCTATGAGTGTAGAAAGTGTTCTAAGCGTTCTAACTACTGACATATCAACGCTCAGTCAAAACTACATAGTACCTAGAAACTTCAAATTTGGTAAAGAGGTTCCTTACATTATGCACTTTTAGTAAGGATTTTTTGGTTTCGATAAAACGGAGGCCAAGTTTAAATGGGATAATGTGATTTCTTGGTCCAATCGATTTTAAATTTTGGTTAAACATTCTTTGACCGAATTGAGCCAAGGAAAGTAAAGCCAAATCGGCATCCAAGAAACTGGGTGATTTTAACAGAGCCAAGCAGTTCTTCACGTATCTCCTACCCCCCCTAGGAGTACTGCTCGCATCTCTGGAGCGCCTCAGCACCAACTTATCGTACTTGACTCCGTACAGAAGCGCGAGATCGCAATCGTCAACGACCCAAGGATCACCGATCGTTTAGAATCCTTAAGCCATAGCTTCCCTCGGAGTGTTCTACCGGCTTTACAATGGAGAGAATTCCGAGAGTCGAAGAGTCCAAAATTCAATTTTCGTGTTATGTTTCTGCTTCGCATCAACCCATTATTGGCCCATTGCTGGGCACGGGTCTTCTCCCAGAATGAGAGAGTTTACGCCATAGTCCACCACGCTGGCCAAGTGCGAATTGGTGGACTTCACACACCTCCGAGATTTTTTTTTTTTATTAAGAACTCTCGGGTGTAGGTTTCCTCACTATGTTTTCCTTAACCGAAAAGCAGTGATAATTAATTTCTAATACGCACATAAATCATTGGTGCATGCCTGTGTTTGAACCTCGGACCTCCCGATCGAGAGGGCAAGTTTCAGTGGGCAAATCACTGCTCTCCTTTTTTCTGCTTAGCAATCTCATAATAATTCCTTAAGGACTAAATCGACAATGTTTATGGTTTAGGCTTGCAGTGGCCCTGCATCATCAGAAGAGACGAGTTGAATGCAAAATTTTTCATCGTATTTATTAATACTTAACCATATGATTTTAAATACGTTAACCCAAGATATCCACCTTCTATGGCTTGGGCTTGCAGGACCATAGATCCTCAGGGTTGAGGAATTGAAGGCCATCATATCATGATATCTAAGGTACCCAAAGTTCAGATGTTCATGGAAGAAGCTGAGTTATTCCGAATTATCTAAAACAGGGTGAACGATGGAGGTATAATAGAAAATTGAAAGCGTTCGTGAAGCATGGTAAATCTAATGTAGCTCGACCAACCGATACCAACGCCACACCTATTTTTTAGGGTGATGCATTTTTTGCTTTTCGTTGGATAGGTTGCTGGCACACTTTTATATGAGTCGACAATCTTAGTCCTCGGGAGTACCAAGTCAATGACAGATGATTGGCTTTAGATTGAACCTATGTTTTAAACGAAGTTGTTTATAGATGTCCATGAGCAGTAGTGACAACTGATGATCAGGTGGGCTGCGTGCTCGTTTCTACTTCAATCAGTTAAAAAATATGCATCTATTTCTTATATATGAAATATGATGCTGATAAATTTATCAGAAAACAAAGAAAAATAAAGGAACATTTTGCATATAGGGACACATAAATCAAATTAATAAAAGGTATATTTTTGAATGCATTTTATTTGTCGTTATTATATTTTTAGTAGATAGCACCGCAACCACAGCCAGGTCCAGCAATTCCGAAGGGTCCAGCAAGAGCGGGTCCGTAGCCAAGAGGTCCGGCAAGACCAGCTCCGTAGCCGAGGGGTCCAGCGATGGCTCCGAAGCCAACAGCTCCGATGTCCTCAGCGGTGATACCGACGGCTCCGTTGCCGCAGCCGTAAGCGACAGCACCGGCACCAGCGGTGGGCAAGGCGCCCTCGAGAGCCACGGTTCCGAGGAAAGGCAGAGCACCACCTACAGCCAGGGTACCTTCGTAGGCGTTTTCGGACAGGACGGAGACTCCGGCGGGAATGAGGGGCGAGGCGGTGGCGACAGCGACACCGGGACCATTGGAGGCAGAAAGGGAGGCAGCGGGAGCGAGAGCCCAGTCAGCAGCAGCGTAAGGAGCACCCCATGCGCCGGCGCAGGGGGCGGCGGCCAAAGGAGCGGCGGCCCATGGGGCACCGATGCACTGGGCAGAGATGCTCTGGAAAAATAAAAGAGAACATAAAAGTTTTCGATAAGCCACAAGTCATTATGTTTTTTAGGAGAACCCACGAATTTCGCGCATACCGTAATATCATCAATTTATTAGAATTTTGAGATCCAAATGCCTGATAAATTGAACTCTAAGCCAAATACTAAGTTTCATTAAGTTTACACAAATATTGGAAGACTGATACAAATCTCCCCCCCCCCCCCATTTTTTCCCCTTAATTCATCCCGAATTTCCGAAGATCCTTGCTTAGTGTCCTTTCTAGCTCTTTCTAGAACCTTCAATATAAAAAGAAATATGATGCACTGCAGTGGGTTTTGGTTGTGCGTTGATATGCCAGCAGTTCAGCAGTTAAGTCAGTTTAGACATAATAAGTTAAGTTAATTCAGATAGATATAATACTGTATAAAAAAAATATACTGTGAAAAATGCTATATAATGGACTATCGGTAATTGGGTATCCAAGACTCTTTCTCCAAATCAGACTTCACTGTGTGGTGACTTCAAATCAGCGTTGCACAAGATAGAATCTTCATCAGCAAAAGCTGACGTCTTCCATTTGTCTGACGCTATTCCTTAGTTATTGTTGTACCTATATGTAATTCCATTATTTAAAGACATTAAAATATTATTATTTTTATTGCTCCTAATAAAATTATATTATTATACTAGTAATACTGTATTGAGCATAGTTACTAAATAGATGACACAAATGTATAGACGAATTTCAGGTGCAGTATTTAATATAGCTTAGTTTGTAAAATAATACCTGGATGAGGAGCGCCTGGGCGCAAAGAACGAGGACGGTCTTGAGAGACATGTTTGTTGGATACTTGAACACAAGAATGCTGTTACATTTAACACCTGAGACATATATAGTAATTTCTTATCTCTTTCTACAATAAACTGTACGTGACAAATCCATCGAAACTCTTTAGATCAGTATGTCGACAATGAAATCAATTGACAATGACTTTTTTTTTGTTTTCGAGGGGGAAACCTTCAAAAGGTACCCGACGCGGTGGGAGCGAGGCAGGGTTATGTGGGATTTTTACCGCACTCAAACCCCCCGGTGGCCATCCTCGGCCATCATAAAGAGGACTTCGGGACCTCCAACGGACCGCAGCCGGAATCCTCTCAGCGCGTTGCCCCATCGGGCTCCTCCCAGATGGGCGGTTGGGCTCACCGCCCCGTCTAGCCTTTGCGGCGGTATGCGACCAAACAAACCGCCGTCCTTCCCGGTATCGCCTGAACAAACGGTTCGAGCTCCTACTCTAGCCGCCCGCAACCCCAGAAGCCCGAATTAGTCGCCTTTTACGACAGGCAGGGGATGCCGTAGCCCTATTCTGATCCCGGAACTACTGGGCGCAAATGACAATGACTTACTTGTTTAATTTGTAACCTGTCGATTTATGTTAATTTCAACTAAACTTATTTATGGTAGTTCGATTTTTTTCTAAAACACGATATGTTACGGCAGAAATTCATACTTTTAATGTAATCGCATATTATTTTATTTCTTTGTGAGGACTGAGAATAAGTAATACAAAATATCTATAATTGTTATAATTTTTGCCTGTTTCTTTGTCTTCAATTTGAAATCACATTAAACTTAAACTGCTGAAATTAATTTGGATTTAAAATATATTTATGGCCCGTATCTCGATCTAATATTTAATGTTTATTTCGCTGAAATTCATCAACTCTATTTGTTCCTTATCTACAATTAAAAATAATTTCACCTTCCTTTAAACATCGGAAAGCGCAGTGTACATCTAGTTTGCAAATTCAATCAATTTTGTTAGCTCATTGTGTTTTAGTATTTCCAATTTTACTTTACTTAAACATAAAATCATCAAATCTGAAATTTTAAGGAAATGAAAATATTTCTACTTTATCTTTATTAACTTAATTATATGTGTCATTATTGTTATGATAATACTGTTACTAGATGTTTAAGTTTCAAAAGCTTAAAAAAAATGTATGTGTCGTATTACAAATTTTATTATCAATAATATTTCAAATATGTTTCGAAATTATTAGTATCCATGCACATGCAACATTGGTAAGTGTTACATCAGACAATGCACCATATAAAAGCACTGCCGCATCGTTGACAAGTCATTCTAGGAACATCTCCGTTGAACAAACACCATCATGTCCACCTTCGCCTTCGCTCTCCTTTGCGTCCAGGCCTGCTTGGTACAGGTAAGTGAGATCACATTATACTTTGTGACATATCCAATTTTGTTTGAAATCTTGATTAGAAAAATATTAATTGATCTAATTTGTAATTTACAGAATGTATTCAGCCAGTGCTACGGACCTGCTCTGGCCGCTCCTTGTGCAGCTGGCCTCGCTGGTCCTCTTGGCTGGGGCGAGCCTCTTGCTGCTGGCTGGGCTGGACCTCTTGGAGCTGGATGGGCAGGACCTGGTCCCCTCGCTACCGGACCCGTCGGAGCCTACGGCGGTGCTGGCATCGGTGAGGTCGCCGTCGCTGGCGAGCTGCCCGTCGCCGGTACCACTGTCGTCGCTGGACAGGTGCCCATCCTCGGCGCTGTGGAGTTCGGAGGCCCCGTCTGCGCTGGAGGCTCAGTCTCCATCGCTGGCTCCTGCGCTTGCGGCTGTGCTGGGCCTTATGGCGCTGGCTACATCTACTAAACACGACTATAATTTGTGTATATCAATACCAACGCAAATATAAATATCTAGCAATTGCAACAACTACTTTTGATTTCTTCAAGACTCATCATTTATCAATATGGAAGGGGCACTGATAGTATAATTTTTAATAAGTTTAATAAGTGATAATCTTTCTACATATTCGCCGGCAACCTATTAAACCTACTACCTAAGGTAAAACACTAGTATGTTGATCACGCCAACGTCGAAAAGCCATAAGATTCCTGTGGATCATCGTTCAATGCTTATGAGTGTTCAGCACAATGAAAAGTATTAATATGACATGGTTAAGAGAGTTTCCGGAATTCTATAGGTAAACGTGGATCATTATGTAACTCTCTTCATTCCTGGATTGCATGGGTTTATGGTCAATTCATGTCGACTGTTATTTGAGCAGTGATAACCTAATGATTAAAACTTGCCCTCTCAATCGGGGTTCAAACTCAGGCACGCTTTTTAGGTTCCATATCACGACACACAACACTAACTGTATCCTTACGCACCACACTTTGTACTATTTGCGAAAAACGAAAAAAGAATAACGAACTAGACGTAGGGTAGATAGGTTAATTTACCACTAGTGCTTGTCAACGGTTTCTCCCCGCTACCGCAGTTTGGCCGTGACCACGATCCATGCAACTGGGTCGAAATATCGGCAAAAAGAATTCTATAAGAATTCATAAACCGCATATCGTGAGTACCCGTTAAGTATTATAATGTCTCAATTCCGCGATAATACGCGTATTATGGATTCAATTGGGTTCTGGTTCGAAGAAGTATCACTGCTACACCTATTTTTAGCGTGAAGCAATTCTTGCGTTCTTGGTGGTGGTTTGGCTGCGTGTCACATTCTTATAAGGAGACCGGCTTAGTCCGCTTAAGTAACAATTATCCGTAGATATAATCCCTGTTCAGTATGAAGTTGCTTACAAATGTACATGAGCGGCAGTAACCACTTTCCATCAGGTGACTGTATGTTTGTTTGCTACTTCAATCTGATAAAAACTATGTTCAATAGCAAATAATACTTCCGAATTAAAGGTAAAATCTCTGTGTTTGGGTCATTTACTAGAGGTCTATGCGATTATCACTTTAGACCAAGGTAGAAGCCCTTAAAAATAATAAAAAGTGAAATAAAATCGTAGTAGGATGAAACCCAATAGAAAAGGAGGGGAATATTATAGAAATGAAGGGAAAAATAATTTACGGGCGATCTGAGGTCGGGAAGGGGATGGGGGTGTGTGTTTTAAGGGTAAAAAACGGTTTCTCTCGATTTCCGGCAAAACTAAAAGTCCTATCGAAAAAAGTCAAATGGCAAAGTTGTAGGTAATAAAAAGATCTAAATCTTTTGGATTTACACTTTTTTCACATAACCTCAAAATTTATGTGAAAAATTTAAAAAAACAAGTTTTTGGTTTTTTATTTTGATCATTTACAAAAAAAAAATTTTTTTAACGAAATTTGGCGAAAACTTACCTTTTTATGTCCCAAATACGCTGTAATTTATTTGATTAAAAATATTTATTTTTTCACCTTATTTTGAATTAATATCGAAAAAACACCCTAATTTTCAATCGAAAACTCACCCGTCAAAATATCAGCTTTTTTCAAAAAGTTGGTATGTGTTCTATTCGTTGAAATCTCTACTTTTTGATGGTGAAAAACAAAATATATGTTACTATAGTAAATCTTCTCAAAAAAAACATCATTTAATTTCAATCTTTAGGTTACGTTACGTTAAGCATACTAAAGAAAATATTACGATTTTTATGTTTGAGTTGATTGATACAGACAAAAATAGATATAGTAATTACCTTCCTATGCAGATTCGATTTTTTGTCTGTATCAATCAACTCAAACATAAAAATCGCAATATTTTCTTTAAAAAATAGTATGCTTAACGTAACGTAACCTAAAGATTGAAATTAAATGATGTTTCATCCTACTGCGATTTTAATTGGTTTTAAAAATTATCGACTCTGGTCTACTTGCTTTAGACGGAGCCCTACATCATAAATCTCCAATTTAAGACCAAATACTGTTCCCAACATGGATGTTCTCCTCATCAAGAAAAACATTGGAACGTATCACGCGTTGCGAAAGAGGCTGGACGGAAAAAAATCTGACGAAAAGTTGTCACGACACTTTTTGCTATAGTGTAGTAAGCCGCGCGGCATGCGCATGTTTCAAGCAAGCCAATTTTCGTTTCGTCTTTCTATTTTCTTTGAACAGTGTAGTGTCGCGACGATTATCTTCGTTTTATTAAGTTTATACAGGTTTTCGTAGAAAATAAATAATAGAAAATAACTTCGTTCCATCCGGGTGTCCCTTGGCACATCTCAACTATTTTCGTTTCGTTTCGCAAGTTTCTCGAACTAGTTTTTCACTTTTCTGATCAAATCACAGCAACAGGCTCCTGACAAAGGTTATCTAAGAGTTCCTAGGATATAACTGCAATTTTGAAGCTTATCTAATAAGTTACATGGCAAAAATATTTTATAACTTTATATAAGAAATGCACTCTGACTTTCGTAGCATTTGGTCGCCATATTCTAAACATACATTTTTTCTTTCGTAATTGAAGTACAAACGTACATGCAGTCATCTTGTGGGACATAGATGCGTTGCTACTTTTAATTGTCGTCAACCCATTATTGTCCTACTTCTGGGCATGGGTCTTCTCTCAGAATGAGAAAGTTATAGGCCATAGTCCACCGCGCTGCCCAAGTGCGAATTTGTGAACTTCATACACCTTCGAGACTCTTTTTTTTTGTAGAACTCACGGTTGTGTAGATTTCCTCACGATGTTTTCCTTCACCGCAAAGCAGTGATAATTAATTTCTAATACGCTCATAATTTTAGAAAAATCTGTGATGCGTGCCTGGGTTTAAACATCGAGAGGGCAAGTTTCAACCATTAGGCTATCACTGCTCTTTTAATTATGAAGTAGCAATCTTTTATAAGTATTTCTGCCACAATGATCTCGAGTAAGACCACAACAGTAGCAAAAAGAACCTTCTTAAAATTATTGATTTGCGAGTTTATCACCTAGTTCATTCACTTTATGGTATAAACGTGTCCAGCAGTGTGATGATAATGGGTTGACGACGTCGACGAATTAAACGTCAGAATAAAACTTAGAAAGTTACGGTAGTGGAAATAATAGACAATTATATACGAATGCTCTTATTTATTTATCGTCATTTGTTTAAGCATTTTTTTCAGTAGATGGCGCCGCATCCGCAGCCAGGTCCAGCAATGCCGAAGGGTCCAGCAAGAGCAGGTCCGTAGCCAAGAGGTCCGGCGAGACCAGCTCCGTAGCCAAGAGGTCCAGCGATGGCACCGAAGCCAACAGCTCCGATATCCTCAGCGGTGATACCGACGGCTCCGTTGCCACAGCCGTAAGCAACAGCACCAGCACCAGCGGTGGGCAGAGCGCCCTCGAGAGCCACGGTTCCGAGGAAAGGCAGAGCACCGCCTACAGCCAGGGTACCTTCGTAGGCATTCTCGGACAGGACGGAAACTCCAGCAGGAATGAGAGGAGACGCAGTAGCGACAGCGACTCCTGGACCGTTGGAGGCAGAAAGAGAAGCGGCGGGAGCGAGAGCCCAATCAGCGGCAGTGTAAGGGGCACCCCAGGCGCCGGCGCAGGGAGCAGCGGCCAGGGGAGCGGCAGCCCATGGGGCACCGATGCACTGGGCAGAGATGCTCTAAAATAACAGAAAGGATCATATAAGGTTTTGATATATAACAAAGCAATTATAAATTATGAAATAAGCTCTGATTTCATGACACAATTGTATACGCTAATTTTAAACAAAGTTTTTTATATTCTTTAGTCTGAGCAATTTTTCATACCTGGATAAGGAGCGCCTGGGCGCAGAGTACGAGGACGGTCTTCAGAGACATGTTTGTTGGCTACTTGAATACAAGAATGCTGTTACATTTAACAGCTGAGACATATATAGTAATTTCTTATCTCTTTCTACAATAAACTGTACGTGACAAAGCCATCGAAACTCTTTAGATCAGTATGTCGACAATGAAAGCAATTGACAATTACTTACTTGTTTAATTTTTAACCTGTTTATTTACATTAATTTTATCTTAACTTATTTATGGTACTTCGATTTCTTCCTACAACACGATATATAACGGCAGAAATTCATACTTTTAATGTAATCGCATAATTATTCTTTTATTTCTTTGTGAAGACTGAGAATAAGTAATACAAAAAATTATATTATATTGATCTAATATTTAGAGTTTATTTCATTAAAATTCATCAACTCTATTTATTCTTTAACTACAATTGAAGATGATTTCATCTTCATCAAAACTAAAATTTTAAGGATATGAAAATATGTCTACTTTGTCTTTATTTACTTTGTTATCTGTATTGTTATTTTTATCATCATACTGTTCCCCTGATATTTAAGATTCAAAAACTTAAAAAAACGTATGTGTCGTATTACTAATTTAATAATCAATATTGTTTCAAATATGTTTCGAAATTGTTAGTATCGAAGCACATGCAACATTGGTAAGTGTTACATCAGACAATGCACCATATAAAAGCACTGGTGCGCGTTGACAAGTCATTCTGGGAACATCTCCGTTGAACAAACACCATCATGTCCACCTTCGCCTTCGCTCTCCTCTGTGTCCAGGCTTGCCTGGTACAAGTAAGTTAGATCACAATGTTCTTTGTTACATGGCTAATATTGTTACGCAAGTTTTTCAATGAATACATATTTACGTTCTGATTGTAAAAATATTAAGTGATCTAAATTATAATTTTCAGAATGTATTCAGCCAGTGCTACGGACCTGCTCTGGCCGCCCCTTGTGCTGCTGGCCTCGCTGGACCTCTTGGCTGGGGCGAGCCTCTTGCTGCTGGCTGGGCTGGACCTCTTGGAGCTGGATGGGCTGGTCCTGGCCCCCTCGCTACCGGCCCTGTCGGAGCCTATGGCGGTGCTGGCATCGGTGAGGTCGCCGTCGCTGGCGAGCTACCCGTCGCCGGTACTACTGTCGTCGCTGGACAGGTGCCCATCCTCGGCGCTGTGGAGTTCGGAGGCCCTGTCTGCGCTGGTGGTACCGTCTCCATCGCTGGCTCCTGCGCTTGCGGCTGTGCTGGTCCATATGGCGCTGGCTACATCTACTAGACATGACCTTGAATATTGTATACCATTATGTGCAAATATAAATATCTAGCAAATGCAACAACTACCTTTGATTTGATCGTTCCTTTACGATGTTCATCATTAATTATTATGAAAAAGCCACTCACGATATTAGTTTTTTTGTTGTTATAATCTTTACATAAAACAGTTATAATATTGATATGTTGATGACACAAACGTCGCAAACCCATAAAATTCCCTCCTACGGATAGACGCTCAACGCGTCTAAAGAGTGTTCAGCTCAATAAAAAGTATAAATATGTCAACTAAGAGAGTTCTCCAGAATTCTACAGAGTAAACGTGGATCGTAGTTTTACCACCACTACATTTATTTTTAGCGTGAAGCAGTTCTTGCGTTTCGATGGAATGGTATGGTTGCCGACACACTTTTATATGAGGCGACCATCATAGTCCTCGTGATTAGCAACGCATCTGTGATTGACTTCAGATAGAACACATGTTCTATTTGAAGTTGCTTATAAATGTCCATAGTCTGTAGTGAACACTATCACTATCAGGTGGAGTGCTCATTTTTTCCTTTAATCAGATAAAAAAAGAAATTCAATGGCGACAGTAAACACTTACCGTCAATGTGGACTTCATTTTGTTTGCAACATTTATAATTTCATGACTGACATTATTTTATACCATTCACTATTAGGCTTATCACCTACGAGTATGTTATAGAAAATTTTTAAGTCTCAAAAACTAGTCTTTTACTCTTCTGATCAAACATCAGCTACAGACTCCTGACAAAAGTCAAGAGATTTAACGTTTATGGTATTTTATTTATATATTTCAAGATTGTCTAAGAGTTTGGTCATGTGATTGTAATTTCTAACTTGTTTAATTTAATATATTATATATTTAAATTCTTCTAAAACTTGCTTTTTTATATATCTGACTGAAGTAGCAAACGAGCAATCAGTCCACCTTATGGTAAGTGGTCACTGCCGCCCTGCGACTTCTGTAATCAATTTCACACAGAACATCGGTTCTATCTGAAGTCAATCACAGATGCGTTGCTACTCCCGAGGACTATGATGGTCACCTCATATAAAAGTGTACCAGCAATCACACCCTTCCATTAAAACGCAAGAAATGCTTCACGCTAGAAATAGGTGTGGCGGTGATACTTCCCCGGTCGAACTACACTGTTTTTACCACCTATAAAACTGACTAGGAATGTCTTTTAATATTATGTTATTTATCCATTAATATTTAATAAGTATTTTTGTCGTAATTAATCGAATGAAGTCCACGACAGCATTCGTTATTGTAAGTACCCCCGTAGGCCTAAACAAAATAAAGACATTTCATTTCATTTCATAAGATGGTAATTGGTGACATTTTTAAAGTATGAAGGACCAAATGAATTTCGTACAGAACAAGGTTTTTATTTAAATTCAATTACAGATGCGTCGCTAGTCTCGGAGACTGATATGTTCTGCCGGCTGCTAGCCAGCTCACTTGCAATGTCATCCCATCGCTAATCATCTTAGATTAATTTACTTTCTTTGTTATTTTGTTAAGCTATTCCTAAAATTTATCTAATGCACCTTGCCTATTCTTATGTTTATTGTTACTTTAACTTCATACCCAAAGGTTGCCTGGATGAAATCGATGTTTAGCGATCAGGCCGGCTTTTGTATCGTTCTTTTAATTTGTAATTTCTCTGCTATGTATACTTTATGGCTACAATAAAGAATATGATTAATTTGAGTTCTAACACTTTGAAATGTATTGGACATAGATTGAACTTGCACATATTCATAATTTTGTTTCGAAATCGATTTCTGGTTTTATATTGCTCTAATTATTTTCCAGTTCGATAATTAATTTATACATAGTTATTATTATTGTCTTATTGTGCAAAACTCATCAAGCAATGGCGCCAATTATGGTTTCAATCGTGCTACTGAAGTATTTTAAGATAAATTTCCGTTTTCAAATGTGGTGAACCTTACATGACATGCCTGAGAAAGACTATCATCTTTATTCACAGACTGCAGACTATTGTTAGTGTATAAGTTTAGTGCCTAAGATTTTACTGTGCTTTCTCTTCACTCTTTCTTTGTTTGCTTCTAATAGGTTTACAAATTGGTTATAGCAAACATAAATTGACTAGAAAGTTATAGTGGTGGAAATAATAAATAATATTATACGAATGCCCTTATTTATTGATCGTCATTTGTTCAAGCACTTTCTCAGTAGATGGCGCCGCATCCGCAACCAGGTCCAGCAATGCCGAAGGGTCCAGCAAGAGCGGGTCCATAGCCAAGAGGTCCGGCGAGACCAGCTCCATAGCCGAGAGGTCCAGCGATGGCTCCGAAGCCAACAGCTCCGATGTCCTCAGCGGTGATACCAACGGCTCCATTGCCGCAGCCGTAAGCAACATCACCAGCACCAGCGGTGGGCAGAGCGCCCTCGAGAGCCACGGTTCCGAGGAAAGGCAGAGCACCGCCTACAGCCAGGGTACCTTCGTAGGCATTCTCGGACAGGACGGAGACTCCAGCGGGGATGAGAGGAGAGGCAGTAGCAACAGCAACTCCGGGACCGTTGGAGGCAGAAAGGGAGGCAGCGGGAGCGAGAGCCCAGTCAGCAGCAGCGTAAGGGGCGCCCCAAGCACCAGCGCAAGGGGCAGCGGCCAGGGGAGCGGCGGCCCATGGGGCGCCGATAGCACCGATGCACTGGGCAGAGATGCTCTGGAATAAATAAGTTGTGTAAGATTATAGACGAAATAAGTAGGAACGATAAATTACATTACAATATTGTACACAAATCAATTCAGATGGACCGATGACTTGAAAAAGACAGAGAGAAACCATCGAATTTTGAAGGAATAGGACTGGTTACACCTACACTTGTCCAGCACTGAACCTTAAATGAGTTATAAAATTTAGTTTTAGTTATAAAGTCATTTAGTCTTCCTTAAAAAATTTCCTACCTGGATGAGAAGCGCCTGGGCGCAGAGAACGAGGACGGTCTTCAGAGACATGTTAGTTGGATACTTGAACACAAGAATGGTTTCAGAGTTAACACCTGAGGTATATATAGTAATTTCTTATCACTTAATACATAACCTGACAGGACAGCTGTAAGAATAGCTACGTACGTGACTATTGCCTAGCAACTTTATAGATCAGTGTGTCAAGAATTACATTTAATGATAACGACATTTTAATCAAGTGTAATTCATTACGTGACAAATTTTAGCAAATTTTATCACGCATTTCCGTTAGTTGTCTAATAGGCCTGAAGTTAAGTTTTCATGACTAAATCCTTGCTTAATTGATTTCCTGTTCATTTTTCTAAGTTTCATATATATTTTTTTAATAGTCAATTGCAAGTTGAAAAGGTGGTAGGTTACTTAATATTGCATCTCTGTTGTATTGGGACCCGAATATGAGTACTATACCTCCTGTATGTCGTAAGAGGCGACTAAAAGGTGGCTTCTGGGACTGCGGATAGTAAGAGTGTGAGTGTCCTGGCCAGGGTTCCTAGCAGAGTATGTGGTCGCATCCCATCGTAAACGCCAGAAGCTGAAGGAATTTTACGCTCAACTGGACGGAACCTGATGGAGCAACGGGCACAAAGGACTCCGGTAGGGTTTCTTATGAGATTCCATAGTTTTCTTCACAGTGCCAAGGACGCTCAAAGTTGAAGTTCTGTGTGAGTAAGCCACATAAGACGGCGGCACTCCCACAGCGATAGTCAATTTTTTTAATAATGATGAAGTAGTAAACGAGCATGCAGTCCACCTGATGGTAAATCGTCACTGCCGCCCATGGACATCTGTAAGCAACTTCATATCGAACGTAGGTTTTATCTGAAGTCAATTACAGATGCGTTGCTACTCCCGAAGACTAGGATGGTCGCCTCATATAAAGTGTGCCGGCAAACACACCATTCCATCGAAACGCAAGGAATGCTTTACATTAGAAATAGGTGTATAGTATGGTATGGTGGATAGTATTACCTTTAAAAGGTTTCTTTATAAAAAAAAGGTTATTAAATATTCTAGTCCTAATTTCAGAATTCCACGAAAAGTCAATTTTGAATAATACGTTTTGATTTTTGATCCGATCTTTTTTGATTACTTGATATACAAATAGAAACTTCGTAAGTTTTTAAAACTAGTCACTGTAGCTCCGGGATCAGAATAGGGCTACGGCATCCCCTGCCTGTCGTAAGAGGCGACTAAAAGGGGCTTCCGGAGTTGCAGACGGCTAGAGTGGGAGTGTGGTCGCATACCGTCGTAAAGACCAGACGGAGCGGTGGGCCCAGCCACCTATCTGGGAGGAGCCCGATGGGGCAGCGCGCTCGGAGGATTCCGGTTGAAGTCGTTTCGAGATACCGGAGTCCTCCTTTTCAGCGCCGAGGACGGCCACCGGCGGGGTTTTAGTGCGGTAAAAATCCCACATAACCCTGCGTCGTTCCCATGGCGTCAGGTACCTTTTGAAGGTTTCTCCAAAAAAAAGTTTTTAAAACTGTCAATATTTCCTTTTATAATATTATAACTCTGAATAATATTAAATACAATGTCCCCTTATCACTTTGTCTGTATGTCGCGATTATCGAATACTGTTCTTAGACTGAAATCTCCCTGACTCAGGAAGATGTGAAATAAAATGACATACATAAATAATATTTTTATGTTATGTCTGTCGTGATTTTGCATATCACCAGAACATACCAGGGGGTAGAGCTAGTAAAGAGTTGTGGTTGCCGGCACACTTTTATATGAGGCGACCATCTTAGTCCTCGGAAGTAAGAACGCATTTGTGATTGACCTAAACTATCAGGTGGACTGCATGCTCGTTTGCCACTTCAGTCCGAATAAAAAATTCGTCTCTGCGGCCCATGGACACCTGTAAGCAACTTCATACAAAACTGGGACTCAATATGAAGTCAATCATAGACGTGTTGCTACGACCGCATATATAGATGGTTGCTTCATATGTAAGAGAGTCGGTAATCATTCCCTTCCACCGTGCAAGAACCATATACATTCTCTTATCAACCCAATATTGGCCCTCAGCTGGGCACGGGTCTTCTCTCAGATTGAGAGAGTTAAAGCCATAGTCCACCGTGCTGGCCAAGTACAAATTGGTGGACGCCAAGTGTGGTTTGGTGGATATTCATATCGTGGTAATCATTCTAACACCTAACACCCTTTACACGCTTTCTACACTCATAGCCCCACACTAGGATTTTTTCCTGTATCGTGGGTACCATAGACACACACAAGACGAATACACAAATACCCAGACCCAGAACATGAATTTAAACTCATCATTCAGATACCTGTTTGGCCGGGAATCGAACCCGGGACCTATTGCGCGTCAGACCGGTACGTTAACCGCTCCACCACGCGGGTCGTCACCTAATAATTTATAGTTTAATCCAGTACAAAATCTATTCCTGTATTTGTAACTAAAACTCACTCAGGGTAGGCAATCCCAAACTTCTGAAAATTAACAAAAGATTCAACAAGTCACTATCATTTACGTATGTTTTTGATGTTGCAACAACAATCAGTCTCCATGCACATGCAACATTGGTAAGTGTTGCAGCAGCCTCTTCACCATATAAAAGCACTGCCGCGTCGTTGACAAGTCATTCTGGGAACATCTCCGTTGAACAAACACCATCATGTCCACCTTCGCCTTCGCTTTCCTCTGCGTCCAGGCTTGCCTGGTACAGGTATGTTGACTCTTTTTTATGCGAATCTAATACGAATTGATTGGGGCTACCTGATAATAAATGGTCACCTTTCCCTATGGACATTTAAAATAGAAAATCGCCATTGCATCGCTTGCTTTGAAAAAAGCTTTGTTGATTGTTTTTTGATTAGTGTAATTTCATAGAAATCTCCAGAAATGTCCAAAAAAGTGTACTCCACCTCTTATAATATCCATCATGTCATCAAAAAGTTTTGCAAGTAACCTGAGCTAAATAAAAACGTTAATTAGCAATGTCTATTAGATACATACTATTCGATAGGTCCTTTTTTTTTGTTCTCGAGGGGGAACCTTCAAAAGGTACCCGACGCCGTGGGAGCGACGCAGGGTTATGTGGGATTTTTACCGCACTAAAACCCCCCCGGTGGCCGTCCTCGGCGCTGAAAAGGAGGACTCCGGGATCTCGAAACGACTTCAACCGGAATCCTCCGAGCGCGTTGCCCCATCGGGCTCCTCCCAGATGGGCGGCTGGGCCCACCGCTCCGTCTAGTCTTTACGACGGTATGCGACCACACATACCGCCGTCCTTCCCGGTATTGCCTGACCGAACGGTTCGAGCTCCCACTCTAGCCGTCTGCAACCCCGGAAGCCCCTTTTACTCGCCTCTTACGACAGGCAGGGGATGCCGTAGCCCTATTCTGATCCCGGAACTAGAGGGCGATTCGATTTTAAAATATATTACTGTAACTGTCAGTAAAAGTGTCAGTAATCTGTAATTACAAAAGAATTTAGCAAAAGGTTAGAAATAACAGATAGTGATTTGAAAATGGTTAGGTATTACATAGTGTTATCGTAAAATTATGTGCATATTAGAAATTAATTGTTTCATTCAAATTAATCATTGTTTTTTTGTAGAGGAAAACATCCTAAATAAACCCAAAATTTCTTTGAAAAGTTTTCAAGGGTGTATGAAGTATACCAGTTCGCATTTATCCAGCACGGTGTACTAAGGTCAAAAACTCAATCAACCTGAAAGAAAATCCATGCTCAGCAGTAGAACAATAATGAGTTGAAGTTACGAAATTACAACACCCTTAAGAATATGCTCCCTTTGCGTGTTCTACGGGCTTTACAGTGCCAACAATTTCGAAATTACTTGATCTGATTCTATCTTTACTATATAAAGTTCTATTCATATCAACTGGTCTTGAGACGTACTCCATTGTTTATTTCGTATATTTTTTTCATGCACGTGTAAAAATTTCATTGGAGATATTCTCGAAAAGCTGTTACTGGACCTATTGAAATGTACAAAAGGACCTCTACTTCTAAGATGATGTTGTATTTCCTTTAGTATTCAAAAAGTTTTAAAGAAGACTACTACCATTCCTGGGACATTGAGAATCTCATTCACCCTATTGTTAAATTTATTTATGTTAGATGTGACATTGCAAGTTTCTACAATGAAAAAAGTCATACAGTGTTTTTAAAATGATTCTTTGCACTATTTTCAGAATGTATTCGGCCAGTGCATCGGACCCATAGCCGCTCCTCTGGCTGCTCCTTGTGCTGCTGGCTGGGCTGGACCTCTTGGCTGGGGCGAGCCTCTTGCTGCTGGCTGGGCTGGACCTCTTGGAGCTGGATGGGCTGGCCCTGGCCCCCTCGCTACCGGACCTGTCGGAGCCTATGGCGGTGCTGGCATTGGTGAGGTCGCCGTCGCTGGCGAGCTGCCCGTCGCCGGTACCACTGTCGTCGCTGGGCAGGTGCCCATCCTCGGCGCTGTGGAGTTCGGAGGTCCCGTCTGCGCTGGTGGCACCGTCTCCATCGCTGGCTCTTGCGCTTGCGGCTGCGCTGGTCCCTACGGTGCTGGTTACATCTACTAAGCAAACTTTCGATTTGGATTGATATTGATGCCAAAATAAAAGCTTAGCAAATATAAAATTTTGTTTACTTTGTTACCTGATAGCTTTGGAATAGCTGAATCCATAGCTTTACAAAATTTTGTTAAGATCGGTGGTCACTTTATATGTCTACAACAAATTAGGCTGATGAGTTATCTTTGTGGTATAAGTTTTCAGTCAAAACAGAAAAAAGAAATTGTTTTTGAAGTGAAAATACTTTATCGGGGTTGTAAAAAAATTTAGTGTAACATTTTTTCGTTACGCGCCAGCTTTTTTTTCCGTTACGCGCCATCTTTTTCTTATCCCTACCACGCGTTATTAGATAGATTATTATAGATTAGATCATAAGATAAAGTTTAATTAAGGCCTTTTATTAAACTTTATCTAATTTGACTTTATTTAACCAATTTCTGTAAAGTTGCATATAGTAAATTATTTTTTGAAAAATAACGTCATAAAGAAGTTTCACTTCTTACGAGTTTACGCTAGTACACGCACACATTTTTTTTAATTGTGGTTAATGGTCACTACTAATAATTATGATTATACTAATTTTAATTGGATACATTGACATGCGATTGAACTAATAAACCTATTAATATAAAAGGGAAAACTGACTTAACTACTGACATATCATCGCACAGTCCAAGCTACCGTGATTATAAAGTTAAAATTTGGATTTTTGGTTGAATTTTGGTGTGGAGATTCGCTCCCTAAGGGAGTAAATTCAATAGTAAAGTTTGTATCGGACAACGTGATGTCTTGGTCCAATCTACTTCAAATGTTGGATACACTTTCTTAATATTAATAGAATTAAGGGAAGAATGTTTCGTATTTTATTGAAAATCACCGCTTTAAATTTGGGGTATTTTGCGTCGAAGACGATATTCATACTCTTTAGTACTTTGAGTTAAATTACGTTTGTTTACACATGTCTGAAAACTAAATCTGATTGACGTTATTACTGACATATCAACGCACAGCCTAAACTACTATAAAAAAATAGGTCGCAGGTTTGTACGGAGGGCCGCCAATTTTGTAGCAAAGTCTTTGGCTTTTGGGATTGATATAATGGAAAATCTTTTTCACCTTTTTGCTAAAGTAACCCCTAAGAGGCTAAAATAAATTTGAAGGTATTTTCGGAAATCCACCAAATTTTATGTAAGGTCAATAAAACTTAGTATTTGGCTTTGGAGTTCAATATATTAGTGTCTGTGACAAAAAGAGAGGAATGACCGGCAATGGATTAGTCTAATGGACGGATTATGTTTAATGCGCGAACAAAGTCGCGGCTTCTGTTAGTATTAGCATAATCATAGTCGCCTTGCAAATGAATTATATATGTTCTACTATTGAATATGACTTTTTCTCCAAAACTATGTGAGCTCTGGAAAATATATCACTCCGCTACAATATTTTTTCTTCTCTAAGAGCTATATTTATTCCTAGATACCATCGCAATGGTAAGCTTAAGTGAGTTGCTTCATTTTAGTAGAATGTTTTTTTTATGTATTAAGTAGTGCAAGAACAAGCAGGCAGAACCCCTTATCATCAAGTGGATTGCGTGCTGATTTACTATTTCAACCGAATAAAAAGAAAGCCGACAACCATGTGATTACTATTAACAGTTATTATGGCCAGTTTTCATGTGTCAGTAATTAATTCAATATTGAACAGATATTCGACACGAAGATCACAGATACCTAGCCATTAGCAAAAGATTAAGATAATCGTATCAGCATATCTTCATATGTATCTACCGGCAAAACAAAAACTAATAGAAATACTCAAAGTGCGGCGATGGTAGTTTCCTGATCAACCCATAGTAATTTATCAATTTTCAAAACCCACATCTCTATTGTTACTTAACTTTTGTTGCCCATGTAAAAACAAGATGGCAAATAAAAAAAAGATATACAAAGAAAAAAGACAAACCCACTGAGTTTCTTGCCGGATCTTCTCAGTTGAGGTCGTGTTCCGATCCGGTGGTAGTGTAAAAAAATATATATATAAATGTAACTGACAATTTGTAAGCGCCCCCGAAGGCCTATGCAAAATAAAGACATTTCATTTCATTTCATTTCATTCCATTTCATTTCATTTCATTTCATTTCATTTCATTTCTATATCTATTTGGTTGTCCTCTGCAAATTGTACTTCACTGGTATCCTCCATTCCAGTCTTGTATTGACTTACGCGCTTTCATTCATTTTAGCGTGGACTATCATTTATTGATTTGAGGGTTGCATATCCTTATCTTGGTTATTCGAAAATCTTCTTATACTATCAGTTAATCTATGAAGTTACTTAAAATACATCATAAAACTTATCTTTGTGTACTTGGACTTTTATCAAAGCAGTTTTCTTGTTTTCGAAAGTAGAAATCTTCGAAACCAAATTAATAGTAGTAATTTTGCATGAAGCCAAAATTATATTGGTGTAATATTCTTCCGAAGGGGCTTCCATGTAAAGGTGGTAGATTTACTCGTAGAAGAGGTTTAATAAAATAGATATTTTTTTATAAAGTCACATGGATAAAAATATGTAAAATGATTGAAAGCATAAGTGGGAGATTTGTAAAGTTTATGTCATGTCATTGGAAATAATAGGGCAAGATAAATTCATCGAAAATTGTGTAAAACATTATTTATTATGTATATATCTTATGTAATAACTGTTATATAAACATCTTAGTAGAAGGCACCGCAACCACATCCCGGACCAGCAATGCCATAGGGACCAGCGAAAGCAGGTCCGTATCCCAAGGGTCCGGCGAGACCAGCTCCATAGCCGAGGGGTCCAGCGATAGCTCCGTAGCCAACAGCTCCGATGTCCTCAGCGGTGATACCGACGGCTCCGTTGCCGCAGCCGTAAGCGACAGCACCGGCACCGGCGGTGGGCAACGCGCCTTCAATAGCCACAGTTCCGAGGAAAGGCAGAGCTCCACCTACAGCCAGAGCACCTTCGTAGGCGTTCTCGGACAGGACGGAGACTCCAGCAGGTATAAGAGGAGAAGCAGTGGCGACAGCAACACCAGGACCATTGGAAGCAGAAAGAGATGCGGCGGGAGTGGGAGCCCAATCAGCAGCAGCGTAAGGGGCGCCCCAAGCGCCAGCCAGGGGAGCGGCGGCCCATGGAGCACCGATGGCACCGATGCACTGAGACGCTATGCTCTGCAAGTGAATTAATTGTTCACCATCAGTAAACTGTCCGATATATCAATAAACTATCAAACTGACATTTTAAAAACCAAAACTACTTGACTTATCTACAGACACATATTTTTTCAAAGAAATGGTAAAATAAAGATTTGTCACCACTTCTTTGAAGACTAAGGTTGTCTCAATCTAATTAAAGCAGAATTATTTCTAATCCCGCATGAGTTGGAAATAGCAAATACTATTAAGGCGACTTGAGTTTTCTTTTAATTAGAATGTTAATTCCTTTTTTACATCTGACTGAATTAGCAATACTTTATAGAGAATAGGTTCTATTTAAGGTCAACCATGGATACATTGTTAGTACCGAGGACTATGAAATTGAAATGAAAGTGAGGCAGCAACCAAATTTACGAACAGTGATAGCCTAACGTTGAAACTTGCCCTCTCAATCGGTTGGTCCGAGGTTCAAACCAAGGCATACACCACTGATTTATGTGCGTATTAGAAATTAATTATCACTGCTTTTCGGTGAAGGAAAACATCGAAAGGAAACCTACACACTCGAGAGTTTAAAAAAAAGTGTTCGGAGGCGTGTGAAGTCCACCAATTCGCACTTGTTCAGCGCGGTGGACTATGGCCTATAACTCTCTCATTCTGAGAAAAGACCCGTGCCCAGTAGAGGAACAATAATGGGTTGTAACCAATCAAATTTAAGCAGAAAAAATGAAGTAAACGTACTCACCTGGATCAGAAGAGCCAGAGCGAAGATGATGAAACTGGTTTTAGAAGACATATTTGTTTATACAAAGTAGAACTCGATAATGATTCCTCAGTTCAAGTTGAAGGTTTTTATAGGGATGTTTATGAAATCATCGGTTGCGTAGGTTAAGGTGTAAACGTACGTGACAATTTGATGAAGCAAATACTGGATCAGTGTGTCAAGATACGTTGATAAAATGCTATTGTAATAAAGTAAAAAAAAAAACACGCTTTCGACACTCACAGCCCTACACTAGGATTTTCTCCTGTGTCGTGGGTACTATGGACACACACAAGACGAATACACAAACACCCAGACCCAGAACATGAATCTAAACTCATCATTCTGATACCTGTCTGGCCGGGAATCGAACCTGGGCCCCATTGAGCGACATACCAGTATGGTAACCGTTCCGCCACGCGGGTCATCAAATTGATAATTGAGTAATTGACGACCCGCGTGGCAGAGCGAGTCGAGACCACACTGGTCTGTCACGCAGTCGATTCCGGGTTCGATTCCCGGCCAGACAGGTATCTTAATGATGATTTTAGATTCATGATCTGCATCTGTATTTTTGTGTGTTCTTCTTGTGTCCATGGCACCCATACATAACACAGGACAAAAAAAATGGGAGCAATAATATTTTTTGTGCAATTAAGCAAGTTTTGCTTGGTGCAAAACAAAAGTTTCGTGGCCGCAGGTTAATAGGTAGTAATAGTTTTAAGATGACTCTTTGCAATATTCTATTTAACGTAATTAATGTTGATTATATTTTTTTAAACATAGAAGTTTACAAAAAAAAACTGATTACTTTAATTTGTTGTTATAATGTAACACTTATATTTTATAGTATTATATTATAAGACTAAGATGTTTTCCTGAGGTTGGTTACAGATACATTTTAATGTGAATCGTGTATTCACGATATGCGTCTTTTGAATTATTTTTATCGAAATTTCAATAGTTGTATGGATCGTAAATAACCGATGAACAGTAGCTCGTTTGCTAATTCTATATTCGAAAAAAAAACGTGCGGCACTCGGGGACTGTGGCGGTAATACTATTGCATAGTATTTTTGTCAACTTATGATATTATAATTATTTATTTATTTATGCAGTATTATTTGTTGATACTATATACTTCCTCACAGACAGCTGCTTACATTCATCCGATTTCCGAAAGCTCGGCCTCGCTACATGTTAGGCAAAGAACAAAAAACCTAACACCCCCAGTGTTAGGTTTTTTGTTACGGAATTTCTTGATTGGGTCGCCGCGCTTAAAGTCCACGATAAAAGCTATGCAATAAGCTGTTGCATAGCTTTTATCGCGGACTTTAAAAGTTAAAATTAGGTCATAGTGAACTTTGGTAATACGGGCGGCAGTGGCGTGGGCGCAGTGGGCCATCGCCCACGGCCTTGCACTTAAAGGGACCTCGCGAGGCCTCTCTGGAGCAGGAGGTGGAGCTGTGTATAAGGACATTTTCCAATGGAATCATGCAAAGGGGCCTCGCTGATAGCTTGCCCACGTCTACATTGGTCCGCGTTGCACCAATGACGGACCTAGACTGTTTGACCCAAATAAAAACAAAATGTCGAAATCGTCAGAATAATCTCATGTGGATTATTTAGTTAGCCTTATTACAATAAATCATACGCACAAACTTAACTTTTATGAAATTGTCTATGGAGTCCAAGTGATTATTATTTGATGAAATATTGTATTTACATTTTGTTCTTCTTTGTGTTCAGGCCTGTTTGGTTCAGATATGTTTTATATAGTTATATTGTAAGAATATCATGAATTTTCTTAATCATGTCTCCATACTATTTGTGTTGGTAGCTGTCAAATTTCTTTGCTGTTATTTATATTTAGTAATTACCATTTACTTGGTCCATTCGTCGTAAATGACGCCACTCCAACTGGTCCTGTACCTTCTGAATCCAACGGTTTCATGCTGTCTTCTTCAGGCCATCAGTCCACCTGGTGGGGGATCACGTTTGCCTAAACGTGGTCGCCACACGAGGCCCTTCCTTCCCCATCGGTTATTAGTCCTACGAGCGGTGTGGCCGGCCCATTGCCACTTCAGCCTGTTAATTTTGAGAGCTATGTCGGTAAGCGTCTACGGATTTCATCGTTACGAATCATGTCTCGTAGCGAAATTCCGATCATAACCCTCTCCATAGCACTTAGTAGGCAGTTCAACTGAAGATGTACTTCATTAATAGCGTGAAACAATTCTTCTTTCGATTGACCATCGAAATTGTGGTTACCGGCTCAGTTTTAAATGAGGCGACTATCTCAGTCATCAGGAGTAGCCGCGCATCTTTAATTGATTTTAGGTAGATCTCTTGTTCTATATTACGTTACTTACAGATATCCATGGATGGCAGTGACCATTTATCGACAGGTTAACTTATGTACTACTTCAATCTGTTAGAAATATAATTTGTATTTCATTATGGAATCAGCCAATGCATAGCAATGCAAGGACATGTGCTTTGTGTTTAAAACCAATGTATTTGTCTTAATCTAATAAAGCTAAGAAAATACATAGTTTGTGTTTAGTTTCGATGGAGAAGTACATGTAAAGGAGTCTAACCTCCGTCACCCGTCGCAACAATCGAAATTCGACCTTAATTCATTCGGTTCAGTCATTATTGTTCCATAAAAAAAATTCTTGTCTATTTTTCTTGTTTTATAGTCTACACGTAAGTGGAATGTTGAGAGATTGCAGTAAATTTAATTTAGGCACGCGGGTGAATCTCGCATGTGTTACAAAAAAATGCCTGAAGAGGTTTATAAAAGTTATTTTACAACGTAACGTTTTTTGATTTTATTCACTACGAAATCCTTCACATAATTTTTTAGTCTGTAAATGAGTTTTTTTTAATCCCCAAATGCTTAAAATATGTTTTTGTTTTGTTATTTTCATGATAAGTAAATGAAAAAGGTATAATTTGCTACATTTGTATATTTGTCCATGTTCTTTTAGGATCATATTTGTTTTTAGTAGATGTATCCAGCGCCATAAGGACCAGCGCATCCGCAAGCGCAGGAGCCAGCGATGGAGACGGAGCCACCAGCGCAGACGGGGCCTCCGAACTCCACAGCGCCGAGGATGGGCACCTGTCCAGCGACGAGGGTGGTACCGGCGACGGGCAGCTCGCCAGCGACGGCGACCTCACCGATGCCGGCACCGCCGTAGGCTCCGACAGGTCCGGTAGCGAGGGGGCCAGGACCAGCCCATCCAGCTCCAAGAGGTCCAGCCCAGCCAGCAGCACAAGGAGCAGCCAGAGGAGCAGCTAGAGATCCGATGCATTGGCCGAATACATTCTGAAAGGAAATCATAAATTGATGTTTTTGTGTCTCTTTTAAGTTACATATAACTGACAGCTCTGAGAGTAGCAATTTTAGTTCGTACTAGAAGAAATCAATAAAGACTTTGACGTACGAGGTACGGTCCGGCAAGAAAAAGAAACTCATAATCATAATACATAGTCATACATATTCTATCATAAATATAATGTCTTAGCAATAGTATAGTTTTGGAAAAAAAATCAAATTCAAATTACGAAATGAAAAGATATTAAAGAATAACTTATAACAACAAGAAACATATAGAATAAGGTTTTTTTTTCTAGAAATCAGAAGCAAAATTGTTATTAAAACATACCTGGACCAGGCAAGCCTGGACGCAGAGGAGAGCGAAAGCGAAGGTGGACATGATGGTGTTTGTTCAACGGAGATGTTCCTAGAATGATTTGACAACGACGCGGCAGTGCTTTTATATGGCGCAGTGTCTGCTGTAACACTGACCAAAGTTGCATGTGCATGGATACTGATTAGTGTCGTAATATACCAAACAATACTGATAGCTGAAGTCTCATAAAGGCACGCTATGATTTATCATATTTTCAATTTACCAATCACGAAGAATAAGCACAAAATTTTGACTTTGAGTATAAAATTTGAGCTCAAAAGTTCGCTTGCTTTAACTTCCTAAAAGAACTATGATGATTTTTCATGTGTGAGTATAAAAAAAAGGGATGGCAATTAGGCACCGTCGTTTATAGAAATTTGCACCTCTGTAGAGGAGGTTTTTTTTTTCGAGGGGGAAACCTTCAAAAGGTACCCGACGCCGTGGCAGCGACGCAGGGTTATGTGAGATTTTTACCGCACTAAAACCCCCCCGGTGGCCGTCCTCGGCGCTATAAAGACGACTCCGGGAACTCGGACCGACCGCAACCGGAATCCTCTGAGCGCGTTGCCCCAACGGGCTCCTCCCAGATGGGCGGCTGAGCCCACCGCTCCCTCTAGTCTTTACGACCGTCTTACTCCCTCTAGCCGCCTGCAACCCCGGAAGCCCCTTTTAGTCACCTCTTACGACAGGCAGGGGATGCCGTAGTCCTATTCTGATCCCGGAATTACAGGGACGAGGCGCCGTTGCCGGCGTTCGCGGCGGATCTTTCTCCGAGAGGGTTCAGCGCGCTCTCTGGCCCTTTCGGCGTCTTCCTTCGCTGACATCACGTCCTTGCAGAAGGTGATCATGCCGTTCCAGGCCTCACGCCGCTAACCATCACCGCAACGATAGCTGCCGGTCCAGAGGAGGCTATGAAGAAGATCTTTTTTTCTACTCGTTTGAAGAGCCCTATATCACAGCGCTTAAAGAATACTTCTGAACGAACTTGATTCCGCATCTCACATATCTGTAGTAAAATACAGGTGTAAATCGATGATGATAATAATTCAGAAGTTTTAAATATCTGTAAAGTAATCCAACTGCATTTTATTTAAAAATCCTTTTAGAACAATCCTGTGAGAAATATTATAAAAAGAATATATTTTGATGCGTGATGCGAGGTGAGCCAACCTCCGGGGTAATAACGATTCGTTGACCTGGTGAGCCAACCTCCGGGGTAATAACGATTCGTTGACCTATCTCAAGATTCTGATCTTAACCGGCGTTGATTACAGATTTTCATGGACGGCAGTGACCACTTACTTACATTCAGGTGGACTGTGGGTTTGTTTGTTTTTTCTGTATTATTTATATATCCATGTTGCTTTGAACTATGAATTTATTTAATTACTCAATATTTGTCTTAATAACTCAATTATTATGAAGAAATTACTATTACTTTATGAATAAATTAAATTATATAAGGCGAATGACTCATTTTTAAATTTTGTTTAAATTCCTTCTAATCTTTTCTAATACATGCAATCTTCTTCTCAATCTCAGTCGTCTTAATCGGCTTCTTTCTCCACGAAACCGTCTAAACTTTAGGAAAGACAAAGCAAATCAAAACCGTCATATATTTTATTAGCTAATACAATGTTATTACACTATTCTAAGTTTAGATGTTTCGTCACGTTTGTATAAGGTAGTTAAAGATAAGGCACTACTATATATATTTCAGGTGTTAACTGTGACAGCATTCTTGTGTTCAACTATCCAACAAACATGTATCTGAAGACTGTCCTCGTTCTCTGCGCCCAGGCGCTCCTCATCCAGGTAGGGATTCTTAAAAAGCTTAAATACTCTATTGAATATTAAAATAAAATAAACTACTCTACGATCATGCCATACATTTTATATTTATGTTTATTTTATTATATTTATTATGAATATAATATAATTTAAAACGCTCTGTGTTATATCGAAAGCTTTTCTGATTCCATTTATTCTCTCCAGAGCATCTCTGCCCAGTGCATCGGTGCACCATGGGGCGCCGCTCCCCTGGCCGCTGCCCCCTGCGCCGGCGCTTGGGCCGCCCCTTACGCTGCTGCTGACTGGGCTCTCGCTCCCGCCGCCTCTCTTTCTGCCTCCAACGGTCCCGGTGTCGCTGTCGCCACTGCCTCTCCCCTAATCCCTGCCGGAGTCTCCGTCCTGTCCGAGAACGCCTACGAAGGTACCCTGGCTGTAGGTGGTGCTCTGCCTTTCCTCGGAACCGTGGCTCTCGAGGGCGCTCTGCCCACCGCTGGTGCCGGTGCTGTCGCTTACGGCTGCGGCAACGGAGCCGTCGGTATCACCGCTGAGGACATCGGTGCTGTTGGCTACGGAGCCATCGCTGGACCTCTCGGCTACGGAGCTGGTCTCGCCGGACCTCTTGGCTACGGACCCGCTCTTGCTGGGCCCTTCGGCATTGCTGGACCTGGCTGTGGCTGCGGCGCTATCTACTGAGACAAATTAACAATCAATAAACAAATGCATTTATGAAAATATTTTTTATTGTCTTATTTATACCATATAGTGTTACTGTTTCAACTGCCATCTGTTTGTGACAATTTTGACTGGAATAATTAATTAGAATTACATTTATTTCACTAATAATACTGTAATTACACACTAAACATCTGAAATAAGTATGTATCTGTTTTTGAATATCGACTACATTCGTTCATGTCATGCAAACTTCTATATCTTCGTGTTCGGGAAAATAGTCTTTTTTTTTAAATTCTACTTTTTTATTAGTTTTCATACAATTTTCCAAATATTACAAGGTCTTTATTTTTTTTTCGAGGGGGGAACCTTCAAAAGGTACCCGACGCCGTGGGACCGACGCAGGGTTGTGTGGGATTTTTACCGCACTAAAACCCCCCCGGTGGCCGTCCTCAGCGCTGAAAAGGAGGACTCCGGGATCTCGAAACGACTTCAACCGGAATCCTCCGAGCGCGCTGCCCCATCGGGCTCCTCCCAGATGGGCGGCTGGGCCCACCGCTCCGTCTAGTCTTTACGACGGTATGCGACCATTCATACCGCCGTCCTTCCCGGGATTGCCTGACCGAACGGTTCGAGCTCCCCCCCCCCTCTAGCCGTCTGCAACCCTGGAAGCCCCTTTTAGTCGCCTCTTACGACAGGCAGGGGATACCGTAGCTCTATTCTGACCCCGAGGCTACAGGGACGAAATATTACAAGGTCTACCGTATTATATATCAGAAACTGCAGAATGAACGTTTATTTTGATCAATGTATCAGATTTATTGCATGTGTCAAATTAAATCGAGGGACGACTTGTCCGTCAGGTTACACAGCTAGAAAAGTGGAGCTATGTCTGATTATATGTATAATAGCGGATTACAGATTTTGAACAATGTGTGAATATAAAGTTTTGAAGCTCATGGAATATTTCAATTAGTGTATGGCGTAATGCATTTTAACAAATGACTTGCAAATGAGTCGGTTCACTTAAATTCTTTAATAGAAGGAATATCGTGTGTCAACTTGCGTGGAATTAAGAAGTAGTTTTGATGCAGATCGAACATCTCGGGCAAAATTATAACCGGAGATGAAAGCTTAGATGACTGATGATTTATATGAACATGACTATGATCCTGAATCGAAAATTAAGAGTTCACAACGGTAACAAGTGCTTCTTCTTTTCCTAAGAAGACACATTAGTCAAAGTCAAACGTTACGGTCGTGCTCATTGTTTTCTTTGATAGAAGGGACATCGTGGGATCAGAGTTATTTCCAAGGAGAACAACTGTGAAATCCAACTAAAAGGGCATACTACAACTTTTGAAATACAATGTCACTCACGCACACACACGCACACATATACACGCACACATACACACTCACGTACTCACATACACATTTACGCACACACACACACACAATTAGAGATTATTTATAGTTATTGTACTTACCTAAATGTATTATTTGAACTAAATGTATAAGTACTAAATTCTTAAAATGTTCCTCTAGTTACTTTAGTTTTAATTATTTTGTTGATAAGCACTGTTTATTGTCTCGGTGGATGAGCGGGGTACCTGTAACACAGGTCTTGAACCAAGTACAGGGCCCTTGCGACTAGCATATGTAAATGTGTTTTATATCAATAAAATATATATTTTTTTTAATGTACGGAGAAAGAGTTCAAAAAAGGTGCCAACGTTTTCTTCGTTCATAACGACAACACACCGCGACTGATATCGTTAATGAATACCAAATATTGACTTTTTTAAACATTGCTGAAAGGAAACTGTTTTAACATTCCTGACATTCATACGCCAGAGCAGCTGAAGATGTGTCCAAAAACACCTTCCAGATGTGATTTTAATCATGGAATCATTGGGATAAGTGTTCAGGTTCTCTGTGATTTTCAGTTTTTCTTGCTTTCTTATTTCACTTCACTGAGTTTCTCTAAGGATTTTAGGTTCTCTCCAACTGTTTTTGAAATTTTCTGTCTAAGAAACCAATTGAGAAAGTGTAAATTTCAAGACTTTTCTGATAAGTGTGCATTCTTATTACATTTAAATCTACAAAGTTTGAACGAAATCTGGCCGTTTAAAGTGGGTCAAAACCGCGCCCAAAGAAGTCGGTTACAAACATACAAACAATCATACAGGTGAAGCTAATAAAAAGCGTGTAAAAACAACTCTCCAATCCTCAAGTATGATCATTGCGAGACGTGAGATCTGCCTTTGCCAAGGTGTCATCGTCATTATTATTTTGTCTTTCCAACAGCGTCAAAAGGAGTTAACGTTTTTATGACATATTTTTTTCTATTTGAATATGGCGTTGGCTAATAAACTGAAAGAGGACGAAATCTCACATTTTTATATTTTTTGTTTGTTTATTGCCCGTACAGCTAAAATTCTTTAAAAGATCAGGTTTTTTGTATTTTAATAATTTGGATTTACATTGTGAAATGGAAATAACGTAAGTATGGAAACCTCGTATTTTCCTCTTAAACCCTATATTTTCATATCATCATAATGTAATCACGTTAAACCACTAGAGTAAAAAACATGTCAAAATCAGGAAAATAAACGCTATAGTTAAGTTTGCTATGTATTTATATTTGCAAATAGAACTCAAAAATTATGGTCGTTTTTAGTAGATGTAACCAGCACCGTAGGGTCCGGCGCAACCGCAGGCACAGGAGCCAGCGATAGAGACGGAGCCACCAGCGCAGACGGGGCCTCCAAACTCTACGGCGCCGAGGATGGGCACCTGTCCAGCGACGAGGGTGGTACCAGCGACGGGCAGCTCGCCAGCGACGGCGACCTCACCGATGCCAGCGCCGCCGTAGGCTCCGATCGGTCCGGTGGCGAGGGGGCCAGGTCCAGCCCATCCAGCTCCAAGAGGTCCAGCCCAGCCAGCAGCAAGAGGCTCGCCCCAGCCAAGAGGTCCAGCGAGGCCAGCAGCACAAGGGGCGGCTAGAGCAGGTCCATAGCACTGGCTGAATACATTCTGAAAATTATAATTTAGGAACATTTAATGTCTTTCCAATCAGAACTAGAAAACCTAATAATAAAACAGATAAAGGGGCCAAATTAAACATTTAACAAGGAAATAAGGTTTTGAACATACCTGTACCAGGCAAGCCTGGATGCAGAGGAGTGCAAAAGCGAAGGTAGACATGATGGTGTTTGTTCAACGGAGATGTTCCCAGAATGACTTGTTAACGACACTCAAGTGCTTTTATATGGTGCAGTGTCTGCTGTAATACTCACCAATGTTGCGTGTGCATGGAAACTTGTGTTGCAATACGTACAAGTGGTTGGTGTTTGATAGGGCTCCAAAACATAATGAAACACAAAACAAACATGAAAACAATGATACGTAGATGCCAAAAACAGACAAAAGCCTTTTTATACATTTTTTTTACCTAAATATGTAATTGTTTATCTGCTTCATTTAATATCAAAATAAATGCTAAGAACGATGAAGATACTATTATTAATAAAATAATCAAGGTTTAAGTTACATAAAATAAACAACTTGATTAGATATAAAATTCTAGTTCTCTGAAATCTTTCTAAATTCTTAGAAATTTATAATAATAATTTATTAATCAGCGATAGATAATGTAACTACAAATTACGTCGTGTATTTTATCTATTTCATTCTTGACACACTGATCTACAGAATTTCCAAGCAATAGTCACGTACGTTATAAAATATTTTGTATTATGTAATAGTAAATCACTATATATACCTTATGTGTTTACTGTAAAATCATTCTTGTGTTCAAGTATCCAACAAACATGTCTCTGAAGACCGTCCTCGTTCTCTGTGCCCAGGCGCTCCTCATCCAAGTATGTAAAAGACTTTGTTTACTGAATTTCTTTAATAAATATTTAAGTAAAGTGTGAAGACCTTTTACTATAACTTTGTAAGCTGTGTTATTAATTAACTTGTAGCTATTATAATATTAATTATCTACTTCCAGTGCATCTCTGCCCAGTGCATTGGTGCCCCATGGGCCGCCACTCCTCTGGCTGCAGCCCCTTGTGCCGGCACTTGGGGCGCCCCTTACGCTGCTGCTGACTGGGCTCTCGCTCCCGCCGCCTCCCTTTCTGCTTCCAATGGTCCCGGTGTCGCTGTCGCCACCGCCTCTCCCCTAATTCCCGCCGGAGTCTCCGTCCTGTCCGAGAACGCCTACGAAGGTGCCCTGGCTGTAGGTGGTGCTCTGCCTTTCCTCGGAACCGTGGCTCTCGAGGGCGCTCTGCCCACCGCTGGTGCCGGTGCTGTCGCTTACGGCTGTGGCAACGGAGCCGTCGGTATCACCGCTGAGGACATCGGAGCTGTTGGTTTCGGAGCCATCGCTGGACCTCTCGGCTACGGAGCTGGTCTCGCCGGACCTCTTGGCTACGGACCCGCTCTTGCTGGACCCTTCGGCATTGCTGGACCTGGCTGTGGCTGCGGCGCTATCTACTGAGACAAATTAACAATCAATAAACAAATGCATTCATGAAAATATTTTTTATTGTCTTATTTATACCATATAGTGTTACTGTTTTAACTGCCATCTGTTTTTGACAATTTTGACTGGAATAATTAATTAGAATTACATTTATTTCACTAATAATACTGTAATTATTCACTAAACATCTGAAATAAGTATGTATCTGTTTTTGAATATCGACTACATTAGTTAATGTCGTCGCAAACTTCTATATCTTCGTGTTCGGGAAAATAGTCTTGTTTTTTAAATTCTACTTTTTTATTAGTTTTCATACAATTTCCCAAATATTTCAAGGTCTCCCGTATTATATACCAGAAACTGCAGAATGAACGTTTATTTTGGTCAATGTATCAGATTTATTGCATGTGTCAAATTAAATCAAGCGACGACTTGTCCGTCAGGTTACACAGCTAGAAAAGTGGAGCTATGTCTGATTATATGCATAATTACAGATTTCGAACAATGTGTGAATATAAAACTTTGAAGCTCACTGAATATTTCAATTAGTGTATAGCGTAATGCATTTTAACAAATGACTTGCAAATGAGTCGGTTCACTTAAATTCTTTAATAGAAGGAATATCGCGTATCCACTTGCGTGGAATTAAGAGGTAGTTTGGATGCAGATCGAACATCTCGGTCAAAATTATAACTGGAGATGAAAGCTTAGATGACTGATGATTTATATGAACATGACTATGATCCTGAATCGAAAATTAAGAGCTCACAACGGTAACAAGTGCTTCTTCTTTTCCTAAGAAGACACATTAGTCAAAGTCAAACGTTACGGTCGTGCTCATTGTTTTATTTGATAGAGGGGACATCGTGGGATCAGAGTTATTTCCAAGGAGAACAACTGTGAAATCCGATTAAAAGGGCGTACTACAACTCTTGAAATACAATGTACGGAGAAAGAGTTCAAAAAAGGTGCCTACGATTTCTTTCTTCATAACGACAACACACCGCGACTGATATCGTTAATGAATACCTAATATTGGCTTTTTTTAAACATTGCTGAAAGGAAACTGTTTTAACATTCCTGACATTCATACGCCAGAGCAGCTGAAGATGTGTCCAAAAACACCTTCCAGATGTGATTTTAATCATGGAATCGTTGGGATAAGTGTTCAGGTTCTCTGTGATTTTCAGTTTTTCTTGCTTTCTTATTTCACTTCACTGAGTTTCTCTAAGGATTTTAGGTTCTCTCCAACTGTTTTTGAAATTTTCTGTCTGAGAAACCAATAGAGAAAGTGTAAATTTCAAGACTTTTCTGTAAAGTCTGCATTCTTATTACATAAAACAACTCTCCACTCCTCAAGTATGATCAATTTGCGAGACGTAAGATCTGCCTTTGCCAAGGTGTCATCGTCATTATTATTTTGTCTTTCCAACAGCGTCAAAAGGAGTTAACGTTTTTATGATATATTTTTGAAGTGAAACTTCTTTATCGAGGTTGGAAAAAAATTTAGTGTAACATTTTTTCGTTACACGCCATCTTTTTCTTATCCCTACCACGCGTGATATTAGATAGATTATTATAGATTAGATTATTAGATAAAGTTTAATAAAAGCCTTTTATTAAACTTTATCTAATTTAACTTTATTTAACCAATTTCTGTAAAGTTGCATAATTAGTAAATTATTTTTTGAAAAATAACGTCATAAAGAAGTTTCACTTCTTACGAGTGTACGCTAGTACACGCACACATTTTTATTTTCTATTTGAATATGGCGTTGGCTAATAAACTGAAAGAGGACGAATTCTCCCGTTATCATATTTTTTGTTTGTTTATTGCCCGTACAGCTAAAATTCTTTAAAAGATCGGGTTTTTTGTATTTTAGTAATTTGAATTTACATAGTGAAATGGAAATAACGTAAGTATGGAAACCTCGTATTTTCCTCTTAAACCCTATCTTTTCATATCATCATAATATAATGACGTTAAACCACTAGAGTAAAAACATGTTAAAATCAGGAAAATAAACGCTATAGTTAAGTTTGGTATGTATTTATATTTGCAAATAGAACTCAAAAATTATGGTCGTCTTTAGTAGATGTAACCAGCACCGTAGGGTCCGGCGCAACCGCAGGCACAGGAGCCAGCGATGGAGACGGAGCCACCAGCGCAGACGGGGCCTCCGAATTCTACAGCGCCGAGGATGGGCACCTGTCCAGCGACGAGGGTGGTACCGGCGACGGGCAGCTCGCCAGCGACGGCGACCTCACCGATGCCAGCACCACCGTAGGCTCCTATGGGTCCGGTGGCGAGGGGGCCAGGTCCAGCCCATCCAGCTCCAAGAGGTCCAGCCCAGCCAGCAGCAAGAGGCTCGCCCCAGCCAAGAGGGCCAGCGAGGCCGGCAGCACAAGGGGCGGCAAGAGCAGGTCCATAGCATTGGCTGAATACATTCTGGAAATTATAATTAAAGAACATTTAATATCTTTCCATTCAAAACTAGAAAACGCAATAATAAAACAGACAAAGAGGCCAAATTAAACGTTTATCAAGGAAAAAAGCTTTTTAACATACCTGTACCAGGCAAGCTTGGACGCAGAGGAGAGCGAAGGCGAAGGTGGACATGATGGTGTTTGTTCAACGGAGATGTTCACAGAATGACTTGTCAACGACGCGCCAGTGCTTTTATATGGTGCAGTGTCTGCTGCAACACTTATCAATATTGCATGTGCATGGTGTTGCAACACATGTACAATCTAGTGGTGTTATACGTAGACAATTAAAAGTAAATGCCAGGAACAGATAAAAGTTTTTGTTACAATTTTTACCTAAATATGTGATTGTACCAAAACGCAAAGAAAGATTAGGATACTATTATTAATAAAATAATCAAGTTCAATGTTATATAAAATAAACAACTTGATAAAATAGATATAAAATTCTAGTTCTCTGAAATCTTTCTAAATTCTTAGAAAATAATTTATTAATCAGCGATGGATAATGTAACGTGACGTCGCCTATTTTATCTACTTCTTTCTTGACACACTGATCTACAGAATTTCGAAGCAATAGTCACGTACGTTATAAAATATTGTGTATTATGTAATAGTAAATCATTATATATACCTTATGTGTTTACTGTAAAATCATTCTTGTGTTCAAATATCCAACAAACATGTCTCTGAAGACCGTCCTCGTTCTCTGCGCCCAGGCGCTCCTCATCCAGGTATGTAAAAGACTTTGTTAACTGAATTTCTTCAATAAATATTTAAGTAAAGTGTGAAGACCTTTTACTATAACTTTGTAAGCTGTGTTATTAATTAACTTGTAGCTATTATAATATTAATTATCTGATTCCAGAGCATCTCTGCCCAGTGCATTGGTGCCCCATGGGCCGCCGCTCCTCTGGCTGCAGCCCCCTGTGCCGGCGCTTGGGGCGCCCCTTACGCTGCCGCTGACTGGGCTCTCGCTCCTGCCGCCTCTCTTTCTGCCTCCAACGGTCCCGGTGTCGCTGTCGCCACCACCTCTCCCCTAATCCCCGCCGGAGTCTCCGTCCTTTCCGAGAACGCCTACGAAGGTACCCTGGCTGTAGGTGGTGCTCTGCCTTTTCTCGGAACCGTGGCTCTCGAGGGCGCTCTGCCCACCGCTGGTGCTGGTGCTGTCGCTTACGGCTGCGGCAACGGAGCCGTCGGTATCACCGCTGAGGACATCGGAGCTGTTGGTTTCGGAGCCATCGCTGGACCTCTCGGCTACGGAGCTGGCCTCGCCGGACCTCTTGGCTACGGACCCGCTCTTGCTGGTCCCTTCGGCATCGCTGGACCTGGCTGCGGCTGTGGTGCTATCTACTAAGAAAACAATAATCAATAAACCAAAGCACACATGAAAATATTTTGTCTTATTTTAGAAGTTTAATGCACTTTGTGACATTGGTTGCCTTCTCACTTTTATATAAGGTAATAATTAAAATCTTCGGGAGTAGCAACTCATCTGGGATTAACTTTAGATAGAATAATTGTTCTGTAACGGATTCCATCGTTACAGATGTGAATGGCGACAGTGACTACTTACCATCAGATGGATTGCATGTTACTTTAATATTATAAAAAATGTAAGGTATGATTAACTAATTGACATTTTTTTGCAACAGTCCCTGAAACCCGTAATCTGAGTTACATCCTAGACACGAGCGCCCGATATTACAGGTTAATTTTTAAAACAAAGGACTATTGTAATATGGGTCTATTCTGAGAATTAATGAATTTTAGGTCATAGTTCACCATGCGAATTGGTAGCTTTAGGCTACGTACTCACGGAGCGGTGTTCACCCGTGGCCGCCGCGGTTGCGGGCCCGCAGCTTCTGTACGAAACTCACTCGAAACTCGTGGGAGCCACGCCGAGTTATGTGGGATTTTACCTCACTAAACCCCCCCCCCCCCCCCCCGGTGGCCATCCTTGGCTCTGCGTGGAGGACACCGGGATCTCCAACGGACCGCTGCCGGTGTCCTCCGAGCGCGATGACCTCTTCGGGCTCTTCCCAGTGAGCATTGTACTCAGTGCGCCTCTCTGGTGTTTACGACAGCATGTGGCCACACGTGCCGTCGTCCTACACGGGGTCGCTTGGCTGGACGGTTCGAGCTGAGAGCTCGAACCTCTTACCGCCCGCAACCCCGGAAGTCCCTTTTAGTCGCCTCTTACGACAGGCAGGGTATACCGTAGCCCTATTCTGATCCCAGAACTACAGGGATAAACTTTTATGTAACCTAGAAAAAATATCGAAAAATGAATTATTTAAGAAAGCTAGTACCTTTAATCTTGAAATAGTCATTCTTTTGTAGCAACACCATTGACATGAATTCATATCGCAACCTGTTTTATTTTTAGCTGCTTATAGATGATCATGGCCTGCAATGACCACTTACCATCAAATGTATTACATTTTCGTGGTAATTTAATTCAACAAACTGTAGGATTCTTGTTACTGATTTTATACCAGCTTCACTAGAGCCGTAGATAATGTCTATAAGCGGAGGCTATATACCTATGGTCCACCAATTCTCACTTGGCCGGCGTGGTGGACTATGGCCTTGTGATACATTGCACAGTTCAGGTTTAAGTGAAGAGGCGTGTTAATGGTTCCATTTCTTTATTGTTACTGTCTTAGCATAATAACTTACATTAAGGCGCTTACACGTATACTCACATACGCAACTGTTACACACATATGTGTAATAGTTGCGTAAACTCTCTAATTCTGAGAGAAGACCCGTGCCCAGCAGTGCGACAATAATGGCTTGACGAGATATATCTATGCCTCAATACATATATACATTATGTCTCTTCAAAACAATCTTTTACGTTTTCGTCCATACATTTCAATGTATGTTGTATGTTTTCTTTTTGTTTTAGCAGAAAGGGCACTGATGGTCCCTCTCTGACACTGGATACATCACAGATGCGTCGTTACTCCCAAGGACTATTGATGGTTGCCTCATGTGAAAGTGTGTCGGCAACCACACCTGCCCATCGAAACGCAAGAAGTGATTTATGCTAGAAATATGTGTGGTGGTACTTCCCCGGTCGAACTACACTGGTTCTACCACCTTGAAAAAACTTGTTGTAGATTTGGGGGTTTATAGGGTTTTGGGTTTGCCGTAGATCTACAGTGAACTGTATTAAATTTCTTAAGTGACGCATTTAATTGGCTGATGTTTCTGCCTGATACTTTATACCAGTGATGAGCTGACATCGATTTTTTATCAGATGGTACATCACGAGTACTTTCACCGGGGAAGTACAATATCACACAGCAGTGTAGCAGTTTTTGCGTTTCGTTGGAAGAGTAGCTATAGTTGGTTGCTCACTTTAATATGAGGTGACCATCTTAGTTCTTGGGAGTAGAAACTTGTGATTGACTTCCGATAGAAATCTTGTTTTGTATGAAGTTGCTTACAAATGGGCGGCAGGAATCACATTTTTTTAACTGATTGAAGTAGCAAACGAGATGCAGTCCACCGGATGGTAAGTGGTCACTGCCGCCCTGCGACATCTGTAATCAACAATATACAGAACATGGGTTCCATCTGAAGTCAATCACAGATGCATTGCTACTCCCGAAGACTATGATGGTCGGCTCGTGTGAAAGTGTGCCGGCAACCACACCCTTCTATCGAAACGCAAGAAATACTTCACGCTAGAAATATGTCTGGCGGTGGTACTTCTCCGGTCGAACCAAGTAAGTATTAGATGTAACATTAAATGAAACGGTGAGAAGTATCAAGGAAATCTAAATGCCTAATATTTTTTTAAAAGCTCTAAAAGGTCTCAAAAGTTTACTAATCCGTACTTGGCTAGATCGTCGTCAACCTATTATTGTTCCACTATTAGGCATTGATGTCCCCTCAGGCCAAATTTAAATTGAAAATCTAGACATCTTTGAGACCTATTTTTAAGAACTTTTAGCCGTGTATTTTTCCACGATCACTTTTTTCATCGAGATTGGGATTTGAAGCCCAAACTTTCAGAATGATAGGGCGAATTTCACCTATATCACTCCTCTAGCATATTGGGCAAATAACAAAATTATTTTCGAATTTTGGGGTACCTAAAGTTCACCATGTTAAAGGGACTTAACTTTTATGTTTGTCCTTTTCTAGCACGAAATCGTCGTTTTTTATTTTTTAAATATTCTAGACGTCAAGACGATAGACGTTAGTCGGAGAAATTTGATTATGAACACAACAATCAAATGTTTCTAGAAACATCTCGATGCCTCTAGAACAAAATCGTATATAAAAAATTACTAATTTGCAGTATGAAGTTTAGAAGTTTTGTGGACATACAAACATTGATTATTTACGCCAAAAAAGACGATCTATGCCAAATCATTGTAATAGCTATTTAGATATTTATTTAATAAGTTCCTAAATAGCGACAATCACCTATTCCAATTAATAAAGCTTCATACTGTAAATGGGTAATTTTTCATATACGATTATGTCTTAAGGGCCCGTCGATCTTAAACATTACAACTTTGATCTAATCCATCAGAAAATAAACAAAATGGTATCATTTAAGACATTTTTATTCGACAGAGTTCAAAATCATAGGGCTTTTTAGTAGATGTAGCCAGCGCCGTAAGGACCAGCGCATCCGCAAGCGCAAGAGCCAGCGATGGAGACGGAGCCACCAGCGCACACGGGTCCTCCGAACTCCACAGCACCAAGAATGGGCACCTGTCCAGCGACGAGGGTGGTACCGGCAACGGGCAGCTCACCAGCTACGGCGACCTCACCGATGCCGGCACCGCCGTACGCTCCAACAGGTCCGGCGGCGAGAGGACCAGGTCCAGCCCATCCAGCTCCAAGAGGTCCAGCCCAGCCAGCAGCAAGAGGCTCGCCCCAGCCAAGAGGTCCAGCCCAGCCAGCAGCACAAGGAGCAGCCAGAGGAGCGGCTAGAGGTCCGATGCACTGGCTGAATACATTCTGAAACATAATAATTTGTCAATGAACTGTACCTTAAATAAAATTGAAGCTCGTGAAATGTACATCGTTAGGCGCATTACCAATCTTTTAATTACAGAATATTGCATTTTATAAATTCCAGTACATAAAAACATGAGTAGATTTTCGGACCAATAGATCCATCTTAAAAGGACTGCATCTTGAGCATTCTCAACGACTATCTAGTATTTTTATATACATGCTTCGGATATAAAGGCCGAAGGAAATATAACAACTTGTACTAACTAGACTAACTAGTAGACACAGGTAAAGTAAAAGACGAGACGCTTCAAAAACGTAGCTAAAAATATGGTTAGACCAAGTATCACATAATACAAAGATGCAATTCAGCAAGACACTAGACCACTGCAACAAATGGAAGGAGACCATGCCACTAGCAAAGCAGTCATAATCCTCAAAACTGTAAGACCAATTGAAAACATAATTCTTTATCACATATTTAAACTAGGACATACTTCCATTGAAATAGCTTTTAAAATTTGCGGGCTGAAATGAGCTGGCCACAACACGAAAGGATCGATAGCCAAAGAGAACGAAAGGTCCTTAAGAGGCGTTTGGGTAGACTGAAGGTGGTAGAACTTATGTGATTTGACCGGAAAAGTACCACCGGCATACCTATTTCTAGCGTGAAGCATTTCTTGCGTTTCGATGGAAGGGTGTGGTTGCCGGTACACTTTTATATGAAGCAACCGTCATAGTCCTAGGGAGTAGCAATGCATCTTCTTCAATGACCGACTTCAAATAGAACTCATGTTTTATATGAAGTTGCTTCTAGATGTCCATGGGCAGTGACCACTTACCATCTGGTGAACTGCATGCTCGTTTGCTACTTCAGTCAGATAAAAAAAACTGAGCATAAGTTACCCTTGTTCAGTTGAACCGATGAGTTGAAGAAGACAGCGGGTAATTTCTTGATTCAAAACAAGGAACCTACGTCTAGCAATGAACGTTTATAGCCTGATGGATTGATTAGGACAAAATTATGAAGAAAAACTATTTCATAATAATATTTTATAAATTGGTTCATTATTACATCGTATCACGTCAAGATAGTTAATAGTAAAATAATACAATATATTAGAAGAAAATTATGTAAATGTAATATTACATTTTGGAAAGGTAGAACATTTCAACATACCTGTACCAGGCATGCCTGGAAGCAGAGGAGGACAAAGGCAAAAGTGGACATGATGGTGTTTGTTCAACGGAGATGTTCCCAGAATGATTTGACAACGGCGCGGCAGTGCTTTTATATGGTGCAGTGTCTGCTGTAACACTCGACAATATTGCATGTGCATAGAAACTGCTGTTGTAATACTCATATGTGACTGAAAATCGACAGTAACGTTACCTTAGAACTAATTTTACGTGCGTATAAAATTATTTCGAAATATTTGATATGTGGTCGTACCTATAGTTGCGATGTTTAGGTATATTGATTTTGCCAGGGCTGAAAATAAAATGTATGACATCTAAGTTATAAGATCCCAAGTCTGTGAAATCTGAATATTCTCTTAGCATGGGGGGATGTTTTGCCAAAAATTATAGGAGTCTTTATTCTGGACCCCCCAGCATCGTCCCTGTAAGTCTGGCATCAGAAAAGGGCTACGGTAGTTCCTGCCTGTGTTAAGAGGTGACTAAATGGAAGCTTCCGGGATCGTGGGTGCCAAGAGTGGGAGCTCGAACCCGCTAGCCAGGCGACCTCGAGATGGACGGTGGTATGTGTGGTCACATAACGTCGTAAAAGCCATATGGTGCGGTAAGCCCAGCCGGTCACCTGAGAGGAGCACGATGGGACACCGCATTCTAAGGAATCCGGTCATGTTCCTTTAAAGATCCCGAAGTCCTCTTCGTAACGCCGAGGACGGCCACCGGGGAGGATGTAGTGCTGTAAGAATCCCACATAATCATTCTTTACTGCCACGACGTCAGGTATCTTGTGAAGGTCAACATCCAAAACAAAAAGGACCCTCTTGCAAATGGTACTCTCTCCTCATAGGGAAAAATGATAGGCCCACGTTCACAATCCTTCCTTAATGCTTTTTCACCTGTAAGACATCTATTGAAAATTTTAAATAGTAAACGCTTGGTAACATGTATCAAGATAACTCTTGACACACTAATCGAATTAATTTCGAAGCATTCCTCACGTACATTAGTAATATTACGTATTGAGACATAATAAATCACTATATATACCTCTTGTTTTAACTGTAGAAGCATTATTGTGTCCAAGTATCCAACAAACATGTCTCTGAAGACCGTCATTGTTCTCTGCGCCCAGGCGCTTCTCATCCAGGTAGGAATTAACAAGTGTTACTTTTATTCATTATAATAATAATTCAATGCTCACCTTAAAAAACTATGATAAATATCAATGAATTTAACTTTAATCTATTTGCCGTTGATTTCACTTGTAACATTTTTTTCAGAGCATCTCTGCCCAATGCATTGGCGCCATCGGAGCTCCATGGGCAGCCGCTCCTCTGGCCGCAGCCCCCTGCGCCGGTGCCTGGGGTGCTCCTTACGCTGCTGCTGACTGGGCTCTCGCTCCCGCCGCCTCTCTTTCTGCTTCCAACGGTCCCGGTGTTGCTGTCGCCACTGCCTCTCCCTTGATGCCTGCTGGTGTCTCCGTCCTTTCCGAGAATGCCTACGAAGGTGCCCTGGCTGTTGGCGGTGCTCTGCCTTTCCTTGGAACTGTAGCTATTGAGGGCGCTCTACCTACTGCTGGTGCGGGTGCTGTCGCTTACGGCTGCGGCAACGGAGCCGTCGGTATCACCGCTGAGGACATTGGAGCTGTTGGCTTCGGAGCCATCGCTGGACCTCTCGGCTACGGAGCTGGTCTCGCCGGACCTCTTGGCTACGGACCCGCTCTTGCTAGGCCCTTCGGTATTGCTGGACCTGGCTGCGGTTGCGGCGCTATCTATTAAGAACTTAAGTAGCAAATAGAAAAATAAATGTTAACATACTTTATTTTCTTGTATTATTGTAATTTTGATTTTCTATATTCATATTGAGTAACTTCAAAAGATCGTTCGGGGGAGGTTTTCCGATGTTTTATATTTTATTTTATTATATTTTATTTATTGGTTGTGCCCAGCCGGAGTAGAGAATTGGTGTAAATATCACACGGCCGAAGCCATCGATAGTTTATGCAACTTCAATGAATCTCCTGACCACAAGGGATTCAAAAACCCGACTATGAAGACTTCATGGACGATAATTTGCTTTACATATCCGTCGTCGACAATACCCAGAATAATAATGAGAAATATTGCAACTGCTTTGAATATATTTTGAAATACACTTTCACGACAAACTCTGAATGAAAATCGCGTGGAATATTGCAGTTTGTATTTTTAATTAAGGATTGAATATAGGTTAAGGAAATAATATGCATCAAGGGTTTATGATTCTTCGAATGGGCGAATGACCATTAAACGCTTCTAAAGAGACCAGAACAAAGTGGAGAAACCCTAAATCTCAAAAATGAATTTGCAGGAAGAAGCAAAAGAAATCACGCATAATTCAGATATTGCTGATTAGGTTTGTATCCGATGTTTTATCAATAGAACTTACAAGGTGGTAGAACCAGTGTAGTTCGACCGGGGAAGTACCACCGCCACACCTATTTCTAGCGTGAAGCATTTCTTGCGTTTCGATGGAAGGGTGTGGTTACCGGCACACTTTTACATGAGGCGACCATCATAGTCCTCGGGAGTAGCAACGCATCTGTGTTTGACTTCAGATAGAACCCATGTTCTGTATGAAGTTGATTACAGATGTCCATGAGCGGCAGTGACCACTTACCATCAAGTGGACTGCATGCTCGTTTGCTACTTCAGTCAAATAAAAAAAAAAATAAAAAAAAAATAGAAACTTTAAATGCATTTTTCTTAAAACATAGGTATATATGTCTGTTTGTTACTGTTTTACGCAAAAAATATATTAAATTTCGCAGACACATAATTTTTGAACTTGACTAAAATATATCCATCATATTAATTACCGAGATAGACTTGACCAAAGCGGATGAAGCCGCGGGAATGATCTACTATTTGATTATTAAAATGGCCTGGACCAACGTTGTCCTGAAAATGTCAAAACCTTCTCGAGTTTGGTTTCAAGTGATTCGTCTTGACGCTTTTAACGTTGGATTTGGATTTAATAACCAATTTCGTCATATGATTTGTTCTGAATATAGATACAACTTGTTAACAAGAAGTTTGAAGATGGTATCAGAAGATGGATAGTGGAATTCTTCATCGGTTATAAGTAAATCTCCTGCGATTGAACTTATACTGTTCATGCATGCTAATCCAATAAATTGAACCTAATAACGAATATATGATGATGGAGCCAGGTAGTTTATCGTGGAACTTTTCGATGACTATGACTGTAAACTGCTTGACCTTGTTGTTATATAAGTCGTTTTGGCTAATCCAAAAGACTAGATCTTATAAGAAGGATCTGATGATGAATCCTGAACTTTTCATCAGGTAAGTAGTAAACCCCTTGAGCTTGGACTCATAAAGTTTATCCAATAGATTGGACCTTAAAACAAGGGCCCAATAATGGAGCCAGAAAATAGAAAGTAGAACTCTTCGTTGGCTCCTGTAAGCCCTTTGAGCTTGGCCTTATTTGATTCGTTTTGGTTAATTCAATAAATTGGTCTTAATGATGATTAAACATCTTGAGCTTAGGCTGAAATGATTCATTTTGACGGTTTTAAGATATTGAGGTTGGCAACCAGGATCTCATGGATAGGAGCTGTTTATTAGCAAGTAAATTAAAGAGTGGAGGAGGTAATGGTGCTGAAGTCGCTTGTTGACAGCGGAGACTGTAGTTGTAGGTATGTTGATAGTGTCATTGGTGCTAGTGGTGGTAATTGTGGTGGAGTTCGTTAAGAGTAGTGGCACGGTATTTTTTTAAGGTTTTCTACTGATGTTGGAAATCATCATGACAGTCTTCGCTGTTTCTTTAATAAAGGTATAAACTATAATGGGATGAGATGAAAAAGTTAAATAAAATAAATCAATTAGTATGCTAGATTTTTATATTTGCAAGTATAATTTCATGGGTTTGGGGATCTCAGTAGATGTAGCCAGCGCCGTAGGGACCAGCGCAGCCACAAGCGCAGGAGCCAGCGATGGAGACGGTGCCACCAGCGCAGACGGGTCCTCCGAATTCCACGGCACCAAGGATGGGCACCTGTCCAGCGACGAGGGTGGTACCGGCGACGGGCAGCTCGCCAGCGACGGCGACCTCACCGATGCCGGCGCCGCCGTAGGCTCCGGCGGGTCCGGTAGCGAGGGGACCGGCGAAAGGTCCAGCAATGGGACCAGCGAGAGGTCCAGCCCAGCCAGCGCCGTAAGGCCCAGCGAGGCCAGCACCGCAAGGAGCGGCCAGAGGAGCAGCTAGGGGTCCGATGCACTGGCTGAATACATTCTGAAAAATATAAGTTTGGTTATTTGACAATTTTTTCATGTTTTTTTTTTGATTGAAATAGCTGAGTTGGTATTCCGCCATCACATCCATCTGATGGAAAGTGGTCACTGCTCCCAATAGACCAGTACAAGTTATTATCAGCATAAGTTGCCACACCTTTTCAAGGTGGTAAAACCAGAGTAGTTCACCTGGGGAAGTACCACCGCCACACCTATTTCTAGCGTGAAACATTTCTTGCGTTTCGATAGAAGGGTGTGGTTGCCGGCACACTTTCACATGAGGCGACCATCATAGTCGTCGGGAGTAGCAACGCATCTGTGGTTGACTTCAGATGGAACCCAGGTTCTGAGGAAGTACAGATGTCCATGGGCGGCAGTGATCACTTACCATCAGGTGGACTGCATGCTCGTTTGCTACTTCAGTCAAATAAAAAAACGCGAGGAATAAGATCTTTCCTTCATCATCAATATCATCCTTATAATATGTCAGTAAAACTATAACCGAGTAAGTGTATGGGAATGTATCCCCGGTCAAAACACATTGGTTTATGTGACAATAAGAATGATTAGTTTTTTTGAAGCGCACCCTGAAAATTTGTCGTAAAATTGTCCTACATGTTAATATTCAACATACCTGGACCAGGCAAGCCTGGAAGCAGAGGAGAGCGAAGGCGAAGGTGGACATATTGGTGTTTGTTCAACGGAGATGTTCCCAGAATGACTTGTCAACGACCCAGCAGTGCTTTTATATGGTGCAGTATCTGCTGTAACACTTACAAATGTTGCATGTGCATAGAAACTGGTTGATGTCGCAATACCAGAAGATAGAAAATATAGTTACAATTGGATTTTACGTGCTTTTTCAAAGTTGAAATAAATAGTTACGAAATGGTTAATAGGTCAATATTTTTTCCTGGTTGTATTACAAATTATATTACATCGATGATAAGAAAACTGCAACAAAATGTGCCAGAAAATGTATTATATGCCTCCCTCCCTCCCTCCTCCCTCCCTCCCTCCAGAAAATGTAATTCTTTATCTTCTTTGCAAATCGGTAGAATAATGTTAAAAGGCAATTTATGAATATAATTTATTTATAGCCTAAAAATCTATAGTCATTATTATATTAATACGTGAAGCAAAAATTTGTGACGGATTTTTAAGTAATATGCCGCGGACGGATTAGTATGAAATTTTGCACGGTTATAGTAGACGTAGAGAAGGAGTGCAGAATGTTAATATTTTTTTCAAATAACGCATATATCATACATAAAATCAACTAAAAATACATTACACACACTACCATGCATTTGTCACAAACACATATGTACTTAGTAAATGAAATAGAACATTCAATGTCTTACTATGAAAAGACACAACGTCAAGAATGTCAGATGACATTTGATTTGAATTAGAGAAATATTCGTACTAATTTGGACAATATGAAGTTTAGTTTTTTAATTTAAATTACGGTCGAATTTCGGCCGATGCTACGGGTGACTAGTATAAGTAATTCTTTAACAAATGCAACCTATTTACGCTTAAACTTATTTCAAAACTATATATATTACCTGAAAAATGCTGAGACATACATAAAAAATAATTGTAACACATTATGTTACAATTCTTGTTAATAAATTTAGGATAAATAAATTTCAATGGTTTAGTCACGTACGGAATGACATACAAGTGATAAATTGTACTATATATACTCCAGTAGGCAACTGTAAAATCATTCTTGTGTTCAAGTATCCAACAAACATGTCTCTGAAGACCGTCCTCGTTCTCTGCGCCCAAGCGCTCCTCATCCAGGTAAGAATTAATCAACTTATAGAATGTCACAGTTTTTTAAGCAAGTTAGTTTCGTATAAAAAAATCTCAAAACTTCTGTTTCAAGACAGCTTTTTTTTTCTTTTATTATTCATGTAGTCCTGAATCGACTTGTTAATTAATAAAATTTTATTGCTTTTTTGTTTGTTGACGGATTAATATATTTTTGCTCTTTATTAACTATTTTTAGTCAGTGACTAAAACGAATGATGATATTTATTTTCCAGAGCATCTCCGCTCAATGCATCGGAGCCATCGGCGCCCCATGGGCCGCAGCTCCTCTGGCCGCCGCCCCTTGCGCTGGTGCTTGGGGAGCCCCTTACGCTGCTGCTGACTGGGCTCTCGCTCCCGCCGCCTCTCTTTCTGCCTCCAACGGTCCCGGTGTCGCTGTCGCCACTGCCTCTCCCCTCATCCCCGCCGGAGTCTCCGTCCTGTCTGAGAACTCCTACGCTGGAGAGCTAGCCGTCGGTGGTGCTCTGCCTTTCCTCGGAACCGTGGCTCTCGAGGGCGCTCTGCCCACCGCCGGTGCTGGTGCTGTCGCTTACGGCTGTGGCAACGGAGCCGTCGGTATCACCGCTGAGGACATCGGAGCTGTTGGCTTCGGAGCCATCGCTGGACCCCTCGGCTACGGAGCTGGTCTCGCCGGACCTCTTGGTCTTGCTGGACCCTACGGAATTGCTGGACCTGGCTGCGGCTGCGGTGCTTTCTACTGAAACCTTCTTTGACATCTGACCGATGAGAATAAAATAAATGCATTCATGAAATATAACTACTTGTTTTAAATTCTGGTAAAATTTAAATATTATACTAACTATACATATGCTATACATATGTGTGTTATACTCGGAGTCAAGAAATACGGTTTGGTGATGAAAATCCTTAAATAACGGTATTATATATATATATTAATACGTGAAGCAAAAATTGTGATTCGTTTTTAAGATACTTGCCGCAGACGGAGGAGTATGGAATTACGCACGGTTATAGTTGACATAGAGAAGGATTTCGCAATACTGATATTTTTTTTCAAATATTTCATAAAACATACACAAAATCAACTAAAATCACATTACACTCACCACCTTGCATTTGACACAAACACATACATAATAAACGAAATAGAACATTCAATGTCGTACTATGAAAACACATAACGTCAAAGATGTCAGATGTCTTTGTCAAAATACCCACTATTGCATTTAAATGCAGCTTAGCTAATTGAACCTTTTTTTACCTTTAATGGGTGAGTTCAAAATAACTTGAAAATTATTTCAATTTATTTGAATTTGAGAAATATTCGTGCTACTTGGACAACATGAAGTTTAGTATTTTTATTTAAATTACGGTTGAATTTCCACCGTTGCAACGGGTGACTAGTCCTATTAAACGCGGAAAGTAATGAGTCTCAGCAGAGATCACCTTAGGTTTTGCAATGACGTTAAAATGAAACTGAATTGGGGACGTGTTTATAAATCGTCAACCCATTATTGTGGCACTGCTGGGTACGGGTCTTCTCTCGGAATGAGAAATTTTTAGGCCATAGTCCACGGCCAAGTGCGAATCGGTGGACTACACACACCTTCGAGAAGTTTTTTTTTAAAGAACTCCCGGGTTTTTTTTTTAAAGGTTTCCTCGCGATGTTTTCCGCCGCAATGCAGTGATAATCATTTTTTAATACGCACATAAATCAGTGGTGCCTGGGTTTGAACCTCGGACCTCCCGATTGAGGGGCAAGTTTCAACCATCTGCTCTGGATGTGTTTAGATACCGCATAATTCTTCGGGTTATTATTATTGACTGCGCTGCATTCTTTAATACGTTGAAATATTCTTTAAGTAAATTGTAACATTTGTTGCAGGAAAATGATATATTTATATACTAATTGACCCGGCGAACTACCCTCCGCCTAAAAGTGAAAAATCTAAAATTATCAGTATTCCTCCACTATATAACGCATTTATTATACAAAAAAAACATGCGTGCGTACAAAGTACACATGTCAGAAGTGAAACTTCTTTGGCGAACTAATTTATAAATCTTGTTTATATTTATACATGGTGTGCGTTAATCTGTATTATCTGTGTCACTAACATTATTAATTATCTATGTCACTATGCATATTCATTATCTGTGAATTTTTTTTAGTCGCCATTAAACTCGAAGAATGATCAACGCATTTTTATTTCAAAATTACTATAAACTAGAAAATAACCAAAAGTGATAAGTGCGTGAACAGTGAGTGATCAAAAAATAATAAAACAACCACCATATGGTCGAAATCGAGCCGGATTATAAAACAGCGGCCGGCAGTTTGCTCGCGTCTAAAACGATAGAAGAAGATCGATCGCCATCTCTAGCTTTCAAGTTCAAGTTACATTAAAACGCAATAAAATGTTGGAGGAAGAACAAAAAATTATTTCCGTGTTGGAAGATACGTTACAGTTGTTGTATAAAACTAAAGTTAACTTAAAAAAATGCCCTAAAGAGCGCTTTACAAAGGGATATATTGAAGCACGATTGAAAATTGTAGAAGATTATTGGAATACATACAAAATGGCTCACAACGATCTGGTAAAAAAGACAACAAAAGAACAAAAACAAAGTTTAGAACATTTCAAGAATGAGAAGTTTTTTACCTGTGAAGATATTTACATTAGCTTGTGTAGTGATTTAAAAGATATGCTAGTGAAGACATCTATCAGTTTGGATAACAAGAAACAAATCGGCAATGGAAGTGTAAATTTACATGGCGGCCATAACACTTTAGTACAACTATCGAAAATACAACTTCCTACGTTTGCTGGAAATTATGAAGCGTGGCCCGCATTTAGTGATTTGTTTATTTCATTGGTGGATATGAATACGTCATTGAGTGATGTGGAAAAACTGCATTATTTGAAAACTAGTGTCACCGGTGAAGCTGAAGCATTAATAAAAAACGTGCAGGTAACCTCAGACAATTATGGCCACGCGTGGAATGTTTTGAAATCAAGGTATGCGAACAAAAAATCACTTTTGAATTCTATTATGAAAACATTATTCAATCAAAAAAAAATTACTATCCAATCGGCAACTCAACTAAAGAATTTACTTGACACAACCACCGACTGTCTTAAAGGTTTAGATAATATGAAAATATCAACAAATACATGGGATTCGATTATTATGTATCTCTTAGTTCAAAAATTAGACCCAGAAACTCACAGAAGTTGGGAGGAAGTAACATATAACATTGAGACTGACCGATTGCCTACATGGGAAGATTTTAAGAAATTTCTGGAGCAAAAATATCGAACCTTAGAATTGATTTCAAATTCCACCAAAGAAAGTAGCAAGCCAATGAAGGCATTTCATGTGGTTACATCAACAAACAAGCGAAGCTGTATTCTGTGCAATGATAATCACACTCTCTGTCACTGCAAGCAATTTACAAAGCTAGAACCTGAAGAAAGAAGCAAATTTGTAACAAACAAACAATTATGTTATAACTGTCTAGTACCAGGACATGTGGTATCAAGGTGTACATTACCTGTATCCTGTAGAATTTGCAAAAGACGTCATCATTCATTGCTACATGTCAATAGAAACGAAGAATCTGCGGCTTTACCTAGTAGTTCACAACAACCGCTTTCTTCATCCGAAGCGAAAGAAAGTATTCAAGTAAATACTATGATAGCGTCTCACTTCAGTACTAGTCATGAAATAGCATTACTGGCCACAGCTGTAGTGGAAGTGAAGAGTGATACAGGCCATACCATTTCACTACGGGCACTAATAGATCAAGGTTCTCAAGCTACATTTATAAGCGAGAAGGCGACTCAACTGTTGAGACTCAATCGACAACTTATGAAAGGAAATGTTATTGGGGTGGGATCTTCTAGAACACAGATTAAACATGTGGTGCAGCTACAGATCAGATCATAATGGGACTCAACATTTAGTTTACCAATACAAGCCTATGTGATGTCAAAACAACTGACCACAAAGATACCTACAAAAACAATCACAAAACAACATTGGCCACATCTCAAGGACCTCAACCTGGCTGATCCAACATACCTCACGCCAGGGTCTATAGACTTACTCCTTGGGGTTAAAGAATATGCACAAATACTAAAACACGGCTTCATCAAGGGCCCACCAGGAACTCCATGTGCACAGATGACTAGCCTGGGTTGGATACTCTTTGGTGAAATAAGTACAAAGGCACAAAGTGATACTTACGTCGTCATGCATCACCAGGTCGACGTTGAAGAAATGCTTAAGTCAATTTGGGAAGTAGAAGTTGATACAAAAAGATGTTTAACAAAAGAAGAACAGCTTTGTGAACAAATTTATGAAACAACAACAACCAGAAATGAAGATGGGAGATATGTAGTCCACTTACCTTTTAAAACAGCAAATCCAATATCACCAGATGGAAATACGAAAGAAATAGCAACCAGAAGATTCCTGCAGCTGGAAAGAAAGTTTAAAAAATCTCCTGAGTTGAAAGAAGAATACAAAAGGGTGATAGAGGAATACATAGAGAAAGGTTACATAGAAAGAGTGCCTGAAAGAGAAATAGAAATAAAGAAAGCAGTCTACTTACCTCACCATGCCGTGGTGCGCGACGACAAAGAAACTACCCGCACACGTATTGTATTCGACGCATCTTGTAAGGGAACAAATAATGTATCACTTAATGAAGAACTGTTGATCGGCCCTCAGTTACAAGAAGATTTAAGATTCATTCTGATGAGATGGCGCATGAAACCTGTGTGTTTTATGGCCGATGTACAAAAAATGTACCTTCAAATACTAGTTGCTTACAAAGATATTGACTACCAGCGAATACTCTGGAGACCAGAGGAGTCTGATGAAATAAAGGAATTCCGACTTCTTAGAGTGACCTTCGGAACAGCCTCAGCACCCTATTTAGCTGTAAAAACACTGCAGCGAATAGCAAATGAAGAAGGTTCACATCATCCGACAGCAGCTCAGACAATCAAAGAAGACTTTTACATGGATGATCTCTTGTCCGGGGCAGACACAGTGGAAGAGACCATAACAATTGCAAAAGAGATTGAAAACATCCTACTTAAAGGGGGGTTTACACTTACAAAGTGGGCATCCAACAATTTATCCTTTATACAGTCCATTGAAGAAAACAAACGATCAGCGAAGATAGATGTAGACATGAATTTAGATGGTACCATAAAAGCTTTAGGTGTCACATGGAACCTGAAAACAGACAGCTTTCATTACAACCTAAATTTATCACCAGTTAAATCTATAACAAAACGTAGCATCTTATCAGACATACAAAAACTTTTCGACCCTCTTGGTTGGATAGCACCAAGCACCGTCATGGCTAAGATATTAATACAGAAGCTGTGGTTGGAAAAGAAAAATTGGGACGAAAACGTCAGTGAAGAATTAGAAAAGGAATGGAGAAATATAAGAAAAGACTTTGACAATGTCCATGATATAAAAGTAAAAAGATGGGTTGGCACAACAACTGCGAACAAAGATAAGGTTCAAATCCACGGGTTTTGTGATGCTTCGATGCGTGCATATGGAGCTGTTGTTTATACTAGAAGTGAATCAATAGACGGACAAATAGTAGTAAATCTCATAGCTGCTAAAACAAGAGTAGCTCCATTGAAACCAATATCTTTGCCACGCTTAGAACTTTGTGGTGCATTACTCCTATCTAAGCTTATGAAACAAATCGGTGAAGCCATGAGAATACCAACATCACAAATGTATGCATGGACCGATTCCTCAATTGTCATTGCATGGCTTTGTAGCGAACCTAATCGCTGGAAAACTTTCGTTGCCAATCGGGTTGTGGAAATCGTGGAGAACATTAATAATAAACGTTGGCATCACGTTCTATCACATGACAATCCAGCTGACTTAGCATCTAGAGGTGTATTGCTTTCAACACTAAAAGAATGTGAATTATGGTGGAAGGGTCCAAGATGGTTATCTGAAAAGGAAATACACTTTAGTAAAAAAGAAATATTAGAAACTGATTTGGAAATGAAAACAACAAAAGTTAATACTTACCTGACCTTTGACGATCCTGAAAAGGAACAAAATACATTAATATCACAATTTGAGAAATTTGATAGTCTCATTGAATTACTTAAAACCATTGTATATTGCAAAAGGTTTCTTAACTACAAGAAAATGAAGAAAAGCATTGATAGTGATATTGAAACAAAAGAATTGGAAGAAGCGCTTAACATTTCTATATTACGAATACAAGAAGAAGAATTCAAGGAAGAAATCTATAGATTAAAAGCAAATAAGCAAGTGAAGAATAGAAGCATACTAAGGTCACTCAATCCATATTTAGACAAACATGGAATCCTCAGGGTGGGCGGTCGCTTAAGACATACAAACTTACCTGAGGAGAGAAAAAATCCAATTATTATGGGAAACAAGAACCGTCTCTCATCTCTCATTGTGGCCGATGCACACCAGAGAACAATCCATGGGGGTGTATAGTTGATGTTGAGTTATTTACGCTCCAACTATTGGATTTTGTTAAGAAGCATATCCACAAATGTCTAATTTGTGCTAGAATAAAGGCAACTCCAAGGACACAAATAATGGGAGATTTACCCAGACAAAGAGTTGTCCCAGCTAGGCCGTTTCTGAACAGTGGTGTGGATTTCGCAGGGCCATATCAAACACTGATGACTAAAGGTAGAGGCGTTAGAACAACTAAAACATATGTAGCAATATTCGTTTGCCTATCCACAAAAGCTTTACATATTGAATTGGTGGGAGACCTTACTTCAGAAGCATTTATAGGCGCATTTCGACGCTTTGTTGCAAGAAGAGGGAGGTGCAATCACCTGTGGAGTGACCAAGGGCGAAATTTTGTGGGTGCGAACAAGCAGTTGGTCGATGCCTGGAATGAAGCAAAACTACAGTTCACTGGAAACATAGCTCAAACATTAGCAAATGAAGGGACACAATGGCACTTCATTCCAGCTTATAGCCCTCACATAGGAGGCCTTTGGGAAACTGGGGTCAAATCCATGAAATACCATTTAAAAAGAATTTTGACAACCCACCTCACCTATGAAGAAATGACAACGGTGCTGTGTCAAATAGAAGCCTGTTTAAATTCCCGTCCATTGTGCCCAATGGATGATACCGACTCAGATAATTTAAACCCAATAACACCAGGACATTTCTTAATTGGAGAACCACCAACTGTGGTTCCGTCGCCTGATATGAAAGATGTAAAGGTGTCAACAATATCACGATGGCAGCACACCCAAAAATTAGTGGGTGATTTTTGGAGACGTTGGCAAGATGAGTACCTTTCAAGACTACAACAACGCCCCAAGTGGCTAAAAACTGAGAAAGAATTTAAAATTGGTGATATAGTCCTTATCAAAACAGATAATTTGCCACCCGCCAAATGGTCATTGGGTCGCATTATGGAGAAGCATCCTGGAAACGATAACGTTACACGTGTATACAGTGTGAAAAGTGATGGAACTGTTACAAAGAGACCTGTAGTGAAGTTATGTGCATTGCCCATAGATACAAATTAACTTGTTTTGTTTGTTACACTTAGTTATTTGAAAAGGACCTTCAGTCCTTTTGGTGGGCGGTATGGTGTGCGTTAATCTGTATTATCTGTGTCACTAACATTATTTATTATCTATGTCACTATGCATATTCATTATCTGTGAATTTTTTTTAGTCGCCATTAAACTCGAAGAATAATCAACGCATTTTTATTTCAAAATTACTATAAACTAGAAAATAACCAAAAGTGATAAGTGCGTGAACAGTGAGTGATCAAAAAATAATAAAACAACCACCAATACAAATCTAAAACTTTAAATTTCCAAGATTAAGAGGAAGGGAAAAAGGCGTGATACGACGTTCGCTCTGTCTCACTTTTTCTCTCAATCTTTTTCACTCGCTTGCTCCCTACTCTCATTCCACGGCTAGTTGCTCGTGCTACGTTCGCCCTGTCTTACTCTCTCTCAATCGGTCTCGATCACTCTCTCTCTCTTTTCCGACACTTCCGTTGCATACCGGCGTGACGTTTCATCTGTAAAAATTTTACCCTCATGCGCCTAAAGAAGTTTCACTTCAAAAATCTTCCTCCTGAATCATTCTATCTATTAAAAAAACTTCATTAAAAGCCCTAGCGTAGTTTTAAAGGTTTAAGCATACATAGGGACAAGAAGCGGGAAGCAACTTTGTTTTACTAAGTAGTGTTTGTGTTTGTTGTACTATGTAGTGAGTCTGCAAGTTTGTTCCCTTATCAATTTAATACATATAAGATTATATCTTAGGGTTTTGGAAAATAAACAAATGTGTTGCTTTTGAAAATAAGAAACGACATGTCAAGTTTATTGTTCCACCAAATCTATCTTTCTTCACAAAATATATTCTGAACTTTTAAAATCAGACAGACGTGTCAAATTAAAAAAAAGAACTAAATAATTAAAGAAAACCTATTTTCTTTATATACATGAAAATATTCTCTTTAAGCTGAAAGCAACAAAAAAACTACGTTGCACATTAGTGGTATAACGAATGTTATTACTTGACATTCGCGAATGCAAATTCGAATGCAGATGTTGTATTTAGTTCTCGGTATAGGGTGACGGAGGATATAAATTTTGGCGACCCTTTTTTGGAGTTCGAATTAAATTTGGATAGATTTGGTGATCTTTTTGCAAAGCACTGCATTTAAATATTCGCAATACATTCGCACAATTCTCGAGAATGCGAATACGAATGTTGTTTTCGGTTCTCGGTATAGGGTGACGGAGGATATAAATTTTGGCGACCTTTTTTTGGAGTTTGAATTAAATTTGGATAGAGTTGGAGACCTTGTTCTACAAAGCACTGCAATTAAATATTCGCAATAGATTCGCACAATTCTCGAGAATGCAAATGTGAATGTTGTTTTCGGTTCTCGGTGTAGAGTGACGGAGGATATAAATTTTGGCGACCTTTTTTTGGAGTTTGAATTAAATTTGGATAGAGTTGGAGACCTTGTTCTACAAAGCACTGCAATTAAATATTCGCAATAGATTCGCACAATTCTCGAGAATGCAAATGTGAATGTTGTTTTCGGTTCTCGGTGTAGAGTGACGGAGGATATAAATTTTGGCGACCTTTTTTTGGAGTTTGAATTAAATTTGGATAGAGTTGGAGACCTTGTTCTACAAAGCACTGCAATTAAATATTCGCAATAGATTCGCACAATTCTCGAGAATGCAAATGTGAATGTTGTTTTCGGTTCTCGGTGTAGAGTGACGGAGGATATAAGGTTTTGGCGACCTTTTTTTGGAGTTCGAATTAAATTTGAATTGTTTCGGCACCCTTTTTTGCAAAGCACTGCAATTAAATATTTGCCAAACATTCGCACAATTCTCACGAATGCGATTGCAAATATCTAAAGACATGCGAATATACGCGAATGCAACTACAAACTATAAAAGTTAATATTTTTAAAACGTCTTTTTTTATTAGTTACAATCAAATATTTAAATGATAATAATGACTAAAAGAATTTGACAAAATTCTGTAGTTTTTACAGCGAAATTGTCAGGATATCTATCTCGTGACGTAATGTCGTCTACTTTGTAAATTTCAGAGGATTTCAGAGGTCCACTGCTGGACATAGGCCTCCCCCTTTTTTTTAAGTGGGTAATCCTCATGGATACCAAACCAACTTGTCGGGAACACGGGCGCGCTTTCACATTCATCCGCGAACCCGCCGGTGCCCGGTCGCTTCCGCAACCCCCTAAATGACGCTCCAACTGGTAATGAGCCCTCTGAATCCAACGGTATCACGCTGTGGATTTATTTTATTTGTTTGTAGATTTATTCTCTTTTAATTTCATCAAGTGCAGTTTCACGTCAATTGCCAAATATGCAAGAAAACAGTCCTCCAAAACATTTCCATTCTTAGAACAATCGATGACACCAAGTATTGGTAAAAAATGTCATGTTCATCGGTTACGGTGCCAAGATTGTCAGGAAAGAATAATAATATAATGAATTCGAGAGACTTTAAAGATTTATAAACAGGAACAAGTTCTTGAATAATGTTTCAAATATCTTTTTCCAAAAATTTGTTTTGAATTGAATCAAATAAAAAGAAAACATTAAGACTATAATCTAATAACGCCAAAAAAATCTAAATGGTATCATTCAATACATTTTTATTTCACACAATTAAAAATCGTAGGACTTTTCTAGTAGGCGAAGCCAGCACCGTACGGACCAGCGCAGCCGCAAGCGCAGGAGCCAGCGATGGAGACAGAGCCTCCAGCGCAGACGGGTCCTCCGAACTCCACAGCGCCGAGGATGGGCACCTGTCCAGCGACGACGGTGGTACCGGCGACGGGCAGCTCACCAGCGACGGCGACCTCACCGATGCCGGCACCGCCGTATGCTCCAACAGGTCCGGTAGCGAGGGGACCAGGTCCAGCCCATCCAGCTCCAAGAGGTCCAGCCCAGCCAGCAGCAAGAGGCTCGCCCCAGCCAAGAGGTCCAGCCCAGCCAGCAGCACAAGGAGCAGCCAGAGGAGCGGCTATAGGTCCAATGCACTGGCTGAATACATTCTGAAAAATAGTAATTTGTCAATGAAACTGTATCGATTTTATTTGGTAAGTGATGGTAAGTGGCCACTACCCCCCATGGACATCTGTAAGCAACTTCATCATGGGTTCCATCTGAAGTCAATCATAGATGCGTTGCTACTCCCGAGGACTATGATGAACGCCTCATGTGAAAGTATGCCGGCAACCACACCCTTACATCGAAATGCTTCACGCTAGAAATAGGTGTGGTGGTGGTACTTCCTTGGTTGAACTACATTGGTTCTACCACCTTGAATACTTTTACTGAATGAATTGAATAATGACTGTAAAATCATGAAATGTAAATCATTGGGCGCATCACCAAACTTTCATCACAAAAGTAATGCACATTTTGAATTGAAAACATGAGAAGCTTATTGTACAAATGTTATATTAAAAGAACTACATTGAGCGGTCTCAATGACTACTCAGCAATTTATACACATGCTTCGGTTATATAGACCGATAAAATAACAACAAAAATATGGTTAGACCAAGTATCGCCGTCCCTGTAGTTCGGAGATCAGAATAGGGCTATGCTAGCTACTATCTCCTGCCTGTCTTAAGAGGCGACTAAAAAGGGGCTTCCAGGGTTGCGAACGGCTAGAGTGGGAGCTCGAACCGGTCGGTCAGGACGCCGCGAAGGACGGCGGTTTTTAGTGCGGTAAAAATCCCACATATCCCTGCGTCGCTTCCACGGCGTCGACGGCTTCCACGGTTTCCCCCTCCAGAACGGTCCACAGAGATTCACACACCGTGGGAGCAACACAGGGTTATGTGGGATTTTTACCGCTCTAAACCCCCCCCCCCCCCCCCCCGGTGGCCGTCCTCAGCGCTACAAAGAGGATTCCAGGATCTCCAAAAGAACGCAACCGGAAGAATCTCTGTGGCCTTGTGGATGGATTAGGACAACATTATGAGTACCCTGTAGTTCCGGGACCAGAATAGGGCTACGGCATCCCCTGCCTGTCGTAAGAGGCGACTAAAAGGGGCTTCCGGGGTTACGAGCGGCTAGAGTGGGAGCTCGAACCGTTCAGTCAGGTGATCCCGGGAAGGACGGCGGTACGTGTGGTCGCATACCGTCGTAAAGACTAGACGGAGCGATGGGCCCAGCCGCCCATCTGGGAGGAGCCCGATGGGGCAACGCGCTCAGAGGATTCTGGTTGAAGTCGTTTCGAGATCCCGGAGTCCTCCTTTTTAGCGCCGAGAACGGCCACCGGGGGGGTTTTAGTGCGGTAAAAATCCCACATAACCCTGCGTCGCTCCCACGGCGTCGGGTACCTTTTGAAGGTTTCCCCCTCGACAACAAAAAAAAAAAAAAAGGACAACATTATGAAGAAACACTGTTTCAAAATCATCGTTTAAAAAACTGTTAAATTATTACTTTGTGTAATGTCACGATATTTAGTAGTAAAATAATACAAAATATAAAAATAATATTATGTAAAAATTAAGTAAATAATATAGTGTAACATTTCAACATACCTGTACCAGGCAAGCCTGGACGCAGAGGAGAGCGAAAGCGAAGGTGGACATGAGGGTGTTTGTTCAACGGAGATGTTCCCAGAATGACTTGACAACGACGCGGCAGTGCTTTATATGGTGCAGTGTCTGCTGTAACACTCGACAATATTGCATGTGCATAGAAACTGGTGTTGCAATACTCATATGTGAATGAAAATTGACAGTAACCATTACCTTAGAATAAATTTGACATGTACATAAAATCGTTATGAAATATTTGATATGGTCTTTCCTGTAGTTGAGAAATTTATCGATTTTTCCATGCTGAAAATCACATGTAAGTTATAAGATACCAAATCCGTTGAGTCTGGATATTGTCTTTGCATAGACGGATGTATTGTCGAAAATTTTAGGTGTCTTTAATCTGGATCCCCAGCATCGTCCCCGTAGGTCGGGCATCAGAATATGGCTACGGTATCATCTGCCTGCCATAAGAGGCGACTAAAAAGGAGGTTCCGGGGTCTTGGACGCCAAGAGAGGGAGCTCGAACCGTCTAGCAGGCGACCCCCAGGAAGTACCACGATATGTGTGGTTGCATACCGTCGTAAAAACCTGATGGTACAGTAGGCCCAACCGCTCACTTGGAAGGCGCCCGATGGGGCAATTCTGCGTACTCCATTCGCGTTCCTTTGGAGAACCCCGAGTCGTCTTCGTAGCGCCGAGGACGGCTAACGGGGCGGGAACCTTTTGAAGCTTACCCATCAAAAACAAAATGGACCTCCTAGCATAGTGCACCCTTCCGTCATGCCCTGCTTAGAAAATTTGGCTGTATATTACAATTTGAACAATTTAAAATTGTTAACGCTTGGCAATACTTATCAAAATAACTGTTGACACACTAATCGAATTAATTTCGCAGCGTTCCTCACGTACGTTTTAATGTTACATATTAAGACGTAATAAATCACTATAAATACTTCAAGAGTTAATTGTAACAGCATTCTTGTGTTCAAGTATCCAACAAACATGTCTCTGAAGACCGTCCTCGTTCTCTGCGCCCAGGCGCTCCTCATCCAGGTAAGAGTTAATGAGTCCTGCTTGTATACTAAAAATATAAAACCTTGTTGAAAAAAAGAATTCAAAATCTTGTCGCCATGGATTTCATTTCTTACATTTCTTCTCCAGAGCATCTCTGCCCAATGCATTGGCGCCATCGGTGCCCCATGGGCCGCCGCACCCCTGGCTGCCGCCCCCTGTGCCGGCGCTTGGGGCGCCCCTTACGCTGCTGCTGACTGGGCTCTCGCTCCCGCTGCCTCCTTTTCTGCCTCCAACGGTCCCGGTGTCGCTGTCGCCACCGCCTCTCCCTTGATCCCTGCCGGTGTCTCCGTCCTTTCCGAGAATGCCTACGAAGGTACCTTGGCTGTTGGCGGAGCTCTGCCTTTCCTCGGAACTGTGGCTATTGAAGGCGCTCTGCCCACCGCCGGTGCCGGTGCTGTCGCTTACGGCTGCGGCAACGGAGCCGTCGGTATCACCGCTGAGGACATCGGAGCTGTTGGCTATGGAGCCATCGCTGGACCACTCGGCTACGGAGCTGGTCTCGCCGGACCTCTTGGTTACGGACCCGTTCGGGCTGGGCCCTTCGGTATTGCTGGACCTGGTTGCGGTTGCGGCGCTATCTATTAAGTACTTATGTAGCAAATAGCAAAAATAAATGTTAAGATACTTTATTTCCTTGTATTATTGTAGCTTTAATTTCTGCATTCATATTTAATGACTTTAATACATAGCTCCACGTGCAGTTGTACTATTCAAAAAATCGTTCATTAGGGAAGGTCGATGTCCAGCTGTAGATTCAAAGTACTGATGAATAGAATTGAGTGATTATGAACTTTTAAGTCGCGTATAATTGCAGAATTGATAGTGACTTTTATAGTTACCAATAATTAGTTAAGGATCTGTCTTATTTGACACTAACATACATGTATATTTCTTGCATTTGTTTGAAATTAATAAGTTTATAAAAAACTTTACAAGTTTTTTGAAAATTTTAAATACATCGATGCATTTTCATGTTTTTTATATTGTACATGGATTGGAGAACTGGTGTAATCACCACAAGCCCGATGCCATCGATATTTAATTCAACTTCAAACATCCTCCTGCTCTTTTTGATGACCCGCATGGCGGACAGATATTTGAATGATGAGTTTAGATTCATGTTCTGGGACTGGGTGTTTGTGTATTCGTCTTGTGTGTGTCCATGGTTCCCACGACACAGGAGAAAATCCTAGAGTGGGGCTATGAGTGTAGAGAGCGTGTGAGTGTTATTTACGTGTAATTCTCAATCTATGTATCTATATAAAAGAAAGTCCTGTCATTTAAACCATTTATAACTTAAGTACGCCTGGATTATTTTTTGTGATTGTTGAGTGTTTGGATTTATTTTCGTCGAGAATAGGATAATAAGTGAAAAGATAAAAAATAAATAAAAAAGTCTACCGTTCATTTACTATTAAAAGCATAAAATAAAAGATAAATCTCAGTAATCTGGAAGCAGTAATTGCACTCGACGAAACTTGCTATTACGCTGCTCCCAAGCGGAGGAGTTTAAACGCTATTAAAACGTAGGGGTTGGTGGTAAGAGAAACAAAAATTTGGACTAAATGTTTTTTTAATTCCACACCATAAAAAAATACCAAAAAACCTTTTGTTTCCAAAAAAAAATTGGGGTGAACCACCCTTAATATTCAGGGGTATAAATTTTAGTTGTTGACGTATTCTCATACCTACTAAATATATGTACATATACAATGTCATCGAAATCGGTCAAACCGTTTCGGAGGAATGATAGCCTAATGGTTGAAACTTGCCCTCTCGATCGGGAGGTCCGAGGTTTAAACCCAGGCACCACTGATTTATGTGCGTATTAGAAATTAATTATCACTGCTTTTCACCCGAGAGTTCTTTAAAAGAAAAAAAAAAGTTTTCGGAGGTGTGTGAAGTCCACCAATTCGCACTTGGCCGGCGTGGTGGACTATGGCCTAAACTCTCTCATTCTGAGAGAAGACCCGTGTCCAGCAGTGGGCCAATAATGGGTTGATGAGACAGACAAAAGCCAAATTACTAAACATTTCTCTTGAATATCCAGAATAATATTGAAAGTAAAAGCAACTGCGTCGCAAATTGCGCTAAAACACACTTTTAACGGCAAAGTCTTACTTGAAATTGCAAGGAATATTGCAACGTGCATTGTTCCTTTTGACAGCATAATCAAGAGAAGTTGTGGCGCTGTGTGTTTGTCGACGTTCACTTCCGACGGCAGTCATCTTGACAGTTACCATAATTCTTCAATAAAGGTATATACTATGCGGGAATAATGTCCAAATATGAAATCAAATAAATCAAATTGTATGCTATATTTTTATATTTGCGAGTATAATTTCAAGGTTAGGCATCTTAGTAGATGTAGCCAGCACCGTAGGGACCAGCGCAGCCGCAAGCGCAGGAGCCAGCGATGGAGACGGTGCCACCAGCGCAGACGGGACCTCCGAACTCCACAGCGCCGAGGATGGGCACCTGTCCAGCGACGAGGGTGGTACCGGCGACGGGCAGCTCGCCAGCGACGGCGACCTCACCGATGCCGGCGCCGCCGTAGGCTCCGGCGGGTCCGGTAGCGAGGGGACCGGCGAAAGGCCCAGCGATGGGACCAGCGAGAGGTCCAGCCCAGCCAGCGCCGTAAGGTCCAGCGAGGCCAGCACCGCAAGGAGCGGCCAGAGGAGCAGCTAGGGGTCCGATGCACTGGCTGAATACATTCTGAAAAATATAATTTAGGTCAAGTAACAAATCCAATGTTTCTAAATTGTTATATTCGAGATTTTAAAATCGAGTTACTAGCTCTTACCCGCGGCTTCGCCCAGACGGTCAAAGAGAATTAACATTAGCATTTGATAGCGTGATTTAGAACTTCCAAATGAATTTTACTAACGCCATCTATTAACAACGTCTGGATTTATTAAATATGTATCAACTAATAAAACATGGATATTCTCATGGGAATAAGGGAGCGAGGTAAAAAGTAGCCTACGTCAGTCTCCGCCCTCCTATCTCCCAGCATATAAACAATATCATATAAAAGCTATATGGCGACGTGAAAGAGGAACAAACAAACACACACACTTTCACATTTGTAATATTAGTATGGATATGGATGATGAATATACTATACTTAACACAAGGAAAATTATGTCAAGGTATTAAATTCGTGACAAAGAAAGAAATATCAACTTACCTGGACCAGGCAAGCCTGGACGCAGAGGAGAGCGAAGGCGAAGGTGGACATGATGGTGTTTGTTCAACGGAGATGTTCCCAGAATGACTAGTCAACGACGCGCCAGTGCTTTTATATGGTGAAGAGTCTGTTGTAACACTTACCAATGTTGCATGTGTATGGAAACCGATTGATGTCGCAATACTAAAAGATAGAAAATAAAGAAACTCGAAATTTACGTGCTTTTTCAAAGTTGAAATAAATTGATACGAAAAATTTAATAGGTCAATAATATTTCATGGAAGAGGTTTGTATTACTAATTCTGTTATATTGATAATAAATTGCACCAAAAATGTGTAAGAAAATATAATTTGAAGGTGGTAGAACCAATGTAGTTCGACCGGGGAAGTACCAACGCCACACTTATTTCTAGCGTGAAGCATTTCTTCCGTTTCGATAGAAGGGTGTGGTTGCCGGCACACTTTTATATGAGGCGACCATCATAGTCCTCGGGAGTGGCAACGCATCTGTCTCCGGATGGAGCTTATGGTCCATTAGGTGGACTGCATGCTCGTCTACTACTTCAGTCAGATAAAAAAATATATATATGCTCCCACCAGGAAACGTGATTCTTTATCTTCTTTGCAAAACAAAATATTTACAAGTAATTTATAATTAACTAGGCTATCCCTGCGGCTTCGCCCATTACTATCAGGCTTATAGTGGTAAAATATTTTAAAGCTCTAAGCATACATAGGGACAGAAAGCGGAAAGCGACTTCGTTTTATACTATTTGATTATTTTATTTATTATTTCATTGCACCTCTTAAAAAAAAGTTAAAATAGTGTAAACTTAATGCCTTATGGCATTCTCTACCAGTCAACCCTGGGTGGCTGGAAAATGTGTGGCAGGTGTTAAATTAAAATAACAATAAAATTGGTGATATACTAACTTAACTTACATACATACACAATATACAATATACATATATATATATAATATAATATATATATATTATACATAAAATAAATAATTTTATAATTATATAAATAAAGACAAGATATAAATGATTAAGAAACATTAGAGGTGTTAAGGTAATGTTCTCGCACAAGCTTTTTAAACGAAGCCTTACTAGAAGCTTTCCTGATATTAGCGGGCAAGGCGTTCCAAAGTAGTACTGCCTGAACGGTGAACAAGAAGTGAAAAAAACTGCTAGAATGCAGGGGAATATTTTGATTATCTGTGTGCAAACTTCGACGAAATTCGACCGGTCGTTTTTGCATGAAAGAGTATATAAACATATTTTCTCATATACTTTTGCGTTTGTATTTAATAAGATTTTTCACCTAAATCACATGACTGTTCCATGTGACCGTTTTCCTTTACGTGACCATTTTTATCACTTAGAACAGGCTTCGATATTTCCAAAAAACATAAGCAGAAAAATTGTTAACGGTGATTTGTGAATATACTTTTTTCATTCCAAAAAGCAAACTATGTATGCTTTAACATAATTAAAAACAAAATACTAAATATATTACGGGATATTAAAAATTGTTAATCATAAAAAAAAAACATGCGTGCGTACAAAGTACACATGTCAGAAGTGAAACTTCTTTGGCGAACTAATTTATAAATCTTGTTTATATATAAACAAATCTAAAACTTTAAATTTCCAAAATTAAGAGGAAGGGAAAAAGGCGTGATACGACGTTCGCTCTGTCTCACTTTTTCTCTCAATCTTTCTCACTCGCTTGCTCCCTACTCTCACTCCACGGCTAGTTGCTCATGCTACGTTCGCCCTGTCTTACTCTCTCTCAATCGGTCTCGATCACTCTCTCTCTCTTTTCCGACACTTCCGTTGCATACCGGCGTGACGTTTCATCTGTAAAAATTTTACCCTCATGCGCCTAAAGAAGTTTCACTTCAAAAATATTTGTAACACACTATGTTATAATTCTTGACACACTTATCCTAAATTTCAACGGTTTAGTCACGTACGGAATGACATACAAGTGATAAATTGTAGTATATATACCTTAGGTGTTACCTGTAAAAGCATTCTTGTGTTCAAGTATCCAACAAACATGTCTCTGAAGACCGTCCTCGTTCTCTGCGCCCAGGCGCTCCTCATCCAGGTAAGAATTAATCAACCTCTAGAATAATCAAGGAATTTTTAAGCAGTTTAGACTTTAATATAATCATTTTCGCCTAACTTATTTTCAAGGCCATTAATTTAAGTTATAATCTCTATATGTTGTTTTATATGTTTCTAGATTTTTTTTTTATATTTGCAATAATTTAAATTTACTGCTTTTTAAATTATGATGAGGGGAGGATATAGTTTCACACTTTCCTGTAATTTTTTGGTCAGTAGCTATAAATTATGATGTTCACGTTTATTTTCTAGAGCATCTCCGCTCAATGCATCGGAGCCATCGGCGCCCCATGGGCCGCAGCTCCTCTGGCCGCCGCCCCCTGCGCTGGTGCTTGGGGTGCCCCTTACGCTGCTGCTGACTGGGCTCTCGCTCCCGCCGCCTCCCTTTCTGCTTCCAACGGTCCTGGTGTTGCTGTTGCTACTGCCTCTCCCCTTATCCCCGCCGGAGTCTCCGTCTTGTCCGAAAACTCCTACGCTGGAGAGCTAGCCGTTGGTGGTGCTCTGCCTTTCCTCGGAACCGTGGCTCTCGAGGGCGCTCTGCCCACCGCTGGTGCTGGAGCTGTCGCTTACGGCTGCGGCAACGGAGCCGTCGGTATCACCGCTGAGGACATCGGAGCTGTTGGCTTCGGAGCCATCGCTGGACCCCTCGGCTACGGAGCTGGTCTCGCCGGACCTCTTGCTGGACCCTACGGCATTGCTGGACCTGGCTGCGGCTGCGGTGCTTACTACTGAAACCTTCTTTGAGATCTGACCGATGTGAATAAAATAAATGCATTCATGAAATATAACTACTTGTTTTTAATTTAGCTAGAATTTGAATACTGAAAAAACATGTGTTTAATACACTCGTAGTCAAATAATACGATAAAATGATGATCCTTGTAAATGATACTGATTTATTACATTGACTTCATATTCATCGCCAATTTTATTATTGTGGTGTGAAATAAAAATCTTGTTATTTTTATCGTTTGTAATTAAGACAACATTTTAGTTATTTCGAATTTGGAAATACATTAAATTTGCGGTAGTTTTACTCTCTTTCATTTTTTCGCATTCATTTCTTTTCTTTTCTTTTTCAATCTGTCACATTAATATAATATAAGGTCTTCTTTTACTGCCATTAACTTTCTTGTACGGTGCACAACACGTACAATGGGCAGTGCTGCGTTCGCACAAGCGTGATCCTAGCGCGAGCTCGCTGCCCGAGCAGTTCGCATAATCGACTCGTAGCGTACACAATCCCAAAATTAATTATATATATCAAAATTATATTTAGATAATTATATTTAAGCATTTTTTTATTGGTGCGGTTTTCGGACTGAACATTTCTATTGTACCTTTTATACCAAATTCGCCTCTTTGTTTGAACAAGTAAGCTAAGCACAGAAGAAAAGGCATGTCACTTTCTACAGTGCAGCAAATCGTCCAACGTCTTCATGAAACTCCAGGAATAGTTTCTACGAATGAACCCATTTCCTGTTAAGACCATGCTGATAAATCGGCACAAATTCTGAAGACCTGCAGAGACTTGAGTAGGCAAACTGTACAGCGGCTCCTTGAGGCTAAATTTCCGTCACATTCATCAAAGCGCTATAGCAATTTTTTTTATCTGACTGAAGTAGCAAACGAGCTTGAAGTCCACTTGATGGTAAGTGGTCACAGCCACTCATGAACATTTTTAATCAACTACATACAGAACATGGGTTCTACCTGAAGTCAATCACAGATGCATTGCTACTCTCGAGGACTATGATGGTCGCCTCATTTAAAAGGTGTGCCGGCAACCACACCCTTTCATCGAAACGTAAAAATGCTTCACGCTGGAAATAGGTGTGACGTTGGTACTCCCCCGGTCAAACTACACTGGTTCTACCATCTTTGACGGAATAGGTTCAAAATTTAAAATAAAAGGTCGGATAGCAAAATTACGATACATCCGCAAAAACATATTATGGAAAGACGAAGAATGGGTAAATTTTGATTGAAATCTTATTATTTCTTTAGATTATTTTGTTTTGTAAATAGATTTCAAAAATTAGGAAGTTATCAATTTGGTTGGTATGTTTTCTTGTGTATTTACACCGATTTCTCCGCCAACTGGGGACCGTCGCTAGTCGAACTACACGCACGACAAATGCCGAAGTGTTCCGTGGACAAGTGTAAAAGTTTTACATCAAGGACGTTAAAAAAGGATAGAATTACGTACTTTCGTCGTCAACCCATTATTGTCCCACTGCTGGGCACGGGTTTTCTCTCAGTATGAGAGAGTTTAAGCTATAGTCCACCGCGGTGGCCAAGTGTGAATTGGTAGACTTCACACACCTCCGAGAACTTTTTTTTTTTAAAGGACTCTCGGGTGTTTAGGTTTCATCACGATGTTTTCCTTCACCGAAAAGCAGTGATAATTAATTTATAATACGCACATGAATCAGTGGTGCGTGCCTGGGTTTGAACCTCGGACCTCCCGATCGAGAGGGCAAGTTTCAACCATTAGGCTATCACTGCTCAGTGATATCGTGCTCTGCACGTACTTTCGGTAAGTAATAAAGTTTATTGATTTGATTTTGTCATTTGTATGAATGATTTATAGAAATTTATATTTTAATTTGATTATTTTGTTTTAAAACTTCACTCATCAGTCCAAGTATAACACGATAAACTTCAACGATCGCTTTAATAATGCATTACAAACCACATTTTATTTCAGTCGTATAATCCAAACGGCCATGTTGTCCTCCGCCATATGTGGAGCCGCTATTATTAATATATTAATTATTTAGTTAATTTTTCAGTATTTAGTTTTTTAATAAAATGAATTATACTATTTATTTATTTAGTTTTAGCTGGTTTCCAAAAAAAGGTTATCAATTGGACAATATTATTTAATGTTTTTATATCGATTGCTCATTCTATAGGCACATCCAGGTAGTTCGTTTTTATTTTATTTGAAGAGCATAGTATCCAATTTTGTATAGTAGCTTTATTTTTTTAGAGTATAGTGTCCAATTTTGATTATTGTAGGCATATTGATTAGGATTAACGCCGTAATTAAAGTAAAGTTTACCAAATGAGCTTCAACAGTAACGTTTCGAATACGACTGAGAACGCGAGCGACAAAAATATGCATTTAATTACTTTGTTTAGCCCTACATTTATTTGGTTACCTACTGCGAATGAATATGAGAATAATATTAAAGACATCGTTAGAAAGGCTAGCACAGACTTATAAACATGTCAACTATATGTTTAAGTACTTGAGAAATGATACGATAACCGTGCAAAATATTTGTAAACAAAGTAGATGATCGTAGGGTCGGCCCTATTTCGTTTTTATGGGAGATCCCATTTTTGAACTCACACTCATCACGATATCACTGGAACTATTAGGCCGGTTGACTTGAAATTTGGTAAGAATATTTTGTACTAAACAATGTGCAGTATTAATGCGTAGATGGTAGAAGTGTAATTCGACCGGAGAAGTAGCACCGCCACACCTATTTCTAGCGTGAAGCATTTCTTGCGTTTCGATGGTGTGGTTGCCGGCACACTTTTATATGAGGCGACCATCATAGTCCTCGGGAGTCCTCAAGTGTCAAGGAGTGGCAACGCATTTGTAATGGACTTCAGATAGAACCCATGTTCTATTTGAAGTTGCTTATAGGTGTCCATGGGCGGCAGTGACCACTTACCATCAGGTGGACTGCATACTCGTTTGCTACTTCGATCAGATAAAAAAAATATAATAAAATGTGCACTATAATCATTTAGTTTCGCTATTATACCAATATCTTAAAATTTTATAAATGTAACAAATGTTGTAACCAAAACCATAAATAAATATATATATATGTATGTAGGTCCTTCGAACACAAATATATACATTTTACAAACTCTTTAAAAAACTAATTTAAAATATAAAAAGTAAGTATGAAAAAATATTTCCACTCCACTCCATGCCATGTCCTACCGCGCAGTGAGGTCGTAAAATTTTATTGCATTTGCGTAAAGCATTGTAAATACAACTTTAAATCAGGAACGTAAGGTTGTATTGCCAAAACATATGGTCGTTATGACCATCTATAAATAACTACGTACATTTGACGACAGTTTTAGGTGTCTTTTTTGGTTCGAGACTGTGTATTTAGGATGAGATATAGTAATAAATGTTATTTAAAATCTGGTAAAATTAAAAACAAGTTTTTATATTTTGTGAATGCATTTATTTATTGGTCATCGGATCCAAAAAGGTTTCAGTAGTAAGCACCGCAGCCGCAGCCAGGTCCGGCAATGCCGTAGGGTCCAGCAAGACCAAGAGGTCCGGCGAGACCAGCTCCGTAGCCGAGGGGTCCAGCGATGGCTCCGAAGCCAACAGCTCCGATGTCCTCAGCGGTGATACCGACGGCTCCGTTGCCACAACCGTAAGCGACAGCACCAGCACCGGCGGTGGGCAGAGCACCCTCGAGAGCCACGGTTCCGAGGAAAGGCAGAGCACCACCAACAGCTAGTTCTCCAGCGTAGGCGTTCTCGGACAGGACGGAGACTCCGGCGGGGATGAGGGGAGAGGCAGTGGCGACAGCGACACCGGGACCGTTGGAGGCAGAAAGGGAGGCGGCGGGAGCGAGAGCCCAGTCAGCAGCAGCGTAAGGGGCACCCCAAGCGCCGGCGCAGGGGGCAGCAGCGAGAGGAGCGGCAGCCCATGGGGCACCGACGGCACCGATGCATTGAGCAGAGATGCTCTGGAAATTAAATATGAAGAAATATGTTAGCACTATAGACTTGACTCACAAATTGAACAAAATGAAAGATAGAAAGTAACTATGTTTATATTATTATCAGAATACAACATGAATAACACGCATATCAACAAAGATGAAAAGAAATGAAATGAAATCAATTGTCTTTATTGTGCATAGGCCTTTTTAACTTCTCGCTGGAGAAACCTTGAATACCGCACTGAAACCTCCCCAGTGGTCGTCCTCGGCGCTACAAAGAGGACTCCGAGTGCGTTGTCCCATCAAACTCCTCCCAAATGGGCGGCTGGGCTCACCGCTCCGTGTAGTCTTTACGACAATACGCAACCACTTACACCTTCGTCCTTCCTGGCTTCGCCTGACCGAACAATTCTAGCTCCCACTGTAACGCCCGAAACCCCGAAAGCCTCTTACGACAGGCGGGAGATACCGTAGCCTATTTTACCCGATTCTTTTCCCGGAACTACAGAGACGGTTGTGCCTAGGGCGGCATTTATAATTTTTTTCTTCCATTATCACCGGATTGGAATAAAAAAACGAAATAAAATAAATAATCAAAGCGATATTATGAAAAAAAAATCTAATGAAATTTCTATTTGATATTCAATTTTATCTCAGAATTGATAGATTTTCTGAGTTATTAATTCTTACCTGGATAAGGAGCGCCTGGGCGCAGAGAACGAGGACGGTCTTGAGAGACATGTTTGTTGGATACTTGAACACAAGAATGCTGTTACAGTTGATTGCTGGAGTATATATAGTCCAATTTATCACTTGGATGTCATTGCATACGTGACTAAAACTATGAAATTCTAGGATAATTGTGTCAAGAATTCTATCGCAATATTTCCCAATTCTAGTATTTATTGTTATCCTGTATTTTGAGCGTCTAATAAATTAACAAACATGGAACGTGAGATGTGCCTGTATTTCATATCAATCATTATTTAGGTAATTATTGTTATCACTAGTACAAGTTGCTTGACTGTTGAAATACATATCTACGGGAAATAGTTTTCTGTTACTTTGTATTTCATAAACAACTATTCGAACTCTGAAAGATGCACGTAAAATTCGTACTGGGTCATTATACATAATATTAATTAGTTTCTAACTATAAGTATTGCGATATCAATGTTCGCTAGTTGCCATGTACATGCAACTTTGGTAAGTGTTACAGCAGACACTGCACCATATAAAAGCACTGGCGCGTCGTTGACAAGTCATTCTGGGAACATCTCCGTTGAACAAACACCATCATGTCCACCTTCGCCTTCGCTCTCCTCTGCGTCCAGGCCTGCCTGGTACAGGTAAGTTGAATATTAGCACAATTTTGCGACTAAATTTCACTGTGCGGTTCAAAACAACTGATAATTCCTATTATCACATAAGAACCAATGTGTTTTGACCGGGGAAACATTCCCATACACTTACTCAGTTATCGGTTTACTGACATATTATAATTATGATATTGATGGAAGGATCTCTCAGTCCTCAGGTGTGGCAACTTATGCTGATAATAACTTGAGCTCTTTTTTTGTTTTCGAGAGGGGAACCTTCAAAAGGTACCCCAAGCGGTGGGACCGATACCGTTATGTGGGATTTTTACCGCACTGAAACGCTAAAAAGAGGACTCCGAGATCTCCAAACGAACGCAACCGGAGTCCTCTAAGCGTGTTGCCCCATCGGGCTCCTCCCAGATGGGCAGCTGGGTCCACCGCTTCGTCTATTCTTTTAAGCCGAAACCCCTTTTAGTCGCCTCTTACGACAAGCAGGGCATACCGTAGCCCTATTCTGAGCCCGGAACTACAGGGACTATGATGACGGAATACTTGCCTAGCAATTTCAAAAAAAATAATCATGACAAAATTGTTAAATAACCAAATTTATATTTTTCAGAATGTATTCAGCCAGTGCATTGGACCCCTAGCTGCTCCTCTGGCCGCTCCTTGCGGTGCTGGCCTCGCTGGGCCTTACGGCGCTGGCTGGGCTGGACCTCTCGCTGGTCCCATCGCTGGACCTTTCGCCGGTCCTCTCGCTACCGGACCCGCCGGAGCCTACGGCGGTGCTGGCATCGGTGAGGTCGCTGTCGCTGGCGAGCTGCCCGTCGCCGGTACCACCCTCGTCGCTGGACAGGTGCCCATCCTCGGTGCTGTAGAGTTCGGAGGCCCCGTCTGCGCTGGTGGCACCGTCTCCATCGCTGGCTCCTGCGCTTGCGGCTGCGCTGGTCCCTACGGCGCTGGCTACATCTACTAAAAACGACCAGCTTTTAAATGATTCTTTTGAATTCTGAATTTTGAATACAAAAATCTACCATAATATCTTATTTTTTTATTGTCCTATTTTTCTATGATAGCTTGCTGAAAATGGTTCTTACGCCGAAAAGAATTCTCTTCGGTGTAAGAATTGATTATTTTTGGTTTTACTTGTATAAGACAACGTCTATGCAATATTTTTCAATAACAAGTAGCGGTTTTAAAAAAAGTACAACTACCGCCATTAATCTAACAAAGAAATTCGGCTCGTAATTATTCCTAACAATATTCGGATTTCTATGAAAAATGGTCTAAATTTTTTCTATAAAGGTTTTTATGCTGTTCACTTAACACTGATCGCTCCTAGATGGCGCGACAATCTAAGATTTTTTGATTTTTATTGAAATTTGTAACGATTGCTTGAAAGTGATTTTACTAATTACTTTACTAATGCAATAATGTTAAGAAATGCGTCTGTATAAATTATAGACATATTAAGAGTAAATATATGAAAATTAGCTAAAAGACATAGTAGATCGATTATAAAAAAAAACAAGTGCTTCCATATTCGTCCGATTTCCGAGCAGCTCGTCTCGATCCGTGCGAGGTTCGTACTGTCGTACCATATACATACTCGTTACGCGAACGCTCGGCCGCGCTACATGGTAGGCGGAGTGGTGGGTGTTAGGTTTTTTCGTTACGGAATTTCTTGATTCGGTCGCTGCTTGATGTAAGGGATACTGGAGCAACTTTTATTACCCATGTAAAAACAAGACGGCAAAGAAAAAAATATATACAAAGAAAAAAGACAAACCCACTGAGTTTCTTGCCGGATCTCCTCAGTTGAGGTCCTGTTCCGGTCCGGTAGTAGTGTAAAAAAATATGTAACTGACAATTTGTGAGCGCCCCCCTAGGCCTATACAAAATAAAAATATTTCATTTCATTTCGTTTCGTTTCGTTTCGTTTCGTTTCGTTTTGTTTCGTTTCATTTCGTTTCATTTCATCAACCACAGCTAGGATTGGACTGTTACATATAGTTGGCCGCAGATGTGACTGTATCTGGGGACTAAGTTGGAACGCCACGGACTATTATGTCTCCCATACCACACCCTTCAGACCAGAAGATAGCAACACTTAGCATTGCTGTTATTAGGTACGGTGGTGCTTCCGGAGTCGAATCACAAATAGTTCTACACCCTTCAAATTTGGATTTTTGGAAGAATTTTATCTTATTTTGAAATATGCAGAGATGCGGAGATTTCATTCTTATTATAAGTGGTTACCTTTATGTTTTGGGGATTTTTTTTTTATTTTTTTTATCTGTCTCCACGTAAGTGGTCACTGCCGCCCTTGAACATTTGTAGGCAACTTCATACAGAACATGGGTTCCATCTGAAGTCAATCACAGATGCGTTGCTTCACCCGAGGACTATGATGGTCGCCTCATGTGAATGTATGCCGGCAACAACATCCTTACACGAAACGCAAGGAATTAATGTGGCGGTGGTACTTCCCCGGGCAAAATACACTGGTCTACCACCATATTTCCTTAAAATCATTTAGAAATAAACAAAAATAACATTCATAACAATTTATTAACTCCTTATTCTAATCTGGCACTCTTTGGTACGTAGCGGGTAGTCATGATAATCTTTAAATTATTTTTGCATGGAGGCAAACCATTTATCGTGAGTACCAATTACGTATAAAAATGTATAACCTCGATATTATTAATCTTAAATCACAATCTGGCACTATTTAACATATTTTTCTAGAACACAAAAGGCCCATTGAAACCACATCCACACGAGCATGTCCCGGAGACGGAGACAATCCCTCCAGCTGGTATCACACCACTGAACTCAACAGCTCCGAGGATGGGCACCTGTCCAGCAACGAGGGTCGTACCAGCGACGGGAAGCTCACCAGCGACGTTCACTTCACCAACTCCAGCGCCACCGTAGGCTCCGAGACCAAATGGCTCTATGCCTAATGGAGCTGCTATTGGTTCCACTATCCCTGGGTATCCTGGAGCTAAATTTGGGTAGCCATATCCTGGTGCGCCTGGTCCTATGTACTGGCTGAAGACAGTCTGAAAATACATTTAATTATCATTGACCAATCTGCAAGTTTGCCTTTTTGCATCTTCAGAGAAGATATAGGATTGCTAAAACATAAGCTGTAGTCATAAGATCGTTTTAATTTGTGAAATGTTTAAAGTTCGATAGTATCTATTAACCACCTATTTTTTAGATGTGAATATTACCAAGTCATCTGTATATATCGTCAACCCATTATTGTCCCACTGCTGCGCACGGGTCTTGTCTCAGAATGATAGAGTTTTATGATATAGTCCACCGCGCTGGCCAAGTGCGAATTGGTGGACTTCCCACACCTCGCTAGAAGTAGGTATGGTTGTCGTACCTTCCTAGTAACTACTCATTCTAGAATTTTGAATGATAATACAATTTTCTCTTATGCTTATACCTATTTGCTCATTTTATGTGAATAGTATTTTAAAGCTAAATAAAGCTAAAGAAAAAAAGGTTAATTACCTGATATATGCAGACTTGAATACAGAAGACCAAAAAAACATAGGAGACCATGGTGTTAAATGAACGAGAGAGTAGCTTCAAATGATTATAATAATTATTTCGAGTACTATATATACTGATAAGTGATTACATATTCATGAGCTAACACTGATAAAATTGTTGATAATGAACGTAATAATTTTCATAATCAATTATCTATTTCGATTGTGTCATTGTAAAAGCCTTTTGTATATATAGCCGTCCAGGCATCAGTCAAATCATACCACAATCATCTTCCAACAAACAAACAGTCAAATACACAAGCAAAATGTTTGCTAAAACTGTTGTTTTCTGCGCTTCTGCTTTCCTAGTCAAGGTGAGTATTATAAAAAATACTATTCATCCATAAATTTTTGAAGTTATGTTGGTACTGCTAACTAAAGATAACAAACGCTAGATAGACCAATCTGATCCTGGAACCTTTTTGCTAAATAACAGTAGTATTAAGGACTTCTTTATGATATGAACGATTTGGTAAAGGAGACATAATTATGTTAATTCCTGCTTAAGTCTCAAGCCTTACAATGCATCTGCGGTTAACCTTAGACACAATTCAGATAATGTTTGGGGGTCCATTATAGACGTCCACGAGCGACAGTGGCCATTTGACATTAGATGGAGTGCATGCTCGTTTACTACTTGAACAATATAAAAAAAGACGAGTCCTGTCCTCTCTGCATCCGACAGTTCCCCGTCTGCTTTCAAATCTATAGCGCACCTGGTTAAAAAAACCGTTCCCTCCATTTAGTTAAACGTAAATCAATTACAAGTCTAGATAGATAAAATTTCATGTTTGTATCAGTGATGACGTAATATATTCCTCTTACAGTCAATCTCCGGTCAATGCATTGGAGGTCCGTACAACCCTGGCTACATCGGCAATGGACTCGCTGCTCCCGGGTTAGCAGCTGAAGCCGCTCTTGCTAATGGACTGGCCTATGGAGCGCCCTTCGCTCCTGGTGTCCCTGGGCCCTTCCCTGCTGTACCTGCTGTGAGTGGCGGAGGATTCCACGTAACCAGCTCATCACCTATCGCTCCAAATGGAGTTTCCGTTCAAACTGACAGCATGGCTATCGAAGGTCCCTTAGCTGTATCTGGTCAGCTACCTTTCCTTGGAGTCGTGGCTTTGGAAGGACCTCTGCCCATCGCTGGTCAAGGCGTCGTTTCGTACGGCTGTGGGAATGGAAACATTGGAATTGTCAACGAGGTTGGTCCTAGCCCCGCTCCTGTGGGATACCCTAATCCCGAATTCGGTTATGGTTATGGTTACAACGGTTATCCCAACGGCCTCGGTTGCGGCTGCGGACCCTACTACTAACATAGATGATTGTTTTGTAATTATAATTATATTGTTGTTAGATGCACAATTTCATTGTTCGTGTTGTGTTTTAAGATAAATATATTCTTTCGATCTATATTGTTTGTGTTATTCAAAAAAATCAAAAAAAAATCTAAAAATCCTTTATTTTTTTTTTATTTTTTTTATACTTTAACTTAACGATAAGGCAGACGGGCTACCTGATGGAAAGTAGTCACCGTCGCCTATGGACATTCGCAACACCAGAGGAGTCGCCAATGCATCGCCGGCTTTGAAGGAGAGCTCTTTTCGCACCTTTCTTGAGGAACCCCATGTCATAGCGCTCCGGGAATACCTCAGGAGGAAGCTCATTCCACAACTTGCACGTCCGTGGCAAAAACGAGCGATTTATTAACAAATGGGTAAATTATACAGTGCCCATGCACTGTATAATATATTTACCCATTTCTTTCCCATTTCTTACCCATCTCCCCTGGTAAGTTTATTATTAACCTGTGCCAGGGGAGTCCATTCTTCTCTGTGGTCGCTTACCATACTTACAATTTAGCAATTACTTAAATTTTGAATGCCTTAAATACTACTTAATGATTATTTAAACCATGATGGATTGTACTATCTTATGTTCGTTTGTTTGCATTAAGACCAAGCTTGTCAATCAGCGGTGACCATTAAGAAGATGTATTTGATCTGTTTTCCATTGAAATATATCAATCGGCCACATTTCATCATACTAACAATGAAACATTTATTTAAAGACTTTATTTCTCAAAAGATTTTACACTAAATCACTTATAGAGAAATTACAATATGAATATTTTAACAAACAATATTGATTAGCGTAGTGTAGTTGTGGGTAGATACAATGTTAATAAACTAAACTACAGAAAAAAAATGCAAAGGCAATTGTTGTTGTTGTTTAAGGCGCATGACAAAGTGACGGTTATTTATTAATTATTATATAGCGTTTTATAGTAAATATTTTTGATAACATATATTTCCACGTATTATCCACGTATTTTTTCACAATATAAATCACGTATCATTTACTATATAAATTTCAAGTAAATTTTAATATATTGAGACTATAATTGCATAATCGTGAACCTATTACTGTACTAATGCTTCTCTTTTCGGAATGTGAGAGTTTTAGGCCTTAGTCGCTGGCCAAGTGCAAATTAGTGGACTTGATACAACTTTGGAAATTAAAAATATTTAACTTAGGTATTTAGATTATCTTACAATGTTTTCCTTCACCACAATGCAGTAATGTCTTGTATGCGCATAATTTTAGACAAAATAAGAGCCTGGGACTCGAACTTCGAACCCTTGGTGAAGAAGATGAGTTTCAACCATGAAGCTAACATTGCTATAATATGAAGTACATAGTATAATAGGGTTTACTACATATATATGATATGGTACATAAACACTGTTGATTTTAGATTTTTGACTTTTAGGTGGAACGAAGTTCGCCGGGTCAACTAGTAAATAATGTATTAACCCCTCCCCCCACTTTACTAATATTATTATAGAAGTCAGACTCTACTATACTACATATAGATAGTCTACATGTAATATAGGAGTGATATCCTAATTGTTGACAGGATTTATCAAGTTGAAGTTCGTCAGTCGTTCGTCGTGTCATAGTTTCTCTATAGAAAGTACTCAGTTCAACCACAAAGTTTATTCACCTTTATGATATTCAAACAAGTGACATTCGAGATAATCAGCATAGTTGCAAATTTTTATTATTGAAAAAGTCACGCAATCCATTGCGTGACTTTTTCAATAATAAAGAAATCAGGTTAACAGCTTCAATGGATAAACGAAACATATTGAACTTAAAAACGTGACATTGGATTTCCTCACGTGTCATTTTGATACTGTGGTTAGTTAGCGTAACTCATCAAGAGATGTCGCCACTAGTATTGTTAATCACTATATTGAAGTTGCAAATGAACATACAGTTCACCTGATGGTAATAAGTGGTCACTGCCATGGACATCTGTAATCAACTTCATACAGAACATAGGTCCATTTGAAGTCAATCACAGATGCGTTGCTACTCCCGAGGACTATGATGGTCGCCTCATGTGAAAGTGTGCCGGCACCAACAGCATTGAAACGCAAGAAATGTTTCACGCTAGAAATAGGTGTGGCGGTGGTACTTTCCCAGTCGAACAACACTGGTTCTACCAACTTCGAAAGTCGATTCATATGAAAGTGAGCTGGTGTGTGGTTTTTTTATACTTAAACCTAATGAGCACTCAGACTGGCTACTTGATGGAAAAGAGTTGTCGCTTATGAATATATAACAGAGAAGTCTACAATGCATCGAACGCATTGAATGAGAGCTTTTCTTGAATCGTTTAGCAGTCTCTACCTTGTAATCTCATAAACCCATTATTGGCCCACTGCTGGGCAGGGGTCTTCTCTTAGAATGAGAGAGTTTAGGCCATAGTCCACCGCGCTGGCCAAGTGCGAAATGGTGGACTTCACACACCTCCTATAACTTTTCTTTTTTTAAGAACTCTCGGGTGTGTAGGTTTCCTCACGATGTTTTCCTTCAGCGAAAAGCAGTGATAATTAATTTCTAATACGCAGATAAATCGGTGTTGCGTGCCTGGGTTTGAACCTCGGACCTCCCGATCGAGAGGGCAAGTTTCAACCATTAGGCTATCACTGCTGCCCATGGTAATGGGTTGATTAGATCTTGTAATGGATTATGATGGACAAAGAAGGACTATATTTTAGCAATGCCATTTTTTGTATTTGCTTCAAAATCAGATAGATATTGTCAGATATTCTTAGTAGATGTAACCGGCTCCGAAGGGTCCAGCTCCGTAGGGACCAGCGCATCCGCAAGCGCAGGAGCCAGCGATGGTGACGGTACCAGCAGCGCAGACGGGGCCTCCGAACTCTACAGCACCGAGGATGGGCACCTGTCCAGCGACGAGGGTGGTACCGGCGACGGGCAGCTCGCCAGCGACGGCGACCTCACCGATGCCGGCGCCGCCGTACGCTCCAGCGGGACCAGTAGCGAGTCCAGCTCCGTAGCCGAATCCGTCGTAGCCGTAACCCGCGCCATAGGCTCCGTAGCCTCCGTAGCCGAGCCCATCATAACCGTAGCCAGCGTAGCCTAGCCCATCGTAGCCGTATCCAGCACCGTAAAGACCAGCTCCAATGCACTGGCTGAATGCGGTCTGAAAATATCAAAAATAAATTGTATACATGCTCATTTTCATATAAGGTGAAAGTCAAATCTCCAGAGTGACCACACCTTTGATTGACTTATTTGACTGAAGTAGCAAACGAGCATGCAATCCACCTGATGGTAAGTGGTCACTATCGCTCATGGACATCTGTAATCAACTACATACACAACATGGGTTCCATCTGAAGCCAACCACAGATATCTTGCTACTCCCGAGGACTATGATGGTCGCCTCATGTGAAAGTGTGCCAACTATCACGCCCTACTATCGAAAGGCAAGAAATGCTTCACGCTAGAAATAGGTGTGGCGGTGGTACTTCCCCGGTCGAACTATACTGGTTTTATTTATTTATTTGTTTTACTATAATTAAAACGGTTACACAGAACCCCATGCATACGGACAATATTTTCTGCCATTCATCTGCTAGCAAATCGAACTCAGGGTATGAATCCAGAAGAGCGTTAAGTTTGTTATGCACGCGGGGAATAGGCGAGTTTGCTCTCGCAACCGTGTGCGCCGCAGTTTACGCGATCGGAAGTAGCTAATAGGCGCAAAGAATCGACATAACTCGTAACTGATGTCTGAGCATCTATCTTACAATGGAGATTCTACCTTCAAAACCTTACCTTACCCGAGTTTGGTCTACTTGCTATCTTGAAAAGACTAAGAACACCTCGGTATGTGTTTCACACCACATCGTCCGAGCTAAAACGCAGCAGCTCTTAAATTACTTTTTTTACGTTGGCAAAATTTCACATTTTGCCATCTTGTTTTTGTTACCCATGTAAAAACAAGATGGCAAATAAAAAAAAAAGATATACAAAGAAAAAAGACAAACCCACTGAGTTTCTTGCCGGATCTTCTCAGTTGAGGTCGTGATCCGATCCGGTGGTAGTGTAAAAAAATATATATAAATGTAACTGACAATTTGTAAGCGCCCCCGAAGGCCTATGCAAAAATAAAGACATTTCATTTCATTTCATTTCACACTAGAAAAATAGATGCCTGAGCTAGACTCACCTGAATCAGGCAGGCCTGAACAGCAAGGACGATGAAGGCGAATGAAGACATGTTTGTGCAATGCTGATTGACAATGCTTCATTTGAAGGAGTCCGCCTTTATATACTAATTGACCTACATACTATGTTTCGTAATATACCGAACGTGAGATTAGAGCACTAACTGAACGTCGTTAACCTAATTCAAAAATGTAGTTTTATTTATTTATTTATTTTATAGGTTTTTGTACACAGATACAAAATTAATACATTCATAATATAAGAATAGTACAAAGGACTGCTTATTTCAAAATGAAATTTCTTCCAGCAGCCCTGGGATCGGAGTGAACATTTGTTAGGCAAATCGAGTGTGCACAAATTAGTATATAACAAATACTTATGTATAAATATATAAATAAATATATACGTATTATGTATAAATATAGTATTATATCATGAAAGTGATAAATAGTGCTCTTATAGTTATAGTTATAGTTTTATTGTTGTACATAATTGAATCTTTGCAAATGTTGTTAATGTTGTAATTTCATTAAGGCAAATATCTTAAATGACATCTTTCACATTCCTTTCCTATCATTTTACATCCATCCATCAGCCCTTTGAGGTCCACTGCTGGACATAGGCCTCCACTAAATGACGCCACTCCAACCGGTCCTGTGCCTTCTGAATCCAACGGTTTCCCGCTGTCTTCTTCAGGTCATCGGTCCACCTGGTTGGGGGTGACCTGTGCTCCTTTGCCTAAACGTGGTCGCCTCTCGAGGACCTTCGTAATCACCTATCATTTTAACAACACAATATTTATTGTTATCATGCTTTCATAATACGTTAAATGATTGAAGACAAATAAGTTTGTGTGCTGCCGATTAAAATAGCTATAGTTTATTAAGAAGGGGAACATCAGGTGCGGTCGTCGAAAAAAAGGCCGCCTAGTTACAGAACATTTTTCACATTTTATGATGGAGGAAAATCCGTAAAAAGAATTCCTTAATATCAAACGGGTTTCTCTTAGAATACCAATAATATACATTCTCACATCACAATTATTGAAGTGAAACTTCTTTATCGGGGTTGTTGAAGTTATTAAACTTTATCTAATTTAACTTTATTTAACCAATTTCTGTAAAGTTGCATATAGTAAATTATTTTTTGAAAAATAACGTCATAAAGAAGTTTCAATTCTTACGAGTGTACGCTAGTACACGCACACATTTTTATTTATATTATTTATTTAACAGACTTTTAGTTTACGTCAATCTTTTCATTTTTTTCCATTGACAACTTATATCCTCTTTTTTAAATGTTTTTATTATTGTAATACTTTAAATAAATTTTCATATAAAAATTATCCTGAATGTATATTATATTAATATGGGTATTTTGAGAACGCTAACATTAATACATATATTAAGATACAACGTTGTTTGAAAATTTTTTGTCGCGACTAAGCTAATGAATTGCATCGGATAGGTATATCTCTTTACCTTATTTCCAATTACCTTATTTCCTTATTACCTTTCCAACTAGAATATAACAGCACTTATGAAGGTGGTAGGACCAGTGTAGTTCAACCGTGGAAGTACAACTGCCACACCTATTTCTAGCGTGAAGCATTTCTTGCGTTTCGATGGAAGGGTGTGGTTGCGGTCACATTTTCACATGAGGCGACCACCATAGTCCTCGGGAGTAGCAACGCATCTGTGATTGACTTCAGATGGAACAGATGTTTTGAATGAAGTCGATTACAGACGTCCATGTGCGGCAGTGACCACTTACCATCAGGTGGACTGCGTGCTCGTTTGCTACTTCAGTCAAATAAAAATAAAATAGGATGCTGATCTCATCTGGAGTGATGGTAATTTATAATTAAATGACCATTGGGCAGAGGACATTTACGTGCTGCCTGGGTTAAAGTATAAAATGCATTTCGACTTAGTCGTTAGCCCTCAGCGCATGACACTTGAAAGTATAAAAATATGTTTATTATTATTATGCGACTGAAATTGAACACGAGCATGGTGTCTACTAGATTGTAAATGATAGCTCACACTTTCTACGCTTTCTACAGTCATAGCCTAGTCATATATACAGTGAATAATGGGTAAATAGGGTAGAGGACATTTACGTGCTGGATAAAGTCTGAAAATAACTTCGATTAGTCCTTAGTCCTCAGCGCATGACCCTTAAAAGTATAAGGTTATGTTTATTATTATTATTTGCTACTTCAGTTAGATATCTCGTCAACCCATTATTGTCCCACTGCTGGGCACGGGTCCTCTCAGAATGAGAGAGTTAGGCCATAGTCCACCGCGCTGGCCAAGTGCGAATTGGTGGACTTCACACACCTCCGAGAACTTTTTTTTTAAGAGCTCTCGGGTGTATAGGTTTCCTCTGTTTTCCTTCACCGAAAAGCAGTGATAATTAATTTCTAATACGCACATAAATCAGTGGTGCGTGCCTGGGTTTGAACCTCGGACCTCCCAATCGAGAGGGCAAGTTTCAACCATTAGGCTATCGCTGCACTTCAGTTAGATAAAAAAAACTTAAATCTATATCCCAAAAACAAACAACAAAAGGTCCTCTCTTACATTTTCCGACACATAAAGAAAACATTATCACCTAAACACAAACCAAATAAACCACGTATTCTTGTGCAATACAACAACGTCACAAGAAAAATGTAGGTGAATGTTCATATAAATAGGATTTTTGGTTCTTACAAATCATTCAAGTTCATCCACTTCGACAACATGTCTTCCTTCGCTTTCCTGCTCCTCTGCATCCAGGCTTGCCTGGTCCAGGTAAGATTTAATACCACTGGTACCTTGTTTTCTGTTCTCGAAGGAAACCTTCAAAAAATACACCACGCTGTGGGAGCGACGCAAAGTTATGTGGGATTTTTACCGCACTAAAACTCGGTGGCCGTCCTCGGCTCTGTGTGGAGGACACCGGGATCTCCACCGGACCGCCGCCGGTCTCCTCCGAGCGCGAAGCCCCCTTCGGACTCTTCCCAGTGCGCCTTGTACTTAGTCTTGCCTCCCTGGTGTTTACGACAGCATGTAGCCACATATGCCGTCGTCCTACACGGGGTCGCTTGGCAGGATGGTTCGAGCTCCTACTCTTACCGCCCGCAACATCGGAAGTCCCTTTTAGCCGCCTCTTACGACAGGCAGTGGATACCGCAGCCCTATTCTGATCCCGGAACTACAGGGACAAATACCACTGGTACCAGGTACCACCTAGAACTAAAATAAAAGGTCCATCGGTTTCGAGTATTTCCACTAGTTCATTGATAAGTAAGTGATTTCTCTGCTAAGGGTCGATCATAGAACCGTTGCTAATCCTAAGAACTAAGTAAGTTGCTTCATATAAAAGTGAGCTGGCGTACACACACTTCAAGCGAAACGCTGGAACAGCTTCACGGTAGAAATAGGTGTAGCGGTGGTACCTTCCCAGTCAAACCCTACTCGTCCTTACAAAGTACACAGCTGTGGCCGCTCTGACGTAATCCACCTAAAAAAGTGGTAATGTGCAATGTCCAGACACGAGGAGCTTACATTTTTATTATATGTATGGACTAACTGTGCCGGCGACTTCGTCCGCGTGGAATGGTTTTCATACATATATTTTTTGGTATCTTGAAACGTTTTCGGAGCGCACGGAAGCCCTCGAGGATGAATAATTTTCCTTGTTTTTTTTCACATTTTCCATTATTTCTTCGCTCCTAATAGTTGCAGCGTGATGTTATATAGCCTAAAGCCTTCCTCGATAAATGGTCTATTCAACATAAAAATATTGTTTCAATTCGAACCAGTACTTCCTGAGATTAGTGCGTTCAAACAAACAAACAAACTCTTCAGCTTTATAATATTAGTATAGATTACATTTTTAACTTTTGTATTATTTTGTCAGAATGTCTTCAGCCAGTGCATCGGAGCTGGTCTTTATGGCGCTGGATACGGCTATGATGGTCTAGGCTACGCTGGCTACGGCATCGACGGGCTCGGCTACGGAGCCTACGGAGCGGGTTACGGTTACGACGGATTCGGCTACGGTGCCTACGGAGCGGGCTACGGAGCTGGCTACGGTCTTGGGCTCGCTACTGGTCCCGCTGGAGCGTACGGCGGCGCCGGCATCGGTGAGGTCGCCGTCGCTGGCGAGCTGCCCGTCGCCGGTACCACCCTCGTCGCTGGACAGGTGCCCATCCTCGGCGCTGTGGAGTTCGGAGGCCCCGTCTGCGCTGCTGGTACCGTCACCATCGCTGGCTCTTGCGCTTGCGGCTGCGCTGGACCTTATGGTGCTGGTCCTTTTGGAGCTGGTTACTACTGAGAATATTTGGCATAACCTGACTTGATACAAATAATAAAACGAATTGGCATGACGAAGACGTTGTTTCTATAAATATCTACTAAAAAAAAATTGTATTGTCGTTAATATTTTGAAATGTAGGAGATTTTTTTAGATATTCGACGATGAAATCTGTTATTTAATTTGTCGATTTTAGGACGGAGATTCATTTTTTTTATTTAAGACACGTCTGGATGTAGTCGGTATGTATTCTATATGATTAAACTAGTATTATCGCGGAATTGATACATAATAATACTTGACGGGTACTTACGATATGCGGTTTATGAATTCTTATACAATTCTTTTTGCCGATATTCCGACCCAGTTGCATGGATCGTGGTCACGTGATCGTAGTTTGGCCGGGACTACGATCCACGCAATGGATCGAAGTATCGGCAAATGAATTCTATAAAAAATCAGAAACCGCGTATCATGAGTACCCGTTAAGTATTATAAGGTATGTATTCTGATTATATAGTTAGTAAAATTACAAATATGAATATAAATGATATGAAGAAAAATAGGTAGAATGCTCATTATAAAAAATGGCTTCGATTGAATCATCGAATTAAAAGTCAGTTTTGAGAAATTACAATCTCGACTTACAAATTCGTACAATAGATGGAACTTTTTTCAATTAAATAATTTTAGCTATATTTATTAATGCTAATAACAAACTGTCTTACAGAAGGATAACTATACCAGTCCGACACGCAATACGTTCGGGTTCGATTCTCGGCTAGGTATATATCTGGATGAGTTAATTTTTTTGTTTTGGTTCTAGGGATTTGGTTTATTTAAAAAAAAACACGCTTTCTACACTCATAGCCCCACACTATGATTATCTCCTGTGTCGTGGGTACCATGGATACACACAAAGACGAATACATAAACATATGGACCCAGAACATGAATCTAAACTCATTTCAGATACCTGTATGGCCGGGAATCGAACCCGGGACCCATTGCGCGTCAGACCGGTATGGTAACCGCTCCGCCACGCGGGTCGTCAATGGTGTCTTTTTTTATTGGCACCTACGACACAGAAGCGAATCCCACTTTAAGAATATAAATGTATAAAGCGTTCACCAGGTGGTAGAACCAGGATCGACCGCAAAGGTGCCAACGCCGCACCTATTTCTAGCGTGAAGCATTTCTTGCGTTTCGATGGAAGGGTGTGGTTGCCAGCACACTTTTATATGAGGCGACCATCTTAGTGCTGGAGAGTAGCGATGCATCTGTGATTGACTTTAGGTAGAATCAAGAAGATAGAAGAAAGACTTATAGAAGCAAGATGTTAAATGAGCGTCCTCCTGAGGTATTCCCGGAGCGCTATGACATGGGGCTCTTCAAGAAAGGTGCAGAAAGAGCTCTTCTTCAAAGCCGGCGATGCATTGGCGACTTCTCTAACGTTGCAAATGTCCATAGACGACCCTAACCACTTTCCATCAGTTGGCCCGTCTGCCTTATCGTTAGGTACAAATATAAAAAAAAGAATCAGTGGTCCATGAGTGTTAGTGACCACTGACCACTTGCTAATTCAATCAGATAAAAAAGCGTTACTAATTTATTTATAGAGTACATTCAGAATCTTTTTCCAAAACAAGATAAAGACTGTACAAACATATTTATCAAATATTATTTGTCTACTTGACGATAGATGGCACCACATGTATATTTAAAGCTATAAAACATGTACAGTTATAATAAAAAAATATATATTATTCGTGTCTGTACATCTTAATGCTTTTATATGATAGAAAATTGTAGTATGCAACAAAATGATGGGTTTGACTACTACAAAGTTTATTTTTTTTCAGTACATTGAAATAAAAACTTGTTTAAAAAAACATTTTTTTTTATATTATTTTATTTATACAAGACACCATTTTAGTCCTAAGGAGTAGAAACACATGTGATTGTGATAGATAGCACAACTGTTTTAAATGAAGTTTTCCACAGATTTTCACGAGTAGAAATGTCGATTTACCATCAGATTGCTACTTCAATAGAATTACATAGCATAATTATTAAAACAAAGACTCGAGTACTTAAAAAATGTTTTATTGAATTGAGACTTACTTGATTATATTTCGCAGTAAGCTTTCATTTGATATTCATACTAAGATATTTGAGAGAGAATTGTCCCTTCCAACCAAATTTTTTTCTGATTGCAGGCGTCATATTTATAATTTTTAATAGCCTGCTACTGCCGAGCCGATTTTAATGTTATGTCATATGTTTCAAACAGTCAAGCCATTTAACCTGTAACGCGTGAAAAGACATATTACGTGACCACAACAATTCGGCGCATAAAACAAAAGAAGTTCCGTACCCCGCACCTCGCTTCTAACCCCGCGCATCCCCTAGTGACATGCAGTCGTATATGGTCTAGGTGTTTAAGTTAGCCAGCACATGTTTAATGTTATTTCGTTATAATATTAAATTAATGAGTGATTGTTGATTTTTAAAGTTATTATTAAATTAGTAGTTGATTATTCGTCAATAAACCTCAAAATGGGTAGGAAAAAGACTATTTGTGGAGGAGAAAGGACACTTATATTAAAAATACGCATTTTTTTAACAAGAGAAAGTGCATGGGGTCAGTATTCCTGTCTCCCAATTCGAAAATCGAGTGTGTGTGGCAGTCTCACATCAGCAGCCAGAAAAAAATCCATGCCTGCGAATATATTAAACACATGTAAGTGCCTTAATAAATACACGAAAATTGAACATACACCACTATGGCGTATGTTTTAATAATGGTATACCCACATACTCTTGGTATTTGGTAATAGAATATACTTCGTATCGGGATGGGAATTCCCTAGTTCAACTGTCATGCGCCTAATTGTTTTGGTCAAGTCGTACATACATTCATACGAGTCGTAAATACATACAAACACACACACATGCTCAAAAACATTCCCCTCCTGATGTTGTGTAGTAAAAAAGGGGCTTACGCAATTGATAAAGATTATCACTTTCTACTTATCAATATTACACATTCTTTCAAATACCTATTATATCACGTATCTACAGGTTACATAAACTATTACAAATAACTTGATATATAAGTAATGTCGTTAAAAAAATTACCAGTCTTTTTATTAAGTTTCGATAAACTCGTTTGAAACATGAATTGTCCTGTGCTTGTCTGTTTGTTTGCTTGTTTTCTACAGGTAATGTTATTCGTATAAGTGTTAATAATGTGTGGAAGGTATTTTTAGAGGTTTTTAAAGGGCTGAAGTAGTAAATGAGTATGCAGTCCATCTGAAGGTAAGGTCACTCCGCCCATGGACATCTGTAAGCAACTTAAAACAGATCACGAGTTTCATATATGTTCTGAGCAGTGATAGCCTAATGGTTGAAACTTGCCCTCTCAATCGGGAGGTCCGAGGTTCAAACCCAGGCACGCACCACTGATTTATGTGCGTATTAGAAATTAATTATCACTGCTTTTCGATGAAGGAAAACATCGTGAGAAAACCTACACACCCGAGAGTTCTTTAAAAAAAAAAGTTCTCGGAGGTGTGTGTAGTCCACCAATTCGCACTTGGCCAGCGCGGTGGACTACGGCCAAAAACGCTCTCATTCTGAGAGAAGACCCGTGCCCAGCAGTGGGACAATAATGGGTTGACGACGATATATGTTCTAATTGACACAGCGAACTTTGTTCCGCCTAAAAGTCAATAATCCAAAATTATCCGTGTGTCTCAACTGTATAGTACATGTATTTTACATAAAAACCTTCCTTTTGAATCACTCTATCTATTAAGAAAACTGCATTAAAATCCGTAGCGTAGTTTTAAAGATCTAAGCGTACATAGGGCGAGACAGCGAGAAGGGCTTTGTTTTAAACTATGTAGTGAAGAGGTTCACCAATTCGCACTTAGCCAGCGCAGTGGAATATGGCCTAATACTCTCTCATTCTGAGAGAAGACCCGTGCTCAGCAGTGGAACAATAATGGGTTGACGACGAAGAGGAGAAATCAATTGGGTACAACCCAAGACTGTCTCACTGCTGAGAAATCAACCACACATGCGTTACTACGAGCAACAAAGAGACAATCTTTGCTCATACACTCAACTATATTTATTAGAGCAATGTCGCACAGATCGAGTTGACAGCATACATTAATATGACAATATGACCCGAAGGCTTACGTTTACGATTAAAGACATTTATTTCTCAAAATTTTACACAAAATCACTTACAGAGAAATTAACATTTAACATTTAAATCACAATTTTGAATATTCTATTTTTCTTTCAGAGTGTGTTGAGCCAAGCAATTGGCTACGCAAATGGAATCAACGTTCCTGGCGTGCCAACTCCCAACGGACTCGCCCTTGGCAATGGTCTAGGTGCCAACGGTGTAGTCCCGAACCCTGGCTTATCGTTAGCTGGCTTGCCAATCTCAACTGTATCTCCGATCGGCTATGGAGATGTAGCTGTGGCTGGTGAACTGCCAGTCGGCGGCTCAACTGCTGTGGTTGGCAACGTGCCTATCATTGGATTTGTGACCTTTGAAGGCATCGTGCCAGCGGCTGGCACGGTGTCTCTAGTAAGTAATTGTGGATGTAACTCATTGCCATTTTAAATAGTGTACGCGTTTTTGTAATAAATATTGTTTGTTGAATATTTGTCGATTTTTATTACTTCCAATAATTAAACTTATTAATATGATGAATGCGTATCTGGGGATATAATTATGTGTGGTTGTTATACTTTTACGCAATAAGTAACCGGTCGAATTCTCTATAAGCCCGGCGGGTTACAACCCTCCCCTTCCCACACCACACTCAATCCGGCGGCCGAGGAATGTCCTCACCGACCCCCACAACAAATTATCGTGTGACCTGGACTACCTCTTGGCGGCCAGCAGTCAGGCAACCTAGGTGTCCAGCATAGTGTTCATCCCTCAGATGTCACTAATGCTCAACATGTTACACGATAGTGTTGAAATCTCGCGAAGCTCCCTTATGGAACCCCGCTAAAAACCCCCTTTTCAGCTCATAGGGGGCATATACTCGACGAAGGCTTTAAGGCCTCAGAGGCCAAAGCCAACATCTGGTGGTGTTTAGTGGGTAGACACGTAGGTCTCTCGTGAGTCCCACATAACCAATGCGGACAGCCGTATTGGTATGCATGAGCATTCACCACCACCCTCCCCGCATGGAGAGTAACCCTTTCCCCTTTGTCTGGGCACAAAAAAAAACTCTGTAAATTGGTACACACATAGTTTTAGAACACAATTATAGATAGGAAACTCCTTGGTACATGTGGTCGGCGGGCCATTTGTTTATATTTTGCTAAAAGATGTGTATCTAATTAATAGGAGTTCAGTAAAATTGTTATAAGTAGGCATTGCAACTCGCGCCACGACGCGTTGCGATGTTATGGGTGGTAATGATATTTGTCTAAATAGCGTTGTAATGTGGGTAGTAACGATATTTTGTATTAGTATTTAAGTCTAGCGCAATCGGAGCAGGCAAATTCGTATTTCTAAAAGTGAAAAGTGAATATACGTTACTTCCATACCAAAATGGTTTCATTTATAGAATTAACTAGCTGTCCCGACAAACGTTGTTTTGCCATATAAAAAATAAAATAAATTGTTAAGGGTGGACAACCCTTAAGGGGTATGAAAAATAAATGTTGGCCGATTCTCAGACTTACTGAATATGCATATAAAATTTGGTAAAAATCGGTCAAGCCGTTTCGGAGGAGTATGGCAACAAAAACTGTGACACGAGAATTTTATATATAGAATTAATATGGAACAAAATGAGTGTGATGATGGAGCTCTGTACGCTGACATACACGTGACTGAAGCGAGCGAAACCCTGGGATAAACTAGTATTGAAATAATTGCTACTATCTCCAAGCCAACCACTGGCTGGCTCCAATCTCCGCAGTATCTCAGTTTAATTATGATGTTATAGCTGCTGCAGACAAGCTGCCAGTCGGCAATTTGACCAATGCAGTTGGCAATGTGCCTCTTATTGATTTTGTTACGTTTGAAGGCGTCGTGCCGTCGGCGTCGTGAGGCGACCATTACAGTCCTCCGGAGTAGTAACGCGTCTGTGATTGACTTCAGATAGAACCCATGTTCTGTTCGAAGTTGTTTACAGAGTCATAGGTGGCAGTGACCACTTACCATCAGGTGGACTGCATGCTCGTTTACTACTTCAATTAGACAAAAAAATATTGGATATTTTTTTAATTTATGTATTTTATTGATTAAGATGTATTTTATTTTGTTGTGTAGTTTTTGACCTTCATTGCTTACATTCCTAGTGTTATAAATACAATTATGTCTGAAATATTATTAGTTTTTATTCAATACTTCTCCATTTAAATGATAATAAAAAATAAAATATGGTTACAAATAAAAAAAAACAAACCAGCTGAATTTCTTGCCGGATCTTTTCTGTTAGGTCGTGTTCCGGTCTGGTAGTAGTGTAAGAAAAATACTGTAACTAATGCATTATAAGTGCCCTCATAGGCCTTTTTTTTGTTACAGGGAGGAAACCTTCAAAAGGTACACCGAAGTCTTTGGAGAGACTCCGGGTTATGTGGGATTTTTACCCACTAAAACCTCCTCGGTGGCCTTCCTCAACGCTTGTAGTAGGGGACTCGGAAACTCCAACGGAACGAACCGGTGTCCCTATATGGTGGTTATAGGCCTATCTATACAAGATAAATACATTTCATTTCAGTTAATTGGCTCTGGAATATGTTAGTCCATTTTTATTACTTCCATGATATCTTTTGAGTCATATTCACTTATGTCTGTCTCTGTCAATAAAATGTCATTATGTATCCTTAGCAATATGAGTATTACTTATATTATGATGTAAGTATCTAACTATTATACTATATATTTGACGTCCCATGTGGTGGAGCGGTTACCATACCGGCCTGACGGAATAGGTCCCTGGTTCGCTTCCCAGCCAGACAAGTATCTGAATAGTTTAGATTCATGTTCTGGGTCTGGGTGTTTGTGTATTCGTCTTGTGTGTGTCCATGGTACCCACGACACGGGAGAAAATCCTAGTGTGGGGCTATAAATGTAGAAAACGTGTTTAATATTTTCATCTGTCAATAAAATGCCAATACTTATCCTTAGCAACATGGGTATAAGTTATATTATTATGTAAGTATCTAGCTGTTAAACGTATATTCATTGTATTATGTTCCTATCGAGTTATAATATTAACTCTATTTTATTATTATTATTTCTTCGTGTATGTTTAAGTTGCGCTTCGAAATTATATATGACGGAGGGGGTGGTTCTTTTTTCGCTCATCGTATCAGGATAACCTACTGTGGGCTCTGATAGGGAATGTTAGCACGAGAATAAATTGCAGACTTGATTTTAACACACAGTATATTGCCGAATTAAACTTATTACAATCACTGAATTAATAAACTAAATTAAGTAGGCGAGTAATCGTAGCATTAAGAACGCGGGATGATTTTAGAGTCGTCTGCTTCGGCCCACCGTCAACGATAGACTGAGGTGTCGGCCATTAAACTGGTACAACCCTAACTTCATCGAACGTCACTAGATGGCGCTGGCGTTCCGGTGTTGCCACAATACCGCCATTTCCGACATATAATTTTGATTCATTGTTATATGTTTTTTTTTGTTATAATTCGTCAATAAACCTCCTAATGGGTAGGAAAAAGATTTATATTAAAATATGCATTTTTTTTAACAAGAGAAGATGCATGGGGTCAGTATTTCTGTCCCCCAAATCGAGTATGTGCTGCAACAGTCATCATACGCTGTACTCTTACAAAATTAAAAAGAAAAAAATATTCCATGCCTGCGAAAATATTAAACACATGAAATTGCTTTAATAAGTAAATGAAAGTACTATACTATGTATAGTAGGTACTTTGGTCTATTTATTACAGCACTATTGAACATACTCCACTATGACATATATTTAATAATAGTATACCTACATACGCTTGGTAATTGGTAATAGAAACTTCGTATCGGGATGGGAGATCCCTAGTTCTAATGACGTTTCAACTGTCATGCGCCTAATTGTTCGATTGTATCGAAATTTTTTTGATAGCATTTATTGTTTGACTAGTAGCGACTTCCAAGTCATCGAGAGATGGAGGCACTAGTATTCTGAATCACATTATGGAACTTTTATTTTATCTTTTCTATATGAAGTTGCTTACAGATGTCCATGGGCGGCAGTGACCATTTACTATTGGTGGACTGCAGGTTCGTTTGCTACTTTAATCATATAAAAAAAAAAACACTCTTCCATCAAAATGTAAGGACTGCTTCACGCTTGAAATAGGTGTTGCAGTGTTACTCCCTGGTTGAATCATACACGTTTTTAGTTTTCAGTGAGGACTAAATTTCAGAGCAGTGATAGCCTAATGGTTGAAACTTGCCCTCTCAATCGGGAGGTCCGAGGTTCAAACCCAGGCACGCACCACTGATTTATGTGCGTATTAGAAATTAATTATCACTGCTTTTCGGTGAAGGAAAACATCGTGAGGAAACCTACACACCCGAGAGTTCTTTATAAAAAAAAAAGTTCTCGGAGGTGTGTGAAGTCCACCAAATCGCACTTGGCCAGCGCGGTGGACTATGGCCTAAAACTCTCTTATTCTGAGAGAAGACCCGTGCCCAGCAGTGGGACAATAATGGGTTGACGACGAGGACTACATTTAAAAACTTGATTAAGGAGCAGAATAGTTTATTTATAGACGACCCTTGCCCAGGCATGAGAAAAAAAACGTCCCTGTAGTTCTGGGATCAGAATAGGGCTACAATATCCTCTGCCTGTCGTAAGGGGCTAAAAGGGGCTTCCGGAGTTGCGGGCGGCTAGAGTGGGAGCTTAAACCGTTCAGCCAGGCGATCCTGGGAAGGATGGCCGGACTAGAGGGAGCTGTGAGCGCAGCCGCCCACCTGGGAGGAGCCCAATGGGAATGGGAAGGGATGGGAAAAAATGTCACTATAAATCAGTAAAAGTATCATAAATTTCAAAAAACTTTATTCATACTAAGTAACAACATAAATAAATTAAATAGCAAACATTTTAATAAATAGCTTAACTAGTAACTAAATAGAACTTAAACTTGAACATTAGTGGGTGCCTTACCACCGCAGTTATAACTAACAGATGCTGACCCGTCAGTTGGTACATTACCATTGACGGCGACTGTACCGAAAATTGGTATCTGACCATTTACCGCCACAGTACCACCGACTTCTAAAGCATCCGCGATGACTGAGATGCCAAAGCCTTGAGCACCAGGCGATCCGCTCGTAACTGTGAAAGTGTTGCCATTCGTGCCTAGATTAAATGTTGCCATGTTGCCATCGATATTCGGTACATTGCCATTAGCTAAATTAGCTGCTATGTTGGCATTTACAGCGCTGTTTAGATTAGCATTCGCAGCAGAATTCAAATTAGCGTTAGCAATACTGTTTGCTACTACAGTATTGGTATTTCCGTACGTGGCTGAATTAGGATTAGCGTAACCTGTGTTAGCATAATTTGCTGCATTAGCATAATTAGCATTCGCGTAGTTAGCCGCGTTAGCTAATCCGGCAGCGTAATTAGGGTTTACTATCGCTTGATTCGCGCTGATAGTCGCTGCGTTTGCTAAATTAGCGTTAACAATATTGGCATTTGCTAAGTTAGCGGGGCCTGGATTAGCTGGTGCGTTGGTAGCTACTGGTACTGCGTTTGGTGCTCTGGCAACTGTTACGGGATTGCTTGCGACTGGCTTGGTATTGATTGCGTTTGGCACATTTGCAACCACTGCTTGCTGTGGGATCCCATTTCTTGATACGTAGGATAGTACTTGAGCAGATGACAGCTGAAAAAGATAACAGTTACATTGATTATGTTGAAGGTGGTATTTTCGTGGTACAACTATGGACGCACTGATAACTCTATTCTTACGTTGCAACGCAATGTTAAGTGTTGTTGTGTTTTGTGTTTTTGTGTTTTTGACGACCCGCGTGGCGCAGTGGTTACCATACCGGCTGATGCACAATGGGTCCCGAGTTCGATTTCCGGCCAGACAAGTATCTGACTGATGAGTTTAGATTCCTGTTCTGGGTCTGGGTGTTTGTGTATTCGTCGTGTGTGTGTTCGGTACCCACGGCACAGGAGAAAATCCTACTGTGGGGCTATGAGTGTAAAAAACGTGTGTTATATTTTAGTATTTCATGTGAAAGTGTGCCGGCAACCACACCCTTCTATCGAAACGCAAGAAGTGCTTCATGCTAGAAATAGGTGTGGCGGTGGTACTTATCCGGTCGAACTACACTGATTCTACCACCATGTAACTAACATAAGGTATTAAGCATAAAGTATATAACTGAAAATCACATAGAGAGTCGAAAACTAAGAAATAAGAGGTTTTTTAAAGCCTTTTTAGTTTAGCGACTCCTTTGGTTTTGCAAATGTTCATAGACGGCGGTGACTACTTTCCATAAATAGCTCAAATTTATCTCTTAATTTTACTTAACAGAGATGTTTCGATTTTTTTCTTAATTTATTTGCAATTTTGATAAAAAGTACTTACTTGCAACAAGGCGGCGACAACAAAATATATCAAATAAGTCATATTGTGTGTTTGATTGACTGAAGTATAATTTTTGTGATATTACATCTGCTTTTATACTTAATCTCTTATCGATTGTAATTTTCTTATCGTGTTAAGATGAACGTGACTATAATAATCATTGAGTAATTATCAGATTTCACTTATGTAATTGAAATGTGTTATGTAAATGAGCAGTGATTGCCTAATGGTTGAAACTTGCCCTCTCCATCGGGAGGTCCGAGGTTCAAACCCAGGCACCACTGATTTTTCTAAAATGATGTGCGTATTAGAAATTAATTAACACTTCTCTTCGGTGAAGGAAAACATCGTGAGCTTTACACCCGAGAGTTCTATAAAAAAAAAAGTACTCGGAGGTGTGTGAAGTCCACCAATTCGCACTTGACCAGCGCGGTGGACTATGGCCTGAACTCCCTCATTCAGAGAAGACCCGTGCCCAGCAATGGGACAATAATGAGTTGATGACGACGTTATTGTTAGGTTTGATTGTGAAACATTCTGCTGGTCAATCTATTATTGTCCTACTGCTGGGCACAGGTCTTTAGGAGAGGTTCAGGTCAGAGTCTACAGAGCTGACCAAGCGTAATTGATAAACTTAACACACCTTTGAAAACTTTTTTAGAGAACTCTCAGGTGTGTTTTCCTCAGGATATTTTCTTTCTCAGGATGGTGATGATATTTAGTGATGATTTTAGTGTATGCCTTTTTTAAATGACTGAAGTGTCAAACGAACATGCAGTCCACCTGATGGCAAGTGGTCATCGCCGCCCGTGGACATCTGTAATCAACATATAAAACATGGGTTCTATCTGATGCGTTTCTACTCCCGAGGACTATGATGTGCCTCAGGTGAAAGTATGCCGTCCCTGTAGCCTCGGGGTCAGAATAGGGCTACGGTATCCCCTGCGTGTCGTAAGAGGCGACTAAAAGGGGCTTCCGGGGTTGCAGACGGCCAGAGTGGGAGCTCGAACCGTTCGGTCAGGCAATCCCGGGAAGGCGGTATGTGTGGTCGCATACCGTCGTAAAGACTAGACGGAGCGGTGGGCCCAGCCGCCCATCTGGGTGGAGCCCGATGGGGCAGCGCGCTCGGAGGATACCGGTTGAAGTCGTTTCGAGATCCCGGAGTCCTACTTTTCAGCGCCGAGGACGGCCACCGGGGGGGTTTTAGTGCGGTAAAAATCCCACATAACCCTGCGTTGCTCCCACGGCGTCGGGTACCTTTGGAAAGTTTCCCCCTCGAAAACAAAAAAAAAGGTGAAAGTGTGCCGGCAACCACACCTTTCCATCGAAACGCAAGAAATGCTTCACGCTAGAAGTAGGTGTGGCGGTGGTATTTCCCCGGTCGAACTACACTGGTTCTACCACCTTCAAACTGTGTTCTCAAATTTTTATCTGTGTTCGAACCTCGAGCCCTACTTTGGAATGTTGAGTTACAACTATTAGGCTATTGTTGCGCGTTGAAAATAACATTGGTGGTGGGTTAGTGGTATGATTTTTCGACTTTCGACGCCGATTTCTTTAACTAATATACGTATTGAAAAGTATTTATTATATGTTTTTATTTTTTTACACAATCTTTTTTATACAACCTGGGTGTTTTTAAAGCATGAGTGAAAAGGCTCCTAGACAAGCTTGCCACACCTTAGGTCTCATCTCATTATCACTTTCCATCTGGTGAGATTGAGGCCACACCCAAGTTTATTAAAATGTAAAAAAAAAACTTAATATAGTGAAAATAAACGAGCATGTAGTCTACCCGAAGGTAAGTGGCCACTGCCGCCTAGACATCCCAGATTCGATCTCGATCCCCGACCACACAATATCTGAATTATAAATTTAGTTTCTTGTTCTCTGTCTGTGTGTTTGTATGCCTGTGCGTGTGTCCAAAGCGTCCACGACACAGGAAAAATTTAGGGCTATAATTGTAGCCCCTTCGAAGGGATCTTCACCTTGTCGTGATGATAGGGCTCAGTAACCGTGGCTTGGGGCACCGCGATGAAGCCAAGAGGGATCCCAGGGAGGGGACGCTCCGAGAGGGCTTGGCCTGGGTCCGCTCCGGATGCATCCGAGGGAGCTTCCAGGAGGGGTCGCGGGAGGAGAGGTGTCTCGGTGGGTCGTTGCCGTGCACTCTGTCTACCGCGACTGAACGGGGTCGCACCGTCGGATGCGTTGGCGGTGGGGCCGCAGAGGAAGAGGAGATGCGGTGTGTCGTTGCCGTCCTCCCTGTCCTCTGCGGCCGTTTGGTGGTTTGCGGCGGAACCAAAGAACGGATCCGCCGCTGGGTGTGGGTGGTCGATGCCTGTAGGGATGCCTTGCGGGTGTCGGCTTGCCATGTCCCCTGGATGGCGGTCTCGGGGTTGGACCGTCGCCCTGCGGATAGGGGCCTTGGAGGTAAGGCGCGGATTTGTGTTTTCTGGCGCGCCTTGCTGTTGAAGGGGAGCTTTATGCTCCAAGCGGGGGGGGGGGGGGGCTGCGGGAGCGGCCAGGCACCAGCGGGTTCGCGGATGACTGCGAAAGCTGTGGGAGTTTAGCCGATAAGAGTCCGGTATAATCCAGCTGCCACCCCGGGTGGCTGGGTATTCATGAGGATTACCCACTTTAAAAAAAGGGCTATGATTGTAAACAGTTTACTTCATCTTTCGTTTACTTCATTCCATCCATTTTAGAAGTCTAGGGTGGTAAATTGGGATTTGGGTAATGACACTGCGCCTAGAATGTTGGTGAATCCAGTGGATATTGATGTTACAGGTAGACGATCCTGGCCATTTCCTAGATTTTATCCCTTAGTTACTACCTACGACATCCACGGGCACTAACAGATGAATTGGGTGCCTAACTACTAAGAATCCACTTGTTATCCAAAAAAAAACAAAAATATCCTTTGTAAACAATTTATTCATATACACTTAATACATAATTACTGTAATTCTTTTAAACCTATATTATAACTAATTATATCTATCACCACTAGCCGATCGGTCACAAAATTTTCGTTGGGCGTACAAGCGTCCTCATTGAACGATTTTTGAAAATGCTATCAAGTGGTAGAACCAGTGTAGTTCGACCGGGGAAGTACCACCGCCACACCTATTTCTAGCGTTGCGTTTCGATAGAAGGGTGTGGTTGTCGGCACATTTTCACATGAGGCGACCATTCTAGTCCTCGGGAGTAGGAATGCATTGACTTCAGATGGAACCCATGTTCTGTATTGATTACGGAGGTCCATGGGCGGCAGTTACCACTTGACAGCAGGTGGACTGCATGCTCGTTTGCTGCATCAATCGGATGAAGAAAATGTTTCTACTATTTACAGCGATTTTGACAACGAATTTCAAAATCACTAGTATAAAACAAAGTCGCTTCGCTGTCTGTCCCTATGCATGCTTAGATCTTTAAAACTACGCTATGGATTTTAATGCAGTTTTTTTAATAGAAAATGTGATTTAAGGTGAAGATTTTTTACGTATAAATACATGTATGGTGAGGTAATGGGAGGGTTAATGGGTTACGAAGTTCCCTTGAGCGTACTCTTCTATTATATACCCCTATATTAAGATCTCATACAGGCTGAAAGTAGTTACCAACATATAAAGCATCTTACTTTAAATTAATCTCCCGAGCAAGAGTTACTCCCAAAAATCCCCTGTTGGGCTCCCCTACTAGAATAGGTGCGGTGATAGTACCTTATCGAATGATCTTTATGGAACGAACAATGGTAGGTGGCTACTGAACATAGACATCTATTATGCTGGTTATATGCGGTGGTGTGATTAGATGTAGTGGTGTCATTGCAATCGTCTCTCAACTTTTTTGATACAGGAAATTGATATAGCAAAAGAGCATAAAGTCAACTTGATGGTAATTGTTCACTCTCTCTCGTCTCGTCAACTCATCAGCGTCCCACTGCTGGGCACGGGTCTTCCCTCAGAATAAGAGAGATTAGGCCATAGTCCACCGCGCTGGCCAAGTGCGAATTGGTGGACTTCACACACCTCCGAGAACTTTTCTTTTTAAAAAACTCTCAGGTGTAGGTTTCCTTTACGATGTTTTCCTTCACTGAAAAGCAGTGACAATAAATTTGTAATACGCACATAATTTAAAAAATCAGTGGTGCCTGGGTTTGAACTTCGGACCTCCCGATCGCGAGGGGAAGTTTCAACCACTAGGCTATCACTGCTCTATTTATGGATATCTATAATCAACTCCAGATTCGATCAGAGTCTTATCAGAGATTAGCCGCAGTTTTGTTTTTACCTCCGAGAACAAATTTGGTACGCCTGGATAAGTATGTTCCCCATACCCTTATGATCAAATCATTACACAACTGTTTTGTAGGCAGAAATGAATGTAGCGGATTATTTCAAATTGGATGATTCCGAAGTCAAAACCTATAACCCTAAAAATAACTACATATAGTGACAGTGCCCTTCGCTGGGACAAACCCACTAAACGTAACTTCTCCCACCGTTGGCACTGCACCTTCGATGCTGGTGGAACCACTAACAGCAATATCGTCACCAGTTACCACTATTTCGCCAGAGCCTGTTCCCAGTTCGAATGTCTCCGCTGGTGTTACCACTTCTGGGATGACGTACGCTGGTATCACGATTGCTGGGATGATCACAGGTGGTAACATGACCGTTGGCGAGCAAGGTGGTTCTGCTATAGGCGCTTCGACAGGTGTTTCGATGATCGGTGTGGGTGGTGGTGGTGTGACTGGTAGCGGTTGAGGTTGTAGTGGTGGTAGGAAAGATGGTGCGATCCGCGAAAATCCAGACGCAGCTGTGGATGGGTAGAAAATATGGAGGAAGTTACTGACGTGATAGCAGAATAATCTTAACGTAAAGAATAGGAATACTGCCATTACATGGGTAGTTCTCTCATTTCGTGCAAAACACGTGTCGGTGACAATAAAAGCTAAACTAAATAAGTCTAAGTAACTTAATATTTTTATATAGGTAGGTATGTTACAGGTGCCACTGAAAAAGAATAATGGCAGCAACACTGAAAAAAAGATAAAAATAAAATATACGCCTAAATATCATTACCATCACTAGTCATAAATCGATTTTTGGTAGTTGTAGGAAAATAGCACGAGGGTTTGGTGCATTATTGTGTATTATTGCTTCAGTACGTATTAAATAATTATCAAACAATACAAATCCAGGAACAAAAAATCGTTTATGATTGTTTTTTACATTTTATGTGGGTAAATATTTTTGAACAAAAAAAAATACTCATTACCGTCAACTTAACTTAAAATAAAAAAAAAAACATCTTGTACGAACGCGCTAGGGATGTTCACTGTCCCACTACCCTTTGCACGTTCCTTGCTCAATCTACTGGTGAATAGATAAAATAGCAGACGTTTGGGGTTTCTTTGCAAATCGACAACGAAGACGACATTTTTAGAAGTGGTAAGTTTTTTTTCATTACTATTTGGTTGTAATTCATGTTAAAAATAATTGGTTTATTTTTATCCTGGTTGTTAATCAAATAACTTTATAAGTTTAGGTAGTTTTATGATCCTCTTGCATAACATTTAAAGTTATTTAAAGAGCAATTCTACACATGTACGTGTAATTCGTCGTCAACTCATTCTATTCCCATTACTATTCGAATGAGAAGATTCGTGCCCAGAAATAAATGAGTTTATAAAGTCCATCGCACTGACCAAGATCGAATAGACTTCACACACCCTTGAAATCTTTTTTATTTAGAAGTACTAAGAGTGTAAATTTCCTTACAATAATATCCTTCGTCATAAAAGAGGGAGGAGTGATTTCTAAAAGACATATCTAAAAGACATTTTCTAAAACGTTCTTTTGGAATAAATAAAAATCAAACTCACGAGCACATCTTCCAGCTATAGTAACGGTACCGGACGCACGAACGGGACCACCAAAGGCCACACTCCCGGTTATTGGCACAGCGCCATCTACCTCCGTCACGCCATCTGTGGTAATATCGTCACCGGAGACATAGACCTCGCCGACACCTTCCGCTGTGCTGATTGGGATTGTTTGGACCTGGAAAATGTTAATAAATGTAGCGCGTTTATTTATCATGTGTTGGTATTGAATAGCATTACCGCCTTTCTTGCCATGGATGTCGTAGGCGACTTAGGGACCAAATCTAGGAGATGCAGTAGCATCTTTATATGTAAAATCAACATCCACCAAGGTCACGTCAGGAGATGGCATCACAAGTATTTTCAGTCACGATATCGAAGTATTCTGAATGTCTTGTATATGACTAAATTCCCTGAAGTAATAATAGATAATAATAATAATAATAATAATAGATCGTGGCCTCCCCCCTTTAATGAGAAAGGAATCTGCTCAGCCTTGCCTCCTCTCCTTTATATATGGATTAAAAACTGGAATTAAAAATATTTTGAGCCATTTATGGCACATTTTTTTAAGAATCCTCAAAAATCAATAGCGGAACGTTCGAAAAAAGTTTGCCTTTGCAATTCACACTCTTTTGCAACTTCAGTGAATTAAATGCAGTTATGCGAAAGTTAGCTAATTTTCTATTTTCTAGTTATATAATTTTAATTGAAATTTGTGTATTTAGTTACAAGTAGGTAGTTGCTGCCTAGTATCTTAGTCAGTTGATTGAGAATCATTTTAGCTTAGAAGGTAAACTGCCATCTCGTTTGCTTTATCAAAAACAAAAAAAACGGAACAAAAGAAAAGGTCCTTGAACTTACTCCAAACTTAGGCGATGGCCAACGAAAGTAAGACTTCAAACGGCCTATTACTTCTCTCCTTCGCACTTCTGATAACGATGGCTGGTTGAATCGAGATATTCGAGCGAGGACTGGATTCACCTATTGGAAAACCACAGCTCAGCAAAGATGAAGAAAACGTATAAGAAAGGACTCAAAAATTATCAAAAACCATTTTATAAAAGCAAACGAGCAAGCAGTTCACCGAAGAGACATTAATTGAATAACATCGTTTAAAAATTCTCATGAAGATACAATTTTTGTGGCAGTAATGGCCCAAAGATATAAATAAAGACGAAACGAAAAAAAATAACATCTAGTATTCTATTCTATGTACCACGCTTATTTTAGGCTAAAGATAAGGCAGACGGGCTATCTGATCATCAGTAGTATCTATGAACATTTGCAACACCAAAGGAGACGCCAATGCATCGACGGCTTTGGAAGAAAGTTGTTATCGCACTTTTTCTCAAGAGACTCATGTCATAGAAGATCTATGACATGATATGATGCTCTTACGTGATAAGTGCAATCTTAAGTGTGAAGGACTGCTACCAGTCCACTCGGTGTGCATGGAACTTCATCGGCAAGTTTTCTTGTACATACAGGTCGCTGTTTACAGTCATTGTCTAGATTCATTGTTAGATAACTCTGAAATCTGCAAAGTATACAAAATGCTGTTTCAAACTGTTTTTTCTCTACAATTGGGAACCTGGCATAAATTCCTCGAAACATCTTTAGTGACTTGGTGTAGAATGAAACGTGGTGCGGATCTGTTTTCAAACCAACCACGATTTAAATAAGATTTAACGACTGCTATATTGTTATTGTTATAACTAAGACATATCAATATTTAAGCGATGTAGTACACTTCCAATCTTGAAAATTGGATGAAGTCACATCTTGCCGGTCCTTGTAGTTACGGGACCAGAATAGGGCTACGGTATCTCCTGCCTGTCGTAACAGGCAACTAAAAGGGGCTTCCGGGATTGCGGGCGGTAAGAGTGGGAGCTCGAACCGTCCAGCCAAGCGACCCTGGGTAGGATGACGGCATGTGTGGCCAGACATCGTCGTAAACACCAGGAGGCGCAGTGAGTTCAAATGCTCACTGGGGAGAGCCCGAATGGAGCATCGCGCTCGGATGACTCCGGTTGTGTTTGACTGGATATCCCGGAGACCTCCACGCAGTCGCACGCGAGCCGGGTACCTTTTGAAGGTTTTCCCCTCGAAAACAAAAAAGATGCTCCGACATTTTCAAAATTTAAATTTAGTACTTTTTGAAGAAAAGATACTTTTTGAAAAAAAAAGTACTAATTGAGGAATTTTCGTCCTGTAGTTTCCTTGTCAAGCCTCGTCCTTTCTTGTCTTTTCGCGACTTGTTTTGACAGGACTGCTGAGCACGAAAAATCCTATTCACGGACGTTAAGTCCAAATCCTTGTTATATGTTTTTCTTTATTGATTATACAAATACAACTTGGGAATATTTTCCACGATTTAGCATATAAGCAAATAAGCGAACATATTAACACTTTACTGTCACAAAAAATATATATTCTTACAAAGTTAATAATTTATCTTACTTACTGGGGTCGCACACTCGATATCATCAGCTGCAACATATCCAAAAGAATTCTGAAAAAATATTTTATTAAAATAATGATTTCTATGAGAAAAAAATGAAAGAATTTCATTTCATCATTCAATTCAATCATCAAATTCAATTTCATCTTGAAATAAGTAGTCCTTTGTACTTAAGCTCTGTTGTTATGTATTATTTGTGTACAAAAACTTATAAAATAAATATTTAATGGTATCAAATTATTATAAACTTTATATCAATTGTATATTTTAATAAAAATCATTTTAATAGTACAGTGAGTCAGAATATTGTTTTAACAATTCCCATAATAGGCACTGAAATATTTCATTTCTAAGTTGATGTTAACGTACAAATAAAACATTTCAAAAATATTAGATAAACTTTAGATAAAATAAAAGAATTAATGCACATTATTATTTTGATAAATATTTAACTATTAATAATGTAAAATAAACTTACACATGATATTAATAATTGGCAGATAGTAACAAAAATTGGCAATAGCTTCTTCATAACGACGTTTATTATTAACTAAATGTTCAATCAATTATGGACCATTAATAACATTTAACCCATTTTTATATGTTTATGTTTATCATTTAAGGACGAATAAATAATTATTGAAATTCTTGGAATTAATAAATAAAACAAGTCTTCAATTCTGTTCGTTTATTAATATTTAAATTTAATTTTTTTTCAACCATTGTTTTTTTTATTCACAATCGTTAACAAATTAATACTAAATATTTACGAGCACGTCATTGATATTCACACCTAAATATTAAATTATTTATGAATTATAAATAACAATGTCTTTTTATATTAAGTATTGCTATTATTATACTTTTGTTTTCTGTAAAAATTGTCTGTTCCATAATATTATTATTAAGTAGTAGGCAAACTTTATTCTTCCAATAAATATTTGTTTAATTTATTATTAATAATAATAATAATATTAAAAAATAAAAAATATTATTAAAATATTCATTTTCAATAACCTTAAAAGTATTAATGATAACCGTAAACGGTAAATAATTATATTATTACGGTAATATTTACTTTAATTTTAATCCACGTGTAAATTATTTCAATATTTATAAATTTCAACGCAAAGCCGAAAAACAATATGCAGTCATTTAAGTGCGTGACTATAAACAAAAAAAGATTATCAGAGTGTTGAAATAAAACATCACTGAGGCTATATCTATCTCGCTCGCACGCACATGAAAATGAGTAAGTGAAAGAGAAAACAATAAACGTGCCTACTCTTATAGTTTTCAATGAATTGCTACATATTTAAGCCTAAAATAAAATTGATGTTTGAATTTCGAAACCGTAGATATGATTCTCGTAGTAACAAACGTACACAAACAAATACTTTAACAAATATTAATATTCAAAATACAGAAATCAAAATTCATCAATTTAAAGTTAAAAATACAATTTTATCCAAAAACAGACCTAGAATTACAAACTTGGTGGTTTTATTAATGTATTTAGTGGTAGTTTAATATTTTTTTATTGTATCCAATAACAGACCAAAAATAAAAAATGTGGTGGTTTAACTAATGCAGTAGTTAATGGTATTTTAATTTCATTAATATAATTCATTAAAAAGATAAAAAGAAACCGCATTTGGTATTTCTTATTCCTGTAAAGTAAGTTACTTTATTCGCTAAAAAGATATAAACAAAGGGCATTGTTTAATTATTACGTGACTTCTTGTAAAATTAGCGTCTCTACGGTTTCACAATAAAAGACACATCTTAAAGTCGGAGATCGTGCAAGTATGAAAAAATATTTTAATACATAGTAACAATCTCTTCCAAGTAGAGATAGCAAGACAAAGATACTCCTCTGGTGCAGCAACATATCTTAGGCTGGCTTCAGCTAGGTAACTTTATCTAGGGGTGATAATAGATGTCCTTGTGAAACCCCTTTAAAGAAAGAGTAATAATGTTTTGCAAAATGAGGATTATATTATAGCTGCTGAAAGACGATACACAGGTTTGTGTTCTTCATTGTTTACTTGTTTTGCAGGAATATCAGAATTGCTTTTACTTTTGTATGTCCCGCGATAGGCAAGATCACAAAATTAGTAATTGTTAGGAATGTGTAATAAAGGAAACATATTTTGTATTAGTCTACTAGCTTTCATTTGATACCCATACTGTTACAAAAAAGCCACTATATCTCCTGATTCTTATATGGCGGATTTCATATTTAAAAAATATAAAACCTATTAAACTGACAACTAAGTTAATTCCAATGATATGTCATATGTGACATACATGCACATGTATGTATGTACATACATACATACACACAAATATTTTACTCGAAAAACATTAACACCCGTATTCACAAACAACACTATGAGGCATCATAGTGTTCGCTAACGAATCATTCAAACTATTTCATAGACAATACTTAAGCGAAATCCAACACTATGCGTTTGTCAAAACCCAGCATAGGTAAGAACTGTTGAGCTATTTTATGAAACGCATAGCATCGTTTCATCATCAGATGGCTCAGGACCGGTCGAAGTGGCGCAGATTAGGGGAGGCCTATGGACAGTGGACTTTTAAAGGCTGATGGATGGATCGATGGATAGCATCGTTTATTAGGGTTCCGTAACCAAAGGGTAAAACCAAAACATTATTACTTAAGACTCCACTGTGTGTCAGACTGTCTGTCCGTCTGTCCGTCTGTCTGTGTAACTAAAGATTTACTACTTTACTGTTTCTATCACTTCATATTACGCTCTTCAAATACAGAGGTGCGGGTACCAGCTAGTCGTCCCTGTAGCTCCGGGATCAGAATAGGGCTACGCCATCCCCTGCCTGTCGTAAGAGGCGACTAAAAGGGGCTTCTGGGGCGGCTAGAGTGGGAGCTCGAACCGTTCGGTCAGGTGATCCCGAGAAGGACGGCGGTATGTGTGGTCGCATACCGTACCTAGCCCAGATGGGGCAACGTGCTCGGAGGATTCCGGTTCAGGTCGTTTCGAGATCCCGGAGTCCTCCTTTTTAGCGCCGAGGACGGCCACCGGGGGGGTTTTTGTGCGGTAAAAATCCCATATAACCCTGCGCCGCTTCCATGGCGTTGGGTACCTTTTGAAGGTTCCCCCTCGAGAACAAAAAAAAGGGTACCAGCTAGTACTATATTGTGTTATTAACTTTATTTAACATGTTTACTTTAAAAAGGGGGTATAAAAGTATCAAATAGTAAATCATCCCAATCCTCCCAATTATCTTCATCATACTCGTATAGCGTTTCTTCCCAAAACTCTTCGAAATATTCATTATAATATTCATAATATTCTTCATCTATTTCAAATATATTATAATGATCATCTAGAATGAACCAATCATTGATGCCATTCATTTCAACCCCTTCGATCTCTAGGGGTTTCACAAGTAAGTTGTCGCATTCCATCTCTTTATGAATTTTGTGAAGAATCGGATCTCTTTTGGTCGAGTTTTCCTGTGAATATAAAAGTTCCTGTTTTATTAGATACAAGCTGAATTGCCCGTGCGTAACTAGGGGACATATTTTTTTTATCTGACTGAAGTAGCAAACGAGCATGCAGTCCACCTGATGGTAAGTGGTCACTGCCGTATGGAGATCTGTAATCAACTTCATACAGGACATGGGATCTATCTGAAATCAATCACAGAAGCGTTGTTACTCCCGAGGACTATGATGGTCGCGTCATATAAAAGTGTACCGGCAACCACACCCTTCTATCGAAACGCAAGAAATACTTCACACTAGAAATAGGTGTGGCGGTGGTACGTCCCCGGTCGAACTACACTGGTTCTACTACCTTCAATAGCTTTTTATATACCACCTTCAAAAGAACGGTATACTGGTATTTTTTAGTTCATCATCAAATTACTTACACCAACAGGAGTTATCGAAGCTGGTAAAGTCTCCGCTGGACTGGCCACGATCACAGTGTTTGGGTATCCACCCATTTTACCTTTGTCGTATACTTTCACAAGTCGTCTAGTCGTGACTTTGGAGCTGACCTTGTGTCTTCTTGGACACCAGGGTGTGGCTTCTAGGAGTAGTATTAGCATCTGAAAGAATTAATTATTTTTCTCATTGGAGTCTTTTTACTGGGTTTCTTCTAAGAATGTCAAATACCGCCTCAATGCTGTTTGTGTCTTATAGTCAGTCAAAAAAAAATCGTCATTTTTTTATTCAAAGTAGATTTTTTTCAATGTAGACCTAATTTTCTTTGAACGTCAGAAGTCCTCTAATATATTTTAATTGGTAAAACGATGTGGTTCGACCCAAGAAGTAGGTACCACTGCCATCGATTTCTAGTGTGAAGAAGTTTTTGCTTCTCGGTTGAAGGATGTGGTTACGCTTACTTTCATACTAGGCGAGTTGATCTTATTTTTTTATAAGTTTAAAGTAGCAAACGAGCATGCAGTCCACCTGATGGTTTCTCATGTACTATAGGAGTAGGAACGCATTTGTGATTGAACACAAGAATAAATTCCTTTGAATACGAATCTGCTTACGTTCGATGGCGCAGTTACCACTACCACATACCATCAAATTTACCTTTTTGTTTATAATATATACAAATAGTTCGTATTTTGTCAGACATGGGGTTCTTCAAGAAAGGTGCGAAAAGAGCTCTCCTTCAAAGCCGGATGCATTGGCGACTCCTCTGGTGTTGCGAATGTCCATAGGCGACGGTGATTACTTTCCATCAGGTAGCCCGTCAGCCTTATGGTTAGGTTAAAGTATAAATAAAGACAATATAATGCTTTTAATATAACGCCTTAGCGCTACATCCATCACTGTATTATTGTCTAATGGACATAGGCCTTCTCTAGTGGACATTTTATCAACAGTCCCCGCGTCAATGCGTATTTGTGACCAAAATGGTTGTTTATATTAAAAAGGTAGTCGCTGCAACCCACCTTCTGTACGCCTAGTAAGAGGTTTTTACATTTCCTTGATACAAACACTGCCTGCGTTTTTGCCCATATATTGCGTTACGATGTATGTATTTTTTTTAAAACAAATGAAGTAGAAAAAGAGAATGCGGTCCATCAGATAAGTGGTGTAAGCACCGTCCATGGATATGTGTAAGCAGCTTCATACATACAGGAGTTCTATCTGAAGTCAATCACAGATGCGTTGCTACTCCCGAAGAACAAGATGGTCGTCTCAAATATAAGCCGGCAACCAGACCCTTGCACCGAAACGCAAGAACGGCTTCACGCTAGAAATAAGTATGGCGGTGGTACTTCCTCGGTCGAATTACATTGGTTCTACTACTTGGCATAAATAATTATTGTTTTTAAGGGAATATAACCCTCATGCCTTGCGACATCAACGGGAAGAGAATATTAGAAGAAGAGAAGAGAAGAAGAGAGAGAGAGAGAGAATATTAGAGAATATTATGAGAAGTTGCAAACGAGCATGCAGTCCACCTGATGGTAAGTGGTCACTGCCGCCCATGTACATCTGTAATCAACTACATACAGAAAATGGGTTTCATCTGAAGTCAATTGCGAAGACAGGTGCGTTGCTACTCCCGAGGACTATGGCGGTCGCCTCAGAACAAAGTATGCCGGCAACCACACCCTTCCATCGAAACGCAAGAAATGCTTCACGCTAGAAATAGGTGTGGGAGTGGTACTTCCCCGGTCGAACTACACTGGTTCTACCACCATGTTATTCAATCCCACTTCACGGCACTACTAATACACTTACAACTTAACGATAACAACAACTGAACACTTAACAAATAAACAACAAACTCACACAAACAACAACGATTTTGCGACAACACATTTCAATGTAACGGCAATTAATGTTCCGGATTCTATTATTAATTTTATTATATACTTGCATAATTTTTATATTATCAAAATAGGTGTATGTGACTTATTTATTGTTAATAATCTTTAATAAGTAGGTTAAATTGTTTCCGCTTTGAGAAAATCTAGCATACTAGTCACCCGTCATAGAGCAGTGATAGCCTAATGGTTGAAACTTGCCCTCTCAATCGGGAGGTCCGAGATTCAAACCTGACGCACCACTGATTTCATGTGCGTATTAGAAATTAATTACCACTGCTTTTCTGTGAAGGAAAACATCGTGAGGAAACCTACACACCCGAGAGTTCTTAAGAAAAAAAAAAGTTCTCGAAGGTGTGTGAAGTCCACCAATTCGCACTTGGCCAGCGCGGTGGACTATGGCCTAAACTCTCACATTCTGAGAGAAGACCCGTGCCCAGCAGTGGGAAGATAATGGGTTGACGACGAGTCACCCGTCGCAACGGTCTAAATTCAACCGTAATTCAACTCAAAAACTAAACTTGATTGTCCAAAGTATTTCCCAAATTCAATTTTTATTGATTTTCAAGTTATTTTAATATACCCGAAAGGTAAAAAGAGGATTAAGTGACAAAGCTGAATTTAATATCTGTAACGGGAATTTTCGGTTCGGTTTAAAAAACTTTATTGTCAGAAATTACATAAATTTCACTTACAAGACAAAACTTATGTTAACATATACCTAATAAAACACAGTAGGTAGGCATGCTAGAAATTTACACACACCACACACTTTTACACACACACACACTTTTACATGAGGCGACCATCATAGTCCTCGGGAGAAGCAACGCATCTGTGTTTGACTTCAGATAGAACCCATGTTCTGTATGAAGTTGATTACAGATGTCCATGAGCGGCAGTGACCACTTACCATCAGGTGGGCTGCATGCTCGTTTGCTACTTCAGTTAATAAAAAAAAAAGGTCTAAATATATTTATTTCATATTATAGTAATAAGTTATGTAAGTATGGAAATTTGAATTTTGTAGTGTATTTTTTTAATTGTAATATTATTTATAACGTGCGCCAGTGCTTCTTTTTTAAATGTGTTTATTTGTTTATGATTCTTAATAGTTTTAGGTAAGCAATTGTCCACCAATTCGCACTTGGCCAGCGCGGTGGAGTCTGGTGGTGGACTATGGCCTATAACTCTCTCATTCCGAGAGAAGACCCATGCCCAGCAGTGGGACAATAATGGGTTGACGACGACAAGCAATTGTATATTTTAGTCCCATCATGCATTATGTTTCTTGACATACTTGGTTCTAGGAAAAGATAGATAATTCAACTCAAAAACTAAACTTGATATTGTCTAAAGTATTTCCCAAATTCAATTTTTATTGATTTTTAAGTTATTTTATTAACCGAAAGGTAACAATAGGTTTAAGTGACAAAGCTGATTTTAATATCTGTGTCACGATTTTTGACAAAGACATCTGACATTTTTGACGTTCTGTGTTTTCATATGTTGAATGTTTTATTTATGTGTTTGTGACAAATGCTCGGTAGTGTGTGTAATGTATTTTTAGTTGACTTTATGTATGGTATATGCATTATTTGAATATAATAATAACATTCCGCACTCCTCTATGTCAACTATAGCCGTGCAAAATTTCGTACTCCTCCGTCCGCGGCAAGTTACTTAAAAATGCACCACAAGTTTTTGCTTCACGTATTATTATATGGATAATAATATCTAAAACAGCATTGTTAAACAGTACTGTGTTTCTGTGTCCATCCATCCATCCATCAGCCTTTGAAAGTCCACTGCTGGACATAGGCCTCCCCTAATCTGCGCCACTTCGACCTGCCATTAGGGGGTTTTGCCATAGTCACCGCGCTTGGCTGTGCGTGTTGGTGACCGCAGTATGTTTAAAGTTCTCAGGGTGATGCTGCTGCCCATCACCTGGTTTAAGGTCCCTTAGTCGCCTCTTACGACATCCACGGGAAGAGAGGGAGTGGTGCTATTCACAAGACCGACACCACACGGCCAGTTTCTGTGTACTGTCCACCAATTCGCACTTGGCCAGCGCGGTGGACTATGGTCTAAACTCTCTCATTCTGAGAGAAGACCCCTGCCCAGCAGTGGGACAATAATGGGTTGACGAGACGAGACTGTGTTCTGATCTGAAAGATATACGGTAGTTAAAACGTAATAAAAGTTAAAGTGTTTATTAAAAGAGGGAACAGTAATATCCCTACTATTTTTTTTATCTGACTGAAGTTACAAACGAGGACATGGACCGTACGAACTCATGGACCTCTGTAATCAACTTCATACAGAACATGGGTTCCATCTGAAATCAATCACGGATGCATTGCTACTTCGTTTCGGTGGACGGGTGTGGTTGCCGGCACAATTTCACATGAGGCGACCATCATAGTCCTCGGGAGTAGCGACGCATCTGTGATCGCCATCAGATAGAACCTATGTTTTATGTGAAATTGCTTCGCAGCGGCAGTGGCCACTTACCATCAGGTGGACTGCATGCTCGTTTGCTGCTACAACCAGATAAAAAAAATATGACCTGGAATAATACATATATATTAGGTACAATATTAATTCTCAAGATATACGCAACCGAAGCAGACAAAACCGCGTAATAAGCTAGTACTAGCTACATTTTGTTTATATTTTATTAGTACCAGTATCAGAATAGGGCTACGGTATCTCCTGCCTGTCGTAAGAGGCGACTAAAAGGGGCTTCCGGGGTTGCGGGCGGCTAGAGTGGGAGCTTGAACCGTCCAGCCAGGCGATCCCGGGAAGGACGGTGGTATGTGTGGTCGCATACCGTCGTAAAGACTAGACGGAACGATGGGCTCAGCCGCCTATCTATGAGGAGCCCGATGGGGCAACGCGCTCAGAGAATTCCGGTTGCGTTCCTTTGGAAATCCCGGAGTCCTCTTTGTAGCGCTGAGAATGGCCACCGGGGTTTTAGTGCGGTAAAAATCCCACATAACCCTGCGATCGCTCTCACCGCGTCGGGTACTTTTTGAAGGTTTCCCCCTCGAGAACAAAAAAAACATCTCTTACAACACTTTAACTAAAACTTTAGGACGAGTGTGGCGGAGCGGTTACCATACCGGTCTGACGCGCAATGGGTCCCGGGTTCGATTCCCGGCCAGAAAGGTATCTATCTGAATGATGAGTTTAGATTCATGTTCTGGGTCTGGATGTTTTTGTATTCGTCTTGTGTGTGTCCATGGTACCCACGACACAGGAGAAAACCCTACTGTGGGGCTATGGGTGTAGAAAGCGTGTTTTTTTAAACTTTGAAAAATTATATTTCAGTCATTTGAAATTTTTGTGAAGATTATGCGTCCAAAGGACAAGGTTACATCCTGACCTACTATTACTCAAAGTCAATGTTACAAAGGAACCTTGTTTTCAAGGAAGGGCCTTGGTAGCAAGGTCGACCTTCGGAGCAAGGCCAGACCTTGGCTATCAAGGTCTGACCTCGGAGTAAGGTTACGTTCTTGACATTCGATATTGAGTGATAACATTCGTTATCAAAATGTATCTTTTAGCATAGGTGTATGGGATTAGATTCGATTACAGCATGAAGCAAAAATCGATAAATCTTTTCATTAATTACATGTTTGGAAAAAGTTAGAATAAGTAGCGATGAATGAAATCGAAATATGTTTTGAATTTTTATTCAATTGCTTTTAAAGGTTCCATGCGTTTCGATGGAAGGGTGTGGTTGCCGGCACACTGTCACATGAGGCGACCATTATAGTCCTCGGGAGTAGCAACGCATCTGTTATCGACTTCAGATGGAACCCATGTTCTGTATGAAGTTGATTACACATGTCGCAGGGCGGCAGTGACCACTTACCATCAGGTGGACTGCATGCTGGTTTGGTAGTTCAGTCAGATTAAAAAGGTGGTAATTTAGTTCGAGCGGTACCACCGCCACACCTATTTCTAATGTTAAGCGGTTCTTGCATTGCGCTTAACGGGTGTGGCTACCGACTAAGTTTTATATGAGGTGAACATTTAGGGTCCGTTCAGACAGACCGGCTCGGAGAGCGGCTCGCATTTTCCTTTTCACATAGATCGGATCGTATACGCTTAGAAGTGGCCAGAGCGTAGCCGCTACGCGAATGAGAAACTGCACGCAATCAGAGCCGGTCGGCTCCTCTTATTATTTCACACGAAGCGTTCAAACATTTGTAATGACAAAAGAAGTGCACATATAAAAATAAACCTTAATACAATTACTCAAAACTCTGTTTCCAACGTGATAAAAATCTGCTCTCTCTGAGCCGGTCTGTGTGAACGGACCCTTAAGTCTTTAAGAGTAGAAATGCATTTAAGATTGACTTCAGATAAAGCCCCTGTTTTAATATTAATAAACAAAATATATTGTTTAAAAAAAATATGTTTGTAAGAAGTAACTGCCAATACTGATTACATTGATTCAATTCTCTTGGAATGATCTTTGATATTTATTCAAAGCGAGCGAAGTCGCAGGTAAAAGCTAGGAATTATATAAATCACTCATAAGAGGGCTTACGCACTTGCGGTTAACTGCGGGCGCGGCTGACCGCGCGGCTAGCCGCTTTTCCAGTTTAATATGAAACCGTCCCAAAATTTCAACCGCAGCCGTTTAAAAATTTGGGGCGGTTTCATATTAAACTAAAAAAGCGGCTAGCCGCGCGGTTAACCGCTAGTGCGTAAGAGGGCTAAGATTTAAAAATAAAAAAAAACAAATGCGGAATGGTTAAATTAATATTTTATTGTGACATAATTAAAATAAATTAATATAAATAGAATAATTTACAAGCTTAAACATCTAAAAAATACTAAAGATTAATTATTATGAATATTTGGCAAAGGGAGATCTCCCGCCAGGCTAGGTGATCATGCCTGGGGAGCGGCCGTGCTCCGACAGTCGTTCGGAACTTGTATATATGCAGGATTCTGAGAATGCTTCGATAGCGTGTTTCAGAATACTAGTAGCGCCATCTCTTGATGAGTAGCGGGAGGTCGCCACAAATTTATAGATTACAAATATTTAAATTTATTCGCAAATTGCCGCGTATTTGCCAAAATGTCGTTAATATTTATCTGTGAAAGTGGCAAAGGCGCATTTCTCGGAGCCTTCTTAGTACCGATATCACTTATAGATTTAACACTATTAAATAAGCTTTCCATTCCTGAGTTTTTTAATAAATCAGCTAAAACCAATCTTTTATTTGTTTTTTTCCGCCGGGTTCCATCTCTTAATGTTTTAGAGATGGTATTTTGAGCCGCGTACGGTTTTAAATTTGGAATAAGGTTTCGCTGTAAAGTCGGTGCTGGTGTTTGTAGATTTTTTATCTGTGTGCCGTCTCGTAGTTTGTATTGGGCGTTTGCAGTCTGAAAAAAAAATAGTCAAGTGAAATTCTACAGGCTTTAGAACCAGTGTAGTCCGACCGGGAAAGTACCACCGCCACACCTATTTCTAGCGTGAAGCATTTCTTGCGTTTCGATGGAAGGGTGTGGTTGCCGGCTCACTTTCACATTAGGCGACCATAATAGTCTTCGGGAGTAGCAAAGCATCTGTGATTGACTTTAAATATCGCCCATGTTCTATTTGAAGTTGCTTACAGATGTCCATGAGCGGCAGTGACCAATTACCATCAGGACCATAATTGTACTCGGGTGTAGAAACGCATCTGTGATTGACTTCAGATGGAACCCATGTTCTGTAAGTAGTTGATTACAGATGTCGCAGGGCGGCAAAAAAATTGCTGGGTTGCCACTTCGATATTATATTTAATTTAATGAGATTCATATTTTATTATTTTATTCGTGATAAAGTTAATACTTACATGAAGAATAACGGACGAAACGATAAAAAGAATAAAAGAAAAATACATTGTAATGTTTTTGATGAATCTTCCTTTAATGATACAAAAATCCAAAAACACTCAGCTTATGTACAAAACATAATCTGATTATACGTTGACTATCAATATATATAATGAATTATGTAATAAGTAATGTAACATCTAATCTTTACAATAATTACAACATAGAATTTCTTATCATGTAATCCGACATAATAATTACAACATAATAGTTATAAAACTATATTGTTAAGTTTGCAAATATTACAAATATTTACAATTTCATGAAAAAATATGGTGACATATCCAATCAACAAGTCGTTCCAACCTAGAATTATGAAGTTGCCACGCATTTGTGGCTCATTTTAGGTAGGAATAATTAAGGACCTGGGGTTGATTATAATTTATAATATAAGGCAGCTTCTTAAGCATCATGTGGATGATATTCCCATATTATATAGTATTAGGCTGGGTTTTACTCATTAACATACTTTATATTGCCCTATATTTACTTTCTTATATATTTTAACCTAACGATAAGGCAGACGGGCTACCTGATGGAAAGTAGTCACCGTCACCATGGACATTCGCAACATCAGAGGAATCGCCAATGCATCGCCGGCTTTGTAGGAGAGCTCTTTTCGCACCTTTCTTGAAGAACCCCATGTCATAGCGCTCCGGGAATACCTCAGGAAGCTCATTCCACAACTTGCACGTCCTACGCTAAGTTAGAGACATGTATCTATTGCTACTTATTCGATACAGCAAACAATGATTTAAATACTAAGATATCATCATAGTCCTCAGGAGTGCCAAGGTATCTGTGATTGAAACCTCTGTTTTATGTTAAGCTGGTAGTAGATGTCCATAGGTGACACTTATACTTCTACTTACTATCAAGTTGACTACGTGCTCGTTTGCCACTCCGTATTTTAGAAACGATATATGCTCAGTAAGATAAGTCCAAAGTTTCATATATCAATAACCTTGAAATCAAAGGACGTAAAGGATATTTGGGCAAAATCGTACCTTTACCTAATTTATCTATATTTCAATTACCTTTATGATCGAAATGTACGTTGATGCTCACGATCTTCAACTATATTTCTAATTTTTACATTTACTTTTGAAATTTATTGTTTGATTTACGTCAGTTTACATTGGTTTATGATCGTCGAATTCTTGATTTGAAAGAACATTTACTAATATAAAGGTTACATAAGACTTGCATTATAAGCTCGTAAGACTGAATACTTAAAAAATAATAATAGTACTCTTTATTGTACCAAAAAGTAAAAATAACGTAGAACACAAAATTTAAATAACAGTACAAAAGGCGGTGTTATCGCTAAACAGCGATTTCTTCCAGACGACCTTAAGGTATGTTATAGTAAGTGATAAATATAGAAAAGTGAGGTGCAATAAGAAAAGTTTAGGTAGATAATTAACAATACAGAGCTAGAGAATAAATAAACGGTCAATGATAGCAATGAACTGATAGGAGAGAACAATAATAAACATTTAAAACTTTTGCTTAAGGATAATTAAAACCTCCATTTAGGACTTTTTATGAATCCGGCATAACTTGCGTTATCAAGACGTGCCTGACAATATTTGATAGTATATTTTGTACGATTGAAGTATCCAACAAGCATGCAGGTATCTATCTATAAGTAATTTCACATAGAAAAGAGGTTCTGTCTACAGCCAACCACAGATACGTTGCTACTTCCGAGGAATAACATGGCCCGGCATAAGTGTTCAGCATGCATTTATCAAGTTCTTTAAGCTTAACATTCGTTCTAAAGTACAAGACATGCATAAATCTAACTCGTACTCCCGAGGACCAAGATAGTTTTCAAGATGGTAGAACCAGTGTAGTACCACCGCCGGGGAAATACCACCGCCACACCTATTTCTAGCGTGAAGCATTTCTGGCGTTTCGATAGAAGGGTGTGGTTGCCTGCACACTTTCACATGAGACAACCATCATAGGCCTCGGGAGTAGCGACGCATCTGTGATTGGCTTCAGATAGAACCCATATTTTATGTGAAGTTGCTTACGGATGTCCATGGGCGGCACTGGCCACTGAGGTGGACTGCATGCTCGTTTGTTACTTCAGTCAGATAAAAAAAAGAGTCACTTCACATGAAGAGTTCACCATAAATGCTGTACAAGCTTAACATTCATTATAAAGTAAACAGACGTAAATTTAAAGAAAATAGCTCTTCTATTCATACAAATCATAAAAACGGTGGTGGTATAGGCTTGCTGCTAGTAAATCGCTGTGGAAGCTCAGTAACATCAGGAAGGTCACTTGGTATCGGAGACGCCGTGGGTAATGGAGACGCTGGGATCGTTGGGGGCGGTGTCAGGGGGCTGTCTGCTGATGTTTTAGGGACCTAGAAAGATGAAGATTAAGTAAATACAAAAATTTGAAGTGTATGAAATCATTCTCTCCTAGCCTCTCATATACAACGGCCGCATCAGAAGGATACGTTGCCGGTTATTCGTCTCTCAAGGGTCTTCCCTTTTCTCTGGCAGTTTCCAAAGGATAAATACCCTCTCTCCTTTATCCATTATTGTCACACTGCTGGGCACAAGTCTTCTCTCAGAATGAGAGAGTTTATGCCATAGTCCACCGCGCTGGCCAAGTGCGAATTGGTGGACTTCACATAACTTCGAGAAAAATAACCTTCGAGAAATATACCCTTGGTACCTTAATATTATTTAAGAGTACTACAATATTTACTCAAATATAGTAATGTAGATACAGTAACAAAATAATAAAACCCCCGACTGTATTCGAAGTGGTAACCACCACACATATTTCCACCGTAAAACAATTCTTGTGTTATCAGTGGAAAGGTTGTCAACTTTCACATAAGGCGGCTATTTATCATGAGATGATATCTTTGAATTTCTTAGAGCTACTATCTATATATAATATTCTTTCTTTGTATATAAAATTGTCATAATTGTCATTCAATAAATTGCTTCTTTGTTACTTCAATCTTATTAAAAAATATGACCTCTCCTATTGAAGAATGGCTTATCTTTGTTTAATTTTAGCAGCAAGAAAATCTTAGTTTGCTCTCCAAATTCTATATTTACCAGTCTCAAAGAATTACTAACATTACCTCTAATTAAATTGATAATGCAGTCTTAATGATCACCGTTTCTCATGGGCATCTTTAACCATAGCCATATAGAACGGGGTTTTCACTTAAAGCCGATTGCAGATTTTTACCACTTTCAAGGGTTATGGTCATTTCATTTGTAAGTAAATATCTGCCTCTATTTATATCGACTTTTTAATTTTTCCCATCTTCAAGGATAAGAAATTCCCTGATATTAAAAAACCTTACCGCCAAATAATTACTTATTCGGCCCCGTTCAGATTTATGAATTACAGAAGCACATTTTGGGATAAAAACTGAATACAGCCATGTGACCAGATTTGTTTAAAATAAGTTTAATGACGTATGAGTATTTTTTATTAATTGATAATCGTAATTATCTGACACTTTCGAATTTGATTCTCTAAAAAGCAAATATATAAATGTTGTATTCAAGGAAACCACTTTGATTTTAAAAATTGCCTATTTTATATTACAAAACAATTATATTTTACTCACCATTGCAATTATGAAAAGTAAAAACGAGACCAATAAAATTTTGATATACATTTTGAGGTCACTATATATGCACGTTTCACACAAAAATGTTAATATCTATGACCTCCTATTTATATTTAAGTCTATTATTATCATTACTTTATTACCTATAGCATTTTCGAAATTTAATTGTGTCACTATGTTACTATTTTAAAATTACTTAACAAAGATCTAGAAATTAATTCTAGGTAGTAGATTACAAAGTTGCCTTAGGTAACTGATCAACTAGAAACTTATATATCTAACAGTTTTTGTTAGTCAGATATATAGTTTTTTATTAACTTTCGATAATTAAATTAAAATCCTTTAAGCACACTACTGTTTTTAACAGACTTCAAAAACGGATGAAATTCTATATATCGTCGCTTAAGTTCTAACACCACTTAACTCAAAAAATGCCCATTTTGAGTTGATGAAATAATTGTATCTCAAAATAATATAGGAAAATTTTTTTTAGAAGAATTTCATAAAAATGATATTTTAATATGAGTATATTAATATTTTAAACGCAATGTATTATTTGGTAGTTGTAGAATTAACAATAACTATTTGAGACAGGTTATTTGCTCTCCTGAAAAGTTAGTAAGTTTGAGATCCGCGGTTGTTGGAACTTAAACGACGATATGTTAACGTACCTATTTTGTTCTCATTATTGTCGTAGCTTTTACGGCAGCGATTCTATTAGCGAATACTTAAAAAAAAACAACAAACTTCATAAGACTGTCGCTTTTGAATTATAATTATACTCAACAAGAGTAAAAATAATTTTCATCTTAATATGTTTTTGTGTCTTAATGTTAAGCTTATAAAATATTGAAATGAAAACAAGATATTATGACTTTGTTTATATTTTTATTAACAGAATAATCATTGAATAAAAATCCTTAAAACAAAATAAATTAAAACGCTAAAATGAATACAATAAATTATTAAAATTAAAGAAAAGCCAAAATAAACGTAATCTTAACATAATAATAAATTAATAATTTCAATTTTTTTTAAATAAACGGAGGAGGTACCGGTACTTTTCTTAAGAAGTTACTTCCTTTACACGCAGGTGAGGCTGGTGGTAAGAATGGTGACAGTGGTGGTGCTAACGCTGAAACTGGGGACGATACTGGTAGAAACGGACTCCGTGGTATAGGTATTGAAGGATCAGGGAGAGGTGTTTCACTTATCGTGCCATATGGAGTGACTGTCAAATCTAAACAACCAATATTCGACGTTAGAATTGATTCTTTAGCGTTAATTGGACTTATAATTGGATCTTCCTCCAGATACGGTGATGGTATAGAGTCTGTTAGCGTAAGTGGTGAAGGAATCGCCGGTCTAGGTGAGTGGAGTGATGACGTCACAGGGGGCGATATTATTGGAGTGTTACTTGGAAAATTATCCTTAAAGATTATTGGAGTGTAACTTGGAAAAATATCCTTAAAAGAAGGCTTCGAAATAGATCTTGCTGATTGTAACATTTCTAACATTCTAGGCGATAATTTGGCTCTTAAAAGAGTCTCATGGCTGTGTGGCTCTCCTGCAAATATAGATCGTGGTAAAGGTCCTTGACCTTCACGCGTAAGTCCTGTGGATTCTTCGAAATTCCGTATTGCTTCTCCATTTTGGAATGGTAATTTGCTTTTTAAATTTCCAAAGGACGATGCAAGAGGTTTCTGCTGTAAGCTTGGTGATATAAATCGCTTGAAAGTGGGTGAATATTCATCGTCGGGGAATAATGTTTGACAATAAATCTGAAATAAAAAAACAATAATTGGTTTGATAAAAATAACAAACGCTTGAAGCATTAGGTCTAGACGCATCTTGTCCCTGTAGTTCCGGGACCAGAATAGGACTACGGTACCCTCTGCCTGTCGTAAAAGGCGACTAAAAGAGGCTTCCGGGGTTGCGGGCGGGAAGAGTGGGAGCTCGAACCGTCCGGTCAAGCGACCCCGGGAAGGACGGCGGCATGTGTGGTTGCATGTTGCCGTAAAAACCAGAAGGTGCAGAAGGTGCGGTGAGCAGTTCACGCCCACCAGAGAAGAGCCCGATGGGGCACACGCTGAGGACACCGGCGGCGGTCAAGTGGAGTTCCCGGAGTCCTCTTCGCAGCGTCGACGTCGGCCACCGGGGGGGTTTTAGTGCGGTAAGAATCCCACATAACCCGCGTCGCTCCCACGACGTCGGGTACTTTTTGAAAGTTTCCCCCTCGAAAACAAAAAAAAAAAAGGTCTAGACGCATCTGCAGATCTAGAAACATGTACATTTCCAAATGTATGTTTTGATACAAGTTAGGATTTAGAAAACAATCTTTCTCTTTTAGACTTTAAGTGGTAGAACCAGTATGGTTCGGTAGAAGTACCATCGCCATAACCATTTATAGCGTGATATTTGTCTTGCGTTTCATAGAAAAAGATTGCCAATGATGAAGACATTAGACAAGCATCTTAGTCTACTATTGTAGTTGTGAGTAGCAACGCATCTGTGAACGGCTTCAGAGTATGGGGGTTACAGATTAATGTAATAAAAAATAAAACCTGCGGAATCGTATAAAATCAATCTTAAGTCGTCAAATTAAACTTACTGCAGACAGGTTGATAAACAGTATTAACGCAATCATTATCACCCTTAGAACTATTATAACATGAGTTACAAGACCTTTCTCTATAAGTACTAGCTTTATCAAATACTGATAGTAGGTTTACATCATCCTTATCAGATATATTCTTACGTACTATGAACTTCTTATCTTTGCGTAATAGTTGACTTTTTTTGGTATTACGGAAATAGTAATCGAGAATGCAGCTCACCTGATGATTAGTGGTCTATGTCACCCATGGATATTTTTATCATATTGAAGTACTTAATAAATAATCACATAGAGCAGTGATAGCCTAATGGTTGAAACTTGCCTTCTTGATTGGGAGGTCCGAGGTTCAAACCCAAGTACGCACCACTGATTTTTCTAAATTAGGTGCGTATTAAAAATTAATTATCACTATTTTCGGTGAGGGAAAACACCGTGAGGAAATCTGCATGTGTGTGTGAAATCCTCCAATTCGCACTGGTCCAGCGTGGTGGACTATGGCTTAAAACTCTCTCATTCTGAGAGAAGACCCGTGCCCAGCAGTGGGACAATAATGGGTTGGCTCCAAATGATCATGCAGTACATCTGGATAGTACACCCACTGCCACCCATGACCATTTTTTTTATTTTACTGAAGTAGCAAACGAGCATGCAGTCCACCTGATGGTAAGTGGTCATTGCCGCTCATGGACATCTGTAATCAACTTAGTACAGAACATGGGTTCTATCTGAAGTCAATCACAGATGTGTTGCTACTCCCGAGGATTACGATAGGTGCCTCATATAAAAGTGTGCCGGCAACCCTTCCATCTCGCGCAAGAAATGCTTCACGCTAGAAATAGGTGTGGCGGTGGTACTTAAACGGTCGAACTACACTGGTTCTACCACCTTTATGTTCTACCACCATCTGTTATCATACTTAGTATTAGTTTTACCTCAGATTGGCTACAAAGCTGCTATCTAAACTGAAAGGCGTTAATGCGTTGGATAAGTATGTCTCGGTTTTCATACCCCTTAGACTAGAATACAGCAAAATTTAATCAGACCCTCCCCCCCCCCATATTATTATACGTAAAAAGGGAAAAAAACAACAGAACAGAACAGTTGTTTATTTTTATTGTACACAAACTATCAGGTCGTACTTTTACAGGTGGTAGAACGAGTGCGGTTCGCCACACTTATTTTTAATGTGTAGTATTTGTGACGGAAGGGTGGGGTTACCGGCTCACTTCTATATAAGGCCATCTTATCCTCAACGCATCTGTGATTGACTACAGATGAAATGTTATATGGTGTTGCTTACAGATGTCCATGGGCGTTATTAACACTTACCATCATGTGGACTGCAAGCTGGTTTACAACTTCAATCTTATAATAAAAGTAGTAATGATCACGTAGTTCATCTGATGGTAAGTGGCCATTGTCGGACTAGAATATCCGCAATTTACCTCTGACCAGAGGTTGATCGTTTGAAGGTGGTAGAACCAGTGTAGTTCGACCAGAGAATAACCACCGCCTCACCTATTCCTAGCGTGAAGCACTTCGCGTTTCGATGGAAGGGTGTGGTTGCCGGCACACTTTCACATGGCTACCATCATAGTCCTCGGGAGTAGCAATTGACTTCAGATGGAACACATGTTCTGTATGAAGTTGCTTACAGATGTCGCAGGGCGGCAACACCACTTACCATCAGGTGGACTGCATGCTCGTTTGCTACTTCAGTCTGATAAAAAAAAAATGTTGCCTGCAGATTTCTTAGCCGCTGAGGACTAAATTAAAATGCGTCTGATAAGTATCTCTTTCTATATGTTTCATACCAGACCACGATGAAACTCAGCCGGATTTCTCTCCGCTATCCCGTCATAGGCAAAAAAGGAAAAAAATCATCATAATATTCTTTATTATTTTCTACACGAACTTCATTGTACTTTTGTTTTGTCCCACTGTTAAGAAATGACAGAAACACACACCAGGTGAAGCCCTGTTGCCCTGCATCGCTATGTCGTCATCAGAACACCACCAATAATCACCAATGATGTAGCTGCATTCGGTACCGCTTGGAGAGAGGACACGCCATCTTTTCACAAACTTTTTTGCAACGACTACGGATGCGCTATCTATTATTTTTTTCTCTCTAAATTGCATTATTTCTACGTAATTTCGAACTATAATTGTAAACGTCGTTTGAATCAAAAACAACCCACACAAAACGCAAACACCCACCTTTTCCCTTCTAACATAGAAAGAAAAGAAATAGAACGAGTGAATCTTTTTTTGCCGTTGTTGGTGTCCTTACTTGACAAAATTGTAGCTACGCTTTTGCGAATTACGTATCTACTTTATTTATTTATTTATTTATTTATTTATTTGACTTCTTATCTAAACGATAGAACTCAAAGGGTTATTATTAATGGCACTAAATCGCCCGGCGCATCTGTTACCATGGGCGTTCCACAGGGTTCGATACTCGGACCATTCTTGTTTTTAATATATATCAATGACCTACTATGTAGCAAATAATCACGAGATCGTATTGTTTGCAGATGATACCTCATTACTATTTAAAATTAAAAGACAATTAAGCAAGTTTGAGGAAGTGAACAATGCTCTCTCGAGGGTCGTACATTGGTTCAACGTAAATAACTTACTTCTTAACGAGAAAAAAACTAAATGCATAAAATTCTCACTGCCCAACGTTAGGCAGGTTGAAACCAATGTACAACTCAATGGAACGGTTTTGGACCTTGTGGAGTCAACTGTCTTCCTAGGAGTTACTTTAGATGCCAAATTGCAATGGGGTCCCCATATTGAAAAATTGTCGGGTAGACTCAGTTCAGCGGTTTATGCTGTAAAAAAATCAAACATTTCACCGATGTAGAAACAGCTAGAATAGTTTATTTTAGTTACTTTCATAGCATTATGTCATACGGCATACTGCTGTGGGGGTGCTCTTCAGACCTTAATACTGTCTTTATACTGCAGAAGAGGGCTGTACGAGCCATTTATAACCTAAGTCCGAAATGTTCACTAAAAGAATTATTTAAAGAAATAAATATACTTACTGTTGTATCCCAATTTATATACGAAAATTTGATGTATGTTAAGAAAAATATTAATAATTTTGCTAAACATTGTCATACGCATAACATAAATACAAGGAACAAGCACAATCTCTCTGCACATGTTACTCGTCTTCACAAAATTAATAATTCTTTTATGGGTCAATGTATACGCTTTTATAATAAACTTCCTGTTGAAATCAGAAATTTGTCAATGAATAAGTTCAAAGCATTGATTAAGATTAAACTTTGCCGTAAAGCGTATTATAAAATTTCTGATTACATAGAAGACAAAACAGCTTGGGACTGAGCAATAATATGCATTACTATAGTATATTTAATAAATGTCAAAGTGTAGCGTATCTTACCAAACAGGGCTCTCTTTTACTGAACTGCAAGGCAAGATACTGGAGCTAACTTTCATTACCATGTAAAAAAAACATGATTGTAATAATATTAAAAAAATGAATATAAATAAGAAAAAAAGACAAACCCGCTGAGTTTCTTGCCGGATCTTCTCAGTTGAGGTCGTATTCCGAGCCGGTGGTAGTGTAAGAAAAAAAAATGTAACTGACAATTTGTAAGTGCCCCCGCAGGCCTATACAAAATAAAGACATTTCATTTCATTTCATTTCATTTCAGAAAAGTAACAGTAACAAAATACTTTACAGAAATATTACATCCGACATTATTATTTAATTCTACCAGCACCGTTTTCTTCATTTTACTGAGCCTTAATTAGTGGTTACAAAAGAAGGTTCTTAAAACTGAGTCGATTTTTATATCTATACAATGCTATAATTCAGTTTAAGGTATGAAAGTGTTGCAGAGTCCAACTCGTAATTACATAACAGTCTCGGTAGGGTATCGTTTCCATCCCTGTAGTTCTCGGATTACAATAGGGCTACAGGATCCGTACGGTATAGTCCGGGCATCCGGGGTTGCGGGCGGCTCGAGTGGGAGCTCGAACCGTTCGGTCGGACGGCCCCGGGAAGGACGGCGGCATATGTGGTTAGCGTTAGCAAACTTTTATATGAGGCGACCATCATAGTCCTCGAGGTGGCAACGCATCTGTGATTGACTTCAGACAGAACCTATCTTCTATATTAAGTTGATTACAGATGTCGCAGGGCCGCAGTGAACACTTACTATCAGGTGGACTGCATGCTTGTTTGCTGCTACAATTAGATAAAAAATAAAGAAAAAAAATAAAAAAATGGTAGGTACTACTCGACCAAAACAATTAGACGCATGTCAGTTGAAACGTCATTAGAACTAGGGATGTCCCATCCCGATATTTTATTACTAAATACCAAGAGTATATAGGTATACCATTATTAAAACATACGCCATAGTGGTATATGTTCAATAGTCGTGTATTTATTAAAGCACTTTCATGTGTTTAATATATTCGCAGACATGGAATATTTCTTTCTTTTTCTATTTGTGTAAGAGAATAATGCTTGTTGCAGCACACACTCCATTTTCGACTTGGGAGACAGGAATACAGAGCTCCTGCATGTTCTCTTGTTAAAAAAATGCATATTTTGAATGTAAGAGTCCTTTCTCCTCCACGAATAGTCTTTTTCCTACCCATTGTGAGGTTTATTGACGAATAATCAACTAATTTAACAATAATTTTAGAAATTCAACAATCACTCATTAAACTAACATTATAACGAAATAACATTAAACACGTGCTGGCTAACGAAAATACCTAGACGATACACGACTGCACGTCACTAGGGGAATCGCGAAGACAGAAGCGAGGTGCGGGGTATTGAACCACTTTTGTTTTATGCGCCTAATTGTTGTGGTCGAGTAGTAATCAAATTTTCACTTAGTAGAAGCTATATTTATATATCTTCTACTAAGTGAAAATACTAATATGTATATTTTATTTCTTTCATCTTTCATTTGTATGTTTGCCTTGATTTTGTTTTATGAAAAATCATAATATCAAAAACAATACAGTCAATTTGGGTAACATTGAACTGCGGTGTAACTTTGAACAAAGTTGTGAAAAAAATATATTAATTTATTACATGGAAACTTCTTGTTATTTCCATATCGTACCTGCGTAAAATGGATCGCCAAAATGTTGTAATAGCAATGAAAGTAAAAAAAAGGTACCTGTCAATATCATAATTTTAAAAAATACCGCCTTTTCCGTAGTGAAGTTGTTGCAAGTGTTTGATGCTCCGTTTTGAAATAGCAATTATAATATAAAACTTACCGTTAACAGGTATGTTTTGGTGTTTATCTTTAAAATGTATATTGTATATTATTATTTTGAAACTGTACTATCCGTATCCCATGTTGAATATTGCGTAAAACTGTTAAACTTTTGACGACGTCGAAATTGGATGTTATATGGGTAACTTTGAACGGTTCAAAGTTACCTGTATCATAAAAAAATATTTTTTTCGGAGGCTCAGGGTCGCTCAGCGTGCTATGGAGAGGGTTATGCTCGGAATTTCGCTACGAGACATGATTCGCAACGATGAAATCCGTAGACGAACGAAGCTTACCGACATAGCTCTCAAAATTAGCAGGCTGAAGTAGCAATGGGCCGCCACATCGCTCGTAGGACCGATAACCGATGGGGTAGAAAGGTCCTCGAGTGGCGACCATGTTTAGGCAAAAGGAGTACCGGTCGCCTCCCTACCAGATGGACCGGTGACCTGAAGAAGACAGCGGGAAACCGTTGGATTCAGAGGACACAGGACCGGTTGGAGTGGCGCCATTTAGGGGAGGCCTATGTTGTGTCCATGTTCCGTCCATCCTTTTTTTTTTGTTTTCGAGGGGGAAACCTTCCAAAGGTACCCGATGTTCCGTCCATCCTATGTATGGATGGAATAAATAATCAAAAAAAAACTAGTATCTTATTTTACCACCAAATTGATCGACCTTGATTCATATGGCAAGACCAAGTTGTCTATTGTATTTATATATCAAAATAAATGCATTTTTTATAGATTTGATTTTAATTAACAAAAATATGTTAATTAATTTTACCCAGACCTTAAAATATTCGATTAATGACGGATTTTATATCCTCAAAAAATTATATTCAAAGTTACCCAAAACTAAGGATAACTTTGAATTTGAGTTTTAGGGGTAATTGTGGATAGTTTAATTGTTTTCTCCGTAAATTTATTATGTTAGATTAATAAACCAGCTAAAAAGGACACTATTCATTTAATAAAAACAAGGTGCAATAAATATAAAACAGATTATAATATCACAAATATTGTTAAAAATGTTCAAAGTTACCCAAATCGAGTTTACATTAATTAAATAAGAATTTAAAGTTTTATATGAATTTCGTTTGTCTTTTAAAATCATAACTTTGTTTATAAGGTCAAAATTTTATATTTTAGAAAAAATTAAAAACAAATAAATTTCTAAAAATTTTATTTTAAATATAATAATTTATGAAACTTAAAACTAGGTTATAAATATTCGACGAAAACACAATATTACAGAGTCGGTGGCGGTATGGGAATTTTCCGCAAAAATTGACTCCTAACACAAGCGGCAGCTTCGGGGAGTATCTCCTGGGTCCATGCTGAGACAGGAGACGCTGGTGGCAACGTTGGGTTGAAGAGAGATGCTGGTGAAGGAATGGGATAGCCATATATATCTTGATTCGGCGTCAATTGAACGGGCTCTATGATTGGAGGGCTAGAAAACAGATTTGTTGTTATTTCTGGCGATGGGTATATTATCTCTCTTTGACAAGCGCAGGTTGGCAAAGATGGTCCCTCCAGAACAATTTCTGGTAGGTTTGGCGCTACTTGCATTATTTGCGCCAGGTTTGGTTGCGGAATTTGCGCCTGTAATTGTATTTGCGCCGGATTTGGTAGCTGGTATGGCGTTGATGTTGGTAGCGGATATGGCGTTGGCGCAGGTAACTGCCATTGCGGCGTTTCTATCGGAATTTGAGTCGGATACGGCAACTGCAATTGCGCTGGGTTTGGCAAAATTTGCGTCGGGTTCGGCTGTAATGGCATCGGGCTTGGCAGTTGAACTTGCGGTGGATTTGGTAGCTGAATTTGCGCCGGATTTTGTAGCTGAATTTGCGCCGGATTTTGTAGCTGAATTGGCGCCGGATTTGGTAATTGAATTTGCGCTGGATTTTGATATTGTACTGGCATGCCGTTTGATATCTGAATTGGCACTAGGTTTGCCATCTGTGGTAAAGGACCTGGCACTGGCACCTGATTTATTGGGGGTTTTCCATTGCACGGTGCTTCTGGCAAGGGTAGAATTGGTGGTGAATATTGGACAGGTAGGTTACAAGTGTTGCAATTTCTTTGAGGCACTTTCACAATGGCTCTCTCGCCGTTTTGTGATAATATATTCTGTAAAGCCATCATGTTTGGCCGAGGTCGTCTGTACCGCGCGAATGATGCTTGTAGTATCAATGTCGTGAATAGTAATGACTGTAGGAGCCGCATATTGTCTGTAGAAAGAAACATTGTATTATACAAATTATGACGTAAAATATAAATTAATTAAATATAAATAATATTTTTTCCACTAAAAGTAGTTACAAATGAAAAACAAACATACTTTAATCCGCGTGTCTTTTTGTGCAGATTAGAAATGAAAAAACGGCGTGTGTTGGTTTAAATCCAGACCGATTTTTTCATGGCGTTGAAATTAACATTTTAAGATACACTAATATCTCAAATCTCAAAAGAACCTTGAGGAGTTCTATATAAATAAAAAATTGCATGAAATAAAAACAATATCGTTTAAAAACTGAAACCCTGTCGTGAGTAGTTAGACCAAAATTTTGATTTAAAAAATATAATTAGAAATTCAGTCTGAAAAGTGCGAGTTAGTAGGAAATAATTAGAATTTAGAAAATATTTAAGGCTCAAAATTCTAGTTAGGTACATTAATTCAAAATTATTTTATCAAAAAAACACGTTCTCACCGTTTCGCACTGCGGAAGGAAATAATGTAAATTATTTTTGGAAGTTCGTTTTATTTAAAACATAACGCAATTATTTATCAAAATCTATTTCAAATACAAAATTACTTGTACGGTAATCATTTGTTAGAAAAATTGATAATTATTTCTTAATAATTCCTTATCACTTTATTTATCTTGGGTTATAGTATATCAGATGACGTCTAAGTTAAGAAACTTTCTATGTAGTTACAAATAGATACCTACTTTATTTTAAGTGATAAGACGCGTGCCGAGTGCACTACTCTCTTCTTCTTGCCACCCTTTATTCAACGATTAAAATACATTGGCTACAAAAGATAGAACGTAGTAGGTACGTATCTAGTTTCAAAATAAAGTACATTTTTTTCATATATACGAACACAAGGCAACTTTTAGGCGTTTGCGTGGTAGTTGAAAAATACAGAAAAATTTAAACAAACCTTGACGTCTGTGTCCTTGTAATTTGACAAGCAAAAATTCTATAGTTAACTAAAACCGCTTGCGACCAAAAGTTTTTAAGTCCCAGATCACACAAATTTAATTATTTCTATCATGAAGTATAAATACCTACAATTATACTCCCCCAACAAAGGATTGGCACCTTGCAAGGATGGATAACTTTAACCTCATCCCGTGGATGTTGTGAAGCGACTAAGGAACAAATCCAGATAGGTGACCGTGTCTTCCTACGTAACATCAACACGCACTGCGATCACTAAACATCATTTAACAAGCCTCCTCGGCTTGTGTCTAACAGGCCCAAAAGGTTGACGGATGTAATAAGATTATCAAACAATTATTCAATCAACCTGCGAACCAGATACGCACGCGGATTTATATATGCGTGACAGGAACTTTCAGTAGTTATTGTCAGTACCTGGATCGATCGATCGACCGCCCTTAGCTCCGTGTTTTTGTTTACTACGAGTACATCATGTTTTTTGGAATTATTTATAATTATGCAAATTTCTTGCTGATGATCATATGAATAATATATTTCGATCTTACCAACATAATAATAATAATAATAAAACAAAAATACCAAAAAAGAACTGAAAAAATGTAGATCTAAAAAATAGAATTCTCTTCGAATTGTAATAATTTTATAGGAGGTCTTTATGCAATGAAAACACGGATAAAACGATATTTTCTGAAAATGAAACCTTGCTAGATGTATGTATCGCCCCCTAACCGCCCTAAATATAAAATTTCAAGAAAATCGTTGCGAGCCGTTTCCGAGATCGTTGATATATAAACAATAATTGCTCGTTTGAAGATATTAGATGTAAAGTTACCTATTCTGTAATATGCAAGTAGCAATCGAGCATGCAGTCAACCTGGAAAGTGGTAGAACCAGGGTAGTTTGACCGGGGAGGTACCACCGCCACACCTATTTCTAGCGTGAAGCATTTCTTGCATTTGGACGGAAGGGTGTGGTTGCCGACACACTTTTATATGAGGCGAGCATCATAAGCCTCGGGAGCAGCAACGAATCTGTGATTGACTTCAGTTGGAACCCATGTTCTGTATGAAGTTGATTACAGATGTCCATGCGGCAGTGATCACTTACCATCAGGTGGACTACATGCTCGTTTGCTACTTCAGATAAAAAAAAACTTTCCTGTCGTAGAAGTCACATACAAACATGTCCCGAATACTATTCCATGTACATTTCCGCATGACAGGAAATATAATTGTAATAACACATTTAGCTTCCTAGATGGTGTTGTCTTTTATAACTTCAAAACTCCACTTTGGGGCGATAGGTCTCCTCTTAGCCGGATGGTGAAGGGGGATGGTACACGTCCCCCAAGCGATAAGCGATAAGCCCGTGAGAGGCGCTGCGTAGGGGCCACCGGTTCGTTCCGTTGGAGTTTCCGAGTCGCCTACTACAAGCGCTGAGGAAGGCCACCGAGAAGGTTTTAATGGGTAAAAATCCCACATAACCCGGAGTCTCTCCCAAGGCTTCGGTGTACCTTTTGAAGGTTTCCTCCCCGTAACAAAAAAAAAGGTCTCCTTTCAGAGTAGTTTGTGACATAGTATACCGCAATGGCCAAGCGAATAAAACTAATTTGAACAAAGAATAATAAAAAATAAAACAAATTAGTTTTCACCTCTTTATTGTTTATGTTTAAATAATACATAGATAAATGCTTACGATTATTTACACATACATCTGTATTAAATACAGTAAAATGCCTTAAAATCTTGTACAATAAATGTATTACATAAAAAACTAGGCATATGAGTTACTTTTTCATCTCCACTGGAGATATACGGGTTGGTTAAGCTATGGTTGTATATATTATCCATCAATAATGATGCTTGATTTTGCTCTGGTACTCAAGATACATTTTTAAGCTTTTAAATGATGGAAAGATATTGACATAAAACTGATTATAGCAATGAAGGAATAGCGAGCGCGTTTTGAGTTTAAATAAGACGTCTAACAGGTGGCGCTAATGAACCGACATGAGCTAAACAATATACTACTCGACCAAAACAATTAGGCGCACGACAGTTGAAACGTCATTAGAACTAGGGATTTCCCATCCCGATACGAAGTATATTCTATTACCAAATACCAAAAGTATTTAGGTATACCATTATTAAAACATACACCATAGTGGTGTATGTTCAATAGTCGAGTATTTATTAAAGCACTTTCATGTATTTAATATATTCGCAGACATGGAATATTTTCTTTCTTTTTTATGTGTGTAAGAGACTGATGCCTGTTGCAGCATACGTTCGATTTTCGATTTGGGAGACGGGGATACTGAGCCCAATACTCTTCTCTTGTTAAAAAAAATGCATACTACGAATGTAAGAGTCCATTGTCTTCCACGAATAGTCTTTTTCCTACCCATTTTGAGCTTTATTGACGAATAATCAAGTAATTTAATAATAACTTTAAAAATTCAGCAATCACTCAATAAACTAACATTATAACGAAATAACATTAAACACGTGCTGGCTAACGTAAACACCTAGACGATACACGACCGCACGTCACTAGACGACGCGCGGGGTAAGAAGCGAGATGCGGGGTATTGAACCACTTTTGTTTTATGCGCCTAATTGTTGTGGTCAAGTCATAATTTATAATAAGTAATTTGGTATGTAATATGGATACAGGATTATATTAAAATCAGTGCTGTTGGTCCATGCGAGTTATTTCTTTTTTCTATTTCAATATACACATCTAGAAATTTAAATCTATACATTATTGTATACTTATCTATATTATAACTTGATTCAAGTGTAGGTATTTTTTGGCATAAATATTTTAACAATTATTTTTGAATTATTACACTACATATAATATAAATAGTAACAATGACACCGAGACTAAACTACAACATCCAGGTTCGAATCTCGTTAGATGCAAAATTTTAGTGATCGAAAAATACTTTTTCGATTTAAGTATATATTTAATGTATTTAAAATTACCGTGTGTCATGTGAATGTACATAATTGATGTTAGTGTGTGGGTGTGGGTTGTATTTTTCTTTTCTAGCCACAGACCAATTAGGTAATTTTCCTGTCACGCGGGCCTTCGCCTGCACGCGTGACAGGACACAGTAGAACATATATTACTGATAACTACTACTCGACCAAAACAATTAGGCGCATGACAGTTGAAACGTCATTAGAACTAGGGAATTCCCATCCCGATACGAAGTATATTCTACTACCAAATACCTAGAGTATGCAAGTATACAATTATTTAAATATACGCCATAGTGGTGTATGTTCATTATTTGTGTATTTGTTAAAGCACTTTCATGTGTTTAATATATTCGCAGACATGAAATATTTTCTTTCTTTTTTTATTTGTGTAAGAGAATGATACCTATTGCAGCACACGCTCGATTTTCGACTTGGGAGACAGGAATACTAAGCCCATGCATCTACTCTTGTTAAAATATGTATATTTTGTATGTAAAAGCCTTTCTCCCCCGTGAACAGCCTTTTCCTACCCATTTTCAGGTTTATTGACGAAAAATCAGCTATTTTAAAAATAACTTTAAAAAATCAGCAATCTAACATTATAACGAAATAACATTAAACACGTGCTGGCTAACGTAAACACTTAGACGATACACGACTGCACGTCACTAGGGGATGCGCGGGGACAGAAGCGAGGTGCGGGGTACGAAACCGCTTTTGTTTCATTCGCCTAATTGTTGTGGTCACGTAATACATATATTACAGAATATATTTATACATTCAGTTGTTTTTATTTTACCGTGCAATATGACAGAGTAAGACATAGATGACTGATAAAAATTGTAGACAATAGTTTTTACACAGATTGTTAATAACTCAACCATGGTAAACTATAGCTTATACACCCACTTCCATCAGTGGCCACCCACACAGTCCTAGAACTCCCATCTCTCGTGATAAAGCTCCCTGTCTCATTCCTTCATCGGTGGCGGTTTGCCACTCGCGAGCACATTCTTCATAGTCTTCAGCATTCCGGGAATGAGCCCCATGTGCTTGTCTACGCACTTGACTGCGCACTTCTCGAAATCTATCGTGCATTTGTCGATCTGTAAGGATATAGAAATATGATAATGTTTACATGCAATGCAAACATGCAGAGCTGCCGCCCATGAACATCTGTAATCAACTACATACAGAACATGGGCTTCATCTGAAGTCAATCACAGATGCGTTGCTACTCCCGAGGACTATGATGGACGTCTCATGTGAAAGTGTGCGATTTTTTTTATCTGACTGAAGTAGCAAACGAGCATGCAGTCCACCTGATGGTAAGTGGTCACTGCCGCCCATGGATATCTGTAATCAACTACATACAGAACATGGGTTTCATCTGAAGTCAATCACAGATGCGTTGCTACTCCCGAGGACTATGATGGTCGCCTCACGTGAAAGTGTGCCGGCAACCACACCCTTCTATCGAAACGCAAGAAATGCTTCACGCTAGAAATAGGTTTGGCGGTGGTACCTCCCGGTCGAACTACACTGGTCTACCACATTCCCAGCCAGACAGGTATCTGAATGATGAGTTTAGATTCATGTTCTGGGTCTGGGTGTTTGTGTATTCGTCTTGTGTGTGTCAATGGTACCCACGACAGAAGAAAATCCTAGTTTTACCTAATTAGAGAGAATGCCATCAGACATTGAGTATACCGTGTTGTATCTTTTATTTTATAGAGGAGCAATAAATAAATCACAGATGCGTTGCTACTCCCGAGGACTAAGACGGTCGCCTCATTAAGCATTGTAACATTAATCATGAATATAGTACAAACTTACAGTTTCCTGACTTGGATTAGCACCGAGTCTGTCCCTAGCTGCGTCGTTGCAATCCATAACACAACGCTGCAGGCGATTCTGGAAATGGTTGATTTCACTCTGCAAAGAAAATAATAGATTATGTGATACATTCATAATTTCATATATGCATAAAAATTCGTTTAATTAAATTGCTAGTCTATCTGTGGCGACCTCCAGCTACTCATCAAGAGATGGAGGTACTAGTATTCTGAAACACGCTATCGAAGCAGTCTCAATACCCCGCATATATACAAGTTCCGAACATCAACTGTCGGAGCACGGCCGCTCCCCAGGCATGATCACCTAGCCTAGCAGGAGATCTCCCTTTGCCAAAGTGGTGACCCCGAAGTTATTTGAACACGCAACCTTCTGATGTGGAGTCAGAAGTCAGATATCAGCCTTCACTAGGATTGAATAATAACACAACTAAAAACATGTATTTTTAAGGATAGTCAGCTAAAAATTACAGCATTTGATTTTAATTTTTCAAAAAATAAAGTTGTGTGTTTGTCGTCAAGCTATTGTTGTCCCACTGCTGGGCACGGGTCTTCTCTCAGAATGAGAGTTTTAGGCCATAGTCCACCGCGCTAGCCATGTGCGAATTGGTGGACTTCACACACCACCGAGCACTTTTTTATTAAAGAACTCTCAGGTGTGTAGCTTTTCTCACGATGTTTTCCTTCACCGAATCGCACTCGGCCAGCGCGGTGGACTATGGCCTAAACTCTCTCATTCTGAGAGAAGACCCGTGCCCAGCAGTGGGACAATAATGGGTTGACGACAACGCGAATTAATCATTGGTGCCTGGGTTTTGAACCTCGGACCTCCCAAACGTGAGGGCACGTTTCAACCATTAGGCTATCACTGCTCTAAAACTGACTAGAATGAGGTTACAATCAATAACATTTAAAGACAACCCCATCGTACTTGGACCTAGGTTTCTCAAACTCGACTCCACATAGGGGTATGTTAAAGTTTCCAATAGACAGCGAACTCTCATAACCCCACTGAGTATTCCACCAGATCTTTTCATTTGAGGTTGCGTTTTTATCCGCTGTTACCATAACAAATATAAAATAAAACTATTTCTAGCGTGAAGCATTTCTTACGTTTCGATAGAAGGGTGTGGTTGCCGGCCCACTTTCACATGAGGCGACCATCATAGTCCTCGGGAGTGGCAACGCATCTGTGATTGACTTCAGATGGAACCCATCTGTTGAAGTTGATTACAGATGTTCATGGGCGGCAGTGACCACTTACCATCAGGTGGACTGCATGCTCGTTTGCCACTTCAGTGAAATAAAAAAAAAATAATAATAAAATACACAAAAACGTACCTGTACATAATTATTAGCAGTATTGAGTGGTGTAGTACAATTCTCAATACATCCATGCACCCTTTCTAGAGAAGACTGTTGATCGTCGCAGCACTTCGCGGCACATCTGTGCATATCTCCCTGAAAAGACACTGGTTTACTAACATTTTGTTAAAGACTAGCTTATTTCTATGGCTATGCTTGCGTCAGCCACATTTACTATAGTAATGAGTATTGCCAACGCCACACCTATTTGATGACCACATGGCAAAGCGGTTATCATACTGGTGTAACGCGCAATGGGTCCCAAGTTCGATTGCCGGCCAGACAGGTATCTGAATGATGAGTTTAAATTCATGTTCTAAGTCTAGGTGTTTATGTATTCGTTTTGCGTGTGTCCATGGTACCCACAACACAAGCAAGATCCTAGCCCCACACTATGAGTGTAGAAAGCGTAAAGCGTAAGGCGTATTTCTAGCGTGATACATTCTTGCATTTCGATGGAAGAGTGTGGTAACCGGTCACTTTTATATGAGGCGACCATCATAGTCCTCGGGAGTAGCGACGCATCTGTGATTGAATTCAGTTAGAATCCATGTTCTGTATGAAGTTGATTACAGATGGCCATGAACAGCAGTGACCACTTACCATCAGGTTGACTGCATTGTATGCTACTTCAGTCAGTCAGAAAAAATGTTATTCACAGATATATTGCTATTCAGGAAGACTATGATGGTCCTCAAATGAAAGTGAGCTGGTGACCACACCTTTCTACCAAAAGACATGCTCCTTGTAAGAAATGGCTGTGAGGGTGGTACCTCCCGAGTCGAACTAAACAGGTTCTACTTAGAAAAGCTACCTGGGTTTTATTAACGATGTCCATACTACACTGATCTCTGATGGGGTAGACTGCTCGTTAGTTAATTTTATAATATACTTTTATAGAATTATAAAGAAATATAGAACAGTCTTATAAGACAAGTTAATTATGACAATAACTAATTCTTGTACTGATATAAATGCAAGAATTAGTGATTTATTGTCTTTATAAACTGGCTGTATGCCCAATATTTACTTACTACTTACAAATAAAATTTAAAAATGTTGCATAAGATACACGATTTTATTATAACCTAACTTACTTGCATTTTTCGTAAATAACCTCGATCGAGATCGTTCACTAAGTTCGTAATTTCCTGCTCGATCCTATATTTCTGCGCTTCAACCATTTTGGATGTATTTTATGTTATAATTACGTATTTTATTTGAAATTCGATCACAAGTTTTCTTATCAATACCTGTAGCCGACTTGACACTCATGACAGTTTGACATTGTCAAATTGAGTCAAATCAAAGAAATTGCCATATTTTTATTTTTTACAGTCTTGGCTTCTTGTTTTTTAAACCAACTTTATTATAATTAATTTTATTAGTAAAATATAAATTTGTTTTATGTAGAGTTCTTGGTCAAATCTTGTTAAGTCATTATTATGTGATCGATGAATCGATTTAAAATCATAAATGATTTAGATGTAGTAACATACTGTCTGTTTAAAAGTTAATTATTTAATTTCAGAGCATAGAATAATTTAATACACAATACAATCGTTTTATTTTTGTTTTTGTGTTAGTATAAGTCTTTAACCTATGGACTTCGTCCTCATTTTTATAGAAAACTAGATGAACCCCGCCGCTTCGCTCGCGTTAAAAAAATGTATCGACTGTCCCGTGAGAACAATGTATGTATTTCCCACAGTAAAAAGTAGCTTTTAAGTTAATCCAGAGTGTCAGCTGACTCCCTACCAAATTTTATGAAAATCACTCAAGCCCTTTATACGTGAAGAAGTAACAAACATACACACTCACAAACTTTGGACTTTGTAATAATAGTATGATTCAGTGTGTGTATCAAGCTTTCTTTTAGGTTTAAGCGTTGCTTACATAGGTATTACTTATAATTAGAATCAGTAAATTATGTTACAGGACGGCACTTGTAAGGGGATTTGAAAGATTTTCGATTTAAAATGTTATCCGTCATTCAAATAACTTTACCTTTTTTCCATAACTTTTATGTGTGTAGTAACATAATTGATTTATTAGCGAAATGAACGCAGCTGGCCTAGGTTCAACTCCCAGTCAAGCACCATATAAATTTTAAGTTTGGACTTTACTAGCCTAGGGTTCCATCTGATGTCCCTGTAGTTCCGGGACCAGAATAGGACTACGGTACCCTCTGCCTGTCGTAAAAGGCGACTAAAAGAGGCTTCCGGGGTTGCGGGCGGGAAGAGTGGGAGCTCGAACCGTCCGGTCAAGCGACCCCGGGAAGGACGGCGGCATGTGTGGTTGCATGTTGCCGTAAAAACCAGAAGGTGCGGTGAGCAGTTCACGCCCACCAGAGAAGAGCCCGATGGGGCACACGCTGAGGACACCGGCGGCGGTCAAGTGGAGTTCCCGGAGTCCTCTTCGCAGCGTCGACGTCGGCCACCGGGGGGGTTTTAGTGCGGTAAGAATCCCACATAACCCGCGTCGCTCCCACGACGTCGGGTACTTTTTGAAAGTTTCCCCCTCGAAAACAAAAAAAAAAAAAGGGTTCCATCTGAAGTCAATCACAGAAGCAACGCATCGAAGCCTCGCCTCATGTGAAAGTGTACCGGCAACCACACCCTTCCATCGAAATGCATGAAATGCTTCACGGTAAAAATAGGTGTGGCGGTGGTACTTCCCTGGTCGAACTAGACTGATTCTACCACCTTTAAATATGTATACGACGACATGCAGCCACACATGCCGCTATCCTTGGGGTTGCTAGCTGGGCTGTTCGAGCTCCCACTCCAGCCGGCTTCAACCCTAGAAACTCTTTTTTAGTCTCTTCTTACGATAGGCAGGGTATACCGTAGCCGTATTCCACTCCTCGTCTACAGGGGACTCAACCGGCAGACCTACTTCTGCTTACTAAAAAGCATTTTTTTTGCGCTGATGTGTTCAAAAAAGTTCGACAAATTACATAATTATACTTATCCGTGGCGTTCCAACTCCACAAGAGTGTCAATCTGGATTTATCTGGAGGCTATTACAAATATATTTTATCTGACTGAAGTAGCAAACGAGCAGGCATTCCACCTGATGGTAAGTGGTCAATGCCGCCCATGGACATCTGTAATAAACTACACACAGAACATGGGTTTCATTGAAGTCAATCACAGATGCGTTGCTTCTTCCGAGGACTATGATGGTCGCCTCATGTGAAAGTGTGCCGGCAACCACACACTTCTATCGAAACGTTAGAAATGCTCCACGCTAGAAATAGGTGTGGCGGTGGTGCTTCCTCGGTCGAACTACACTGGTTCTACCACCTAGACCTACCTACCAAATATATGGGCGGCACTTACAATCAGAGGGAGTATATGCTCGTTAGCTTTTTCCACATTAGGAAGAAATCAACATCTGTTATATAGCATAGAAGTACTAGGAAAACTGAAAATACAGCTAGTTATCAAGAAACGTGTGCTTAGAACATTGAATACTTATGAAACATTTTTAATATTGCATTATCTTTTAAATCTGATAACACACGATCTTCAGATAAAATTGAGATAAATAATAGATCGTTAACATTATTAAAGCAGGTGCAATTAGACATTTGAAGTGAACTCTTCTCAGTTAAATAATATGTATTGATATATATAAACAAAATGTTGAAAGTTTGTTTGTTCTTCGTAATTGTCCTACAAATACAGGTGTGTGGTATTTTTTTCATAAAATTTTGACTAACGAGCAACAAATAATTTTAGTATTTTTGGTTTCAACTGACTATATCCGATGGATTATTCAATTAATTTTTTAATCTATATTCAATTAAATATGTATTTCAAAGGCCGAGTGAAGCTTGAAACACATGATTTTTTTACGTTTTCAAAAAATATGTAGTTACTTATCATCTAAATAATATTCTAAAGGTGTAGGTTTAAAAAATCGACAAAATTATGGGAAGTAGTTTTTTTGCATATGCTCGTCGTACCTTTTTAAATGCGGTCTAAATCGCTGTTATTTCTACTTCTTCTTTATATATTTTTTATCTGTCTGAAGTAGCAAACGAGCACGCAGTCCACCTGATGGTAAGTAGTCACTGCCGCCCTGCGACATCTTTAATCAACTACATACAAAACATTGGTTCCATCTGAAGTCAATCACAGATGCATTGCTACTCCCGAGGACACAATGGTCGCCTTATTTACGTGTGCCGGCAACCACACCCTTCCATCGAAACGCAAGGAATGCTTTACGCTAGAAATAGGTGTAGCGGTGATACTTCCTCGAACTACACTGGTTCTACCACCTTTAAAATATTTTTTTACATAACTGATTTACTAATAATTATTATTTGTTGCAGGATGTATTTCCCCAGGTGCTGGGCAGACCATCTTTATTTAATCTACTAAACCGGCCAATTCAAGAAACAGTGTTAGAAGCTCCAATAAATTATGTTCCTCAACCATATAACCCACCAATATTAGAAACACTTATTCCCAATTTGCCTGTTCCTTCTATGGCCCCTATTTCTACCGTTCCTAATATTGGTCCAGTACCCATTCCCCCTATTTCTGTTTCTCCTGTTTCTCCTATCGTTCCTGTGCCTTCTTCAACTACAATAATCACGGATTGTTCGCCAACTGTATGCAAAAACTTAGCGAATACGCTACAACTAATGATTGTATGCAACCTATTACAGAACACACAAGGTGGTTCAGAATTGGCAGTGCAATTAGCAGCGCCAATTATAAATGAAGTTATTTCATCACCTAATTTCCCCTGTGGTTGCCCGAACCCTATTTCCCCTAGCAACATTTCTCCTATCATACCTTCTGTACCTAATTTTACCCCACCTCCTACCATAATAACCCCTAATATGTACCCTAATATAATTCCTAATTACATAAATCCACCCGTTGCCAATCCCAACGGGTTTTTATTTAATCTGTTATAAATATTTTTGTTTGTATTTTATTTCATAAATTGGATTGTCTTAATAAATTATATTTTTTGTTATACGCCTCTTTTATTTTGTTAAATAACATTTTTGTATCAAAATTGTCTATATTTTATTTGTTACGAAAGGCTAAATAAATTAAATATAGCGTTATTATAACGCTACGCTATATTTAATTTATGAATAAATATCGTCAACCCATTAATGTCTCACTGCTAGGCACGAGTCTTCTCTCGGAATGAGAGAGATTAGGCCATAGCCCACCGCGCTGGCGAAGCGCGAATTGGTGGACTTCACACACCTCCGAGGACTTTTTTTAAAACAATTCTAAACAGTTTTCCTTCACCGAAAAGCAGTTATAATTAATTTGTAATACGCACAAAAATCAGTGGTGCGTGCCTGGCTTTGAACCTCGGACCTTCCGATTGAGAGGACAAGTTTCAACTATCACTGCTCTATATAAATATAGTATGAATAAATATTTGGGATAAAATAATATCATGGATGTAAACATAGACGCGATGCTATATAGAATTCAATCAGTTCATATTTAATTTTTTTTTAGTAAATTGCTTAACACATTCTAATTTTATTTTATCAAAATATAATTGAGGATTAAGAATGAATACCAAAGAAGGCCAGAAATATAAGCAAAAAATAAAACGAAAAATTTTAATCAGAATTTATTTTCCAAGACAACATAAATATTCACAAAGTATCAAACTAAATAACATTCTAACTTACATTAAATCACTAATAGAAAAGTGGACTACCGAATCCATTGCAAAGGTCATACGGCAAGGGCTCCACATTGAGTCGTACACATGGTAACGATGATTGAGTATACCCGAAGTTACATGTTAACTGGGCTGGTAGTGCTGAAGGAAACACCACCTCCGCTGCCAAGGGCACTTGTGATACCATTTCTGTCAGCCCTCCAAAGTAATTAGGCGCTAAAGCAGCCAATGGTCCGTATGAAAGTTCAGGAACTCCACCGTAGATAGGAATAGGTAGATTCGGTCCCACTTCAGATATAAAATCAGCAAATCCATAGCTAGGAATATCAGCGACAGGATAGTAGTTTGGCGAAATGATTTCAGTCAATCCGTAGTAGTTTGGACCAATTGTGTCGATGCCGTAGAGGGGAAAGATGGCGTCGTGTCCGTTGAAGATTGTTGGTGGGAGAGTATCGATGCATAGAGGAGGCTCGGTGTAAGTGAAGAAGTTGGGAGAAATAATGTCAGACAAACCGCAGAACGGAGTAGGGTAGTCAAGGATTGGACCACAGGGTGGGAGGAGATCAAATTTGGGGCCGCAAGGTGTGGGAGCACAAGGAGCGCAGGGAGGGATGAGTTCGAAGTTCGGGCATGGGATGGGAGCGCAAGGGGCGATTATCTCCAGATTGGGACATGGGATTATGTATTCTGGGATTTCGGGAGCACAAGGGGTCGCACAGACTAATGTCTCTAATATGGGTCCTAGATTTCCCACCAATGGAGGACCGCCGGACCCAATGAGGTTACTTACGATAAGCAACTGTAGCGCATTGACTAATGCGTTTGATATGGAGTTGTCTATGATAGTGGTGACTTGAGGGTTTGGATTTATGACCTGGAGGCAAGGGCTAGGGGTGAATGGAGGTGGACAAGGGGCGGGCGCACATGGAGCACACGGGGGTGGTAGAACTACTGGGCAAGCTTGTGAATGTACCTGGAAATAAAAAAAATAAATCGTTATCGTCACACGCTTTCTACACTCATAGCCCCACACTAGGATTTTCTCCTGTGCCTTGGGTACCATGGACACACACAAGACGAATACACAAACACCCAGACCCAGAACATGAATCTAAACTCATCATTCAGATATCATTTCATCATCTCATAATCATCTTATCATATATGATTTTAGACTAATATTATCGCGGAATTGACACATTTTAATACTTAACGGGTACTCACGATATGCCGATATTTCGACCCAGAATAAAGGAAAAAAGAATTCGAAAAGGATTCAAAAACCGCATATCGTGAGTACCCGTTAAGTATTAAAATATATCATCATATCATCCTTTTCCTTAATTTTAAATTTTACAAAAATTAAAGTTTTTTTTTTATTCTTACTATTAGTTGTTATTTCCTAGTTTATCAAACAACCTATTTCTAATATTAAAGCATCTCACGAATATTGAAAAAAATACATAAACATAAATTAATTAATTAAAATATTTAGTTAAGTAATGAATTACGCATTTATACGTAATGCACATAAACTCTAAGGTTCCTGTAACTTTAACATTTAATATTTTTATAATATGAAAGTATGTAAGTAGTGAGGAGCATGCCGTCCACCTGATGGTAAGTGGTCACTGCCGCTCATGCAACTTCATACAGAACATGGGGTTCTATCTGAAGTCAATCACAGATGCGTCGCTGCTCCCAAAGACTAAGATGGTCGCCTCATATAAAAGTGTGCGGGCAACCACACCCTTCCATCGAAACGCAAGAAATGCTTCACGCTGGAAATAGTTGTAGCAGTGGTACTTCCTCGGGCTCACTAAGCTGGTTCTACCGCCTATACCACCTTTTATTATCCGTAAATAATAATTAATTATTTTTAAAACAAAATAAATTATGAAATTAGCTTTAAATGAATTTAAGAATAATAATATAATTAAAATACAAATCTTACCTGTGTAAAACACACAGCGAATAGAGAAAAAAATACTATGTAAGTCGCCATCTTGTTTCTGTTTCTCGATGATTAAAACAATAATGGTGTCCATTTTATATAGGTTAATGGTAACGTAATATGAATTAATGACACAATAACATTTCATAAATAAATAGATAACAAATAATTGTATAATATTAACATAATAGTCTAGTCTTTATCTATTTTTATCGTTTACCCCTTTCATGGATTTCGGAAAGCGGTGTATGTTTAGACAGATTACACTTTGCAGCGGTGGCCGTCCTCGGCGCTGAAAAGGAGGACTCCGGGATCTCGAAACGACTTCAACCGGAATCCTCCGAGCGCGCTGCCCCATCGGGCTCCTCCCAGATGGGCGGCTGGGCCCACCGCTCCGTCTAGTCTTTACGACGGTATGCGACCACACATACCGCCGTCCTTCCCGGGATTGCCTGACCGAACGGTTCGAGCTCCCACTCTAGCCGTCTGCAACCCCGGATGCCCCTTTTAGTCGCCTCTTACGACAGGCAGGGGATACCGTAGCCCTATTCTGACCCCGGCTACAGGGACGGAGCCCAAAGTCTAGAGTTAATTTTAGATATATCTAGCTGTCCCGACAAACGTTATTTTGCCATTTAAAAAAAATATTAAGGGTGGACAACCCTTAAGGGGTATGAAAAATAGATGTTGGCCGATTCTCAGACCTACTGAATAAGCATAATATAAAATTTGGTAAAAATCGGTCAAGCCGTTTCGGAGGAGTATGGCAACAAAAACTGTGACACGAGAATTTATATATTAGATTAGATTAACGGAATCTTTTGTGATCAAGACCTACATAATTCTGCCTAAAATACTTGTCGTTGATTAGAACTGCTGTGCAAATCTAGACTAGTCTGAAGTTTTTTTATCTGATTGAAGTAGCGAACGACCATGCAGTCCACTTGATGGTAAGGCCACTGCCGCCCATGGTCTGTGAACAACTTCATTGAGAAATGGTTATATATGCTTCCTCCTGAGGTCTTCTCGGAGCGCTATGACATAGAGTTCTTCAAGAAAGGTGCGAAAAGTGCTCTCTTTCACAGCTGGATCACAATCTCCTTCACACTCTCTGGTGTTGCGAATGTCCATAGGTGACAGTACTTTCCATCAGGTCAGTAGCAACGGTCTGTGATTGACATCAGATAAAACCCATATCCTATTTGAAGTTCCATACAGATGTCGCAAGGCGGCAGTGACCACATACCATCAGGTAGACTTCATGCTCGTTTGCTACTTCAATCCGATAATAAAAAACGTTCAAAGCGGAACTACAGGAATACACTACTATGTTATAATAAAAAAAAAAATCGTCTGAAATTTAAATAATCTAAATTTGGCGACCCGCATGGCGGAGCGGACCCTATACTAGTCTAGCAAGCAATAGGTTCCAGGTTCGAGGCCCAGTCAGACAGATTTCTGAATGTTTTTTTTATGACTAAAGCTAACGAGCATGCAGTTCACCTGATGGTAAGTGCTCACTGCCGCCCATGGTCATCTGTAATCAACTTCATATAGAATATGGGTTCTATCTGAAGTCAATCCCAGATGCGACTCCCGAGGATTATAATGGTCGCCTCATATAAAAGTGTGCCGGCAACCACACCCTTATATCGAAACGATGCTTCACGCTAGAATTAAGTGCATGTCCAAAAAAAGGTGGTACCTCCCCGGTCGAACTACACTGGTTCTACCACTTTAATTTTTTATATGTCTATAGCATACACCTGGCTTGCAAAGTAGGACTATGAGTGTGGAAAGAATTATTTAATAGCATCTAGAAAATAAGCATATAGTCTAAGTTTATTTATTTATTTATTTAAACTTTATTATACCTTAAATATGGTACAAAAGGCGGACTTAATGCTAGAAGCATTCTCTACCAGTGAATCATTGGGCTAAGCAGAAAACATGGATATGGATATACCTAATGATTATATATATATATATATATATATATATAATACATCTATTAGGAAAAAAAGAAAAAACACAATACATTTATTGCATATAAGAACGTTGAAGTTGAAAAACACAGTTTAAATTACCGTAAGTTTTCAAGAAAATATGATTATAAAATATATAGTCTAAGTTATAATTAATTCATACGTCGTTTTCAACTCATTTCTATTAGTTCTATACTTCTTCTGGGCACAGTAGGTACTCCTCTCTAAGTTAAAAGTACCTATGCCAGGTGGGAGAACCAGTGTAGTTCGATCGGGGAGGTACCTTCTTCAGATAGAACCTGTTATCTTTGATGTCGATTACAGATGTACACGGGTGGCAGGTTTTTTCAAACGGCTACGTCAAAGGGTGGGTAATGCTTTTCGATTGAATATAATATATATGTGTAGGTTTGTCTTTTTTTTTGTTCTACACTTGTTTTTCACCCGATGCCGTGGGAGTGACGCAGGGTTATGTGGGATTTTTACCGCACTAAAATCCCACCGGTGGTCGTCCTCGGCGCTATACAGAGGACTCCGGGATCTCCAAAGGAACTCAACCGGAATCCCCTAAGCACGTTGCCCCATCAGTCTCCTCCCAGATGGTCGGCTGGCCCCCCGCCCCGTATTGTCTTTACGATGGTATGCGACCACACATACCGTAATTCCCGGGATCGCCTGACCGAACGGTTCGAGCTCCCACACTAGCCGTCTGCAACCCCGGAAACCCCTTTTAGTCGCCTCTTACGACAGGCAGAGGATGCCGTAGCCCTATTCCGGCCCCAGAACTACGGTGTATGTTTGTCTGTATATCCATCTCTTTGGCATGCGATATAGCTCTCACAACTTGACGGATTGAAACATGTAACATATTGGAATCTAAACATAGAGAAAGTAATGGGTGTAATAAAACTCTACAAAAATATATAAATCGTAACATTTCTATGCTACTATATATTTTATTTTTTTATTTGGCCGTGTGATGTCGGTCTTTTGAATAGCACCACTCCCTCTCTACCCGTGGATGTCGTACGAGGCGACTAAGGGACATAAATCCAAGAGATGGGCAGCAGCATCTCCTTGTGTAACTTACATCTACTGCGGTCACCAACGCGCTTGCCAAGCGCGGTGACTATCGGCAAAAACCCCCAATGAAAGGTGCAGAAGAACCCCGGCCCCCAGTCCCCGGCAGCCCCGCTAATCCGGGCTACGGACGGGCAACTGTTGGATTCAAAGGGCACAGGACCGGTTGGAGTGGCGCCATTTAGGGGAGGCCTATGTTCAGCAGTGGGCATCAAAAGGCTGATGGATGGGATATATTTTAACTTAAAATCCACCAGCGTTAATATTACATTTTTTTAAAAATACCTGCTTAAACCAACTGTTGGGCTGTTTGCTATAATAATTTAACAATGCTAGAAGCTTGTTTTATTTATTTAAGTGTTAAACAAATGAAAAATTTATTTTTAATATATTTTAATCTAAAAACATACAGTGCTTTAAAACTAATCATCTGACCATTTATTTGATTTTACATGTTGTATGTAAACTAAATGTACCTATGTATGTAAACTAAAACATTAAACGTGTTTAATATTTTGCACTTAAACAATATCATAAACTTCTGAAGTTTACAACTTATCTAAAAAAATAATAAGTTGCTAGTTACTTAATAGTGATAATATTAAAAATCTAAAAATTAAAAAGTCAATCTAACCAAAATTTCTCAATCTGAAATATAATTATCTTTTGACATCATACTATTTAGAAATTTTAAGATAACACGTTATGATACATCACGCTTTTGAGATAACAATCTTACGTAAAAGATCATGATGATAATTTTGTCATATATAACAAGTGGATTTAATTATTAACTTATTATAAATACATATAATTTTAATCAATTCACTTCATTATATTTAATAAATTGTTATAAAATTATATAAAGTTAATTTATTAATATTATTTTCGATACAAAAATGGAAACAATTTTGAACAAACATTTTGGCAAAGTTGTTCTTATGACTCTACTTTTGAACCAGGTAAGTTTAGTATTAGTGTAGACATCAGTCTTTAGATTTAGCTCAAATCCATAATTTCGAAGCGTCGTTCACATGAAGTTATCCGATTTTTTGAACTTATGTTTTTTTTTATTTGACCACCTGATGGTAAGTGGTCACTGCCGCCCATGAACATCTGTAATCAACATACTGAACATAGGTTCCATTTGAAGTCAATTACAAATGCGTTGCTACTCCCGAGGACTATGATGGTTGCCTCATGTGAAAGTGTGCCAGCAACCACACCCTTCTATCAAAACATAAGAACTGCTTCACGCTAGAAATAGGTGTGGCGGTGGTACTTCCCCGCTCGAACTGCACTGGTTCTACCACTTCGATAACCTGTTACCACCAGGGCTAAAATGAGCTTAGTTTTTGAAGATGATGGAATATCATAAGGTTCTATCCTGGCGTCGTTTCCGTCACACGTTTTTGCCTGATTAGAAGATTGTTGTGCACTACTGTGTTTTCGTTTGAAGAGTGAGGCAAGGGAGATATACTTATCCAAGTGTTCCATCTTAATCATTAAGAGTAGCAACGCAACCTGTGGTCAACCTCAAAAAAGACTCTGGGGGCCGTAGTTACCACTTACCATCAGGTCGACTCCATCTCCGTTGGCTCCCTCTAGATTATAAATAAAAACAAGTCAAGGAATCAATGTAAAGACGACCCGCGTGGCGCAGCGGTTACCATACCGTTATGAGGCGCAATGGGTCCTGGGTTCTATTCGCGGCCAGACAGGTATCTGAATGATGAGTTTAGATTCTTGTTCTGGATCTGGGTGTTTGTGTATTCATCTTTTGTGTGTATGGTATCCACGACACAGGAGAAAATTTTACTGTGGGGGTATGAGTGTAGAAAGCGTGTGAAACTGTTAAAAAAAAAAACGTAAATATAAGCTAATTCATTTTTCTATCTTTCCCACAGATAACAGCATCGCAAAGGATCGTGCCGTCTTCATCTGTCATTATGTCACCGACTTCCAATAGAGCACCAATCAAGCGGTCAGTTATAACCAACACACCGTCATTGATGTCTGTGGACGAGAATTCCAAATGCCTAAACCTAGCTTCGAACATCCAGAGTGTAGTTTTAAGCAAACTAAGAGCTAATTCGTTAAAAACGCCCGTCTTTGGACGTATTTCCGCGCCTTTAATGGACGAAATCTCGACATCTATCTGTCCTTGCGCTGTCTGTTCTAATGTCAAACAAAACAACATGGCCGCTAATGTCAATCCGATACCGCGATACGTTGCAAGGCCAAACGTGAAATATATTAAACTTTAAATTAATAATGCTGTTCAAATGCAATTAATTGTATTTTATAAATTATTGTTACGTTAATTAAGTAATTTATTTAAATTATTGGGTTTATTTAATAAATATTGTCACTATTTTAATATGTCTCTTTTCTTTACATCATCATCATCTTTTTCAGATATTTGTTTCAGATTTAATATATGAATAAAAATATTTTTAGTACCTAATTTATTCAACTGAATAAGACGTTCTTAAACTTATTTTCTCTCTTTTATTAAACCTGACGCTCATTTTATAGAATTATATTTTCTTCTACATCTTTCACTGAACAAGCTAAGTAGTAAATTTGAAAATGATTTACGCCTATAATTGGCATGCACACATAGTTGTATGCATTAGTGCTATCCTATGATTAAGATTTGTGTGTAATGCTGTTGGTGCTTATATAAATAAATAAACAAGCTTCAAGCTCACATTCTTTGGGGCCCTTTACCATCACATGTAAGCTTCCAGAACCCATTCAGTGGGCTTTATTGCCTACTTTGAAAAACAGAGGTTTAAAGATGTCTTTTATATTGATTGACGAATTTTGTTTGGAAGCAGTCAAGGTTAGGCATGTAGTACTCTCGATAATAAGTGGCTATTGCCTCTCGTGGACATTCCTATGCAACCCCAGTTAAAATTAGTTATACCTGAAGTTTGCTACAGATGCGTTGCTCCCCACAAGAGCATATGTAGAACACCTGGGTACGTATGTCTCATTCGAATTTTCAAACGCTTCAAACCTGTTATTAGGCAGAAATAGGTGTCCTGGTGATCTATGGAATCAAATTACACTGGGTACCTTAGATGGACTCCATTTTAGATCACACTGTTGAGAATAAGCTTATTTTAATTTGGCAGTGGATAGCTGTTTTTGTAGCTGTTATAAATAAGTAATTGTCGAATGGATAAAAAGTGGCTGGGTATAGATTGGAAAAAATGGATAAATGGAATTTTGGATGGATGGAGGGTTGACCTCAGAGGTACCAAAGCCTTAAGTTTTTTAAATAAAATTGAAGAAGTCCTTATAATCAGTGGTCACTTTGGTAGTTTTCTTTCGTGCTTTTCACTAATTACAAGTGCCAGAAGTCGCTGCTGCAAGATACATGTCATCCAAGGCGAGTGTAGTTTTTCAACTGAATTGGTCGCTCGTGTATGAAAGAATTAGCAAGCTGAAGTGGCAGTGGGCTGGCCACAACACTCGAAGGACCGATAACCGATGGGGAAGAAAGGTCTTCGAGTGACGACCACGTTTAGGCAAAAGTACAGGTCGCCCTCCCACCAGGTGGACCGATGAGCTGAAGAAGACAGCGGGAAGCCGTTGAATTCAGAGGGCACAGGACCGGTTGGAGTAGCGCCATTTAGGGAAGGCCTAATAATAACTTTATTTGTATAAATGTGGTTAAAAATAGATGTTGGTACATTTAAAATTTTTGGAAGTCACATTTGTCACAGTGACCTACAAATTATTTTATATTAGATTCTTTATTTTATATTACATGGTCAAAATTATATTGCATTATTACATGATGATGGATGGATGGTATGAAAGAAATATCTAATTTCTTGAAGTTGCTCCTTAACGGTCTAAATTGCAGTTGCGGAACATTTTGCAAAATTGAGGCTTGTCGCCGTTGTCGATAATTTCTTGATATTTTGTCACGTCGCAATCGAGAATCATTGCTCATAATTAAGCAATTTTTGTTGCCCATGTAAGCGGACCATATGGCATAATTGATTGCGTCAGCTGACAGTCTAACTTGACGTTCATCAGGAGTTTCAGAAGATCTTTGTCAATTCAAATAATACGTTTGCGTTTTTTTCTACTATATGCCAAAGAAATAGACATTTAAGCAGACATATTACAATCCGTCTCATCAGAAGATAGTAAGTAATAATTACTTATACTTATTACTTAAAAAATGTTTTATGGACTAGTTTTAAGTCTTAAATAAAATCGTTGTTAGTGTCGCTTATTTTTTATAGTGCTTTGTAGTGCTTGTAGATTTCAAAGCAAAATAAAGTACTGACAATAATAAAAATAAATATATAGTTGAAGGCAACTATTTTTAACCGACTTCCCAAAGGAAAGAGGTTATCTATTCGTCACGTATATTTTTTTTTTTTTTTTTTTTTTTTTTTTTTTTTTATGTATGTTCGGGCGAAATGGCTAGAAATCGTCGACCTACCGACACGATTCATACGACATTGTATGCGACTAGTTTCACAGGCAGTCCCATATTGAGGAAAATGAAAACCTTCCGGCGGTTTTCCCGGAAAATTGGAAAATGTCGGTTTCTTAAAATCTTAAATAACTTGGGTGTTTATAAACCGATTTCCATTTTCTTTCTTTCATTTGATAGGAAATTTTGTCACGCAACTTTTTCTCTTGGACATGGGTATGCTGTGATGCTTAACTCTTTGAGTTATGGGGTGGAAACCACCACCACTCCTCAAGTTTTTTAGATAATTTGAGATAACTCGGCTTCTGCCGAATCGATTCTTATGAAACTTGGAATATGTATTATATATCTATGCTGATATAGGTTGACGAAAAATTTTACCTTCAACTCCTCGATCCTGATGATGCAGGGTTACAGCTATCCTAAACTATAACATTAGCTATTTGGTGCTTACATATATGTAACAAGACTACTAAGCAGAGACATGTGATGAAAATTTGACCTTCAACTCCTCAATCCTGATGATGCAGGGGTGCCTCAAGCCTAAACCATAGGGGTTGACCATTTGGTGCTTATGGGTATGTTATAACAATACTAAGCAAAGACATATTATAAAAAAAATGACCTTCAACTCCTCAACCCTGATGATGCAGGGTGCTGTAAGCCCAAGCCGTAGGTGATGGCCATTTAGTGCTTACGGATATATAATAAGATAGCAAGGCAAAGATGTACGATGACAAATTTGACCTTCAACTCCTCAACCCTGATGATGCAGAGGTACTGCAGGCTTAAACCATAAACGTTAGACATTTGTTGCTCACGGATTTGTAATAACATTGCTAAGCAAAGGTATACGACGAAAAATTGGACCTTCAACTCCTCAATCCTGATGATGCAGGGGTATTGAATGCCTAAGCCATAAAACTTAGCTATTTCAATCTTACGCATTCAAAATGATATTTAAAAAAATGTAAGGTAAAACATTAGAAAAATGGTTGTATACGGTGGAAAATTGGACCTTCAACTCCTCAATCCTGATGATGCTGGGGTGCTTCAAGCTTAAACTATAGGCGTTAGCTACATGATCGCTACGTATATCTGATAAGATTGCTAAGCAAAGATATAAGATGAAAAATTTGACCTTCAACTCCTCAACTCTGATGATGCAGGGGTACTTCAGGCTTAAACTATAGGCGTTGGCCATTTGATGCTTATGGGTATGTAATATATTTACAAAGCGAAGACGTATGATAAAAAAGTTGACCTTCAACTCCTCAACCCTGATGATGCAGGGTACTGTAAGCCCAAGCAATAGAAGTTGGGGATCTGTTGCCTACGTGCATGCGATGAGATTACATAGAAAAGATATGACATGATAATTTTGACCTTCAACTCTTCGGCCCTGATGATGCAGGGGTACTTCAGGCTTAAACCATAGGCGTTGGCCATTTGATACTTATGGATATGTAATATATTTACAAAGCAAAGACGTATGATAAGAAAATTGACCTTCAACTCCTCAACCCTGATGATGCAGGGTACTGCAAGTTTAAACCATAAGCATCGGCCATATGGTGCTTACGTATATGTAATGAGATTACTAAGCAAAGATATGACATGATAATTTTGACCTTCAACTCCTCAACCCTGATAATGCTGGGGTCCTTTAAGTTTAAACCGTAGGCATCGGCTATATTGTGCTTACGTATACATAATGTTGTTGTTCACAATACCAACAATGAGTTTCGGAGAGGATATAATTATGATCAAAAATTCCACTTTGAATACAATTACCTGAAAGATGCAAGAGTACTACCAACCTTTTTAAATTGGATGGGTTATTTTTATCAGTATCAGTTGAATTATACTCTTAGTTATAAGGTTTATATTACTTTTTCTACTTTAAATATTGATAATTATAGGTCTATTCTTTAAATAAATGTTTACTCAGAAAAAGTTGTTTTATTCGGTTAGGTTAGGTTCGAACAGATTTTTCCAATTCAGAATCTAAGGGAGGGGGCGCGGTAGCGCCCCCGACCGGTTGTGTCAAAGAAGTCTATTTTTATATGATGACGTCAGCACATAATTTTATTCATCCGAAAATCGGACGAATAATTAATTTTATTCATCCGGTTAGCGGACGACTAGCAACAGCCATAACTGATTTTATCGTGACTGAAAAGCGTGAAAAAAAAAATTTTAAACAAAAAATAAACCGACTTCCATGCCACATAAAAGTAAAAAATAATTTAAATACATGTTGGTTTAGAGCAAAGACAGTTCTTAGTACATAGTCCCGAAGTCGGCGCTCATATAAGATACATGTAGTTTCGTCATGATCCAGCAAAATATATGGTAAGCGCCGACTTCGGGACTATGTACTAAGAACTGTCTTTGCTCTAAACCAACATGTATTTAAATTATTTTTTACTTTTATGTGGCATGGAAGTCGGTTGTATTTTTTGTTTAAAATTTTTTTATTTTTATAAGAGAATTTAATGATCTCACATTATGTATTAAGTAAGGGTTACAGTTTGGTCTTAAATAAAATATATTAGATAATTTAAATTATTTATTAAATATAAATTACTTGACACTAAAATCCTTAAAATTATCAATTCAACATTTAAATAGTAACATTCAAAAACAAAATTCTTGAGCATGAGAACATCTCAGCTCAGTAGTCCACCACGCTGGCCAAGTGCGAGTTGGTAGAGTTCACATACATTTGAGAACTTTTCTAAAGAACTCTCAGGTTTCTCCACTTTGTTGAATCTATAGACCTCTCCATTTTTGTTATTAAGACTTGTGACTTAATATTTGAAAAATTCACCTATTACTACTGACTAATTTGACACCATACCTTTTCTCCACGGCATAATTAAAACCCTAATAAAATTTAGAATTTTCTAAAATTAACCAAGACTAGCTTACACTTTAAATAATTCTGTCAATGAGAACAAATCCTTATAATCTGAGGACAGATGATATGGTGACCTTGTGGATTCTTGCCTTGGTGTTTCAGAGTATGGAGAATTAGCAATGGCATCGTATGGAGACATTAATCCTGCAGGTCTTGGCTTCGCCACAGTTGGAGAACCATAACCACCCATCATTGATTGAGATATCCCCGTATCTCCAAAACTGGACGTTCCAAGGAAATTTGCATTCGGCATCGCATACACCTGATATTCATACGGATCAGGACGGCTCACATGTTCAGAATTAGGGACATACGGAATTGGCAGTGCCGCAATCGCTGGTATTATATCTTCGTCTAGAATTTCGGAGACTGTCTTTGATTCCGGTGGTGGGTTATGGATCAAATTACTCACAATAAGCAACTGCAGAGCTATCGCTAAGTTGTTTAGTACGTTCGTATCGAAAGGAGGGACTGCTTTCGGTACATCTGCTTTGGGTAATTTCGGGGTGTCTTTGATCGTTGGTACTGTTTGTTGTACTTGTACTTGGGGAGCTGCCACAGGACTTACTGCAGCAGTAGGCTGATAGCTTCCACTTTTAACAGCTGGATCATAATATCCTGTGACCTTCGGCGCTTTGTATTCCTGGTAGCTTGGTGATGCTTTGCTTGGTGCCTGGGTGAGTGGGTAGCTTGGTTGAACGTACTGTTGTGTGTAGACTGGCGCTGGCTTTGGAGTATAGCTTTGAGCTGGGTACCCAGTGATGTAAGGACTGGGGTATGGGGTCCCATATTGGAGGTATTGACCGGTATATGCTAAAACCTGAGAACAATCCATTAAAATTATTTAATTCCATGTCTTAAGGTGGTAACCTATTGTGTTTTATAAAATGGAAGTGGCAGATGAGTGCGCACTCCACCGGATGGTAAGTGGCCACTGCCGCTTATGGAGATCTATAATCAACTCCAGATAAGACCAAAGTCTTACCTGAGGCCGTTGGCTACTTCTGAGGACTACGTTAGAACGCCTCGTATGTAGAACGTTTCCCTTATCATACCTTTCAGACCAGATCACATGAGTGGTCATTTTGAAGGTGGTAGAGACAGTGTAGTTCTACCGGGGAAGTAGAGCAGTGATAACCTAATGGTTGAAAATTGCCCCATCGATCGGGAGGTCCGAGGTTCAAACCCAGGCACGCACCACTGATTTTTCTAAAATTATGTACGTATTAGAAAATAATTATCACTGTGTTTCGGTGAAGGAAAACATCGTGAGGAAACCTACACACCCGAAAGTTCTTTAAAAAAAAGTTCTCGGAGGTGTGTGAAGTCCACCAATCCGCACTTGTCCAGGGAGGTGGACTATGGCCTAAACTCTCTCATTCTAAGAGAAGACCCGTGCCCAGCAGTGGGACATTAATGGGTTGACGAGAAACCTGTGTTCTATGTTACTCAAATTGGATGTCTTTGAAAAATTTGATTTTTATTCTAAGAAAACATTTTGATTGGCTTACCGTAGAAATTAAAGTTTGTATCACAATAAAATAGAGAGTTGGAGCCATTGCTCCCTAGAAAACTATTGAGATAAATCCATTTATTACGTCTCTTTTTGTTAAGAATCTCTTATCTTGATCAGTATTAATTCTAATAATCGTTTCTATCTTGAATGAAGTTACAAAACTTTTATCATTAAGATTGTTATTATCGCCAGCGTTAATCTTGATAACAGAACGTATTTTCAAAATAACTGCTATTTCATAATTATCGACCTATTACGTTGTTACTGCTTTCTTGTTCTCGAGGGGGAAACCTTCAAAAGGTACCCAACGCCGTGGGAGCGACGCAGGGTTATGTGGGATTTCGCCGTCCGGCCGTCCTCGGCGCTAAAAAAAGGAGGATTCCGGGATCTCGAAACGACCTCAACCGAAATCCTCCGAGCGCGTTGCTCCTTCGAGCTCCTCCCAGATGGGCTGGGCCCACCGCTCCGTCTAGTACTTACGATGGTATGCAACCACACATACCGCCCTCCTTCCCGGGATTGCCTGCCCGAACGGTTCGAGCTCCCTAGCCGCCCGCAACCCCGGAAGCCCCTTTTAGTGGCCTCTTACGACAGGCAGGTGATGCCGTAGCCCTATTGTGATCACAGAACTACAGGGACGGACGTTGTTACTGCTAGACTTGTTAGTACTTAAATTATTTTTAATCGACTGCGTCATAGGGAAGGTAATGTTTTTCGATTTTATGTATGTTTGTACGTTATTTTCTTTTTTAATTTGTGTGCATATTTTAATTCCTCTTAACGAAGAGAAAGAGAGCGTAGGGCCTTGACTGTTAGGGGTAACATGTTGGCCCGTAGATTTGCTCGGTGCTCCAAGGAAGTCAAAATCACCCTTTTCAAAGCTTACCGTCAGAACCTCTATACGGGTCATTTATGGGTCAACTACACCAGAAAGCAAATAGATGCCCTACGTATACAATACAATAACATTTTTAGGATGGTACTGGGACTCCCTCGATTTTGTAGTGCCTCAGAAATGTTTGCGCAGAACCGAACGGATGGTTTTGCAGCGATCCTGCGTAAGAAAACTGCAGCTCTGATGAGTACTATAAGGGCAAGTCGCAATACCATACTAAGAATTGTAGCTGAAGATTGTGGAGCCTTAATGTGGCGTAGTTTTGTGAGAAGGGTAGTTAAGACATAGCCCAGGCCACGTAAATGTAATGTGCACAACTATTATTTACTATTATTACTAAATCGAATATATGGAATTTATGACTATGGAATTTAATGATCTAATTAATTTATTAAATAATTAAATAATTATGAAGTAATTTCTACTAATAATAGGAATAAGTGTTGTTACTAACAAATGGATCCTGGTTATCTAATTAATAAATGAATTTGAATTTAACCCGAATACAAATAGAAATTATAGAACAATATAGATTATCGCTTGTGTGCCTAGTGTTTAAAGATTATTTTTAGTGTTTAAGTTTAGTGCTTAGGACGCTTTCTATTTCTCTCTCTCCTTCTTTGTAATTATGGTTGATTTAAGTGTGGACAGTTGTTTAATTTCATTCTTAGGTTAGTGCTTGAATAAATCCTAAGGTATTCTAGTGTTTGTGCAATATACTCTTTATTTTAAGTGTACTTGTAATTGACAATAACCTTTTCCTGCACGCACCTCAGACTCTCACCACACACCCATCTCCATAATTCATTCTTCGTTGTTAAAGCGGTAAATAAAAATACATCATCTATGAAAATTTCAACTGTCTAGATACAAAGGCTCATGAGTAGGGATTGCAATCCGGCCTCATTTTCAATCCGGCCGGATCCGGCCGTTTTTTTCTCAATCCGGCCGGATCCGACCGGATCCCACCGGATTAATCCAACGGTAAAAACAGTGTAAATAAAGGATCGATTTCTAACGGTAATTATTTTTGTAATGTGAAATCTTTGCCAAAATATACAATCACCGGATCTGGTGGAGGTCCGGATCCGGTGGTGAATTGGTACCGGATCCAGTGTGTAAATTTGTGTCGGATCCGCCGGATTACCGGATCCGGTTTTCCGGATTGCAATCCCTACTCATGAGATACATCCTGCTGACGAACAGATGGACAGCGGAGTCTTAATAGGGTTCTGCTTTTATCCTGAGACATATTGATCCTGTACCATTTTGACCAAATAACATTGGGCGTCTTTCCACTCATTGCGTGTTCACGAATTACAATACAATACAATATAAAATTTCTTTATTGTACACCAATATATATATGACAAAAACAAAAGATACATAATGTTAGGTACAAAAGGCGGTCTTATCACTTAGGTAGCGATCTCTTCCAGACAACTTTGTGGCTGAAGGAAACATTTAAAATGCAAGAGAGGGTAGGGGTATACAAAAGTAGGTATACATATCGACTTAATAGAAACATAAATATATCAGCAGCTAATGTAGACGTTAGAGAAATAAAGGATAGAAATAAGAGAAGAAGTGCAGGGACAGGGGAGATACAATAAAATAAATTACCTCAATTATATAAAGTAAATTAATTAGAAAGCTATCTAAATTCAATTCTATTTTTAAAGACTCATTATAGGAATTTGATACGATAAAATTATAGTAACGCGATCCTACTTCGTCACTTAGTAAAAGTATAGCATAAGAAATCAATTTTGTTACTTAGTTTCCGAAAAGGTCATAGGTCTTCGCCAAAATTGGAATCAGTGGGTATAAGATTCGATTACTGTAATAAGCGATAGCGTTTATTTTTATCTGACTGAAGTCCAGTAGAAGTGAAGTGAAGTACTAGCATGCAGTCCACCTGATGGTAAGTGGTCACTGCCGCCCATGGAACGCCAATGCCAATCAACTACATACAGTAGTTGATTACAGATGTAGTTGATTACAAATGTCCACGGGTTCGAGATGAACATGGGTTCCATCTGAAGTCAATAGCAGTTGCGTTGTAAAAGAGGTCTGGGATCTAAAATAAGTGGACTGTATTTTGTATAACATAGGCTGGTTTAATCACCATCAGAATTACACTAGGATATCCCGGTCAAACAATTATAAAAATTAAGCGGAATGGTCCGTAGCCGTCTGAGGTCGCGATGGTAAGAGTTGGCGCCAAAACCGCCGCTTGTCGATGACGTAGCGTTACTCCTCCGCCCGCGCGTCCCCTCCCGTGCGTGTTGGCGGGAATCTCAACATGCTCCCCGGGTTGAAGCGATGAAGACTTCAAAATTCTGGAAGGGGGCAAATATTATTAAATGCTCTACGAATGGTGCCTCTCCTTGTCTTCAGTTCTGCGACTCGACTGATGCCGTCGCTTCCAGGATAGAGCTGGATAACGCGCCCCAAAGACCACAAAAGAGGAGGAAGGTTTCGATCCTTTATTAATACAAGCGATCCAAGCTTCAGTTCTTTGTTAGATATTTGCCATTTTACCTTCTTCTGCAACAAACTGACATATTCCGTGGCAAACCGGTTCCAGAAGTGCTGCTTGATGAGCTGTATTCGCTTATATCGCTCAAGACGAATGATGTTGGTGTCAGGTAATGGTGGCTGAGGAATGGCCAGAAGTGAGCGTCCAATCAAAAAGTGTCCGGGAGTTAGAGCTGTGAGATCAGAAGGATCAGTGGAGAATGGAGTAAGGGGGCGAGAATTTAAGACAGCCTCTATTTCCGTGAGACAAGTTGCCATTTCTTCGTAGGTAAAATGAGTGGTTTGTAACAAACGCTTAAGATGATATTTTGTTGAACGAATGGCGGCTTCAGCCAAACCATTAAAGTGGGGGGTGTAAGCCGGCACAAATTTAAAATCTATGCCTGCCTGAGCGGCGTGACCATCAAGATTGGAATTCAAGAGGAACTGAGCCAACTCGTTGCTTGCGCCTACAAAGTTGGTACCGTTATCGGACGTGATGGATAATGGTATCCCACGACGTGACGCAAAACGCTTCAGTGCTGCTATAAATGCATCGCTGGACAGCGCCGTGACGACCTCGATGTGACAGGCCTTGGTCGAGTTGCAAATAAAGATTGCTAAAAAAGATTTTATGAGTTTACAACCCCTACCCTTACGATCTGCTATCAACACAGGTCCCCCATAGTCAATAGAACAATGTAAAAATGGATATTCTAAATCAGTTCTTGATGTAGGCAACTGCCCCATGATGGGCTGAATTGTTTTAGTTTTAAATCGGAAACAACGAATACATTTATGAACAGTATGTTTTGAAAGATTTGTGCCACCTAAGGGCCAATAAATTTGTTTAATAGTTCCTAGGAGTAGTTGAGGTGGGGCATGTAAATATTTAATATGAAAATGCTGAAAGAGAATTTTAGTGAAATGATGTTTACTACATAGCAGGATGGGGTGCTTTACGTCGTAGCTATATGGTGAATTATCTAATCTGCCACCAACTCGAATGATATTATTTTCATCTAAGAATGGTGTTAATGAAATCAATCTATTTTTATTAGGTAATGATTTTCCAGCTTTAAGAATAACATATTCGTCAGGAAACATTTCAAGTTGCGCTTTTTGCGTTATTAAATTTAATGAATTTTGAAGCTCATGAACTGATAGATAACCAGTTAGCTTATTATTTTTATTTCGACAGTTATAAATGAATCTTTGTAAATATGCTATTATATTTTTTATATTAATTAAGTTTGATTTACTTTTTATTAAGTTAGTTATGCAATCTGCGTTAGAATTATTTTCAAGCGTTAATGAATGCAAAATCACTTCGGGTAAATCTTGCTTCACGTTGGGCACTGTTGGCCACTCAGATTCATTTTTATATAAAAAAGACGGTCCTGACCACCAAAGAGATGAGCTGCTGATGAGGTCAGCCTTCAGCCCCCGAGAAGCAAGATCCGCCGGATTATCTTTTGACGGTACGTAGCTCCACGTATACTTTTCGGTGCTCTCTTGGATTTCGTGAACTCTGTTACGAACAAAGCTTTTAAGGTGTGCTGGTGGTGTATTTAACCACGCCAAAACAATGGTTGAGTCGCACCAGAATTTACATGTGCTAAAAGGTATAGTTAAAGAACTTAAAACTTTATTACACAGCCTTGAAGCTACTAACGCTCCACAAAGTTCAAGACGAGGTGTCGTTGTGGGTTTTATGGGAACGATTTTAGTTTTTGAGGTTAAAAGGTGTACCTGAATCGACCCGGAACTATTAATAGAACGCACATACAGACAAGCCCCATAAGCCCTTTCTGATGCATCTGAAAAAATATGTAGTTCGTGAGTTGTCGCGTCGTCTGCGAGTACCCAGCGAGGAACCTTCAAATTGTTTAAAAAAGACAAAGTGTTAACAAATGAAAGCCACATATTTGTTATGTCTCGCGGAACCTCTTCATCCCATGAACACTTTTCAACCCATAGTCTTTGCATTACAATTTTTGCTTCAACAATACAAGGATTAACAAGTCCTAAAGGGTCAAAAATTTGACTAATGACGGACAATATATGACGTTTTGTAATTTTATTATGATGTTCAGGGTTTATAGAAAACGAAAGTGTATCTGTATCACAAATCCAATGAAGGCCTAATGTTTTTGAAGAAACGTTGTTGTTGCTAGAAATATTTAAAATATTGTTGGGTTCAGCATAAGGTGCAATTTTATCTAGGATGTATTTATTATTTGATTGAAATTTACGTAGATTGAATTGTGCTGACTTTAAAGTAGCTATGACGCCCTCACAAATTCTAATTGTATCTTTGATAGTAGACGCTCCACTTATATAATCGTCGACATAAAAGTCGCGTTGAATGGACTGCTTCACATCGCTATCGGAAGTACAAGATGCTAACGAAACTAAACATTTAGTAGCCAAATATGGCGCTGAAGCTGTACCAAAGCTCAAAGTATTTAAAGTATAGGTTTTTAAAGGAAGTGATGAGTCATACCTAAATATTATTTGTTGAAGGGAGCGTTGAGACGAGTTAAGTTCAATCGCCCTATACATTTTCTCGATGTCCCCGGTGACGACGTATTTGTGCTGTCGAAAACGTAACAAAATAGAAAAAAGGTCTTCCTGTACAACTGGTCCAACCATTTGAATGTCGTTAAGTGACACACCTGTACTAGAAGCGGCCGAAGCATCAAAAACAGTTCGAAGCTTCGTTGTAAGGCTCGACTCACGAAGCACGCCATGATGAGGGAGAAAATAATGGATTTGATTTTTAAGACTGCCAGGCGAAAACTCCTTATTCTCACTCATATGACCTAAGCGTTCATATTCTTTCATGAACTCCATATATCTGTCTTTAAAAACGGGTTCCCGCGAAAACTTACGCTCCAAGGAAATAAAACGACACTTAGCCCTTTGAAATGAATCGCCCAAGACCGAAGGGTGCTCCTTCAGCGGCATCGTAACGACAAATCGGCCGTCTTCCTTTCGAGTAGTCGTTTCTAAAAAGCTCTGCTCACAGGCACGTTCCTCTGGAGATAGAGAGTGCTTGGCTGCTATGGTGTCCAATTCCCAAAAACGAGTTAAGTCTGGATTGGTTTCCTCGTTTACAAAGTTGCAAACTGCAGGAGAAGACGGTGTCTTAAGACGGGGTACATACCCCGACACCAACCAACCCAGTTTCGTCTCATAAAGCTTAGGTTGATTTTTACCTAAATCAATGGAATTATTGCATAACACCGACCAAAAGACTTCAGCCCCTACTAAGATGTCAATTTCTGACGGGACATTAAAAGAAGGGTCAGCTAGACTTATTCCCATCGGAAGGGGAATATGGTCTATATTAATAAACGAAGCCGGCAATGATTTTGTTATTTGCGGTAAAATAAGACAATCAATAGTCATGCTATAGTCATTATAACACGATTTTAAAGTTAGGCTGCAAGACTGTGTAATAGAAGATGTATTATTATTGATACCTGTTACCGTGGAGCTCGTAGTACGTCGCGATAAACCCAGCTTACCGCAGAGTGATTGCGTAACGAAGTTAGCCGTGCTGCCATTATCGAGGAGCAGCCGGGCCGAGCGCACGTCGCCCGCGCTGCCGATCACCTTCACAATCGCTGTGGAAAGTAAAATATGCGCCGGAGTAGTATGCTGTCGCACATTGTTAGAGTTTGCAAAATTACTAATTGAAGGCATCGGCGGCTCAGAATGAACTACGGGCTCATGTATATGCAATAGTGTATTATGCCTTTTCTTGCAATATTTACATGGAACAAGGTTACAGTTATTTTCGACATGCCCTGGACGTAAACAATTAAGACAAACCTTTGATTCTTTGGCCTTTTGTATACGGCTTTCAATAGGAAGGGCTCTGAATACTTCGCAAATAAAAAGATAATGATTTTGATTACACATTGGGCACATTATTGATTTTTTATGAAATTTATTTGATGATTTGTTTAAACTTTTATTATTATTTAAATTGTTATTATTTGTAGCTATAAGGAGATTAGTGTTTGATTTATAAGGTTCAGATTTATAAGTTTTACATTTATTTTCTTGCAATGTCTCTAATAAGTCTGCCCTGTTACTAAGAAATGTAATAAATGTTGTTAAAGAAGGCGGCATATCGAGAGTATTTCTGTGCTCCTCCCAAACTCTGCGAGTAATATTATCTAGTTTCTCAGCCATCATATGGATAATTAATGTATCCCAATATTGAGTCGGCTGGTCTAAAGTTGAAAGTGCACGAAGATTTTTATTTGTCACATCTATAAGGCGACGAATAGCAAAACACGATTCATTTCGTATTGGTTCAACATTGAAAAGTTCCTTGACGTGATTATTAACTAGTAATCTTTTGTTATCATAGCGGTCGCACAATAATTTATACGCCGCCTCGTAATTCTCGGCCCTAAAATCTAAATTATCGATAACCAACAATGCACTACCCTTAAGAGATGCGCGTAAATAATGTAGTTTGTTAATATTATCCATATCTTTTCGCGAATGAATTAAAGAAACAAATGTATCCCTAAACTCTAACCAGTGTTGATAGTGACCATGAAAAACGGGTAAATCAATTTTAGGCAATCTCACGCAATTGGATTTAAAAACAACTGCCTGTGCATCCTCGAAGCCCGACAAAGAGCCATCCCGTGCTGCTTCAGTGGAGTGGATGGGACGCGCGCCCAGCAGGTTGCGCGCCTCTGCAACCAGCTGATGATATTTCGCCTCGAATTCCTCTCGCTCCTCGTTCTCGCCGTCAGACATTTCGGACAGCACATCAATTGCATCCTGAAGTTGGTCAAATTCGGTGTATAAAGCATCAAATTTATTAAAGCGGCTTTCTAAATCTAAGAGCTGTATATTAGTAGGCTGGGGTATTGCTTTAAATTCATCAAGGTATTTATCAAAAATAGTCATCTTGCCCTTCATACAACTACGTTTTCTAATTAGGGATTTTAATTCGGAAGCCATTGCAAAAAAATAAATTTAAATGAAAAGGTGCGATATAAGACAATAGTGAATTGCGCTCGAAGCGATAACAAAGAAAGATGCGTCAGCGATGGATACTTGCAACACGTGCTAGGTACTTAATAAAGTCCCGTTATTCGGGCGCATAGAAACAACGTGCGCGTAATGCAAGCTATGATGTGGCTATAAAATAAGAAATTAGGCACTAGCGTTTAATTTAATGTTATGGAAATTTAGAAAAGTAGGCAATTATTGCGAATTGAAGAAATGGTTTGTCTCGCAGAAATAAGCTGTTTAATTATTTTTTTTAAGAAAAGGTTATAAATAAATTGGAACGAACTCACAAATGACCAGAACGCCAACCACCAAAACGTTGCTTGCTTTTTGGCTTCTATGTTTTGCGCGGCAATCGACTCGAATGTTCGACGGGTCCAACGACCTCTGACTTGCTTGCTCGAGCGTGTGCGGTTGCTAGGCGAATTATCCTCGGTAAGACGATGATAATGAAGAGTCTTCGAGGTTTCTTCTATAGCTGAAGACCACAACTGAAGAGCTTCGAGATTTGAAGTTGTGCTAACCGTTATATCCGCGTTAATTAAGACGGCGAGAATCCTAAAGGACCAATGTAAAAGAGGTCTGGGATCTAAAATAAGTGGACTGTATTTTGTATAACATAGGCTGGTTTAATCACCATCAGAATTACACTAGGATATCCCGGTCAAACAATTATAAAAATTAAGCGGAATGGTCCGTAGCCGTCTGAGGTCGCGATGGTAAGAGTTGGCGCCAAAACCGCCGCTTGTCGATGACGTAGCGTTACTCCTCCGCCCGCGCGTCCCCTCCCGTGCGTGTTGGCGGGAATCTCAACATGCGTTGCTACTCTCGAGGACTATGATGGCCGCCTCATGTGAAAGTGTGCCGTGTGTGTGTGATTTTCAAAATTAGCAACATCTCTACGTAAATGTTTAAAATAACACTCCTCTTTTCAATCTGTCCGAAAAAAATCCGTGAGCACCACTGTCACATATTTTTTCTTTGTTGACGGGTTAAATCTTTGAAAGGGTACCAAAGTGCCTTGAGACATTGGGATAATTATGGGATTCTTACCGCATTCAAACGCCCTAGGAGGCCGATCTCGGCACTACCTAGGCCATTATAGGAGCTCCAAAGGAACGCAACCGGAGTCCTCTATGCGTATCGCCTCTGGAGAGCTCTATCAGGGTTTGGCAAAGGGAGATCTCCCGCCAGGCTAGGTGATCATGCCTGGGGAGCGGCCGTGCTCCGACAGTCGTTGTTCGGAACTTGTATATATGCGGGGTATTGAAAATGCTTCGATAGCGTGTTTCAGAATACCAGTAGCGCCATCTCTTGATGAGTAGCGTGAAATCGCCACAAGGGAGAGCTACTAAGCTCTTCCAGACGAAGGTCTGAGGCTGCATACTGTCGTAAGCACCTGAAGAGGTGCTTACGACAGTATGCAGCCTCACGTATTATCATTTTTTCGTAGTCCCTGGTCGGACGGTTCGAGTACTCTTACCGTCCGCAACCCTTTTTAAAGTCACTTCTTAAGACGGGTAGAAGATTCCGTAGTTCTATTCTGTTCTCAAGGCTACAAAGGCAATACTTGTTAATGCCTAATAATGGAAAATACTACCAAAAAGATAAAGTCTTTATTAAAAAAATAAGACCTAAAAAAAGTAAGAGTAAGTAAGACTTTCGTCCCTGTAGTTCCGGGATCAGAATAAGGCTACGGAATCCCCTGCCTATAGTAGGAGGCAACTAAAAGGGGCTTCCGGGGTTGCGGGCGGCTAGAGTGGGAGCTCAAACCGTTCGATCAGACGACCCCGGGAAGGACGGCGGTATGTGTTATCGCATATCGTCGTAAAGACTAGACGGAGCGGTCGGCCCAGCCGCCCATCTGAGAGGAGCCCGAAAAAAAAAAGACATATAATCATATAATCTAAATTCAAATACGAATGCGGTGCTATTTTCGATGATTGAGACGAAATCTATATATATAAAATTCTCATGTCACAATGAACGTACCCGCACTCCTCCGAAACGCCTTGACCGATTCTCATGAAATTTTGTGAGCATATTGAGTAGGTCTGAGAATGAGCCAACATCTATCGCATACTGTCGTAAAGACCAGATGGAGCGGTGGACCCAGACGCTCTGGCGATCCCGGAGTGCTCTATGTAGCGCTGAGGACGGCCACTTAGGGGGAGGGTGTTAGTGCGGTAAAAAAAGTAAGAGTTTACTAAAAGCTAAGACCTGATAAGACTATTCCTTTTGTCGACCCGCGTGACGGTCTGGTTACCATATCGGTCTCATACGCAGTGGGTTCCGGGTTCGATTATTCCGGGTTAATATCAATTCCCGCTTTGACTTATTAATAAGTTCACCGCCTTATAAATAAGTCGTGGGGGCTTACGAATAACGATTTCATGTCACGTTTGAGCGAGCTAACGAGGTTTTGTATTCGGCGGCTTTATTTTGTATCGACTGAGATTTAATATCTTTTATATTTTGCTATTTGATATAATATCGGCAGCTGTTATTTAATATTGATATTATTTCGAAGTCCGCTTTGAATACGGAACCCTAGAAACATATTGGTCCTATCAACTTTGACCAAATAACCTCGGGTGTCTTACCGCAGGTTGCGTGTTCATTTGTTACCTCAATTATTTAAGTAAATTAATAGCTAAAAATAGTAAGCATAGGTGGTAGAACCAGTGTAGTTCGACCGGGGAAGCACCACCGCCACACCTATTGCTAGCGTGAAGCATTTCTTGCGTTTCGATGGAAGGGTGTGGTTGCCGGCACAATTAACAGAGTAACAGTTAATTTTGATTAACAGAGACATGGACGGGGGAGGGGGAGTACAACCCATTGTTGTCCCACTGCTAGGCACGGGTCTTCTCTCAGAGTGAGAGAGTTCAGGCCATAGTCCACTGCCCTGGCCAAATGCGCATTGGTGGACTTCACACACCTCCGAGAATTTTTTTTAGAAGAAATCTCGGGTGTGTAGGTATCATCACGAATTTCCTTCACCGAAAAACAGTGATAATTAATTTCTAATACGCACATAACTTCAAATCAGTGGTGCATGCCTTTTTTTTTTTTTAAGTGGGTAATCCTCATGGATACCCAGTCACCCGAGGCGGCAGCTGGGTTATGCCGGACTCTTACCGGCTAAACCCCCACTGTGTTTTCTCCTCGCACCGTACGGCGGGAACACGGGTAAGCTTTCGCAGTCATCCGCGAACCCGCCGGTGCCTGGCCGCTCCCGCAGCCCCTCCTCGCGTGGAGCATAAAGCTCCCCTCCAACAGCAAGGCGCGCCAGAAAACACAAAGGCGCGCCTTACCTCCAAGGCCCCATCCGCAGGGTGACGGTCCAACCCCGAGACCGCCACCCAGGGGCCGTGGGCATGGCAAGCCGACACCCGCAAGGCATCCCTACAGGCATCGACCAACCACACCCAGCGGCGGATCCGTTCTTTGGTTCCGCCGCAAACCACCAAACGGCCGCAGAGGATAGGGAGGACGGCAACGACACACCGCATCTCCTCTTCCTCTGCGGCCCCACCGCCAACGCATCTGACGGTGCGCCCCCGTTCGGTCGCGGGAGATAGGGTGCACGGCAACGACACACCGAGACACCTCTCCTCCCGCGACCCCTCCTGGCTGCAGAGGCCAGAAAACACCGACCTCCACAGCCCCCTCGGATGCGTCCGGAGCGGGCCCTCAGCCAAGCCCGCTCGGAGCGTCCCCTCCCTGGGATCTCTCTTGGCTTCACCGCGGCGCCCCCAGCCACGGTTACTGAGCCCCCTCACCACGACAAGGTGGAGATCCCTGCGAGGGGGCAGTGGTGCATGCCTGGGTTTGAACCTCAGACCTCCCGATCGAGTGCAAGTTTCAACCATTAGGCTATCACTGCTCTGTAAAACAGAGACATCAATTGTATCTTATCTTATCTTACTAAGAAAGTCGTTATCATTAAAACTTTATCTCTACTAAAAAGTTGCTTAACGATTGATAATATTTTCTTTATATAAAGCTGAAGTATTTATTAACATTATATTAATATTTCGTTACTTAAGTTAATAGTAATAGAAATAATTTATTAGTAAAAAATTAGTTTCTATTTATTTAAAATGGGTGCATTGGGTTATTTGATCTGTATTCACCTGGCAATTTTACAAGTAAGTTGAAAATCTAATATATAAAATTCTCGTGTCACAGTTTTTGTTGCCATGCTCCTCCGAAACGGCTTGACCGATTTTTACCAAATTTTATATGCTTATTCAGTAGGTCTGAGAATCGGGAGAATATTTTTCATACCCCTTAAGGGTTGTCCATCCTTAACATTTATTTTTTATTTTTTATATGGCAAAACAACGTTTGTCGGGACAGCTAGTATATACCTAATTTTTATTCGAACTATTCCTTTCGAACTTTTTATATGTGCAAATTGTGGAATTGTTTGACGACCCTCGTGGCGCAGCGGTTACGATATCTGTCTGATGCTCTATGGGTCCCGGGTTCGATTCCCGGCCAACAGGTATCTGAATTATGAGTTTAGATTCCTGTTCTGGGTCTGGGTGTTTGTGTATTCGTCTTGTGTGTGTCCATGGTACCCACGATACAGGAGAAAATCCTACTGTGGGGCTGTGAGTGTAGAAAGCATGTGTGTGTGTGTGTGTGTGTGTGTGGATTAAGCTTCCTCTTAAGGTATTCTCGGAGCGTTATGACATGGGGTTCTTCAAGAAAGGTGCGAAACTAGCACTCCTTCAAAGCCGGCGATGCATTGGCGACTCCTCTGGTGTTGCGAATGTCCATAAGCGACGGTGACTACTTCCCATCAGGTAGCCCGTCTGCCTTATCATTAGGTTAAATCATAAAAAAAAAATATATGTACTTTTACTATTAAACCTCTTTCTCTCGAACTTAGTTGGTTTGTTACGCTTTCACGACTGAACTGCTGAATCGATTTTGATTAAATTTCTTTTGGGGATAGATTTAACTTTGAGAAAAGACTTAGGCTAATAAATAAACTAACTGCTGATTTAATTCCTGTACAGAAACACGTGCCAATTTTTTTTGGTATTTATTAATTATCATAGCAGTAATCGATGGAATAAATAGACATTCTCCCAATTAATGTATTAAAAAAAATATACAATTATCTTTCAATACATAAACCTAAAAAACGCCAAAAATATTTTTTATAATAAAAACATCACTTATTTTATTATTTTCTAAAAAAATCTTGTCCTTTTAAAAAGCAAGTGATTGCTTGCTTACACTACTTCAATTATGTTTAATAGCATTCCCTTCTAAATCTGAAGGTTTAACCCGGAACCCTCTAAATGTACCCAGAGTCATTAATATATTTTTTTACAGACTGTTTACACCCAATGTGCCAATAGAGTGGTGCAAAGCCCTAATGGACCGATCGAGCTCTTACCCAACCAAGTGCTGGTTCCACCTTCCGGAGTACCGTACCTTGGACCTCTACTTCCACCAAGCTTACAAGGACGGGTATATTTACCAGGCACTGCTCCTTGCAAGACACCAGCGTCAAACGTCATCTTACCAGCAAGTCCAGAATACGCCAACATCGCAAACCTTGGGCCAGTTTTGGCCAACCTCGCCTTGCCAAATGTACTTTCAGGCCAACCAAGCCTTGCAAGTATTTCTAACGCGTTGGGAAACGTCGTTGTACCGGGAAATATCGTTGTACCGAACACCGTAGCGGGAAATGTTGTTGTACCGTCAGGAAATGTCGTTGTACCGTCAGGTATTGTACCGGAGTACGCTCCAACGATAATCCACGACAACAGTGTGGCTAACAGCTTAGCAAATGCCCTACAATTACTAGTAGTCAGTAGTCTACTAGGTAACACCCTGCCTACTTATGAGCCACCGTACTACGAAGGTTGTTTCCCGGGGTACAATTACATTTACTGATCAGAAAATATAAGTTGTAAGGAAATATGTTGTAAGAAATAATTTATATAAATTAAATTTATTGTCTTTTAATATGAACTCTAATTAAAACGTTTAATGTTGTGTATTGAAGATAATTTAATTAATAAATTAATTTAAATTTAAAATCTGGCATTTTATTTTTTGTTTTTGTCTCGATTTTCATTTTTAGTATGTCGTGATTATGTCCATTAATTCGCACTTGACCAGCGCGGTGGACTATGGCCTAAACTCTCTCATTCTGAGAGAAGACCCGTGCCCAGCAGTGGGACAATAATGGGTTGACGAGAGATTATGTGTAGTGTCCGTGTAAGGTCTTACACTTCCCTTACACAGGCTTGTGATCTTCATTGTTCATAAGGAGTTTATCAGGAATATCAGAAGAACATCTATATATATTAATACGTGAAGCAAAAAGTTGTGATTCGTTTTTAAGATACTTGCCGCAGACGTAGGAGTATGTAATTGCGCACGGTTATAATTGATGTAGAGAAGGATTTAGCAATGATAATATTTTCAAATAATGCATAAAACATTCATAAAATCAACTACAACACACTACACTCACTTTGCATTTGACACAAACACATACATAATAAACGAAATAGAACATTCAATGTCTTACTATGAAAACACATAACGGCAAAAATGTCAGATGTCTTTGTCAAAATACCCGCTATACTTTTAAATGCAGCTTAGCTAATTAAACCTCCTTTTACCATTAAGCTATGCAAGGATTTCAAATTGAATCCTTTTTCTATATAAAGTTAGTTCCAGATGCTATGTATACTTGATGCGTACAATAAAAAGTATTTATGTTATGTCCATGAGCGTCCAATCTTGCTCGTTTCCTATATCTTTTTTTTTATCTGACTGAAGTAGCAAACGAGCATGTAGTCCACCCGATGGCAAGTGGTCACCGCCGCCCATGGACATCTGCAATCAACTACATACAGAACATGGGTTCCATCTAAAGTCAATCACAGATGTGTTGCTACTCCCGAGGACTATGATGGTCGCCTCATGTGAAAGTGTGCCGGCAACCACACCCTACTATCGAAACGCAAGAAATGCTTCACGCTAGAAATAGGTGTGGCGTTGGTACTTCCCCGGTCGAACTACATTGGTTCTACCACCTTGAAATCTCAAAAAAAATGGCGAAATATTTTGCTGATATTTTGAATTATTTTCTTTCTCATTAATCAAAACGAACTACAAAGGATTTATTAACAGAAGAATTCTTATAGAACCCAGTATAAATTAATTTCTTATTATAGTCATGAATAAAAAACATTGAATTTCTTTGTAGACGCGTAGCCTGAAGGCTGGCTCTGAGTAAAAAGAATTTAATATTTCATAAAGGCACAATGGCTTAAGGTATTAACTTTATTTCAAGATGGTAGAGATAAAATGTACAGAGCAGAGCAGTGATAGCCTAATGGTTGAAACTTGCCCTTTCGATCGGGAGATCCGAGGTTCAAACCCAGGCACGCACCACTGATTTATGTGCGTATTATAAATTAATTATCACTGCTTTTCGGTGAAGGAAAACATCGTCAGGAAACCTACACACCCGAGAGTTCTTAAAAAAAAAAGTTCTCGGAGGTGTGTGAAGTCCACCAATTCGCACTTGGCCAGCGCGGTGGACTATGGCCTAAACTCTCTCATTCTGGGAGAAGACCCGTGCCCATTCTTGAAGTTTTCAAGTAAAATACAGGAGTTAACTTCATCGATTTATTCACAATTGAGGAGGTCGGTTCGACTGTTAAACAAGAATCTCCTTCTACCGGCAGGCGCTCGCCTTTTTATAACAATGTTTACTTAGGTGACAATAAAAATATTATGGAGGGTAAACTTAATAACAATTCTAAAAATCACTAAATATTGCTAATTAAATAAACAAAAAAATTTCGATCGTTAAACTAACTAAAATAATTATTATCGGCGACGTGTTTTTCATAAATACGCGGTGTCCCGCTGACACGCTTTATAATACTTTATAACAAAAACAGAAAAAAATATTCTAGAAGAAACCGTTGGATTCAGAGGGCACAGAACCGGTTGGAGTGGCGCCATGTAGTAGGCCTACGTCCAGCAGTGGACATCAAAGGGCTGATGGATGTGTGGATGGATAACAAAAACGGAAAAAAATCTTTAATTAAGTAGTCGGGTTTTAAATAATTTAACAATATCATTTGTTTACTTTTTGTCGCTTATCTCTCGCAGTAAAACACTTTAGCGAACCGAATATTATAACAGAAAAAAGAGTAAAGATTGTTTATTAAATTAAAAGAAAAAAACGGAGTACAAGATTGTTTAACTTATTTAGTATCCTACAATATAAATCGAAAGAAAATGAATTGTTTACTTTGTACTATGTAGGTATGTATGTAGGATATGTGTGTGTGTGTGTGTATTTGTTGTCTTTCTTGGTAATACTACAGACTGACCTAAATTAAGACATTTTTGATTATATTTATCGTAATGAGTATCTCATTATGATAATGATATTTATCATAATGAGTATCTCATTATGATAAATATGATCAAAGAGGGCGAAGCCAGGGAAATAACTTAGTAAATCAACGCAGCCAACAAAATTAACGTAGAATCAAAGCAATCCTAGTTGGAATCTAGTTACGCCAAATGTGAAAGTTCGTGGAAATGTCAAAGCGTGGGAGCCTGCATTGGAGCTTTACTGATTATTGTGTAATAGTTTGGAACTGCAAGTAATCGATAAGCTATAGTTGTTCCATAATTTTATAAAGATATATTCTCTATAAAAAGTCGCTTCTCGCTGTCTGCCCCTATGTATGCTTAGATGTATCTTTAAATCTCCTATGTATCTTTAAATGCGCTTTTTTTATTTTTCGAGGGGGAAACCTTCAAAAGGTTTCCCCCTCGAAACAGCCCGACGAAAAAGCCCGACGCCGTGGGAGCGACGCAGGGTTATGTGGGATTTTTACCGCACTAAAACCCCCGGTGGCCATCCTCGGCGCTATAAAGAGGACTCCGGGAACTCGGTCCGACCGCAACCGCAATCCTCTGAGCGCGTTGCCCCATCGGGCTCCTCCCAGATGGGCGGCTGGGCCCACCGCTCCATCTAGTCTTTGCGACCACATATACCGCCGTCCTTCCCGGGATCGCCTGACCGAACGGTTCGGTAAATGCGCTACGGATTTTAATGCACTTTTTTTTATAGATAGAGTGTTTCAAGAGGAAGGTTTTTATGATTAATACATGTGTAATATAGTAGAGATACACTGATAATTTTAGATTTAGGTATGACTTTTAGGGGGAATGAAGTTCGCCGGATTAAGTAGTGTTTATAAAAAATAGAACCCCTTTGTGAGACTAGCCGCATGTAATTGAATCCGCTTGAATCCCGACAGTCGATTGCAGCATCGCGAAGTATTTGCCGAACATAGTATAGAAAAACGTATCGAATAGATATTTCTTTATTGTAAAGTCTATTAATGAAGAAATTTTATTCCCCTTTATTTTATTTCAGTTCATAGTAAACATTTTCCTAAATATCTAATGAAACAAAATTATTACGATGCATGATAAATTTTACCTATAATATTAATATCAATATCTATATATTAATACGTGAAGCAAAAACTTGTGGTGCATTTTTAATTAATATGCCGTGGACGGATTAGTATGAAATTTTGCACGGTTTTAGTGGACGTAGAGAAGGAGTGAAGAATGTTAATAATGCATATAACATACATAAAATCAACTAAGAACACATTAAACACTACCGTGCATGTGTCACAAACACATAAATAATAAACGAAATAGTACATTCAATGTCTTACTATGAAAACACATAACGTCAGAAATGTCAGTGTCTTGGTCAAAATACCCGCTATTGCTTTTAAAAGCGGCTTAGCTAATTAAACCTCCTTTTATGTTTAACGGGTGCGTTCAAAATTAATTACAATGAATAATGAAAATCATTACAATTTTTATGAATTTGGAAAATATACGTAATACTTTGGATATAATGAAGTTTAGTTTTTTAATTTAAATTACGCTCGAATTTGGACCGATGCGACAGGTGACTAGTTAATATCAATACATCTTACACATCTAACGTGGGCGGACAGGTGTCGCCATCGATCAGAATAAACCCAATTTAATACGTCAATATGTCCATAAATCATAAACAAGGACCTTACAGTACGTCATCTATACTAATATTATAAAGCTGAAGAGTTTGTTTGTTTGTTTGAACGCACTAATCTCAGGAAGTACTGGTTCGAATTGAAAAAATCTTTTTATGTTGAATAGACCATTTATTGAGGAAGGCTTTAGGCTATATAACATCACGCTGCAACTATTAGGAGCGAAGAAATAATGGAAAATGTGAAAAAACAAGGAAAATTATTCATCCTCAAGGGCTTCCGTTGCGTGTGCTGCGAAAACGGTTCAAGATACCAAAAAATATATGTATGAAAACCATTCCACGCGGACGAAGTCGCCGGCACGGCTAGTCTTATATAACTAGGTTATTCAAGGCTTTTCTCACTTTGGTTTCGTCTACCACGCTACCGAATATACTTTTTATTATCAAGTGGGAAGTCTTCAAAAGTTTCCCGACATACTTTAACGTGATAAGACAAGATTATGCAAGTTGTTTGTGGTTGCTTCGGTACAGAGACCGGAATCTTCTAACTATGTACACATCCTTCCTCCCTTGGAAGTTTATTGCTGAACATAGGCCCCCCATAATCTGCGACATTCGACCGGCACTGAGCCATGTGACTCGAACCTACGTGCCTACCCACTAAACACCACCAGAGGAGGAGAGGAGAGGAAGCCTATTAGGCTTTGGTATATGAGGCCTTCAAGGCGTCGAACTATGGTCTCTACGGGCTGAAAAGAGGCTTTAACGGAGTTCCACAAGGGACCTCCGCGAGATATTAACACTAACGTGTAAAATGTTGAGCATTAGTGTCATCAGAGAGATGAACACTATGTTGGGCACCTAAGGTTTTGAAGTAAAACTTCTTTATCGGGGTTGTTGAAGTGAAACTTAAGTGAAACTTCTTTATCGGGGTTGGAAATAAATTTAGTGTAACATTTTTTCGTTACGCGCCATCTTTTTCTGTTACGCGCCATCTCTTTTTTTTCCGTTACGCGCCATCTTTTTCTTATCCCTACCACGCGTGATATTAGATAGATTATTATAGATTAGATTATTAGATAAAGTTTAATAAAAGCCTTTTATTAAACTTTATCTAATTTAACTTTATTTAACCAATTTCCGTAAAGTTGCATATAGTAAATTATTTTTTGAAAAATAACGTCATAAAGAAGTTTCACTTCTTACGAGTGTACGCTAGTACACGCACACATTTTTTTTATAGTTAGATCAAACGATAAGGCAGACGGGCCACCTGATGGAAAGCAGTCACCGTCGCCTATGGACTTGCAACACCAGGGGAGTCGCCAAGTTGCCTGTGTACTGGGCTAGAGGCACCTAACAGGTTGCTTAAGCCCGTAGTGCCTCTCCCCTTTTCGCCACTAAGTCACGGATGGAAGGCAGTCGTATCTAAAGATATTTTTGCATGTAAATGTTACCGGGTTTAATGTAAAGGAGATGTGAGCGGAATCCCAAACAACAGGTAATATGCCGTAGACGTACGAACCAATTAGACTGCTAATATTAATATTATCACAGATGTGTATATTTAGTCGTGCTAGCCTAATGGTTAAACCTCAAACTCGAGAGTATGGTGAGTGAATCCTAGGCATGCACCTCTGATTTTTAAATGATGCTTGTATTACAAGGTAATTATCACTACTTTAAGATAAAGGAAAATATCGTGGAGAAATCTACACTTGAAAGTTCTTTACAGAAAGTTCTCAAAAAAAATACCTACGCGGTGGACTATGCCTAAAACCCTCTCGTTCTAAGAGAAGATATGGGCTCAGCTGTGGGAAAATAATAGGTTGACGATGTGTTTTTAACCAGTATTTACAGAAGAGTCCAAATATTTAAACGATCATTCAAGACATTGAGGACAAGATTTTGAAAGTGGTAGAACCAGTGTAGTTTGACCGGGAAAGTACCGCCGCCACGCCTATTTCTAGCGTGAAGCATTTCTTGCGCGAGATGGAAGGGTGTGGTTGCCGACACTCTTTTATATGAGGCGACCATCATAGTCCTCGGGAGTAGCAACGCATCTGTGATTGACTTCAGATAGAACCTGTGTTCTATGTGAAGTTGCTTACAGATGTCCATGGGTGGCAGTGACCACTTACTATCAGATGGACTGCATGCTCGTTTGCTACTTCAATATTAATATTAGCAGTCTAATTGGTTCGTTCGTTCGTTTGTGTTCGTCCATGATACCCAATTATTGACCCACACAAAACATCCAGAACCAGAAATGGAATCTAAACTCATCATTTAAATACCTTTCTGGCCGGGAAATGAACCCGGGACCCATTGCGCGTCAGACCGGTTGATAACCGCTCCGCCACGCGGGTCATCAGGTGGACCACCTCTTGAAGTCTACTCTGTTACATACTCTCTATAAACTGCATTGCCAAAGCGCAGCGTATCTGCGCAAATCGATAACGGTGAGTGGGTGAGCTTTGGGTGTGAAACGCTTCAGTGGTTTCAGGCGATTTCGTGCGCCGAATTCCGTTTTGTTGATTGATTTTCAGCTCCAATTTTTTGTTGATATTTTTTTCTATCATTCGTTTTTTTTTGTATTAAATTTAAGTAACGAATAAACCTGCCATCAATCTATCAACTTTATAATTCATTTAATTTTGTAATGTAACAAATTAAGACATAGGCAAATTACTAGTGCTTGTTGTCATTACTTGTAATTGTGAGATCAATTAGCAATAGTTCATATGAAATTCTGTATTTAAAAAAAAACGCTTTAAAAAAACGCTTTCTACACTCATAGCCACACAGTAGGATTTTTCTCCTGTGTCGTGGGTGCCATGGACACACACAAAGACAAATACACAAACACCCAGACCCAGAACAAGAATCTAAACTCATCATTCAGACACCTGTCTGGCCGGGAATCGAACCCGGGACCCACTGCGAGTCAGTATGGTAAACGATACGCCACGCGGGTCGTCAATCGTTCCATTAATAAATGAACCTTTTGAAGTCCACTGTTCAACAAAGTCTTTCCCTAAATGATGCCATATTGATGGTAGTATAAGTGATCACTGTCATAATAGGCATCTGTAAACAACTTTGTACAGAACAAAGTGTAGGGACCATGTAAGTATGAATGGCTGAGTAAGCAAGTTTGTATGCAAGTGTGAAGTATGTGAGGAGTCGAGTTAGTTACTGCGCACTAACCGACGCGAATGCATGTGTATTCGTTTCGGGGTAAAATTGGAAATACAAAAGTGAACTATATTGATTTGGACTTTAATTTAACATCCTGGTGGCAGTAACTCCCAAAGGAATAGGGTGGGACACGTGGCCATACAGTCCCACATTGGTGACCCCGACGTGATTTGAACACGCAACCTTCTGATGTGGCTTACTCAACCATTCATACTTACATGGTCCCTAAACTATGGTCCCTACAAAAGGTTCTATATGAGGTCAATACCAGATGCATTGCTACTTCCGAGGAATAAGATGATCGCCTCGAGTAAAAGTGAGGCAGCAACCACACCATTCCATCTAAATGCAAGAACTCCTTTACGCAAGAAGTAATTGTGGCGATGGTACCTCCCCAATCGAACTACACTGGTTCTACCACCTGGAATGTGAGGCGATAACATTCTGCCACCCAAACCTACCACCCCAACTATATACGTTCGATCTTGCAAATGTATCTTGAGATAAAAAAGTATCATTAGTATCTTTTTTTTTGTTAGCAAAGGGGAAACCTTCAAAAGGTAGCCGACGCTGTGGGAGCAACGTCGGGTTATAAGGGATTTCAACCGCACTAAAACCCCCTCGGTGGCCGGTATGAGGGATTTAAACCACACTAAAACACCCCCCGTGGCCGTCCTCGGCGCTTGGAACAATTTCGGTGGAAGGGTATGGTTACCGGCACACTTTTATATGAGGCGACCATCGTAGTCCTCGAGCAACGAATTTGTGATTGACTTCACATAGAACCCATGTTCTTATAAAGTTGCTTCCAGTCCATGGGCAGTGACCACTTACCATCAGGTGGACTGCATGCTCGTTTGCTACTTCGATCTTATAAAAAGCCTGGTATCCGATGGAAGTCGACCTCTGCAGTTTATTAACCTTTACCATGTAACATATAACTATGCTTCAGAATACGATCAATAGTGAGAGGGTGTGAAATTGTAGCCAGGATTTCAATCTCATACCAATATTTGCTCATAAATTGCTATCGCTTGGATATTACGATCAAATACGCTACATAACTCTCGTAAAGCAATAAGCACTGGCATGCAAATGTTTATGTTTTCATATGATTTTGTATATATACGTATTTTTGTAATTTTCTATATAATTTGAAAGTGGCAAGCCCATAGGGGTATAACCCATTATTGTCCCACTGCTGGGCACGGGTCTTCTCTCAGAGTTTTTTAGGCCACAGTCCACCGCGCTGGCCAAGCGCGAATTGGTGGACTTTACACACCTCCGAGAACGTTTTTTTAAGAACTCTCGGGTGTGTTGGTTTCCTCACGATGTTTTCTTTCACTGAAAAGTAGTGATAATTAATTTCTAATACGCACATAAATCAGTGGTGCGTGCCTGGGTTTGAACGTCGGACCTCTCGATTGAGAGGGCAAGTTTCAACCATTAGGCTATCACGCCTACAGGCATTATTTAGAAAATACATCACACTCAGCGCCGCACAATGGGATTTTCTCCTGTGTCGTGGGTGCCATGAATTGACAAAGACGAATACACAAACACCCAGACAGAGAATAGAAGCCTAAATTGATCATCAGATACCTGTGTGGCGACCTCCCGCCGCTCAGAATCCTGCATATATACAAGTTCCGAACATCAACTGTTACACACCAGGCGTACTACAGAATGGCTAAGGCCCTCTGATTGGACGCCGTCACCCACACCCCTCCGTTGACATGTCCAGATGGCAGTATCGCCTTCGAAGACGTGGAGAAAGCCGAATGCTTCGCTGATAGCATTGCCTCCCAATGCTCACCCAGCACTCAGAGCTGTGACCCAGTTCACATTCAAAGGTCAGCAAATTGAACTCACTCCCTATCACCGCCGATTCCATCACAGTCTCTGCCGACGAAATCCACTATTAAGGGTCTGAAAAGTCGGAAAGCCCCTGGAGCGGACGGGGTCTCAAACCTCGCGCTCAAATATTTTCACCCTTTTGGTAATTATATTTAACGCCTGCTTCGACCTCTGCTTCTTCCCAACTGCATGGAAGGAAGCAACGGTTATAGGTATCCCCAAACCGGGGAAACCACTCAACATCCCCGCCAATCATCGCCCTATTAGTCTCCTAAAGACTATGGGCGAACTATTTGAGAGAATAATTATAGCCCGGCTGCGAAGGCATCTCCTTCCGACAGACGGTCCCCCTTTAATATCCCCCAACAATTCGGCTTTCGTGCATCCCACTCGTGCCCTCAGCAGGTTCACCGCATTGTCGAGTACACCCTGAGCGGCTTTTACCCCCGCGGCTGTAAGACGGCTGCTGTCTTTTTCGACGTCGCCAAGGCTTTTGATAAGGTTTGGCACGCCGGTCTAATTCTTAAACTCCATAAATTAGGCCTCTCCGACCGATTAGTACGTTTAGTGGCTTCCTACCTTCGTGATAGAACCTTCCGTTTTAAACATGAAGGCACTCTCTCTTCCCCACGCCACTTAACGGCAGGGGTCCCGCAGGGCTCTGTGCTCTCCCCCATTCTTTACATATCGTATACAAACGATATTCCAATCCCTAGTAAAGGAGTGCAGCTCTCCCTATTTGCGGACGACACGGCCCTTTATGTCAAGGGAACAACAACTGCCCACATCCTCGCCAAACTCCAGCGCTCGGTTAACGAGCTAGGCGATTGGTTCAATAAATGGCGCATTGACATCAACCCGGAGAAAAGCTCCGCAATTCTCTTCGACCGTAAGCGCCGTAGAGTCTATGACCCCCCTATCCGTTTTAAGGGTACCCCAATTCCTTGGAAGTCACAAACCAAGTACTTGGGTATAACCCTGGACCGCCACCTCACCTTCAGACCCCATGTCTCCAAGGTGTGCGGCACTGCCCGCTTCTACTTGCACCGCCTCAACAGTATGTTGGGCAAACGCAGTAAAATGTCCCCTAGGAACAAGCGAACCCTTTACAAGGTCTGCATCCGGCCAGTCCTAACATATGGTTCCCCCGTTTTCGCGCATGCATCCCCGAAGATCATGGACAAACTCCAAGTTGTTGTAAAACTTCTTCTGCCCTAGGGCATTAGATGCACATTGGTGCGTCAGAAATGCCGACCTTCACAGGGACTTAGAACTCCCTACTATCCAACAAGTCCTTAAAAACTTCTCGGAGAACTTCTTCAAAGCCTCCGAAAACCATCCTAACCATCTTGTGGTGGAGGCGGCGCATTATAATCCACCCCTTCCCACACTACACTCAATCCGGCGGCCGAGGAATGTCCTCACCGACCCCCCCAGCAAGTTATCGTCTGACCTGGATTGCCTCTTGGCGGCCCAGTAGTCGGACAACCTAGGTGCCCAGCTTAGTGCTCATCCTCCGATGACACTAAGCTCATCCTTTTACACGAAAGTGTTAATATCTCGCGGAGCTCCCTTATGGAACTCCGCTAAAAAACCCCTTTTCAGCCCATAGGGGGCATTTCTCCGATGACGGCTTTAGGCCTCAGAGGCCAAAGCCAACCTCTGGTGGTGTTTAGTGGGTAGGCACGTAGGTCTCTCGTGAGTCCCACATAACCAATGCGGACGGCCGTAGTGGTATGCATGAGCATTCACCACCACCCTCACACCACCACAAAAAAAAAAAAAAAACAACTGTTGGAGCACGGCCGCTCCCCAGGCATTATCACCTAGCATGGCGGGAGATCTCCCTTTGCCAAACCTGTTTTTGCCGGGGATTGAACCCAGAATCCATGGCGTGTCAGGATGGTATGGTTACCGCTCCACCATGCGAGTCGTCGATTGTAATCATCCAATAAGACCCGTCTCTTTCCTAAGATTAGATGCGTTGCTATTTTTTTCATCTGACTGAAGTAGCAAACGAGCATACAGTCAACCTGATGGTAAGTGGTCTCTGCCGCCCATGGACATCTGTAATCAACTTCATACAGAACATGAGTGCCATCTGAAGTCAATCACAGATGCGTTGCTACTCCTGAGGACTATGATGGTCGCCTCATATGAAAGTGTGCCGGCAACCACACCCTTCTAGCGAAACACAATAAATTCTTCACGCTAGAAATAGGTGCGGCGGTGGTACTTCCCCGGTAGAACTATACTGGTTCTACCACCTTGCTACTTCTGAGTACTAAGTTGGAACACGTTGGTCAAGTATACTTACCTGGTGGTAGAACTCGTGAAGTGTGACTGGGGAGGTACCACCGCCACAGTTATTTCTGCAGAGTGGGTACCCGTTCCCAAACCGCGACATACATCCATTTTACTTTTGAATATATTATAGTATATTTTTAAGGTTAAAATAATATATCTTGTTATTTCTATAGTGTTAAGTTTTCATGTTTTGTTCTGTGTTTTTGAAGTGAAACTTCTTTATCGGGGTTGGAAAAAAATTTTGTGTAACATTTTTTCGTTACGCGCCATCTTTTTTTTCCGTTACGCGCCATCTTTTTCTTATCCCTACCACGCGTGATATTAGATAGATTATTATAGATTAGATTATTAGATAAAGTTTAATAAAAGCCTTTTATTAAACTTTATCTAATTTAACTTTATTTAACCAATTTCTGTAAAGTTGCATATAGTAAATTATTTGTGAAAAATAACGTCATAAAGAAGTTTCACTTCTTACGAGTGTACGCTAGTACACGCACACATTTTTTTTTATTGTATCTCTCTTCTCCTTTCACTGCTATAATAATTATTAATTATAGTGTTATTCCTTAACGTTGTATGTGAGTTGCGTTTGGGAATGAATTAATAAAAAAAACAACACGAAGCTTATTACAAAATTAAACTTTAATACATAGTACATTCAATACAATAATTACTCAGAAAGATATTTTAACTAACCAAAGACACTTCAATTACCTGCCATAAATTATGAAACTTTTAATCAAACATCAAACTTTTGAAGTGAAACTTCTTTAGGCGCATGAGGGTAAAATTTTTACAGATGAAACGTCACGCCGGTATGCAACGGAAGTGTCGAAAAAGAGAGAGAGAGTGATCGAGACCGATTGGGAGAGAGTAAGACAGGGCGAACGTAGCATGAGCAACTAGCCGTGGAGTGAGAGTAGGGAGCAAGCGAGTGAGAAAGATTGAGAGAAAAAGTAAGACAGAGCGAACGTCGTATCACGCCTTTTTCCCTTCCCTCTTAATCTTGGAAATTTAAAGTTTTAGATTTGTATAAATATAAACAAGATTTATAAATTAGTTCGCCAAAGAAGTTTCACTTCTGACATGTGTACTTTGTACGCACGCATGTTTTTTAATATTGGAAGGTAAACTTTGTGCCTCCAGTGAAAACGACTACAAGTCAATAAAAAAGAATATACTTTTTCTACCATATTTGTTAGAAAAACGGAAATCTTTCCATAGATCTTCAACACAACGCCTATTGACACACAGGTCTCAATTTCGAAAAGAGTCCAGAATAACGGAGTCATCGTCAACCCATTATTGACCGACTGGGAACGGGTCTTCTCTCAGAATGAATGAGAGAGTTATAAGGCCATAGTCCGAGCGCTAGCCAAGTGCGAATTGGTTGAATAACGGTGAATTACCGAAAAATCTCAGTCTTTTTAAAAGTTTTTCCAAATCGAGATCTATGGATAGTTTTGTTAAATAAAAAAAATTAAGAACTACCGAAAGATTTTCGTTGCTTAGCAATTTTGTTAGAGGAACTCAATTAGACAAAAATTTGACTTATATCCGTTTTCACTAGAGATTTAAAAAATAACTTATTCGTTTTATTTCATAATCATAATCATAATCATAATCATTTATTTGTCAGTAAGCACAATATATAGATGGTTACAGTAGTAGGAGCAACGCTTACTGTTGCCTAATGTTGGCGTACAAATGTCAAATTGCGATGCATTAATATTAAAATCTAATGAGATGAAGGAGAAACGAGAAATGTTTGAACTTACTAGCAAATCAGATGGCCGTGTTAGGTTTAGGCATTACTGTCATTAAGATATTCGTTAATGTTATAGTAACATTTTTCTGTTAGATACGTGCGGAGCTTTTGTTTAAATAAATATTTCAGCAAAATCCAATGAGTAGTAGTTTTTGCGTAAAAGAGTAATAGATACAATAGTTGACCCGGCGAACTTCATTCCGCCTAAAAGTCAAAACCCTTAAATTATCAGTATTTATCCACTATATTATACATTTATTATACATATAAACCTTTCTGTTGAACCACTCTATCTATTAAAAAAACTGCATTAAAATCCGTAGCGTAGTTTTAAAGATCTAAGCGTACATATGGACAGACAGCGGGAAGCGACTTTGTTTTATACTATGACGAGATAAGAAATAAGAGATTATCTTCAGCTCTAAATTAGTAAAAGTAGTTATAAGGCCCAATAGGTGGTACAGGGGAACACGGTTCTAGAAAGTATGGGTTGCCGCCAGGCAGAGTGCTACTCAGGAGATTACTAACCACTAAAAGCTGAAGAGTATTGGCTAGATTATTCGAAACAGTGCTATCTTGTATCACTGTGGGTGTGGCTAACTCAGAGTAGAGGGACTGGAAGGGCGCGTAATTAGGTATAGGTAGCAAGGGTAGACCCTGGCCGATTATGAGTTGGTTTGGTCCAAATGTTTCTAAAGGGAGGTAGGCTTCTAGAGGTACTGGTCCGCAATTCGGTACCCGGTTGAGGCATTGGCTGTAGACGGTCTGAAAGAAGAAATATTTTTAGGTTTTGAGGGTGGTAGATCTATGTAGTCGAACTTCGGAAGAACCACTGCTAAACCTATTTCGGCCTAGGAGCATTGTAGCTGTAGATCTGGTCTGAAGGGTGTGAAGGGTGTGCTAAGGAATATATTATCCAAGACATTTCGACTTAGTCCAAAGATAGTCCTGGTGGTAAGTGATCACTGCCGTAAGAACATATGTAGTCAACTCCAGATAATATCAGACTGCTATCTGAGTTTAGTCACAGATGCCTTTTTTTGATTTCGAGGGGGAAACCTTCAAAACCCTATGCAGTGGGAGCGACGCAGGGTTATGTGGGATTTTTACCGCACTAAAACCGCCCCGGTTGCCGTCCTCGGCGCTATAAAGAGGACTCCGGGATATCCAAAGGATCGCAACCGGAGTCGTCTAAACGCGTTGCCCCGTCGGACTCCTCCCAGGTGAGCAGGATTTCCAAAGGAACGTAACCGGGATCCTCTGAGCGCGTTGCCCCAACGGGCTCCTCCTAGATGGACGGCAGCACCCACCGCTCCGTCTGGTCTTCACGACGCTATGCGGCCACGCATATCGCCGTCCTGCCCGGGGTCATGATTGAACGATTCGAGCTTCCACTCTAGCTGCCCGAAAAACTGGAAACCCCTTTTAGTCGCCTCTTACGACAGGCAGGGGATACCGTAGCCCTATTGTGATCCCGGAACTATAGGGACGTAGTCGCAGATGCCTAGCTATCCCTGAGAACTAAGCTGGAACGTCCCGGATAAGTATATCTCCACCATACCCCTCAGACCAGAACACCGCTGTGCTAACACGTACCACTGATATTATTAGGTACAAATAGGTGTGGCGGTGATGCCTTGACGAGCAACAAACATTCAAAACAACGCATCAGAGTTCTTCAAATACGTGAGGGTTTCCATTTTAAACTTCGTAAATACAGATCTATGGATGGTAGAACTATTGTAGTTCTACCGGGGATGTACCACCACACTTATTTCTAGCAGCAGTTCTCGCGATTTGGTATACGGGTGGGCACCGGCACATTAAATGAGGCGACCATTTTAGTCCTCGGGAGTAGCGACGCATCTGTGATTGACTTCAGATAGAACCCATGTTCTGTATGAAGCTTACAGATGTCAATAGATTGCAACAACCACTTACCATCAGATGGACTGCATGCACTTGCTACTTAAATCTAATAAAAAAATATAACAAGACTTAAAAATACGAAATAATTGACATACCTGCAGAAAAATGGCTTGAACAGCAAGAAAAATGAGACGATACGCCATATTTAATTATTCAAATAAATGCGATATTAAAATTCGATAAATAATTAAACTACTGCTAAGCGTCTCAATGTACTAATTGAATATAAAAACTATAACTATTTATATAATCTATTACATTGTCAATTTTGTAATCTCCATTTCATGTCAGACGAATCCGTGGATTATTGTTAGTGTTTCCTGTAACTCTGTTATCAATATTGCGTTGTATTGATAGTAGCTTATCGATATTATAATGAAATATGTGTAAGAGATAGTAAAGAAATTGCTTAATTCATTTAATTATATATAACAAAAATAAAAGTTCCGCCAGTTTGTACATTGCATATATTTAGGCAAAATAAAATTAAAAAAAATACAAACTATAACATTTTTTAATCGCTTTCTACACTTATAACCCCATAGTAGGATTTTCCCCTATGTCATGGGTGCCATGGACACACATAAGACGAATACACAAACACTCAGACCCAGAACAAGCATCTAAACTCATCATTCAGATACTTGTCTGGCCGGGAATCGAACCCAGAATCCACTTCGTGTCAGATCGGCATGGCAACCGCACCGCCACACGGGTCGTCAGTGTCTTTAGATTGCATATATTTTCTAACAAGTACCTAATAGTAACCATTATGTTTAATGTCGACCCGCGTGGCAGATCGGTTACCATACCGGTCTGACAGCAATGGATTCCAGGTTCGATTCCCGGCTAGATAAGTATCTGAATGATGAGTTTATATTCATGTTCTAGGTCTAGGTGTTTGTGTATTCGTCTTATGTGTGTCCATGGTACCCACGACACAGCAGAAAACCTTAGTGTGGGGCTATGAGTGTAAAATGCGTGTTTTTTTTTAAATATTAAAACAAAATCCTGGTTGCCTAAAACGATTGATTGCCTTATGTGTAAGTTTATTGTTTTTAAGCTGTCGGTTTTATTTTTGTTATATAATAATTTGTTTAATATAATGCATTTATTTACTTGCTTATTTTTAAATCGTCAATATTAACACGCCCTCCCCCTTTTTTTCGCAAGCGGCAATCACAATGTAGATTGTCACTCTTGACATCCGTCAAGACGTTTGGGTACAACTTCTTCTTCAAGGTGGTAGAACCAGTGTAGTTCGACCGGGGAAGTACACCGCTACACCTATTTCTAGCGTGAAGCATTTCTTGCGCGAGATGGAAGGGTGTGGTTGCCCACACACTTTCACATGAGGCGACCATCATAGTCCTCGGGAGTAGCAACGCATCTGTGACTGACTTCAGATGGAACCCATGTTCTGTATGAAGTTGATTACAGATGTCGCAGGGCGGCAGTGACCACTTACCATCAGGTGGACTGCATGCTCGTTTGCTACTTCAGTCAGATAAAAAAACATACATACATCATTAGCAGCTGTGGGGCGCGGCTAGTGCATTAAAATAAGACATAAGGTGTGTAATCATATTATGAGGTATAAGTTCAACTTAAGAAATACTTCGGAAATCATTTTTAGTAACGTTGCAAAGAAATCGAATTTGCAATCTTGTTATGTCATATCACTACATAGTATTAAACAAAGTTGCTTCCCGCTGTCTGTCCCTATGTATGCTTAGATCTTTAAAACTACGCTACGGATTTTAGTGCAGCTTTAATAGATAGAGTGATTCAACGGGAAAGTTTTATGTATAATACATGTTTAATGTAGTAGAGAAGCACTGATAATTTTAGATTTTTGACTTTCAAGCGGAACAAAGTTCGCCGGGTCAACTAGTTTTTGCATAAAATAAAATAATATCATAAAATATTTTTTAAGCAAGCTTTTAGTTTAATGGACGGAAAAGAAAAAAATAAACTTTGTAGTAGTCAAACCCATCATTTTGTTGCATGTTACAATGTTCTATCATATAAAAGCTTGTCGCGAGATTGTCCACTTAAGATTTACTCAGATCTATGGTTTCCTGAACTACTCTCAAAAGGTATCCGACGCCGTGGGAGCGACGCAGAGTTTAGTGGGATTTTTACCGCATTAAAACCCCCTCGGCGCTACAAAGAGGATTCCGGGATCTCCCAAGAACACAACCGGAGTCCTCTGAGCGCGTTGCCCCATCGGGCTCCTCCTACATGGGCGACTGGGCCCACTGCACCGTCTAGTCTTTAGGACGGTATGCAACCACAAATACTGCCGTCCTTCCCGGATTCGCCTGCCCGAACGGTTCGAGCTCCCACTCTAGCCGCTCGTAACCGTGGGAGCCCCTTTTAGTCGCCTCTTACGACAGGCAGGGGGTACCGTAGCCTTGTTCTAATCTCGGACCTACAGGGACGGTACCGCCGTGGTCAAACCATACTCGAATTATCTTTCAAATCGATCTTAATGAAATCATGCAAGCATAAAATTCGACTGTTTGATATAGCAATGGTAGGCCTAAGTTATTACAAATTCAATCATAGATAACTATTAACAAGCGCGTAATATTAACCCGATTACACTAATCCATTGGTAATTAGTTCCTGGAAATCAGTTTTTTGTAACTATTATGTAGCTGTTGAAAACATAGTGGTATATTAGGAAGCAGTTACTTACGCGCGGGAATCCACGCAGTATGGGATTGTGCTATCAATTTCTGGTGGTCTTCATTTATCAGGTAACACTCCATCTATATATTAATACGTGAAGCAAAAAATTGTGATTGCGCAATGCTAATATTTTTTCAAATAATGCAAAAAACATACATCTAAAAACACATTTCACTCACTACCTAGCACTTGTCACAAACACAAATAATAAACGAAATAGAACATTCAATGTCATAAACTATAAAAACACATAACGTCAAAAATGTCCGATGTCTTTGTCAAAATACCCGCTATTTCTTTTAAATGCAGCTTGGTTAATTAACCTCTTTTTACCTTTAACGGGTGCGTTCAAAATAACTTGACAATTATTACAATTTATTAAAATTAGAGAAATATTGGTGCTACTTTGGACAATATGAAGTTAAGTTTTTTAATTTAAATTACGGTCGAATTTCAACCGTTGCGACGGCTGACTAGTTAAAATAAATGTAATTTATCATGGTGTTTTCACCACCACACCTATTTCTAGCGTGTACCAGGGCTTGCGTTTCGTTGGAAGGGTGACGTCGCCGGTTCACTTCTTTGTGAGGCATCTTTATTTCTCGGGAGTGTAATTTATTATTTATGAGCTCCCAAGGTATTCCCGGAGCGCTATGACATGGGGTTCTTCTAGAAAGGTGCGAAAAGAGCTCTCCTACAAAGCCGGCGATGCATTGGCGACTCCTCTGGTGTTTCGAATGTCCACAGGCGACGGTGACTACTTTCCATCAGGTAGCCCGTCTGCCTTATCGTTTGGTTAAATTATAAATTATAAATTTATTCCTGATAGAGCTCTTGTTTTGTATGAAGTTTCTTACAGAAGTCTATGACTGTCACTAATCATACACTATCCGGTGGATTGCACGCTAGTTTGCTCTATTTCAGTTATTATAAAAGACAATTTTATAGCCTTTCGTTAAAAAGGCGTTAAAGACGCCTGTCTACCACTTTTACAGGTGGTAGAACCAGTGTAGTTCGACCGGGGAAGTACCACCGTCACACCTATTTCCAATGAGAAGAATTTCTTGTGTTTCAATAGAAGGGTGTGGTTGCCGGCACACTTTTATATGAGGCGACCATCTTAGTCCTCAGGAGTAGCAACGCATCTGTGATTGACTTCAGATAAAACTCAAGTTCTATTTGAAATTGCTCACACATATTCACGGGCTTCCGTGACTACTTCCCATCAGGTGGACTGCATTTGCTACCTCAATCAGATAAAAAAGTCGACACAGTTAATCCTCAATGGCAACTGTTTTACACGGTGATGTTTCACATGTCCAAGCGTGACAGTGATTAATTACAATCACATGGACTGAATGGAACTATACTGGTTTATCCATCCATCTATCAGCATTTTGAGCACTACTGCTGATCATAGGCCTCCCTAAAATAGCACCACTCCAACCGGTCCTGTGCCCTCTGAATCCAAAGGTTTCCCGCTGTCATCTTTAAGTCATCGGTTCATCTAGTGTGGGGGCGATACACATACTGGTTACACATATCAAGTGCTTTTTGTTCCAGATTACGAAGACACTCTCTATACCGATAGACCCCAGCGCCTCTCTACCGTCACCACATCGAACTGAAAACAACCTTCGCATGAGACTCTCCATCGATCCTGGTATTGGTCAAACATCACGACCTCTGACTAGCTTCACTGTTGCACCTATCTTGTCGGTAGAAGCTTCAACATCGCCTTTTGCTTCAGAATTGCCTTCTTGTAACAGTCCTCCCTTAATATCGCCGGGTTACGTTGCTGAACATTTATCAATCGCACGATCTGCTCCGCAGTATTCTAAACACACATCATTGGATCCTTTACAGGTATCATTTGGTCTAACATCGCCTTTCTTTGAGGATCTACCAAGTCCTAAATTACCAGGCTTATACAATGATAATACACCATTATTTTTACCTATTATATATCCTGGAGAAATTACGAACCCCTTAAACCCTATGGGTTCATCTCTTATCATTGACAATACCCCAAAAGTTGTACCGTTCATGACAGTCCCTATAGAAACATCAAAACCAGTTCTAACGCCTATAATTTTATTGGACAAGAGTAAAGTGAATCCTTCAGAGCTACAATTAGCAGGAATAACTGTACCTATGCTCGAAAATAGACCATCAGTAAGTCTTTCAGATATATATTTAACTGGGAAAAACTTACCTTTAACTGACAATAGTCCTTCAATTAGTACTTCAAGCATAAATCCAATCGGGATACGTGTACCTATAATAGACAAGAACTCATTAGTAAGTCCTTCGGGTACACATTTAACAGGGACAAACTTACCTTTAACTGACAATAGTCCTTCAATAAGTACTTCAGGCATACATCCAGCAGGTATAAGTGTACCTGTAATAGACAATAACCAACTAATAAGTCCTTCAAGTTTTCATTTAACAGAAATAAACTTACCTTTTATTGATAAAAGCCCTCCAGTGAGTCAACCAGGCTTACAGCCAGCATCGTTACCTGCACCAATAGTAGATAATAATTCATTAATTAGTCTTTCAAGTACACATTTACCTGAGAAAAACTTATCTTTTACTGACAAAACTCCTTCGGTGAGCGGTTCAGGCGTACAACAGGTAAGGTTAACTCTACCTTTAATAGATAACAACGCATTGATTAATCCTTCCGGTATACATTTCACAGGTACAAACTTTCCTTTTATTGACAGAAATCCTTTAGAATTACAATTAGCAGTAATAAATGCATCTTTAATCAAAAATAATCCAACATCTAGCTTAAAAGTGACAGAAGTCCCTATATCGGAAACAATTCCAAATACACCCGCTTTAAGGTCAAGTAATGATCCATTGACCTACATGACACCATTTATAAAAGAAGTTCCTCAAATAGAGTCTCATGTCATTCCTCCTCCTACGCTTAATATACATTTTCAAATCCATCAACTCAATGTACCACCCCACATGCAAAGGGAACTCCAACCATTACAATACAATTGTTTTCCAACGAACAATTTAGAAGCAGCTTCAATAGTTCCTAATATTTCATTCCCTCATAAATCTGATACCAGCGGCTGTTTCCATCAACTTCATGCTGTAAATCATCAAATGGTTCATCCAAAAGTTGATAACAAAAGTAACTTCTTAACCATACCAACTAACGCTGTTTCTCCTGTTGTACCTTCAAATATATCCCCTGATATAATGTCCAAAGAATCAACAAATAATGTACCGTTACCAAATACATTATTTATTAATAATCCACCTCTTTTAAAATCTACTGATGAGCTGAAATTAGTTAATCTTGCTATTAATCTAAAACCAGAGATCCCACTTCAATTACATGAACACGCCAATGAAAATACACCACTGTTTGTTTCTCAGAATCCATCTGAATCATTATTAAAATTACAATCTTTGGACATTGCACTAGATAATGCAATAAATCCAAAAGCCCATGTGATGTTGAATAATGAATTGAAGGCAGTTCAACAAAGTCCAGGTAGATGTTCAGAAGGTATATCTGTTATAAGTACTCCTAGTGTCTTAACAAATAGAGTTGAAAGTATATTAAATATACCCAAAAATCCTTTACGATTCCCAGGTGAATTACCTCCTAACATCTTACCGTCTGTTACATCAAATATCAATAATCAATTTTCAAACCTGGTCGTATTAAACACGTTACCAAATTTAGAACAATCCGGCGTAGAAATTCCAAACATTAGTGATGATATTTCACACTACATTCCAGCAAACTTAGCTGAACCAAAACATTTTTCCAATACACCTGTTTCGGTGCCGTCTTCAAAACCTTATACTATCCAAAATATCGTAGAAACCGCTCCGAATTTAGATTCATTTGTTCCTAATTATCCTATGTACCCTGACATCTTGAGTGATTATATTTATGAAAATTTGAATATAGTGGATTCAAATAAATTTGTACGAAGTAGTCCGTATGCTTTTACTGAATTAGACTCAAATAAAATAGAACCAGTAATTGAACCATCTAAAGGTTTAATATCATTAACAAATATGAATATGTCACCTATTCCGACGCCCTTTGAAAATATTTTAAAAGCAAACCCATATTCCAATTATATTTTGCAAGACGGTACTTTAAATTCTAATGTATTACCACCTTTATCCGTAATACCATCAAACGCACAGATATCATTGAATATAGGTCTAGAAACTAAAAATGTACCTGATTTGCCAACACAATATATTTTGATGCCATCATTTCCTAGCTCTTTTTCACCATTGAATACATTGCCTCCTTTTAGGCTTTGTACTCCTTTTATCAAATCACCTTCTTCCTTACCTAAACCATCATTATCAAAACTATCTACAAGGTTGTTATCAACAGAAATATCATATTTATCATCATTATTACAAAAATCTAATTCATCTACTGTTGACATATTATCTAATACTAAATCCATACCTTGTATAACTTCAGTAACAATAAATATTATACCTGTTAAGGAAGAATGTAACCCAGAGATTATAATAGTACTATAATACAACAGTCTATTCATATGTTGGCGTCTTTAAACTTGATCGCTCATTGGCTACTATAGCGCGTCGCCCATTGCCTACTAAAACCTGAGGGATAGTTACAAAAGCTAAGCTAAAAGATATAATTGATGTTATATCAATCTAATCTATGTATCTAATCGAGCAGTGATAGTGTAATGGTTAAAACTTGCTGTCTCAAACGGGAGGTTCAAACCCAGGCACGCACCACTGATTTATGTGCGTATTAGAAATTAATTATCACTGCTTTTCGGTGAAGGAAAACATCGCGAAGAAACGTTCTTTAAAAGTTCTCGGAGGTGTGTCAAGTCCACCAATTCGCACTTGGACAGCGCGGTGGACTATTGCCTAAAACTTTCATTCTGAGAGAAGACCCGTGCCCAGCAGTGGGACAATAATGGGTAGTACCCCATATATCTATGGTTTGGTCAGGTTATGTGCTTGTACGATTTCATGATGATCAAACAATTCCGTCGACTTTAATGTGCATGCAATTAATACATTTGTTATTAATGTATGCATTATTTATATTGTTTTGTTAGACCAGTCCTCAATAAATATTCGTGGATCGATTACTTAGTCGAGGTGATACACATTGAACTGTCGATGTCGATTTTTTATTTCTTTGAACATCTATCTAGTTGGTCTTACGTGGTATAATGGGGATGTTGTTTTTTTATTTCTTTGAACATCTTCTCTTGGTCTTATGTGGTATAATCTACATACTAAAAGTTGTATATACTCGTATGAGCTAGGCTTTCATTACTGAATATTTTATTAGGTGATCCAATTTGTTGCTTGAACTACTGACGGGCGATCAATGTGTTTTACTTGAGAATTCTATCAACAATTAATTGTTTACACGTCTACATTTATAAAAAAATGTCGTCTATATAATTTGTAGTCATATCATACTAATATTATAAAGGCGAAAGTTTGTGAGTGTGTATGTTTGTTTCTTCTTCACGTCGAAACGGCTGGAGCGATTTTCATAAAATTTGGTGGGGAGTTAGCTGACACTCTGGAATAAGATATAGGCTATTTTTATTGTAGGAAAATATCTTACTCCCACGGGACAATCGATACATCGATGTTTTTAATGCGGGCGAAGCTGCGGGGTTCAGCTAGTTGTCTTTAAAAACTGTAATATGTTTGTTTTTTTTTTGTACGGTGTTATTTGTGTCTATTTTTTTACTTTTAATTTATGTTATTTTTGTTGTATGTGTTGCATCAACGGAATAAATCTGTTTTGTTTGTTTGTTTGTTTGTTTGTTTGTTTGTTTGTTTGTTTGTTTGTTTGTTTGTTTGTTTGTTTGTTTGTAATCCGAATTGACAGCATTTCCATATACACCAGGTTTTTATCTTCTTATCTGTAATGTGGAAATGAGAAACAACAATGAATTTATTTATTGAAACAGGTTATAGAGTATATTTTAAAGACGTGTTAATTATACAAAATAATGTACAATAAGGAGTTTGATGCATCTAAATTATTGTAACTTATTAACGTAATAAAAGACTTGTAAATATTTTTGACCTTTTATTTCCAAAATATTTTTAAAATGTACAATAATATATATATCTAACTAAAGTAGCAAACGAGCATGTAGTCCACCTGATGGTAAGTGTTCAATGCCGCCCATGGACGTCTGTAATCAACTTCATACAGAACATGGGTCCTATCTGAAGTCAATCACAGATGCGTTGCTACTCCTGAGGACTATGATGGTCGCCACATGTTAAAGTATGCCGGCAACCACACCCTTCCATCGAAACGCAAGAAATGCTTCACGCTAGAAATAGCTGTGGCGGTGGTACTTCCTTGGTCGAACTACACTGGTTCCACCACCTTCAAACTTCGCTGTGGACAAAGTTGAGCCTGAATTTTCAGTACTCATGCAGATATTGTATAAGCATGGTATATTCCAAATTCCATTCAATTTATTAATTTAAACAATGTAATTTACTACTGGAAAAGTTGCACGCCATGAAAGTATATGGCTAATTGTGTAGAACTATATATATCGACCTGAGACCATGTTACACCACAATTATTGCAAATAAATATATTCTATTCTATTCTATTCTAATAAATACATAATAAGTGAGATACAATTCATTGTGTTTTCATGCGTTTGCCGAGTCAACCTATTTATTAAAAAGGTTAAAGATTTTTAATATTGATATGGTCACTATAAGATGTTGTAATATTACGTAATAACATAAGACAGAAAGACCCTTAAGCAGGGACTGAATAAATTAATAATCGACTTGGTATTACATGGATCTCACAACTTTTATGGGATTATTATATTATGTAGCCCTTTTTTTTTTTTTGTTTTCGAGGGGGAAACCTTCCAAAGGTACCCGACGCCGTGGGAGCGACGCAGGGTTATGTGGGATTTTTACCGCACTAAAACCCCCCCGGTGGCCGTCCTCGGCGCTGAAAAGGAGGACTCCGGGATCTCGAAACGACTTCAACCGGAATCCTCCGAGCGCGTTGCCCCATCGGGCTCCTCCCAGATGGGCGGCTGGGTCCACCGCTCCGTCTAGTCTTTACGACGGTATGCGACCACACATACCGCCGTCCTTCCCGGGATTGCCTGACCGAACGGTTCGAGCTCCCACTCTAGCCGTCTGCAACCCCGGAAGCCCCTTTTAGTCGCCTCTTACGACAGGCAGGGGATACCGTAGCCCTATTCTGACCCCGAGGCTACAGGGACGATATTATGTAGCCTAGCAATAGCGTGCAGTGACGACACTTGTAGATAATGGCAATGAATGAAATAATGTTTCTGTAATTATTGCACTAGAAAGTATAATGGTTTAAGATTGTTTAATACATTAATTTAAAAATATCATGTTTTTGAGATACGTCTTGCAATAAATGAGCGATATTAGGTCTCATCCTTCGAGCTTCTCATATAAATATCTATCCTCTCCTTGCGTCGTTCCCCTGCTGCTTCTGTTCTCGGCGACACGTACGGCCTTGGAAACGCTGATACCATAACGCTCATACAGATCAGCTTTGCTCTAGAAATAAGTGTGATAATAGAACCTAGTTCTATCACTATTAAAATATTCAGATATAATTTACACTACCTTTTTGGAACGAAGTTCCTTATCGCGCGTTGTGAAAGGGGGCTAGACGGAAAAAATTCTTACGAAAAGTTGTCACGACACTTTTTGGTATAGTAAGCTACTGTAAGCTGTGCGGCCTGCGCATATTTCTCTGTCTGTCTCTTTCTATCTCTCTTAAAGAAAGCAAGCCAGATATTTTCATTTCTATTTCGCATTGAACAGTGTGGTGTCGCGACGATTATTTTTGTTGACTGTATACAGGTTTTTTTGTAAATAATAAATAATAAAAAATAATAGTAATAATGAATCCTGACAGTGTTTTTGGACAAGTTCCGGATAACTTCGTTTCATCCGGGTGTCCCTTGACACCTCTCAAGTTTTTTTTTTTTTTTAGTGACGGGGAGGAAACCTTCAAAAGGTACACCGGAGCCTTGGGAGAGACTCCGGGTTATGTGGGATTTTTAACCACTAAATCCTCCTCGGTGGCCTTCCTTTGCGCTTGCAGGTGACCCCGGGACCTCCAACGGATACCACCGGTGACCCCTAGCGCTGCGTCCCTTACGGGCTCATCTCTTAGGGAGCGTGACTATCCGCTACGCCTTTCAGTGTACGACAACATGCAGCCACACATGCCGCCGTCCTTCCAGGGGTTGTTGACTGGACGGTCAGAGCTCCCACTCTAGTCGCCCGCAACCCCAGAAGCCCCCTTTCAGTCGCCTCTTACGACAGGTAGGGGATACCGTAGCCGTATTCTAATCCCCGACTACAGGGACCAATTTACACTAACTACATATCGTTATGAGCAAAGTAATTTGACATCCGCGTGGCAGAGCGATTACCATACTGGTCTGACACGCAGTGGCTCCCGAGTTCGATTCTCGGACAGGTATCTGAAAGTTGAGTTTAGATTCATGTTCTGGGTCTGGGTGTTTGAGTATTCGTCTTAGGTTTAAGAACTTTATTCTCATAAGAAATAACATTCACTTATAATGAGAACTTATCTAATATTAAAATTAAATACAATATTCGGCATACGTGCTAATATTCTATCCTTGGTATGAACACAATACTTCAGATTCATAATGTGGGTAGTTTTCTAAAAATGATAATTATGAGACGAGCAAGGTACGTAAAGTTACATGGATGTTTGGTGACTAGAAGCGGCATCGGAAGTAGTAACTTAATTAAATTTCTTAGATACATATTTTTTCTCCTTTTTTATTTATTTATTTTTATTATGTCTCTTTAGTTATATTATTGTTTATTAAATTATTGTTTGTTTATATATATAGTTTTTATTTATGTATACAATTTGTTTTTTGTTTTTGTCTTCTGTGTGGCTATGGTACCCACGACACAGGAGAAATCCTAGTGGGGCTATGAGTGTAGAAAGCGTAAATAGTTAACTTGAAACCAAGCAAGTTAACATACTTCATGTAAAGTGAATTTTAAATGACTGCTTTAGGCGGTAAGGGACGTGTCGTATATACTTAAAATCACACCTACATAATTATGATCGTATGAACTAAATTGACTAAATTGTTTGTCTGTGTCTCGTCAACCCATTATTGTCCCACTGCTGGGCACGGGTCTTCTCTCAGAATGAGAGAGTTTAGGCCATAATCCACCGCGCTGGCCAAGTGCGAATTGGTGGACTTTACACACCTCCGAGAACTTTTTTTTTAAGAACTCTCGGGTGTATAGGTTTCTTCACGATGTTTTCCTTCACCGAAAAGCAGTGATAATTAATGTATAATACGCACATAAATCAGTGGTGCCAAAATAACGAAGTTGTCTTAATGCATATGAAAATAGTACTAAAACAATTCTGTTTTTGGGTTTAAATCTTTTTTTATCTGACTGAAGTAGCCAACGAGCATGCAGTCCACCGGATGGTAAGTGACCACTGCTGCCCATGTACATCTGTAATTAACTTCATACAGAACATGGGTTCCATCTGAAGTCAATCACAGATGCGTTGCTACTCCCGAGGACTATGATGGTCGCCTCATGTGAAAGTGTGCGGGCAACCACACCCTTCTATTTTATGACTTATTAGAGAATACAACATAGGCGCTAAAACCATAGAACTTGATCTTTTTCTGGACACCACACGTAGCCTTAAAAATAAACTATTTGCAATCTCTAAGAAAACCTGATTTTATTTTATTGTTATTTAATTTTTGGATCACTTTTTATCTTATTTTTCTTGAATGCTATTTTTTAATGTTTTTGTGTATTAAACTATTCCATTTTGGTTGAATGTCATAAATTATATAATATATATTTTTTTCTGTCATTTATTTAGATTCAATTTTATTTTAATGTAATTTTTATGTCTTTTGTTCATGCTGTCGTTGTCTATAATTGTTCTAGCATTTACCTTGTACTTTTTGTTATGTTTTCTTTATAATGTAATGGTGTATAGAATGTTGGCGACCTTTCAATAAATAAATAAATAAATGACGTTCTGGGTAATCTCCGAAACGGCTGGCCAAATTTTGATGAAAGTTTCGTGACGTAAAAAATTAAACTAAGTTAAGTTCTCTTCAGAAAGTCTCCCTTACGTTCTCACTGACAATATGTAAGTGCCCCCGTGCCTATACAAAATAAAGAAATTTCATTTCATGTTATCTTTCATCTCTCTCAACAAGGCACAAGCCTATAACTCACTTGAAATTTGCTTTGCTTACCTTCCAAGACTAACTACGTTTCATGAAGCAGAGCTAAGGAGAGTTTCGTGATTCCTTGATTAGTGTAATTTTGCGACATTTTGAGCAAGGGTTCTGGTGTTATTTCGAAAACTATGCCCTGCCTTGCTCTTGATTAAATTGTGAATTGAAATTTATTCCGCTTTTGGAGAAACTAAATTGTATTTATGGAAAGTTACGAAGGTGGACTGTTTTTTTAAGGAGCAGTAGCATACTTGTTGTATGCTGCGTCTGATGGTAAGTAGCAACTGCCACCCATGGACGTCTGTAAGTAATTTTAGAAAGAACTCTAGACTTATAATCAAATAATCTAGAACAGAGTTTCTATCTAAAGTCAAACATGGATGCGATGCTATTTTCGATGATTGAGACGAAATCTATATATATATAAAATTCTCGTGTCACAATGAACGTACCCGCACCCGAAACGGCTTGACCGATTCTCATGAAATTTTGTGAGCGTGAGCATGAGAATGAGCCAACATCTATTTTTCATACCCCTTAGGGATAAGGGTTGTTCACTATTAACATTTTTTTTTTATTTTATATGGCAAAACAACGTTTGCCGGGTCAGCTGGTAATCATATGAAGTGAAGGGAATTGTACCTTTTATCAAAACGCAAGAACTATTTCATGCTAGAAATACTTTAGGCAACGATCGAACCAATCTGGTAGATATATATGTAGAATCCGGGGCTAAGGGAAGATTTGGACTTCCTATATTGCTGGGATTATATAGGTAATCCATATTATCCATACTACTATTATAAATGAAAGTGTGTTTGTTTGTTCCTCTTTCACGTCGCCACATGGCTATCGGAGGGCATACCACATAGGAGGGCGGAGAGTGACGTAGGCTTCTTTTTACCGCGCTCTCTCATTCCCATGAGAATATCAATGTTTTGTAAGTTGATACATGATAAGTAGTTGTTATTAGAAGGCGTTAATAAAATTCACTTGCAAGTTCTGAATCATGCTATCAAATGCTAATGTTAATTCCCTCCCCATGCGGGCGAAGCCGCGGGTAAGAGCTAGTATATTATAATAGCTTATTTCAATAAAAATATTATGCAAAGAGTGTCCTTTTATGTACCATAATTACGAAGTTTTCTTTAAAAACTGTCGCTTATTATCTCTCACCTCTTCCAATCAGACTCGAACCTATAACTCACTTGACATTTGCTTTGGGCTACCTTCCAAGACTACGTTTGGCAGTGGAATGAGCAGTTTCGTGAAGTGATTCCTTGATTAGTGTAATTTTGCGACATTTTGAGAGAATATTCTGGTGTTATTTTGTTAACTTTGCTCTGTTAAAATTTTGCTCTGCTCTTGATTAAATTTTGATTACTTTTTTCCGCTTTTGAAGAAACGGAACTGTATTTGTGGAAAGTTAGTAGTAGTGCACTGTTTTCTTTTTTTAATAAGTGGCAAAGAAGCATGCAGCATCTCATGGTATGTGGCCACTGCTACCCATAGACGTCTATAAGCTAGGTGGCAGAACCAGTTTAGTTCGACCGGGGATGTACCACCGCCACACCTATTTCCAGCGTGAAGCATTTCTTGCGTTTCGATAGAAGGGTGTGGTTGTCGGCACACGTTCACATGAGGCGACCGTCACAGCCCTCGAGAGCAGCAACGCATCTGTGATTGACTTCAGATGGAACCCATATTCTGTATGAAGTTCATTACAGATGTCCATGGGCGGCAGTGACACACTACTATCGAGATGCAAAAACTGCTTTACTGTGGTGGTAGTACCTACCCGGTCGAAATGTACTGGTTCTACCTGGAATAAATAATATCATTTTACTTCACGTAACGTAAAAGATTATTAACTTCAAAAAGGATAAAATGACGTGCATTTATACACCAAATTTTCTACCATCGCGTGAGAAGATAATGAAGTTATGATAGAGGAAAATACGTTGAAACGTGTCATGTAAACACATACTAGTGCGTTGCAAAATAAAATGGAAAGGTGGTAGAACCAGTGTAGTTCGACCGGGGAAGTACCACCGCCACACCTATTTCTAGATAGATGGGTGTGGTTGCTGGCACATGTCCACATGAGGCGACCATAATAGTCCTCGGGAGTAGCAACGCATCTGTGATTGACTTCAGATGGAACCCATGTCCTGTATGAAGTTGATTACAGATGTCGCAGGGCGGCAGTGACCACTTACCATCAGGTGGACTGCATGCTCGTTTGTTACTTCAGTCAGATAAAAAAAAATAGGTGTGGTGGTACCTCCCGTCCAACTACACTGGTTCTACCCACATGTTCATCACAACGTAAACAATATTCGAGATAACGTAACATACTAAGGGCTCCAAGGCAGTAGACAAACCAATTCCACCCGAGAATTGTTAGTACAGTCCTTTACAAATATACGTGGCATGAATTTATATGAATGGGGTCTTTGTCGTACTACCCACACAAAGACCCAATTATTCAGACATGAAATAAATGTAAGTTAATCGAAAAGGATGGTACTTTGCCAAATTGTGGACATGTATTGTATCAAGCGCGGTATACTATGGCCATCAACTTCATATAGAACATGGATTCCATCTGAAGTCGTTGCTACTCCCGAGGACTATGATGGTCACCTCTTTGACTCTTGTCAAAGTGTGCCGGCAACCACACCCTTCTATATTTATATTATATTTCTAGAGTGAAGCAGTTTTGCGTTTCGGTTGAAGGGTGTGGTTGCCGGCACACTTTATTTTATAGTTTTATCTTAGTTCTTGGCAAAGCATCTGTGATTGACTTCAGGTAGAACCCGTGTTCACCTGAACTTGATATAAGTTGCTAACAGATGTCCGTGGACGTCAGTGGCCACTTACCATCATGTTCGTTTGGTACTTCAAAGTATTATAGAAGTCGGTTAAAAAAAGTGCGGCACTCGGGGACTGCCGCGATTAAGCTCTTGCATAGCATTTTTATCAACTTATGCAATTATAATTATTTATTTATTTATGCAGTATTTTTTCTTTGATATTTTTTTTCCTTGACACTACATATTTTTTCACAAACAGATGCTTACATATTCTTCCGATTTTCGAGCAGCTCGTCTCGATCCGTGCGAGCTTCGTACTGTCGTACCATATACATACACGTTAAGCGAACGCTCGGCCACGCTACATGGTAGGCGGAGTAGAGTGTTAGGGTGTTAGGCTCTTGTAAACTTCTATTTAAGTGTAGGATCCTGCCACTGACCTGTATGTACATCAGAGAGGTCTGTCTGTTTGTCAGGCCCACAGTATTTTAAAATGTAACCCCATTATGGAAGCAGAATTGCAGAACAAAAGAAATTTAAACTGGACGTGCCAAAATCTCGACTAGAATTATTTAGAAGAAATGCTTATCCTATGGCTATAAAAAATTATAATAAGTTACCAGACGCGTATAAAAATTTGACGTTAAATATTTTCAAACGTAGAATTACAGAATGGCTTAAGCAACACTGCTTTTATGACATTAATGATAATTTTCAAAATATAGAATAAGAATGACATGCATGTACATATGCATGTCATTCTTAGTCTATGTCGTCTAATATGTACATGACAGTAATTAAGATGTAATTTTAATATTTTTATGCCAATTATAATAACAATTTATTTAATAACTATAATTTCACAATTGACATGATTGCACACCATTGTCATGGTAGAATGTACGATCTTTCTTACTGTAACCATCTTTGTACTACATGCTTGCAATAAATTAATTTCATTTCATTTCAAATTAATTTCATTTCATAGGTCTTTTTCGTTACGGAATTTCTTGATTCTGTCGCCGCGCTCAAAGCCCGCGATAAAAGTTATGTAATAGCTTAAAACATGGCAATGTTCATTCCATGCTTACTTTCGTTTTCGAATAGAACCGGCAATATAATTTAAAATGGTAGTCGAAAACAGGAACAATGATCGTTCGGGAAAACATAGTAAACTTATACTAAGGATAAAGCCCACGACTGCTTTAGGCAAACGCACTTGAAATTCTCTTTACACTTTCCTTTGTTCTTTTATGAAAGCATCATTATATTTTCCCTTGATGTTGAGATAACTAAGGGATTATAAATAATAAGAGAAAGGCCTCATCATTATATTAATACGTGAAGCAAAAATTTGTGACGGATTTTTAAGTAATATGCCGCGGACGGATTAGTATGAAATTTTGCACGGTTATAGTGGACGTAGAGAAGGAGTGCAGAATGTTAATATTTTTTTCAAATAATGCATTTTTCATACATAAAATCAACTAAAAACACATTACACACACTGCCTTGCATTTGTCACAAACACATATGTACTTAGTAAATGAAAATGAAAAGACACAACGTCAAGAATGTCAGATGACATTTGATTTTTAATTTAAATTACGGTCGAATTTCGGCCGATGCTACGGGTGACTAGTCTTATTAATTTTATATATGAGAAAGCTTGTGAGGATGTATGTGTGTTTATTACTCTTTGGTGTGTGTTTATTATTAACTTTATTACTACATAGTATAAAACAAAGTCGCTCCCCGCTGTCTGTCCCTATGTATGCTTAGATCTTTAAAACTACGCTACGAATTTTAATGCAGTTTCTTTTAATAAATAGAGTTATTCAAAAGGAAGGTTTTTGTGTATAATACATGCATAATAGAGATAGAGCAGTGATAGCCTAATGGTTGAAACTTATCCTCTCCATCGGGAGGTCCGAGGTTCAAACCCAGGCACCAATGATTTATGTGCGTATTAGAAATTAATTATCACTGCTTTTCGGTGAAGGAAAACATCGTGAGGAAACCTACACACCCGAGAGTCCTTAAAAAAAAGTTCTCGGAGGTGTGTGAAGTCCACCAATTCGCACCATTCGCACTTGGCCAGCGCGGTAGACTATGGCCTAAACTCTCTCATTCTGGGAGAAGACCCGTGCCTAGCAGTGGGCCAATAATGGGTTGATGCGACATGCATAATATAGTGCAGGGACACTGATATTTACCTCCTTATCTTTACTCTATATATAGGTTAGGCGAGATTATAATCTCCATCCTAAAAGTTATCAAGATCTGTTCAGTAGTTCTAGCATGCTTAAATAGCAAACCATTATCTTTTTCTGACGATCCGCGTGGCCGAGCGGTTACCATACCGGTCTGACGTGCAATTGGTCTTGGGTTCGATTCCCGGCCAGGTTCTCCATCCAGGTTTCTGAATGATGAGTTTAGATTCATGTTCTGGGTTTGGGTGTTTGTGTATTCGTCGTGTGTGTCCATGGTACCCACGACACAGGAGAAAATTCTAGTGTGGGGCTATGAGTGTAGAAAGTGTGTTTTAAAGCGTGTTTTTATAAACGTTCACTTTTATAATATTAATAAAAATAAGATATACAATATTTTTGAATATTGAATGATATTTTGAAGGTGGTAGAACCAGTGTAGTTTGACCGGAATAGTACCACCGCCGCACCTATTTATAGCGTGAAGCATCCCTTGCGTTTCGATGGAAGGGTGTGGTTGGCGGCACACTTTTATATGAGGTGACCATCATAGTCCTCGGGAGTAGCAAGACATCTGTGATTGACTTCAGATGGAACCCATGTTCTGTATGAAGTTGATTACAGGTCCATGAGCGGCAGTGACCACTTACCATCAGGACTACATGCTCATTTGCTACTTCAGTCAGATAAAAAAGACATACAAAACAGGTTTAGTAAACCATTACACCTATAAAATTTCGAAAGTGTTAAAAATAAATACAAAGTATATTGCTTGAAACTTATAATTAAAATAAATTATTATAATAATAAATTAAATTATTGATATTTCCAGAAATCCTCTGGACTTATAGACTTAGCTATAACTATACTTTTACCATCTTTCTTAACTCCGCCTTCTAACGTTTTATTTTCCTTCCAAGATGTCTCAAAATTTTGACCCTGTCCGTATTTCACTACTTTTGACCTAGCGTAAACAGTTTCTACTACGCTTCCTTGCTTATCTTTTCCGTTTTCATATCTTTCAGTTTTAAAAGAATGATCGGATTTATCAGCGAAATTATCAAAATGCTTGTAATCATTATGTTGATAGAAAATTTCGTTTGAGTTTTCTTTATCTATGTTGATTTTTCTTGTTAAAAATCCGGGTATATCTAAGCCTGGCGGCGTCATAAAAGTAATATCTTCATCTTTAAATTTACTTCTATTCTCATTATGTTCAATCTCATCAAGCCCATCTCTCAATTTATATCTCTTGTCGTCAATTTCATCAGTTCTATCATTATGTAAACCATGTCCTGTATTTTCGGATGAACGTGTTAAATCTGGTATCTTAAATATTTCAGAGTCAATATTTTTGTGTGTCGTGTAGAAATATCGATCGTGTATATTACGTAGATCAATTTCTTCACTTACTAAGTAAGCGTGGTTATCTGCTGTAAAATCTGGATAGTAATCGTCAATTATTTCATCATGAAAAATGCTAGGTATTCCGTCTAAAAATCCTATAGTAGATACTTTGTTGATATTGTATGGATCTGTCGAAGACTGTTCATGAGATTCTTCTCTTATTCTTTCTACGCTTTCTAGTAATTCAATTGCATCTTCGTTTATCATTCCATTTGTTTCAGGGATTCGTTTTTCATATATTTTAATCTTAATTTCTTTTGGGCTATCTGTGCTAATCAAATTTTGCTTTCTATCATCCGTTCCTACAGTTTGTATTATTTCAACCTGTTGACCCGGTTCTTCGAATGATTCAGAGTCTTTTACAATAGAGTACGGTTCAGCAGATGATGTAACTGTGGTAGTCGATTTTTCCGTGGTAATTTCAGTAACTATTCTAGTAGGAATTGTTGGTATTGTATTAGTCGTTTCAGTAATATTCATAGTTTTTGTAGTAACTTCTACATTTTCCAGCTCATTTGTTACGTCTGACTTTTTAATTACATTCTCAACACTAATATCATTACCAATTTTACTAAAAAGGTCGTTTTTGTCATTACTTTTTAAAGAATCATTCTCAATGTAGTTATTGTTGTTATTTATATTAACATTTTCAACATTGTTTTTGTTAGTCTTTTTAGTTACTTTCTCGTCATTGTTATTGTTATACTCTTCTTTTTTCTTCCTTGATGAATTCTTCTTTTTTTGTTTCTTCTTTCGCTTTTTGCTTTTATTTCCTTGTTGTTTACTAATATCAATATTGGAATATTGGGGAATTTGATACATTTGACTAAAATCAAAGGGATACATGTTACTCCCGTAAAACAAATTTGAATTAGGTGACTTTGTATTGGAAAATAAATCATTTATGTACGAAGCGTAATTTACTGATATATCGTCTGGTAGATCTGAGTGTTTATTACGGGAGTCCTTAACGGAATCATGTTTTGAATTTCTTGTACATCTATTTTCTAGAGCAGAACAATATTGATTTAAATTAAATAGCTCATCTATTTCTTCATTGCAACTTTGTATAGTTGGTTCTTTTACATTAGATTTATTCTCCATAACATCAGCAATTTTTTTGCAATCACATTTATTCACTCCATCTTGTTCTTTCTTATGCTTCCTTGCGTTTGCGGTTTTTGTAGATATATTTCCCTTCGTTTCTTTACAATTTTCTTTTGTATACTTTTTCGCTTTATTTCTTTTTGTAGACTTTTTTGTTGCCGTCTTAGAATCTTTTTTAGACTTTGCTTTGTTCGGTTGTTTTCCCTGTTTTTCCTTTCTCTTCTGTCCGTTTTTCTTTTGTTCTTTATTTCTACAATTCTTCTTTACAGGACTTTTTACCCCTTCATCGAGTACCTCCGCTGGCGTATAACACTTAATATTTTCTATACTAAAAGTATTAATATCAAGATTTTTCTTCACTTTTCGAGGCTTATCAGGATTAAGTACAGCATTTTCATCATTAGGGTCTAGAACCTTCTTTTTTCTTTTATTATTCGTAACTCTATCTTGACGTCTCTTAAAATCTTTAACGAGATTAGCTTTATTAGATGCGTATAAATCATTTCTTATAGCATTAGCTTTTGGTGACTGTTCTGTTTCATTGATTGTAATATGGTCTGAAGATACGACTATATAATTATTAACTATTTCAGTATTATAAGGATTGTAAGGGCTTGGAGGATTTGTTTGGGTGTTAAGATTCTGATCGTAAATATTATGAGTATCGAGTATGCTCCGAACACTTGGGTGCGATAGAAGCTTCTCCCAAAAGATCTGGCTTATCTGTTCTGATAAGGATGGTTGGTTGTATGGATCTTGAATCAGAAGGGGATATGGCTGGTAGTTGCCTGGCTGGATCACGAAGGTTTCGTAAGGTTGTATTTGTTGGTAGTTAGCTCCGGGACATGTCTGTATGCTCTGCGCCAGAGGATTAGATGTTACCTGTAAAATATTATAATAATTACTATTTTTTATTCTATTTTATTGAAGTAGCAAACGAGTTTATAGAACGTGGATGCATTATCTGATGGTCAATGGGCACTGCCCTTCAGCTTACAAGTGATTTAATTTTTTTACATAATGCTACTTTTAGTCACAGGTGTAGATTAAACAAACACAATAGAAGCATATATTTTTTTGTAACTTAGTAATTAACCCTTTAACATATTATTTATTGTATCAGAGGCTAACAAGCTTGCGGACAAACCGATACGGTTTATGCAAAGTTATAAGAATTAAGTTTTTTGTAAATTTATTTGTTTTATATAAATTAAAAAAAAATTACATAATTTTTATCTGAGTTCAAACACCAAGCTTTGTTACTATTGAGATATACCGGGTGTAATAGTTAAATGTGCACAGGCGATTATTTCGTAACTATTACAGGTATCAAAAAACTTTACACTGTTATCAAAAGTACGTTACCTAATGAGTAAAATGACAATAATAACTTTTTAAAAATAAATCGAGAAATACCCAAAAACTTTATATTAAGCACTCGCATACATTTAGTGTTAGTGGAGCTGTGATAGCCTAATGGTTGAAACTTGCCCTCTCGATCGGGAGGTCCGAGGTTCAAACCCAGGCACGCTACTGATTTTTCTAAAATTATGTGCGTAGTAGAAATTAGTTATCACTGCTTTTCGGTGTAGGATAACATCGTGAGGAAACCTACACACCCGAGAGTTCTTAAAAAAAAAGTTCTCAAAGGTGTGTGAAGTCCACCAATTCGTCCTTGGCCAGCGCGGTGGACTATGGCCTTAACTCTCTCATTCTGAGAAGACCCGTGCCCAGCAGTGGTACAATAATGGGTTGACGTGATACATTTAGTATGAAATAGTAGAAAGTAGAGTAGCAGGAGGGGCTAATCTAGTATTACGTAAGAATTATGGGAGGGCAAGGGAATCTTTGCTTTGTGTTTTTAAGATATGGATGTGGGGGGAGGCATCTATATTGTGATTAAGTAAGCAATGGTTATTAACTTTTTTACACATAACATGTTAATGTATTATATTATGGCGACCCATTCATATAATATATTTAAAGGTGTAACAATTATCAGAAGTAGAAGCCATGGAACATGCGTGGGTTGGCGGGCGAGGAAACCAGGACACAAATGAACAAATCGCTTTACAAATTACAACACACAGTTCTTTTTATTCAGTAATCACATTAATTTAACTAAAGGAAAGTTATTTAATTGCACGTTCCACCGGAACACGTGAGGCGCGAGCGCTACCACCTCCCAATAAAATAAAATTACTCGTAGTTCAAACAATACGTTATTGGCCTCCTCAGCGTTCAGTGTTACGTCACTTGTCAATGTTAATCAGTCAATATAGTCCATACTACTGCCATCTATTCATCTTTGGGAAAATCACAATGCACCGTCATATTTATACACTATAACGTTGGCGTAAGCATTTGGGGGTAAGAGCTTTCTTTCAATTACAGGGGGGAAATAAATAAAAAGTAGAACTTGGGCAAGGCGTATGATCATCATAGTCCAATAATGACAAGTCAAAGTGCTGTCCCTGTAGCCTCGGGGTCAGAATAGGGCTACGGTATCCCCTGCCTGTTGTAAGAGGCGACAAAAAGGGGCTTCCGGGGTTGCAGACGGCTAGAGTGGGAGCTCGAACCGTTCGGTCAGGCAATCCTGGGAAGGACGGCGGTATGTGTGGTCGCATACCGTCGTAAAGACTAGACGGAGCGGTGGGCCCAGCCGCCCATCTGGGAGGAGCCCGATTGGGCAGCGCGCTCGGAGGATTCCGGTTGAAGTCGTTTCGAGATCCCGGAGTCCTCCTTTTCAGCGCCGAGGACGGCCACCGGGGGGGTTTTAGTGCGGTAAAAATCCCACATAACCCTGCGTCGCTCCCACGGCGTCGGGTACCTTTTGAAGGTTTTCCCCCTCGAAAACAAAAAAAAAGGAGTACGAGATGCTAATAGTTTTTTTTAATAATGCATAAGCTATACATAGAATTAATAAAAACTATTAAGCGTTAAAATGCTATTAAGCATTAAGTCCGCCTTTTGTCCATTGTTTTCTGTGGTCAATAAAGTTTTAATAAATAAATAAAACTATTATGCACACTACTATGTATTTGTCGCAACACACAATAAACGAAATAAAACTTACATTGTCACTATGCAAACACATAGGTAATATAAAAATGTCAGATATCTTTGTAAAAATACCCGTTATTGCTTTTAAAGCAGCTTAGTATAAACCTATTTTACCTTTAACGGGTGTATTTAAAATAACTCGACTTACGAGGAATTCGTCAACCCCTTATTGTCCCACTGCTGGGCACGGGTCTTCTCTCGGAATGAGAGAGTTTTAGGCCATAGTCCACCGCGTTGGCCAAGTACGAATTGGTGGACTTCACACACCTCCGAGAACTTTTTTTTTTAAAGAACTCTCGGGTGTGTAGGTTTTCTCACTATGTTTTCCTTAACCGAAAAGCAGTGATAATTAATGTATAATACGCACATAAATCAGTGGTGCGTGCCTGGGTTTGAACCTCGGACCTCACGATCGAGAGGGCAAGTTTCAACCATTAGGTTATCACTGCTCAATTAATACACGAGGAATTAATACAATTTAATTCAATTTAATAACTATCCTACTTTGGATATCATTTAGTTTTTTGAGTAGGATTACGGTCGAATTTCGACCGTTGTCATGGGTGACTAGTACCAATTATTTTCAAAATGAAAAAATAATTTTAAAGTACAATGTTTACCTGTTCGGGGAACAGATAAACATATAAATGAGAAATTTAGACTATTCTGGGTCTGGGTGTTTGTGTCTATGATACCCCTGACTTGCACCTTCACTGACCATCATAGTTCTTAGAAGTAGCCAGTCACAGATGCGTTATCTGTGATTGGCTTCAGGTTTCTCCAGTTGGTTGTTGGTGATCCAAAATAACCATTTATCATCATCCATTCATCCATCAGTCTTTGAAAGTCCACTGCTGGACATAGGCCTCCCCTAATCTGCGCCACTTAGACCGGACCTGAGCCATCTGAATCCAGCGGTTACCCGCCGTTTTCTTCAGGTCATTAGTCCATCTGGTAGGGGGCCTGCAATCCTTTTACCCAGACGTGGTGCCCATTCGAGGACTCTTCTACCCCATCGGTTGTCTGTTCTACGAATGATGTGGACTGCCCATTGTCATAATATTTGTCATCAGATGCAAAACATAAAGTAAGCATATATAATAAATAGTCTTACCAATTTTACAAAAATACATGCACCCAAAAATATAAAAATCAACATTTTTTATCATCACTAACGTATTATTAAAAATACATAAAATCTTAACTTTATCGCTTAGTTTCTTACTTCTTATACGTGACTTTACTTATTACCTGTCTTTATAACACCGTGATAAGACGATTATCTAATACATCTTTTACAATCGTGATAAAACACGCGACTGGTTTTTGTGAAATAAAACTAGCAAGCATGCGGTTTGATGGTTAGTGGTCACTGTCGCCCATGGACATCTGTGATCAACACCAGATAGGATAGAGCCACTTAATACATTCAATGACAGTATTTTGACGAATACTTCCCCGATGCCCCTTGAGCGCATCTGGCGCGTTGCTGGCATGGCGATAAAGTTTTAAAAAAATGTGTGAATATATATTATTATTATATTAATACGTGAAGCAAAAACTTGTATTATATTATATTAATACGTTAAGCAAAAATTGAGACGGATTTTTAAGTAATATGCCGTGGACAGAATAATATGAAATTCTGCACGGTTATAGTGGACGTAGGAAGGAGTGAATGTTAATATTTTTTTCAAATAATGCATAAAACATACATAAAGTCAACTAAAAACACATTATACACACTACCGTGCATTTGTCACAAACACATACATAGTAAACGAAATAGAACATTCAATGTCTTACTAGGAAAACACCTAACCGGAAAAATGTCAGATGTCTTTGTCAAAATACCCTCTATTGCTTTTAAATGCGGCTTAGATAATTAAACCTCTTTTATATTTAACGGGCGCGTTCAAAATTACTTAAAAATATTACATTTAATTTGCATTTGAGAAATATTGGTACTACTTTGGACAATATGAAGTTTAGTTTTTAATTTAAATTACGGTCGAATTTCGACCAATGCATCGGGTGACTAGTAATTGTTATAATTTTTATAAAAAATCAATTTTCGGATCCGAGTGGTTGGCACACAGGATGCGAGGTGCCGAATACTCAGTTCCGAGAACTAGGCAGATATAGCAATAATTTAGCAATGGACGAGATGGTCGGATCCGTCTACTCAGTTCCGAGAGCTAGGCAGAGATAGCAATAGTCTTGCTACTATTGCTATCTCTGCCTGTTGTTGCTGCCGGCCTGGACAGTGTTGCCAACTCTCAAAAATGTATTCCCCTAAAGTCTTCATTAAAAACCCCTATTATTAATTGGAATTCTTCCTGGCAACCTGACTTGACGACGAAAAAAAAAAGTTCTTCGGGTGTAGTGCATGACGTTTTTTTTCCTTTTTTTTCGTCGTGAGGCATTGATTATATAGACTGGCGGGGAGATTTCCCATTACAAACACCTATATGTTGAAAAATTATAAAACCCCCTGAAAATACCCCTAAAAATTTTACACCCCTAAAAATCCCCATCCTACTTGAAAATCCCCTAAATTTGGGGGAAAATCCCCTAAGTTGGCATCACTGGCAAGGGACGGGATGCTCGGTCGAATCCGTGTATATGGCACCGCCACTATGGCCCCGCCAAACTCCGATCCAAATGAAGGGCACTGAATGTGTTAAGACTAATCACAGTTAACTAAGAAGTAAATTGGAAGTTGAAACGCTTTGGATAATGGCGACCTTTTTTACTCCAAAAAGATCTTTAAAAGATACCCGAACTTGAGGTAAAAGCCAAGTTATGTGAGATTTTTACTCCTCTCGGTGACATCAATGGGCATATAGATAAACCAGAGATCTCCGGTAGAACGCTCCGGTGATTCGTATGTGATGCTCTTCATGCTCTTCCCATCACCACTGGTCACTCGAGGGATACGACAACTTGTGACAACAAGTGGTCGTCTACCAAAACACAATTACTGATTGATCAGAGCCCCTACATAGGGTTCTAACTGGACACTACAAGGCGTACGGTTCCAGTGTGTTCCGTTGGAGATCCCGGAGTCCTCCACGCAGTGCTGAGGACTTCCACCGAGAGGGGGTATCTCTCTCGGTGGAAGTCCTCAGCGCAAGTGAGAAAGTGCGGTGAGAATCCCATATAACCCGCGTTGCTCTCACGGCGTAGAGTACCTAGACTTCCAGCTCGTAAAAAAAAATTGTGTGTGTCAGCACCGACGCACGACTGGAATTTACTCGCATTTAAAATAGATGGCGCTATACTCCCTCACTAAAGATATAAATAATACCAATACATGGTTCATTTCGAACCAGATATAACTTATATCTAATATATAAGTAAGTATTAAAAATTAACATTGCACTTATTTACAGAGTATTTAATTTACATTACTTATCTTAACGATTTACTATTTTAAATATTGAGATTTCGGTAAAACGTAATCACGAAACCTATGCATACCAGCCACGCGTACTGATAAAATAGTTCTAAAGTTTTAACTAGATGGCGTTATACGCAATAAAAAAACGTAACGAGGTCATTCATCAGTAGATTTTACTCCTCACATTTTTCTTATGCCGGGCCCTTATATATACAACTCGATTCTTAAGGAGTAAAATTCAAAAATAAATAATAGTTTAAAAAAACTAAAAAACACGCTTTTTATAGAAAACCGAACTAAAAAATAGAAAATAAATTTAAATGAATTTAAATTAAGAAAATAGTGTTAAAAATTTCAATGAATATAAATGAATAATAGTGTGAATAAAAAAAAAATTAAAAAAAGCGGGGGGTGCATGGTGTCATTGGTTATAGATATTTTATTGACAGATATGAGAAGAGTGATTATCATTTCGATAATATCTTAAAAAGCACCCCACGCTTTTTTTAAAATATTTTTTTTTTTATTCACACTATTACTAATTTATATTGATTGAAATTTTTAACACTATTTTCTTAATTTAAATTCATTTAAATTTATTTTCTATTTTTTAGTTCGGTTTTCTATAAAAAGCGTGTTATTTAGTTTTTTTAAACTATTATTTATTTTCAACTTTTTAGTCAAATTAAAAAATGGAATAATTTTATCAAATTAGTGTATTGTCATCGGTCCTCAATAAATCTACAAAGTTTGAACGAAATCTGGCCGTTTAAAGTGGGTCAAAATCGCGCCCAAAGAAGTCGGTTACAAACAAACATGCAGGTGAAGCTAATAAAAAGCTAATAATGACTATTTTTCTAGGCTAAATAAGGCATTCGTCGTATTAAAGTTATAAGGTGTTAGAAATGAAACTAGACCCATATGGGTGGAACGTAAAACAGTATTACCTATTCAAACGCTCATAAACGTGGAAAATTACGCCAAGAATTTCTATATATTGCTTTCTGTAGAATCAAATGGTACTGCTGAATAATATATGATTGTAGACTAGTGTTATAGCGGAATTCACTATCATTTGATATTCATCTGCGGTGATAGCCTAATGAATAAAACTCTCAATTGAAAGTCCAATTTAATTCCAGGCATGTACCACGCAATTTTCTAAAGGAATTTAATGTATTTTAGAAATATATTATGACTAGTTTCGTCGTCAACCCATTATTGTCCCACTGCTGGGCACGGGTCTTCTCTCAGAATGAGAGTTTAGGCCATAGTCCACCGCGCTGGCCAAGGACGAATTGGTGGACTTCACACACCTTTGAGAACTTTTTTTTTTTAGGAAAACATCGTGAGGAAACCTACACTCCCTCTCGGGTGTGTAGGTTTCCTCACGATGTTTTCCTTCACCGAAAAGCAGTGATAATTAATATATAATACGCACATAAATCAGTGGTGCGTGCCTGGGTTTGAACCTCGTACATCCCGATTGAGAGGGCAAGTTTACCATTAGGCTATCACTGCTCACCTAGTTATGACTAGTTTATGGTGAAAGAAGTTCTTAAAAATGTATGAAGTATACGATGTTTACAAGAACCAATGTAGTTCGACTGGGGAGGTACCACCGCCACACCTATTTCCAGCGTGAAGCAGTTCTTGCGTTTCGATAGAAGGGTGTGGTTGCACACTTTCACATGAGGCGACCATCTTAGTCCTCGGGAGTAGCAACGTATCTGTGATTGACTTCAGATGGAACCCTTGTTCTGTATATAGTTGATTAAATATGTATATATAAACGGCAGTGATCAGGTGGACTGCATGCTCGTTTGCTACTTCAGTCAAAAAAAAATACGAATTCGCACTTTAGTGGACTATAACGTCATGACTAGATGGAGCGGTGGGCCGAGCTGCTCACCTGGGAGGAGCTCGATGAGGCAACGCGCTCAGAGGACTCCGGTTGCGTTCCTTTGGAGATCCCCGAGTCCTCTCTGTAGGCCGAGAGGCGGTTGGGCCCACCGCTCCGTCTAGTCTTTACGACGATATGCGACCACATATACCGCCGTTCTTCCCGGGGTCGCCTGACCGAACGGTTCGAGCTCCCACTCTAGCCGCCCGCCCCTTTAGTCGCCTCTTACGACAGGCAGGGGATACCGTAGCCCTATTCTAACCCCGGAACTACAGGGACGAATTTTGTATATGCCTACGGGGGCACTTACAAATTGTTAGGTATAATATTTACTTACACTACCACCAGATCAGAACACGATCAACTTAAAAAAAACTTAAAACGCTTTCTACACTCATAGCCCCACAGTAGGATTTTCTCCTGTGTCGTGGGTGCCATGAACACACACAAAGACGAATACATAAACACCCAGAATCTAAACTCATCATTCAGACACCTGTCTGGCCGGGAATCGAACCCGAGACCTGCGTGCCAGACCGGTAAGGTAACCGCTACGCCACGCGGGTCGTCAACTAAGAAGATCTGGCAAGAAATCAGCTGTTCATCAAAACACCTTTCAAAACGCTTTATTGACTAATAAACTTCCTAAAATAGTCCAGATAGTAGGAACGGCGACTCTTTAACGAGGGTAAGAGGGTTTTTACGACTGTAATGGAATAGAGGACGAGGGTCGAAATAAGACAGAAAACACCGAAATACAATTTAATTAAATTTTTATGTTGGAGCCCAGTGTTTTTCAAAGTGGGTGTGTTGTCAACCCATTAATGTCCCACTGCTGGGCGCGAGTCTTATCTCAGAATGAGAGTTTTGGGCCGTAGCCCACCGCGCTGGCCAAGTGCGAATTGGTGGACTTCCGCACCTCCGAGATTTTTTTTTAATCTCTCGGGTGTGAACATTTCCTCACGATGTTTTCCTTCACCGAAAAGCAATGATAAATAATTTCTAATACACACATAATTTTAGAAAAATCAGTGGTTCGTGCCTGGGTTTGAACCTCGAACCTCCTGATCGAGAGGGCAAGATTCAACCATTAGGCTATCACTGCTCTCAGACTGGGTACGAAACGAAAAAGCCCTGGAAACGTAAATCACATACTGTAGTGAGAATGTTTAATATCTTATCCTTCGCCCGATTTGATGGGACTTCACACACCTATTTCTAACGTGAAGCATTTCTTGCGTTTCGATGGAAAGGTGTGGTTGCCGGCACACTTTTATATGAGGCGACCATCTTAGTCCTCGGGAGCAGCAACGCATCTGTGATTGACTTCAGATGGAACCCATGTTCTGTATGAAGTTGATTACAGATGTCCATGAGCGGCAGTGATCACTTACCATCAGGTGGACTGCGTGCTCGTTTGCTACTTCAGTCAGTTAAAAAAATGATACATTAAAATATGAACATCGAAGACATTAGATTAAAAAGACCAATTTGACGGCCCCTAGAACTAAATCGTATATGAAAAATTACCAATTTACAGTATGAAGCTTTGTTGATTGTAATAGTTGATTGTAATAGCTATTTAGGAACTTAGGAATAAGTTACTAATAAGTATATTAAAATGATTTTCCATCGTCTTTCTTGACGCAATTAATCAATTCTTTTTAATAATCAACGGGTACTCACGATATGCGGTTTTTGAATTCTTTAAGAATTCTTTTTGCCGATATTTCGACCCAGTTACATGGATCGTGATCACGGCCAAACTGCGGTAGCGAGGAGAAACCGTTGACAAGCACTAATTGTAGATTAACCTATCTACCCTTCGTCTAGTTCGTTTTTCTTTTTTAGGTTCCATATCACGACACACAACACTAACTGTATCTTTACGCGCGACACTTTGCACTTTTTGTGATTTACATAAACTAACCACTGGATTCCACGTTTGCGCTAACTTAAAACCATCTTCTCTGTTATATCGAAATATCGGCAAAAAGAATTCTTAATGGATTCAAAAACCGCATATCGTGAGTACCCGTTGATTATTAAAATGTATCAATTCCGCGATAATACTAGTCTAAAATCATTTAATCAATTCTTGTATGTCCACAAAACTTTTAAGCTTCTTACTGTACATTGGTAATTTTTCATATACCATTTTGTTTAAGGGGCCCGTCGATTTTTTCGTCGGTCTGTGGTAGTGCTAAAAAGTTTAAGAACCCGCCTTGAGCCTTTCTGTAAGTATATCTAAAGAGAGGTTAAAGACCGCTACCCTGTCTATTACAGACGTATTTTTTTATTTTATTTTATTTTATTTTATTTGGAAAATTTACAGCTAACTTATATTCTAATTAACTTATTAACAATATTGAGTGAAAGCCATTTACAAATTTTCACTTATAACATTATAAGGATAAAAAAAAAAGAAATTGATCGACACACATCTAAATTGACGATTTTGGAAAGATCATTCTAAATTCAAAATCTCCTTGGTAAGAAGACGTTTCAGTTGAGTGTCATTGGTGAAAAATAAATCTAAATCTATAATAAGTGATGTTCTATTAAATAAGTTAAATGATCTTATTACAAATGAATTTCCTCTATATTTACTTTTAGCTGCGGGTACCGACAAAACACTAGGCTTGCGAATATTACGTGAATGCACTACAAGTTCCAGCTTGCTTAATAACTCAGGGCAGTCAATCATGCCTATCTTCCTAAAATTTCCTTTCAGTAAAATAATCTAGTATTTAATTAAATTGAAATCCAAAATACTTTTCTTTATCATTCTAAGATAATTATTAATTCTATTTACATCAAAGACAAAAGACTTATATACACTAATAATCTAGACTAGAGCAGTGATAGACTAATGGTTGAAACTTGCCCTCTCGAACAGGAGGTCCGAGGTTCAAACCCAGGCACGCACTGATTTATGTGCGTATTAGAAAATAGTTATCGCTGCTTTTCGGTGAAGGAAAACATCGTGAAGAAACCTACACACCCGAGAGTTCTTTAAGAAAAAAAGTTCTCGGAGGTGTGTGAAGTCCACAAATTCGCACTTGGCCAGCGCGGTGGACTATGACCTAACTCTCTCATTCAGAGAGAAGACCCGTGCCCAGCAGTGGGCCAATAATAGGTTGATGGGGATCCTGTCTATTACAGGAGTATCCTCCTTAAGTTTCCTTTTCAGTTTAATAATCTAGTATTTGTAATAAATTTAAATCCAAAATACTTTTCTTTATCATTCTAAGATAATTATTAATTATATTTACATCAAAGACAAAAGAACTATATACACTAATAATCTAGACTAGAGCAGTGATAGACTAATGGTTGAAACTTGCCGTCTCGAACGGTCCGAGGTTCAAACCCAGGCACGCACCACTGATTTATGTGTTTAGAAAATAGTTATCGCTGCTTTTCGGTGAAAGAAAACATCGCGAGGAAACTTACACATCCGAGAGTTCTTAAAAAAAGATCTCAGAGGTGTGTGAATACCTATAATTCACCAATTGGCACTTAGCCAGCGCGGTGGACCATAGTCCACATAGGACCATAGTCCACATAGGACCATAGGCCATAGCCTATAACTCTCACATTATGAAAGAAGCCTCTTGCACAGCGGTGGGCCAATGATGGGTTAATGAGAGTCTAGACTTGACTAATAATCGTCCCTGTAGTTCCGGGATCAGAATAGGGCTACGGCATCCCCTGCCTGTCGTAAGAGGTGATTAAAAGGGGCTTCCGGGGTCGCAGGCGGCTAGAGTGGGACCTCGAACCGTTCGGTCAGGCGATCCCGGGAAGGACGGCGGTATATGTGGTCGCATACCATCGTAAAGACTAGACGGAGCGGTGGGTCCAGCCACCCGTCTGGGAGGAGCCCGATGGGGCAAAGCGCTCTGAGGATTCCGGTTGCGGTTGGACCGAGTACCCGGAGTCCTCTTTATAGCGCCGAGGACGGCCACCGGAAGGGTTTTAGTGCGGTAAAAATCTCACATAGGTAACCCTGCGTCGCTCCCACGGCGTCGGGTACCTTTTTAAGGTTTCCCCCTCAAGAACAAAAAAAAAAACTTCACTATTAATAGGTTTGAATCAGTGTAACGTAATCGATACAGTAGACTTTCAAATAAAAAAAATAAAAACGTTTTTATAAAAATATATTCATAAATATTCACATAACCTAATTATGGCTAAAACAGATTTTAATTCCAAATTAAATAAGTAATTTTTCCAACTCAACCAACACACTCGTGATGAGTTTAATCAGGCCTGATAACAGGCCTGTGCCATCAGACAGCCCTGTAAGCAACCCGAGCACGATATTAAGGATCTGTGACACTAACGTAATCAACAGACCGGGCGCGGCCAAAACGTTAGACCGGAATAAAGATATTAACACACTGATGTACAAAAACAACACAGATGCCAAATCAGTTAAAGTCGCGTACAAAAGTGGCAACGTACATCCAAAATACGGCAGTATGGCTGGTGTTAAATTCTGGACTATGTTTGATAAGTTATTTAGGTTGTTTATCAAGTTTATGAGGAATGGAATGAGCAGGCACGCTAGCTGGTTGGCGACTGGTAACACTGTCGATATTTCGTCGAAGGCGAGACGTAAGGCTGATATCGAATATGCTGGAATCATGGCCTCGCTTGATTGAATCTGAAATTTGAAAAAAAATTGATTGTGAGAGCTTGAATAAAGAAAATAGTTTTTTAAGTAGATATGTCGTCAACCCATTATTGTATAGGCCATAGTCCACCGCGCTGGCCAAGTGCGAATTGTTGGACTTCACACACCTCCGAGAACTTTATTTTTAAAGGACTCTCGGGTGTGTAGGTTTCCTCACGATGTTTTCCTTCACCGAAAAGCAGTGATAATTTATTTCTAATACGCACATAATTGTAAAAAAATCTGTGGTGCGTGGGTTTGAACCTCGGACCTCCCGATCAAGAGGGCAAGTTTCACTCCTCTTAAGTAGATACGGAAATATTGTTTATATTCAGTTTATATTCATAAAAATTAAAATTAAAAGGCGATATTTTATGGACTGTCAGTATTTTTTCTATAATGAATAAAAAGTTTTAAATATGAATTTTCATATGACGTTCAGTTTTTTGTTTACGTGAGATCCCTTATAATTTAGGGCCTAAATTATATACCAAACACTTAAATCAAAATCCTTGACCCAAAATTACTTACTACCCTGATAGAAGAAACAAATTTTTTAAAACTTATAAATTTTATACCGTAAAAGAATGTATTTATAGAAAATAATTATTTTTGTATTATTTTGAAAAAGTTTTCAATACTAACCAAGCAAACCAGGGCGCACAAACAAAACACAATTTTAGATGCCATATTAAAACTCAAGTAACTAACTGACTTAGTATCCTATATTTAACTAAATAAATACTTATATACCTGATTATAACACAATATGTATTACTATCAGAATTGAGTAAGTCGTATGTAATCTTTAACTTAGAAATGGATATGATAACAATGTTATTTCATTATCATTATGTCACTTTTATTAAATTTGCAGTGAAGCCTTTGGACGTTATGTCACCGTATTTGAATTCCAGGAATACCTTTTGAAGTGAAACTTCTTTAGGCGCATGAGGGTAAATTTTTTACAGATGAAACGTCACGCCGGTATGCAACGGAAGTGTCGGAAAAGAGAGAGAGAGTGATCGAGACCGATTGAGAGAGAGTAAGACAGGGCGAACGTAGCATGAGCAACTAGCCGTGGAGTGAGAGTAGGGAGCAAGCGAGTGAGAAAGATTGAGAGAAAAAGTGAGACAGAGCGAACGTCGTATCACGCCTTTTTCCCTTCCTCTTAATCTTGGAAATTTAAAGTTTTAGATTTGTATAAATATAAACAAGATTTATAAATTAGTTCGCCAAAGAAGTTTCACTTCTGACATGTGTACTTTGTACGCACGCATGTTTTTTAAGTGGCCAACGAGCATGCAAAAAATTCACAAGAGGCGACCATCATAGTCCTCGGGAATAGCAACGCATCTGTGGTTGACTTCAGATGGAACCCATGTTCTGTATGAAGTTGATTACAGATGTCGCAGGGCGGCAGTGACCACTTACCATCAGGTTGACTGCATGCTCGTTTGCTACTTCAATCTTATAAAAAAATGCTTACGGGCATCCAATGTCGGCGTTGATAACTGACTATTATAGCGAGTGCATGCTCATTAACTATCTTAATTGAGATGGATTATTTACATATGTCCGTAGGCTTCAGTGGCCACTTACTATCTAGATCTTAATGTTCTGTTATAATCACTACATAGCATAAAACAAAGTCGCTTCCCGCTGTCTGTCCCTATGTATGCTTAGATCTTTAAAAGTACGCTACGAATTTTAATTTTTTTTTTTTTTTTATCTATTAAATCGCAAGAGGACGGTTTTTATGTATAATATATGCAAAATATAGTGGAGGAATATTGATAATTTAACATTTTTGACTTTTAGGCGAAACGAACTACGCCTGGTCAACAAGTTTCGCGCGGCTAGAGTGAGATCTCGAACGCCCTGTAGTTCCGGGCTCAGAATAGGGCTACGGCATCCCCTGCCTGTCGTAAGAGGCGACTAAAAGGGGCTTCCGGGGTTGCAGACGGCTAGAGTGGGAGCTCGAACCGTTCGGTCAGGCGATCTCGAGAAGGAGGGCGGTATGTGTGGTCGAATACCGTCGTAAAGACCAGACGGAGCGGTGGACCCAACCGCACATCTGTGAGGAGCCCGATGGAGCAACGCGATCAGAGGACTCTGGTTGCGTTCCTTTGGAGATCCCGGAGTCCTCTTTGTAGCACCCAGGAGGGTTTTAGGGCGGTAAGAATCCCACATAACCCTGCGTCGCTCCAACGGAGTCGGGTACCTTTTGAAGGTTTCCCCCTCAAGAAAAAAAAAAGCCTCCAATCTTGTGACCTCTAAAATGGGGGGGGGGGGGTATTCCTCTCCCAATTAGTGACCCCTAAAGAAATCACTAGGTTATCTACGAGTTACACAGATAAGGAAGCCAATTCTGTAATAGTTACCAATATAGTCGTAGTAACTTAGTAATAATTAGATAAAGTAGTGTAACAGATAAGGTACATTATCGTAATATCATAACTATTACAATGGTTTAAAATTTGGTAATTTTAACAATATAAAATGTGTTGGACAATAAACTAAGTAACCCACAAATACATAATAGTTTGACGTGTAAGTCGATCAAAATGGCGTCTCAAATAACTTTCGTGTTTTTATTTATTGCCACCGTATTTTTAACAGTAAGTAAAATAAATATATATCTGATATGTGGTAGAACCAGTGTAGTTCGACCGAGCAAGTACCACTGCCACACCTATTTCTAGCGTGAAGCAGTTCTTGCGTTTCGACAGAAGGGTGTGGACACGACCAGGACTCCGCGCAGCACACGCTCGAGCACTGCCCATCGTGGGAGTCAGAGCGGCGGGTCCTGGTCGACAAGATCGGGAACGACTTGTCCCCGGCGGCCGTCGTCGCAGCTATGGTACGCTCCAGGGACGCGTGGGACGCGGTGGTCTCCTTCTGCGACACTGTAATGTTCGCGAAGGAGGGCGCTGAAAGAGCCCGAAAGCGCACAGATCCCTCTCGGCGAAGGAGCCGCCGGGGCAGACGTAGATAACCCTGTAGTCGGGGAGTAGAATACGGCTACGGTATCCCCTGCCTGTCGTAAGAGGCGACTAACAGGGGGCCTCTGGGGTTGCGGACGGCTAGAGTGGGAGCTCGAACCGTCCAACAAGCAACCCCGAGAAGGATGGCGGTATATGTGGCTGCATCTCGCCGTAAGCACCGGATGATGAAGGGGGATGGTACACGTCCCCCAAGAGATGAGCCCGTGAGGGGCACTGCGCTAGGGGCCACCGGTTCGTTCCGTTGGAGTTTCCGAGTCCCCTACTACAAGCGCTGAGAAAGGCCACCGAGGAGGTTTTAGTGGGTAAAAATCCCACATAACCCTGAGTCTCTCCCAAGGATTCGGTGTGCCTTTTGAAGGTTTCCTCCCCGTTACAAAAAAAAAAAAGAAGGGTGTGGTTGCCGGCACACTTTCACATGAAGCGACCATCATAGTCCTTGGGAGTAGCAGACTTCAGTGATTGACTTCAGATGGAACCCATCTGTATGAAGTTGATTACTAATGTCCATGGGCGGTAGTGACCACTTACCATCAGGTGGACTGCATGCCCGTTTGCTACTACAGTCAGATAAAAAATAATAGCATTAAATCGCCAAATTTATCCTTTTTGGAGTGACCAAACAGTGAGTGGCCTGAGATTTTTATATAACAAACAAACATGTAGTCACTCTTTGTGCTGTACAAAATTATAATTCCAAGAATTAATTTCCTTTTCTCCAGAAGTTAAATTAAATATTCTTTAACGCTTTGATTTTAATCGCAATGCTTTTAATTTCAAACATCGGTATTAGCGACTTTCTTTTTTACCTGTCTTAAATTATAACACATAAATTTTAATTCATTTTCTTTTCTATTCAATTTTATTCTTCTTTACTCTAATTCTTTTAATTTCTAAACATCGATATAAACAACCAGCTTTATTATTTTTTGACTCAGTCTAAATTATATTATTAACTTCTCCATTTTAAATCTTCTTCCTTATTCTATTTTATTCTTCTTGTCTTAAGTTTTATCACATAAATTCTACTTCATTTTCTTCTTTATTCAATTTTATTCTTCTTTAATCTATGTTTTTTTAATTTCCAGACGTCGATATAACCAGCTGTATTATTTTATGACCTGGTCTAAATTATATTATCAACTTCTTCATATTAAATCTTCTTCCTTATTTTTATTTTTCTTTAAAAAATTCTTTTAATTTCAGACATCTGTATCAGCGAGCAACGTGCAGCTACCAGCAGTGTACCCTCTAGTCAACGTCCTTCTTCCTCTCTTGAACAACGTGTACAATCTCCTTCTCTCTCTCCTCTCGATCTTCGACACTCTACCGTCCTCCGTCAGCTCTTGCATACCCGTCGACCTTGGGGCTTTGGAGACATCTCTTCTTAAGCTTTACTCACAAGCATTAGCAATTGTCAACTTCTTACGTTCTCTTCCTGAATATGCAACGGGAGCGAATCCTAACACACCATCCACAAGCGTGGTTAATGTCCAAGGATTGCTAGGCAACCTGGTATCGTGCATAACAGACCTGGCGGACGATGTGCTGATCGGCATCGGTGGAGGCCTGCTACCAGGTCTGTTGCAACTGGTGCTGAGTGCTGTCCAAGTACTACTGAATTTACTACTGTGATTTGATTTGTATAATTAGTTTAGTTATTTAAATGTGTATATTATAATTGTTTATAAATTAAGTTTTGTTTCTCTAACAAAATCCCTTTTAAGACTAAAGTTGTATTTTTTACTCTTTTATGTTTCTTTGTCTCTGTTTTTTTTTTTTAATAAAAAAACTCTGTTTATGATCTTTCTAAGCTGAGCCTACGCAAAGTATTTAAAAATACTCAAAAATATGATAAACCATGCCTCGTTCATTAAGACATTGCAACGGTCGAAATTCGACCGTAATTCAAATTAAAAAACTAAATTCATATTGTCCAAAGTAGCGCCAATATTTCTCTAATTTAAATAAATTGTAATAATTGTAAAAATTATTAAAGGTAAAAATAGGTTTAATTAGCTAAGCTGCATTTAAAAACAATAGCGGTTATTTTGACGAAGACATCTGACATTCTTGACGTTATGTGTTTTCATAGCAAGTTTTATTTCGTTTATTATGTATGTGTTTGTGTCAAATGCAAGGTAGTGAGAGTAATGTATTTTTAGTTGATTTCGTGTATTTATTATGCATTATTTGAAAAAAAATATTAGCATTGCGCAATCCTTCTCTTCATCAACTATAACCGTCCGTAACTTCATACTCCTCCGCCTGCGGCAAGTATTTAGAAAACGAATCACAATTTTTGCTTCACGTATTAATATATAGATAAGTAAATACTTGCAAACGTTCAAGTTCATAAAAGTACTTTCTCGTAACCATAAATCATAAAAGAGCCTATTATTAATATGATATCAAATAACTTGGTTACTTAATATAATATTAATTACTATAGCTTAAGGGTACACGAGCCAGGCTAAGCTAAAAATAAAGACGCACACGACAGTGTAACAGCCAAGTTCGTTAATTGAGGCATCAAAAATGTTTTTCAACTTATACTTGATATGAAGAGCTCTTTTTTTATAAGTGGGGTACAAACCATTATTGTCCCACTACTGAGCACGGGTCGTCTCTCATAATGAGAGCGTTTTAGGCCATAGTCCACCGCGCTGACCAAGTGCGAATTGATGGACAGTGCGAACTGGACTTTAATTTTGCTGATTTGACGATTTTAATAAGTACTCGATACCAAAATACCTACGTATTGTGAGTGAGTGTGAGTATGAGTTTTCATACTTTTTATTAGCTCTTGATTGTGGACTGACACATACACTCCTGGACATAAGCCTCAGAATAACAGATATTGTGCTGGTTAAGCGCGGAATGTTATAATCTAAGAACCTTTAAGGTCATTTTATAGAAATTCTAGGAATGTAGGAAATAAGTCCGGTACAGCACAGGTACTTATAGGAGACCAACTTAGTCCTCAGAGATAATATCGCAGCTGTTGATATATCAAGAAGCAGCAGTAACTACTTTCCATCAGATAAACTGCATTCGAATAACTCCAGAAGTTAGGAAGAAGCGCCTTCTTTGTATTTTTTTCTGATTGAAGTAGCAAACGAGCATGCAGTTCACCTGATGGTAAGTGGTCACTGCTGCCCTGCGACATGTGTAAGCAATCTAATATAAAACACTAGCAGAATCGACGCGACTTCGTTCGCGCAGACTATGATGTAATCTATCCAACCATTATACTTTTGAGCACCACTCCTGGACATGTCCCTCCGTATAAATTCCACATAAAAGTGAAAAATTGCAAATTATCAATGTTTACTCTCCACTATATTGGTGGTGGCCCAGCGGTGGGCCCAGCCGCCCATCTGGGAGGAGCCCGATGGGGCAGCGCGCTCGGAGGATTCCGGTTGAAGTCGTTTCGAGATCCCGGTGATTAGGGATTGCAATCTGGCCGGATCCGACCGGATCCCACCGGATTAATCGAACGGTAAAAACAATGTAAATAAAGGATCAATTTCTAACGGTAATTATTTTTGTGATGTGAAATCTTTGTCAAAATATACAATCATCGGATCCGGCGGAGGTCCGGATCCGGTGGTGAATTGGTACCGGATCCGGTTTGTGTTAATTTGTGCCGGATCCGCCGGATTACCGGATCCGGTTTTCCGGATTGCAATCCCTACTAGTGATGACGACATGCAATACAACATTATTATGAATTGTGTAATAATTTAATATTTAACCAATAAACGTTTTAACTTTAACCTTTCCGTGTACGCTGCTTCTGTATTGCATCCGGCAAACGCTCGTTTAATTATTCAATTACTTGTCTAAATTCTAAGTCTGTCCTATTTATAGTGTAGACGTGAATCATCCTTAAATTGCTAAGCTACGAAATTGGGGCGAACTAGAGTTGTGTCTTGTAAAATAATAAGTCCGCGGATACCAATATGAATTATTGGTGCTTAGACCCTGGAGGTGGTAGAAATCTCTGTTTTTCATCTCCATAAGCACAACCGCAACACAATTTTTTGCCTAATAACAACAATGTTAATATCAGGTGGAGTTAAGCTCACTTACTACGTCTATTTATAATAAAAAATAATAATTTTGAAGGCGGTAGAACCAGTGTAGTTCGACCGAAGAAGTACCACCGCCGCACCTATGTCTAGCGTGAAGCATTTGTTGCGTTTCGATGGAAGGGTGCGGTTGCCGGCTAAGTTTCATATGAGGCGACTATCATAGTCCTCGGGAGTAGCAACGCATCTGTGATTGACTTCAGATGGAACCCATGTTCTGTGTGAAGTTGATTACAGATGTATATGGGCGGCAGTGACAACTTACCATCGGGTGGACTGCATGCTCGTTTGCTACTTCAGTCAGGGTCAGACCCTTACCTCCAGGGTCTAAGCACCAATAATTCATATTGGTATCCGCGAATTTATTATGTTAACGATCCGGACAGATTCAGACATAAAAATAAAAAATAGTAATAAAAATAAAAAATATATTCTAATATACGAAACGAAATATTAATTCCTTTCTTGCTGTATATTAAAGAAATACATTTTAATCAAGAAATATCTATTTACAGCACCATGTAGATGTACATTTCTTGATACATTTATATAATCAACACAATGTCTCCGTCTCTTAGCGCCTTGGAAAAGATCTAAAACCTTTATAAACGTTTGCGTTACCATTTAGTGAATGACGTCCATAGGGGGTGTCACCCCGTCCGCCCTCACCCCCGCTCACCCCCGCTCACCCCCCGCTCACCCCCCGTCACCCCCGCAGGTACTCATTCATGTCTAACGGTTAGGGCGAGGCTACGAATATCAAACCTTTTACGCAAATATTCTTCAAAGTTGTCACCTCACGCCTCACCCTTCTATGACGTTATGCAATTCATTGTAATAATGATTGATCGTGACATCCTATTTTCTATTTTCCGTTTGATATATTTATTAAAATTATTATTCGACGTTATATTTACAAATTGAATACGTTTGCTATTACGACCATTTTAATGTCATATTTGGAAAATAACTATTCATCGTTATGACCAATGTTCAAGTAACATTTGCTGAAATATGAATCATTATAACCAATTTTCAAGTCACATTAACTGGACTATCAAAAGACTATGATTATATAAAAAACACAATATGAAGTTTAGTTTTTTAATTTAAATTACGGTTGAATTTCGACCATTGCGACGGGTGACTATTATGCTGAAATACGTAAACCAAAGGTTTACAAAGGTACTAGACCTTTAGATTCGAACCTTGAACAATATCTTGAAAGTAATCTTTCACATCATTATGCTATATTATTTTTGTTCATACGAATAAATAAAAATGAGCATGCAGCCCACCTGATAGTACGTGATCACTGCTGCATCTGTAAGCAACTTTATTCAGAACAAGAGTTCTACGTTAAGGGTTTGACGTCAATTTCAAACGTTGCTTCTCCGGAGGACTAAGATGGTCGCCACACAGAAAAGTGTAGGCAATCCCACCCTTCCACCGAAACACGAAGACCGCTTCAGGTTAGAAATAGGTGTAAACATAAGCGAACGCTCGGCTGAGCTACATGGTAGGGAGAGTGGAGGGTGTTAGGTTTTTTCGTTACTGAATTTCTTGATTCGGTCGCCGCGCTTAAAACCCAAATAAAGCTATGCAATAGCTTAAAATGTAGTTCAATTTTGTTTAGTCCTCCGTAATACATATTTATATATTATTCGTATATCGAAAATTACATATTATTTCTCAGAACAACGAAAGTATACAACTTATTTGAATAACAAATATTTTCTCAGAAAAACTAAATTTCCTTTGATTCTCAGAACGGAATAATTATAATACATAAGTATAAAAACATTTTGCTTCCGGAGGATGGTTATAGGGGTGGTTTCGAATAAGGGCGCGTTCACAACCCTGAGCGCATGTGAGACTTTTTATAAAATAACAATAATTATTTTACAGGTGCTAAAACTTTTCAAAGTTTTATTGTACGGCTTTTATTGCGGGTTTTAAGCGCGGTGACTGAATCAAGAAATTCCGTAACGAAAAAAGCCTAACACCCCTCCACTCCGCCTATCATGTAGCGCGGCTGAGCGTTCGCTTAACGTGTAGATATATGGTACGACAGTACGCAGTTTGCACGGATCGAGACAAACTGCTCGGAAATCGGACGAATATGTAAGCAGCTGTTTGTGAGAATGCATACAGTATCAAATAAAAAAAATTGAATTAATTTCAAGGAAAAAATATACATATGCATAATGCATTAAGCTGATAAAAAATGCTATGCAATAGCATTACCCTCACAACGTTTTTCAGGTCATCAGGTCGACCAAAGATGCGTTGGTACCCTTGAACATTAAATTATAAAACCTCAGATGAGTATGTTTCCCTTACCAACCCTACAGACCGCCACACAGCAGCGCTACAAGAAATACACACCTATTTCTAGCGAGAAGCATTTTTTGCGTTTCGATAGAAGGGTGTGGTTGCCGGCACACTTTCACATGAGGCGACCATCATAGTCCTCGGTAGTAGCCACGCATCTGTGATTGACTTCAGATGGAACCCATGTTCTGTATAAAGTTGATTACAGATGTCCATGGGCGGCAGTGACAACTTACCATCAGGTGGACTGCATGCTCGTTTGCTACTTCAGTCAAATAAAAAGAAAATACATAATTTCTTATTATATTAATAAATCTAAAACCAATCGCATTACAATCGCATCAAATTCCCACCAGGGCAAACTCACCCTCACCCACCCCCATTCATGCGCACTAAAGCGCTGAGTATAGATCGAGCGCCGCCAGTCGGATAACAGGCTAGCTGCCGAAAACACCATGACCTGGTAAGTTCCTATCACATATACCTATTTATTTTATCACAAATGGAAAAAAAAATATAATAAATACGGTAAATTAATTTAACTATACATGGAAGACATTTTTAAAATGAATTGATATTTAATGAATTTGGCGTTTTTTATCAGCAAAATTTTTAAAAATAACACGTAGGGTAACGAATTTGGCTTTTTTTTAAAATACAAAATGTTTTAAAAATCAAATCATTTAAGTTTAAATTTAGCTCTTTTAATAACTTCATCACACATGAAACACATTTAAATTATCTAGTTGACAACCATTTAGTTTAATGAATTTTGAAAACAATTGACAACCAGGTAGTTTAATGAATTTTGCTTTTTTATAAGACTAGTGTAAAGTATCTCAAAAATTAAAAAAAAAACATTTAAGCTTGAATTTGGCGTTTTATCGAAAAACTTTAAAAAATAACATCAAGATTAATGAATTTTGCCTTTTTATAAAAGTACTGTAATTTTTTTTAATATAATCATGTACTTATTCTTGGTGTAGAATGTAGAATTAGACTTTTTTATAATTTTATCACACATGAGAAACATATATAAAATAATCAGTGTTGATGAATTTCGCGATTTATCGGAAACCATTATAAAAATAACAATTAGGTAGGTTAATTAATTAGGCCTTTTTTATAAAACTACTGTAAAGTATTTTAAAAATAAAATTAATTAAACTTGAATTTTTACAATTTTATTACACATGGAAAACATATTTAAAATAACCACGTTTAATGAATTTGGCGTTTTTATCGGAAAATTTCTTAATAACAACCAGGTAGGTTAATGAATTTGGCTTTATTTACAAGACTAATGCAAAATGCTTTAAAAATAAAATTATTTAAGCGAATTAATTTGTCACTGCCCTCCATGGACTCCATGGACATGGACATTGAAAAAAACAAGGGTGCTACATAATGCTGATAGGCTATTTCTGAAGATTAAGATTGTCGCCTCATAAGTGAGTCAACCGGCATCCATACTCTTCCATCTATCCATCAGCCTTTGAAAGTCCACTGCTGGATATAGGCCTACCCTAATTCTACTTCGACCGGTCCTAAGCCATCTGATTTTTTTTTTTATATTTGTACCTAACGATGAAGCGGACGGGCCACCTGATGGAAAGTTACCGTAGCCTATGGACATTTTCAACACCAGAGGAGTCGCAAATGCATCGCCGGCTTTGAAGGAGAGCTCTTTTTGCACCTTTCTTGAAGAGCCCCATGTCATAGCGCTCCAGGAATACCACAGGAGGAAGCTCATTCCATTTCTTGCACGTTCGTGGTGGGAAAGACCGTGCAAACCGAACCGTGGAGGACAGCCACGGGTCCAGTTGATGTGGATGGAACTTCATCCTTCGGCGAATCTGGCGATTACCCGCAGTCTTCTTCAGCTCATCAGTCCACCGGGTTGGGGGACGGCCTGCACTCCTTTTGTCCAGACGTGGTTTCAATTCGAAGACATACTCTTTCGCTGAAACGCAAATACTATTGGGACGTGTGTCTCTTTGTATGCTCATGTTCACTGTATTTCCGTTAATGTTATTTTTTTAATGAATATTTATTTACTTACACAATCAATTAAATACATTTTTTTAATAAATTCGAGTTATATGTAAAAATAATTTTAGAACCACAATGATTACATAACTGAATACATTTCTAGGTAACAACGTAGTGGATTAAAATAAAATTTGTTTATTAATTTTAATCTAATCTGAGTTATTTTATTTTTTAACTGTAAAAATCAATATATAAACAACAGTATCTAATAAAACTTGAAAATAAAATGGCGGGTAGGAGTTTTAACAAGCTCTTGTGATAAGTTATGTGCGCAATAAAAATCGTAAATACAACATTGCTTAGAATTACCTAATATACATTAGTATAAAAATATTAAAAAAAAAAAATGGCCACACTCTTTAGTAATACTTAAAGAGTGTGACCAATTTTTTTTTTTGAAAAGTAATAATTTAAGGTGAAATTTCGACAATAGGGAAACAAGAAAGGCCAGACCTAGTTCATTTATTATCTTAGCTTGTTAGGTGTAGTATGTTTTAAAAGGTTTAAAAATTCGTTTAACTTCAATATTTGATGTTTAATTACCGAGTACGACTTCAGACATCAACTCATTTTAATCAATCCGGTATTATATCATATATGATTTGAACAATTCTATGTAAATAAATAAAATCAATAAGTCCACCAATTCGCACTTGGCCAGCGCGGTGGACTATGGCCTAAAATTCTCTCATTCTGAGAGAAGACCCGTGCCCAGCAATGGGACAATAATGGGTTGACGAGAAATAAATATTTTCATCATTTAATCTGTTTGAAGATCTCATGTAATTTAGATGTCTTTCAGAAATTATTTTATATAAAATTAGATTAGTAGCTCTTCATAACACTTCGAGGAAAACGTGGCCTTTGTGAATCCCCAATTAGCCTCCGGCGTGAAAGAGCCATGTTGAATAAATAAATAATAGTTTAAAAAAACTAAAAATCTCACCATGCACCCCACGCTTTTTTTAAATATTTTTTTTTTATTCACACTATTATTAATTTATATTCATTGAGATTTTTAACACTATTTTCTTAATTTAAATTCATTTCAATTTATTTTCTATTTTTTAGTTCGGTTTTCTATAAAAAGCGTGTTTTTTAGTTTTTTTTAACTATTATTTATTTTTTACTTTTTAGTCAAATTAAAAAATGGAATAATTTTATCATATTAGTGTATTGTCATCGGTCCTCAATAAATCTACAAAGTTGGAACGAAATCTGGCCGTTTAAAGTGGGTCAAAATCGCGCCCAAAGAAGTCGGTTTCAAACATACAGGTGAAGCTAATAAAAAGCTAATAAAAATCTGTATCCCTTGTGATATAAGTCAGATTAAGATTTTTGCCAAATTGACTTCTTCTATCAAAAATACGGAGTATGTAAAGATCTCTACTGGTTTAAGCGTTTATATATTAATACGTGAAGTAAAAACTTGTGAAGCATTTTTAAGTAATATGCCGCGGACGGATTAGTATGAAACTTTGCACGGTTATAGTGGTAGATGAGTGCAGAATGTTAATATATTTTTCAAATAATACTTAAAACATACATAAAATCAACTAAAAAAACATTACACGCACTACCGAGCACTGTCACAAACACATACCTAATAAACAAAATAAAACATTCAGTGTCAAACAAAAAATTTAACCTCTTTTTTATACCTAAAGGGTACGTTCAAAATGACTTGAAAATTATTACATTTTATTTGAATTTGAGAAATATTCGTACTACTTTGGACAAGAAGTTTAGTTTTTTAATTTAAATTTACTAGTTTTGCTAAAAACACCGTGGCGCGGCGGTGGTATGTTCTACTACCATACTTGTTCTACCACCTTACCTGCCCTTTTTTGTATCGAGGAAAAACTTCAAAAGATATCCTTAGTCGTGAGAGTGACACTCAGAAATAACTCAAAATGTATGTTTTGTGAGTTTATCTTCTAGTTCGTTCGCTTTATCTAATATCTTTAAACGATACGTAAATATATATCAACGATCTCGGAAACGGCTCCAACTTTGTATTTAGGGGGTTTAGGGGGCGATAAATCGATCTAGGAAGGTTTAATTTTCAGAAAATGTCGTTTTATCCGTGTTTTCATTGCATAAAGACCTCCTACAATATTATTAGATTACGAAGAGAAATTTCGTCACCATTTACGAAGTTAGAATAGCTCGGTTAGGAAATCGGACACCTTAAAACGCAGGAAGTCGGGGTTCATATCTTGGTCCTATATATTTTTTAATTATTAATCTTTTTCGAGTTTAAATTTTTGATTTTTGGTTCTATTTTCTATTTTATAGCTCTACATTTTTTCTTTTTAGTTCTTTTTTTGGTATTTTTGTTTTATTATATTATTATTAATATTTTATTGTTATTATTATTTATTATTATTATTATGTCTATAAGATCAAAAAATATTATTCATATGATCATCAGTAAGAAATTTGCATAGTTATAAAAAATATTATTCCATTGAAACATGATTGACTCGTAGTAAACAAAAACACCGAGCAAAGCTCGGCCATCCAGGAACTGCGGTACTGGTATAAATTCGCGAAACGTAAATTTCCAGTTATGTCTTTTTATGAATAAAGTTGCGAATGCTACTTACAGGTGGTAGAATTAGTGTAGGTCGACCGGGAAAGTACCACCACCACGCCTATTTCTAGCGTGAGGCAGTTCTTGCGTTTCGATGGAAGGGTGTGGTTGCCAGCACACTCTTATACGAGGCGATCATCATAGTCCTCGGGAGTAGGAACGCATCTGTGATTGACTTCAGATAGAGCCCATGTTCTATTTGAAGTTGCTTACAGATGTCCATGGACGGTAGTGACCACTTACCATCAGGCGAACTGCATGCTCGTTTGCTATTTTGATCAGATAAAAACCAAAACTTGCTTCCTTACAGCATCAATATGGCGTTCAGCGCAGTGCTGGTTCTCTCGTGCCTGGGTGCTGCCCACGCGTGGGGTGGGCTCTTCAACCGCTTCAGCTCGGATATGCTCGCCAATCTGGGGTATGGCAGGTCGCCATACCGCCACTACCCTTACGGACAGGTAAGGTTTCACTCCCTAGAGTTGGACTTATCAAATCAAATCATTTATTATTTGTGGAACATGGGTACAATAAAAGCTATGATAAAGATTTTGAAATCCTCCATATTCCTGCCACACGTGGGCATACAATATATTAAACAAAATCATAAGGCTAACATTTTAAATATTAATACAAATACAAATGTTATAATTATTTTGGAATATAAATTTATAATAAATGAAACAGCTTTGTCGGTCAGAAAAACATTTATCGTGTAATAACACTTGTCAATTAAAAAAAATAATAAACCGTCGTTTAAATAACAGTTATATTGAATATTAACGTGTTTTGATGAACACAGAGGCATACAAACAATAGGTCCCTGTAGTCCCGGGACCAGAATAGGGCTACGGTATCCCCTGCCCATGTCAATGCGATCAAAAGGGGCTTTCGGGGTTGGGGACAGCTAGAGTGAGAGCGCGAACCGTCCAGCCAAGCGACCCCGTGAAGGACGGTGGCATGTGTGGTCGCATGACACCGTAAATAACAGAAGGTGCGGTGATATTCGCTCACCAGGGAAGAGCCAGTCAAACAAAATACAGACGTAAAATGAGATGTATAGGTATCAAACATATAAACAGGCATACAGATAGACAAGGAAACAGAAATTACCTTACGTAAAAAACAGGTAAACCAAAACAAACAGACAAACAAGCTAACAAACAAATAGGAGATAGCTTTCATAATGATATAAAGACGAAAAATGTGACCTCTTGCCATCAGGTGAATTGATGACATATCACTTCAATCATAGTAAATAAATCACAATGCAGACTGGTAGACGCTGGTAATGGCAAGTAGCCAACCCAAATCGTCGTCAACCCATTATTGTCTCACTGCTGGGCACGGGTCTTTTCCAAGTACAAATTGGTGGACTTCACACACCTCCGAGAACTTTTTTTTAAAGAACTCTCGGGTGTGTAGGTTTCCTCACGATGTTTTCTTTCACCGAAAATGAATAATTAATTTCTAATACGCACAACATTTTAGAAAATTCAGTGATGCCTGGGTTTGAAAATCGGACCTCCCGATCAAGAGGGCAAGTTTCAAGTAGGCTATCACTGCTCTGAAAGAATAAGATATAACGGTTGAACCTTTTTTTCTTTTGTTCTCGAGGGGGAAACCTTCAAAAGGTACCCAACGCCGTGGGAGCAACGCAAGGTTATGTGGAATTTTTACCGCACTAAAACCCCTCCGGTGGTCGTCCTCGGCGCTATTAAGAGGACTCCGGGATCTCGAATTAACCTCAACCAGAATGCTCTGAGCGCGTTGCCCCATCGGGCTCCTCCCAGATGGGCGGGTCGACACACCGTTCCGTCTAGTCTTTACAACGGTATGCGACCACACATACCACCGTCCTTCCCGGGATGGCCTGGGCAAACGGTTCGAGCTCCAACTCTAGCCACCTGCAACCCCGGAAGCCCTTTTTAGTCGCCTCTTACAACAAGCAGGGGATGCCGTAGCCCTATTCTGATCCCGGAACTACAGGGACGAATAATGACTGAACCTATATCACATATTTCCAATACCGACAACTGACAAGTATTAATGACTGTCGATGATACCAATCAAACACGCCACGTCAGGTCATCTATATTTAGACGTCCAGTCACCTATTTTTTAAACATCAAAAGGTCAGATAACAATATTAACTGACCCGTGATGGCTTGCGGTCAGTCTATCCGCTCGACTGATAATCCGTCGGTAATTTTATCTAGGTCTTCTATTCTAGGCGAGGAACTTATTTTAGTACTCTTGTTTTTCTCTGATATTGATCTGGAATAAGATTTTTTTATCAGACTGAAGTAGCAAACGAGCATGCACTTGGATTTGGATTTAATATGTTAAATTATATTATAAGAATTAGTTTATATGCTACTTATATAAATTTGTATGTCAGTGATGACAAAAAAAATGTGTAATATTTGATGTTAACTGTAAAACAATTAATATTAAGCATTTTTTACAAATAAATAAATATTATTATATTATATATATTATGCACTCCACCTGATGGTAAGTGGTCACTGCCCATGGACATCTGTAATCAACTTCATACAGAACAGGGGGTTCCATCTGAAGTCAATCACAGATGCGTTGCTACTCTCGAGGACTTTGAGGGTCGCCTCATGTGAATGTGCCGGCAACCACACCCTTCTATCGAAACGCAAGAAATGCTTCACGCTAGAAATAGGTGTGGCGGTGGTACTTCCCCGGTCAAACTACACTGGTTCTACCACCTTGAGTAATTTGACATCCGCGTGGCGGAGCGATTACCATACCGGTCTGACACGCAATGGCTCGATTTCGATTTCGAGTTCGATTCTCGGACAGGCATCTGAAAGTTGAGTTTAGATTCATGTTTGTTGCCCTGTCAAGTCCTTCCATTGTCAATGGAAGGACTTGACAGGGCTGCATGTCTGTTTGCTAGGCAGGATCAGGTACGTATCCGGAATTGAATTACAATCGGTTCAACCAATAAGGGTTGTGTAAACCTTAAAAACCAAATGAGGAATCCAAAGCAGTTGATCACAATAAACTTAAGTGATATATTTTAACACAATGGGTAATCACTGAGTATTAGCGATTTTAAAGTAATTTTTATGGGTATATCGTGAGTACTGGCTACGTAGTAAAATGTATTAATTCTGCGACAGTATTGGTCTAAAATCCTAAACTCAAGTGATAATTGCTTAGGAAAATATTACGAAAAGATCTGCCTAGGTCGATGACGTAACCGTTTATTTACAGTACATACCTATCACAAGACCTTGCCTGTCCGTGCGATCATCTAACTCCCCAAGATGTGTTACATATTCTGACAGAATGCCCAAGGTTCGTAATAAAGCGAATGCTATGCGAGGGAAAAATTTAAAAAAATATTCATAAGGATAATATTCATGAAATAATGGATGACGACACTCGTAGACCAATATTCCTAGATTTCGCTCAAATAATTGTAAAAACAGTGCTGAAAGAAAATAACTCAATAGTACCAAATTACTAATAATTAATAATAAATCAACCTTAATAAGTAATTGAAAAAAAAGGAAAACAGAAATTAACAGTTTTAAGGTTGTTGCATTATCAATAGCAACAGTTTAGTACAATGAAAAAAAAAAAAAGTACATACATTTTTTGGTAAACTCAAAGACGGAAAGAATCAGTATCGTAAATCAGGCGCGAAAGTCGCACTATTAGGTTCACTGACTTTTTAAAGAAAAAAAGATACGAAATTATAGGTACAATTCATTATTTTCCCACTGCCCGGCACGGGTCTTCTCTCAGAATGAGAGAGTTTTAGGCCATAGTCCACCGCGCTGGCCAAGTGCAAATTGGTGGACGTCATACACCTTCAAGAACGTTTTTTTTAAGAACTCTCGGGTGTGTAGGTTTCCTCACGATGTTTTTCTTCACCAAAAGCAGAGATAATGAAATTCTAATTCGCACATAAATCAGTGGTGGCCTGGATTTGAACCTCGGACCTCCCGATTGAGAGGGCGAGTTTCAACCATCATGCTATCACTGCTCTAACGAAAACAAAATTTAATATCTTAAAAATAATAAGACGAATTCTATAGAAAAAAAATCAAATCTTTTGGTCCAGATTGAACCGGAAGAAGTTTACGCCGAGGCGCTTGAAGGCAATCGCATTGAAGACGCTGAAGATACTCACTGCTACAGCGCCCCTTGCGCTATCAACGGAGACTGCTGCCGTGGACTACTGTGCTTGGAGACCGGTGAGTGCTGTCCTAAAGTTTTCAGGTCGTGTGGTAGGATCTCTTCTCTATAAGTCTTAGTGGGTAAGTTCTATAGGTGGGCTTATTGAAATCGAGGATTGCCTTTCATCAAACTTGGCATGCATGCACTAACAACAGATCAAATGTAAAAATACAGCTGTTTATTTTTATATTTGAACTTCAGACGAAATATATGACCGCTCACATCAAGAGCAATATTTTTAAGAATGACAAATAAGGACGTAAACATTTTAAAATAGCATTTTCACAACACCACTTTGCTCTAAGCAATTTCATCTTGAGAAGCATTGAATTGGTGTCTAGTGGTGTAGCGAACATTTGCATTGTTTTTTATTTCGCATTCCCAAGGATTGTGCGAACGTTTTACTAATATATAAATTTAGTTTGGCGAACAAAAAAGGCACCAAATCTATGCAAATATTTAAGTCGAACAACAGTTTGTGGACAACTAAAAAACAGGTCACCAAATCATTCTGCTGCCCTCTAGTGCTATGAAGTGGTTTACAGATCTCAATATGTCCATGAATGGAAACTTACCTTAAGCTGAATTGAAGAATCTAACTGGAATCTGTGAACTGAAAAACAGGTTTCAAGTCAAATGTAACTTGCAACAAGTACAATATATTACAAAGCGAAAAATAAGTCTCAACGTACCTAAATAATTCAAAAACTTTGCAATTTCACGACAGCACTCTGCTAAAAGCAATTTCATCTTGAGAGGCGTGAAATAGGTGTCTTCGTAAGCTTCTAATAATTCAGCGCTACTATGGAAACTCGAACATATCTATTTTATAGTGAGTAATCCTAAACTAAATAAATAAATAATAATAACGAAATAAACTCGACGGACTTAGTGACGGATAATTTCAGTTACAGATATGTGATTTTGTAGAAATTAGTCAATGAGAAAAAATACTAAAGTAAAATAAATGTAAAGCTAGTAGAACGATCGTTCGACCGGGGAGGTCACCACCGTCACACCTATTGCTAGCGTGAAGAAGTTCTTGCGTTTCGCTGGAAGAGTGTGCTGGTTGCCGGCTCATTTTTATTTGAATTGACCGTCTAAGTCCGAGAGAGTAACAATTTATGTAAGATTGACTTCAGATAGAACATCTGTTCTATATGAAGTTCTTTACACCAGTGACACTATAACTCCTAACATCAAGAGCAAGATTTCATCATAAGGACAAATAATTCAAGACGAAAATATTTCAAAAACTTTGCAGTTTCACGATAGCACTTTGCTAAAAGCAATTTCATCTTGAGAGGTGTGAAATAGGTGTACGTAAGTAAGCTACTAATAATTCAGCGCTACTATGGAAACTCGAACGTATCTCGAGTTATCTTTTAATATTTTAAATTTGAAATAAAATTACTAACATTTTTCAAAATTTTGAAATCTCGATTTGAAAAGTATTATGATAGAGATTATTACAATGAGCATTCTAACTTAGTCTTCCGAGATATATTTTTTTATTTTATGGCGAAACCAGCATACATAAATATACAGATCACCTGATGTTTCAATATATATGTATAATGACTACTGCGCATGGATATTTGTTATCTACTGACAGTATAAAAGGACTACTTGGTATTCATTACATATTTTTTCATGAAAACTTAGTTGAAATGCCTAAGTATCATAAACCGGAACACAGCACCACTTAACACTGTTATAATTAGATAGAAATAGAAATGAAATGTCGCTATTTTGCATAGGCCCACGGGTGCTTACAAATTGTTAGTTACCTACATATATATTTATGCTACACTACCACCGGATTGGAACACGACCTCAACTGAGAAGGTCCGGCAAGTAACTCAGTGGGTTTGTCTTTTTTCTTTGTATATCTTTTTTTAAAACAATATGGTATTGTTTTGACAATGTGATTTCGAACTAACGAGGGTTTTACAACCATCTACAAACTGATCTATAGTCGACCTCTGTTGATATTCTTCCATTAACCTTCCATTTCATTCCATTAAACTAAAACAAACCTATAAAAACAGTCTTTGATGGATTGTTTGTAATAAGAGAAACTCGAGTTTACTTACGCCATTTTCCATCCATCCATTTTATTCCAAGTAAATATCTGCAAACAATTTACAGAGCAAACACAAAGTAAATTATTCACAAGAAAATATATCCGAGAAGATTGAATAGAAATGCCTCCTATTTTTTCTGTATTTCGAAAATTATTGTCTCAGTTGCATTTCTTTGTTTCATGGTTGGTTATATTCATATTCATACTAATATTATAAAGGCCAAAGTTTGCGAGTATGTTTGTTACTTCTTCGCGTCTAAACGGCTGGAGCGATTTTCATAAAATTTGGTAGGGAGTTAGCTGACACTCTGGATTAACATAGGCTACTATACTATAACATTACATACATTACTATAACATTATATAGGCTACTTTTTACTGTGGGAAAATTACTTATTCTCACTGGACAATAACTCGTCTGGACTCGTCAGGATGGTCGGGGTCTTCATTACTGTCCATTCTTGAAGTTTTCAAGTAAAACACAGGAGTAAACTTCTTCGATTTATTCACAGTTTAGGAGGTGCGATCGCTTCCACGGTTAAACAAGAATCTTTTTCTACCAGCGTTCGCTCGCCTTTTTATAACAATGTTTGGTGAGGTGACAATAAAAAAATTATGGAGGGTAAACTAAATTACAATTCTAAAAATCACTAAATATTGCTAATTTAATAAACAAACAATTTTCGATCTTTAAACTAACTAAAATAATTAATTTCAGCGAAGTGTTTTTCATAAATACGTGGTGTCGCGCCGACATATATAATATATATCATAATAAAAATGCATAAAAATTTACACATACAGACTATATAGAACATTCGTATAAAGTCGCTCATAACACCTATTTCATGTATATAAAGATACAAAAACAAAACTTCATAATATTCTCAACCAACATAACTTCACTAAAAGCTTTTCAGAAAGTGTAGTCCCAGGTGTGCCAAGCCGTGATATAAGAACTTCGGTGAGAGCAATTTCATATATAAAGTATGCCTGTATCCAGTAGAGCGACGCTTGACGAAATATAGCCAGAAAATCGGGATTGTCCGCTACTATTGTGTTTCGATCGCTTGTCACTTTTGCGAGATATACAATAAAAATTCAAATTAAGGGTTATGCAACTGTTGTGACTCGATTGCTTGTCACTTTTATGATTCGAATTACTAGATTTTCTATAAATATTATATATACCTATTAACTGGGTAATTGTTATCAAATAGAATACGAGGTATTTTTTGTTAGAATTTTTTATTGTATGAATAATTTATTTTTTAAATATTTACAAAAACAAATTATTAATTAAAGCTGTAAATTAAAACGAATTATGAAGTTGACATTGTACACTATTCCAATGAAATTAATAAAACTATCTTCGGGATCGGGACAAGGCCTCAACTGAGAAGAAGGAATTTGGCAAGAAAATCAGGTGTTTTTATCTAATAATCAGTTTATCTGTTTTTATTATATTTAATTTGATTTCTTTTTATACCATCTTGTTTTTAACATGGAAGATAAAAGTAATCACAACAGTAATCGCAGAATTAAAGGTATCATAAACGCTATGTTGTTGAAATCAGACAATAAATGATTTTTATTTCATTTCAGTCCACGAAACACTCCAACCAAATCTTTTAGTAACTTACTTGATAAATTCCATTCACTTCGACTTAGTGGTAAGTGGATTCAAATATATAAGACGCGTTTTCCATTCAAACAAAGCGTCGGAATACAAAACTTGAAATGGGATTTCTTGATCGCTTTACTTGGCTCTACTCTTATTACTAGTGGATCGTGTCAAGCCAAAATGTTAAACTTAAAGAAAGCTTTAAGTTTAACATTTAGGAAATCGTTCTATCTGTCTCTATCGTATCTATATCTATAATCAACTCCAGAAACTCCAGTCTCATCTGAAATTTGTACCAAAGGGTACTCAACGCCGTGGGAGCAACGCAGGGTTATGTGGGATTTTTACCACACTAAAACCCCCCGGAGGCCGTCCTCGGCGCTACAAATAGGACTCCGGGGTCTCCAAAGGAACGCAACCGTAATCCTCGGAGCGCGTTGCCCCATCGGGCTCCTCCCAGATGGGCGACTGGACCCACCGCTCCGTCTAGCGACCACATATACCGCAGTCCTTAACGGGATTGCCTGACCGAACGGTTTGAGCTCCCACTCTAGCCGCCTGCAACCCCGGAAGTCCCTTTTAGTCGCCTCTTACGACAGGCAGGGGATGCCGTAGCCCTATTCTGATCCCGGAACTACAGGAATGTCAAGCTCCCACCCTAGCAGCCCTCAACCCCGAAGCCCCTTTAAAAAAAAGTCCACCACTAGAAAAGGAAGGTGTGAATTTTATACCCCAAAAGCCAATTAAAAGTAAAAATGAAGTACCCCTGTCATTACTGTAAGCATTTTTTTCTATGTAAACCACTTTAAAATATTAAAATAAACCAGATACCGAATAATTAAAGCTTACACAGCATTTGCTGGTAGTTTTAATTAAACGGTTCTGAGTACTTAATGGAATTTTCTATTCCATTTACGAAACGTGGTCTATGCGATGAAATTAATATTAATACCTTTGTTATTGTCATAGCTGTTAATGAGAATTGGCTTAGGGTGAATTCACTTACTGCAAGGCTTACACGTATATAGTTCGACGAGGGAAGCAGGGTTGCCAAGTTAGGTTTTTTCCCCAAAATTTAGGTGATAAAAAAGTAAGATAGGGTTTTTAAAAGGTGTGTTATTTTCGTCGTCAGGGAAAACTTACAACCTGGTTCAGAATACAGGAGGTTGCCACGAAGAATTCGAATTCATAATTCATGGGGATTTTAGGGGTTTTTATGGAGGCTTTAGAGGCATTTTTGAGAATTGGTAACCCTGGAGGGAAGCGCCTTCGCCACACCTGTTTCTAGTGCGAAGTCGTTTTCTTATTTTGTTGGGTTTGGTTGCCGGTTCCTTTTGTATTACGTAATCTTCATAATCCTCGGGAGAAGCAACGCATCTGTGATTGACTTCTGATCGAACTCTTCTTCTATATGAAGTTGCTTACAGATATCCATGGGCAGTAACTACTCATCATCAGGTGGACTGCATGCTCGTTTGCTATTTCAATCTTTTATAAGGAAACTTAAAAAGATATGTAATTATATTTAAGTGTATAATATATTCTTCCGAGAGAAGACCCGTGCCCAGCAGTGGGACAGTAATGGGTTGACGACGTATAATATATTAAGGATAAGGTAAGTCCTTTAAGCCAAAATGAATGAACGTATACATACTATTTGTAAATAAAGTTATATAACATTATATACTTTAACGTACAAGTTTAGTAACAGTTAATGTAAGTTGAGTGAAAGTGACTTAAAATCGAGTTTATGTCACAAATATGAGTTAGACAGATAGTAGGGGATAATGGTTATTCCCTGGAGACTATCAACTTCTGCAAAGCTTGGTAAAACTTACTTAAGTGAAAGTGACTTAACATCAAATTTAAGTCACAATAAGTGAGTTAGTCAAACGGTAGGGTATATGGTTCTTCCCTGAAGATTACGAACTCTTGTAAAGGTTGGTAATATTACTAACTTAAGTGACCGTGACTTAACATCGACTTTAAGTCACAAAAAGTGAGTTAGACAAATAGTAGGGTAATGGTGTCCCTAGGGATTGGCTCATGCCAACTCTTATAACCGTATTTCTAAAACTACGTTATATTATTCCTATTGTATTTCTTATATTGTTTTCATTTTACGTTAGGGAATAAGTTTCGTTTCTACTATATAAGAGGCAATTCTGTTAGGATTTTCTTAGAGAATAAACTGTTTTGTTAACGGATATAGTTTGATGTATGATTGTAAGTACTTTGCGATTTTGTTCGCTTTTAATATGTCCAACTTTAAATTGTAATAACTTTTGATAGAGATGTATTTAATTAACACTAGTCACCCGTCAGAGCAGTGATAGACTAATGGTTGAAACTTGCCCTCTCGATCGGGAGGTTCAAACCCAGGCACGCACCACTGATTTATGTGCGTATTAGGAATTAATTATCACTGCTTTTCGGTGAAGGAAAACAGCGTGAGGAACCCTACTCACCCAAGAGTTCTTAAAAAGTGTGAAGTCCACCAATTCGCACTAGGCCAGCGCGGTGGACTATGGCCTAACTCTCTCATCATGAGAGAAGACCCGTGCCCAGCAGTGGGCCAATAATGGGTTGATAAGATGAGTCACCCGTCACATCAGTCGAAATTTGACCGTAACTCAAAAATTAAACTTGTCCAAAGTATTTCCTAAATCCAATTTTTATTAATTTTCAAGTTACTTTGAAATGGTCACCTGGTTTGGGTTCCGACACCTCAAAACCTTAGGAGCATTTTTTACAAAAATCAAACCTATTGCCTTCATGGTGTCGGTTATCAAACTTCACTCTCATCTTTTTCCAAAAACCCAAAAGAATTTCAAAAAGGACTATATTTTGTTCATCAACAACTTTAAAGCGAGGTCGTTTCACACAGCTCTCAAAAACACTTGTAACGTAAAACTCAAAAGTTTTGGGATAACACTTAACCCGCTCGATAAAAGGCTAAGTTTCACAAAGGCTGTCTCTGCTATCCATTATAAGTATGAGTAGTTTGAGAAAAACGGTAAAATTTGCCAAAAACTTGGACTCCAAATCATACTAATATTATAAACTAGCTGAAACACGCAGCTTTGCCCGCGCTTAAAAAATACATGATATATACATAGTCATTCAAGAGGAATATTTCTTTCATACATATATTTTTGGTATCTTGAACCGTTTTCGCAGCGTACGCAACGAAAGCCCTCAAGGATGAATAATTTTCCTTGTTTTTTTCACACTTTCCATGATTTCTTCGCTCCTAATAGTTGCAGCGTGATGTTATATAGCCTAAAGCTTTCCGCGATAAATGGTCTATTCAACTTAAAAATAATTTTTCAATTCCAACCAGTAGTTCCTGAGATTAGCGCGTTCAAACAAACAAACTCTTCAGCTTTATAATATTAGTATAGATGTGAAATTGTGTTTGTTTGTTCCTCTTTCACGTCGCCAAATAACTATTATATGATATAATTTATATGCTAGGAGATAGGAGGGCGGAGAGTGACGTAGGCTACATTTTACCGCGCTCTCTCATTCCCATGAGAATATCGATGTTTTGTAAGTTGATACGTATTTAGTAGTTCCAGACGTTGTTAATAGATTGCGTTAGTAAAATTCATTTGCAAGGTCTGAATAACGCTTTCAAATGCTAATGTTAATTTCCTTTGACCGTGCGGGCGGAGCCGCGGGTAAGAGCTAGTTCTATATAAAGGTGGTACAACAATGGTTCGACCGGGGTACGGGTACAGATACTACGTACAGGTTTGACAGGTTGCACCAGTGTAGGTCAACCTGGGAAGTACCACCGCCACACCTATTTCTAGCGTGAAGCATTTCTTGCGTTTGGAAGGGTTTGGTTGCCGGCACACTTTTATATGAGGCGACCATCATAGTCCTCGGGAGTAGCAATGCATCTGTGATTGACTTCAGATAGAACCCATATTCTATTTGAAGTTGCTCACCGATGTCCATGGGCGGCAGTGACCCCTTACCATCTGGTGACCTGCATGCTCGTTTGCTACTTCAATCAGAAAAAAAAATATCCGAATTCTGTTTATTCATAAGTTTATGTAATAGAGAGCAATGATAGTCTAATGGCTAAAACTTGTCCTTTTGATCGGGAGGTTTGAGGTTCAAACCCAAGGACGCACCACTGATTTTTCTAAAATTATGTGCGTGTTAGAAATCACTGGGCAGCATGTAGGGCAGGATACTGGAGCTAACTTTTGTTACCCATGTAAAAACAAGATGGCAAATAAAAAAATAAAAAAAGATATACAAAGAAAAAAGACAAACCCGCTGAGTTTCTTGCCGGATCTTCTCAGTTGAGGTCGTGTTCCGATCCGGTGGTAGTGTAAAAAAATATATATAAATGTAACTGACAATTTGTAAGCGCCCCCGAAGGCCTATGCAAAAATAAAGACATTTCACTGTTTTTCGGTGAAGGAAAACATCGTGAGGAAACCTACACACCCGAGAGATTTTAAAAAAAAGTTTTCGGATGTGTGTGAAGTCCACCAATCCGCATTTGGCCAGCGCGGTGGACTATGGCCTAAAACTCTCTCATTCTGAGGTCTCACGGGTCTCCTACCCGTACCCAGCAGGGGCACAAAAAGGTACATATATGTAATAGGTTTTAATTAACGAAGTAGTGTGTTGGGTACATTTCCAAGGGGCTGCGATTTGGCTCATTTATTCTATTTATAATTGTAAATTTTAGTAAATAAATTGTAAATTTGTATTATATATTATACTAAGTTAGGTTCGCATCAAAATTGGCGAAACACAAACTTTCCTCAACAAAAAAAACGAAGTAGTTATTACGGTAAGTTTGTTAACCTTTTTAATTAATTAACGGATGTTTCCACCCTGACCTAAAAGGTACACCTACTATCTTTAATTTGGAAATGGAGCTAAATGGAATGAAATTTGGAATTTTAATATGAACAGTAGTAGGAAACTCGATCCTATCAAACACACTTTGCTAATGACAGTCAACTTCAATTAAAATCGGCCAAGTGCGAGCCGGACTCGTCCACGAAGTATTCCGTATAATATAATCCTACATCTATAAAAAACAGAAGAAAAAAAACGTGCGGCACTCGGGGACTGCCGCGGTAAAGCTATTGCATAGCATTTTTTATCAACTTATGGAATTATAATTATTTATTTATTTATGCAGTCTATTTTTTCTTTGTTAATAATTCAAGTTTTTTTCTTTGATACTATATACTTTCTCTCAAACAGCTACTTACGTATTCGTCCGATTTTGGAGCGGCTCGTCTCGATCGCTGCGAGCTTCGTAATGTCGTATCATATACATACATAACATTTTTGTATCTATAAAGTGAATTGTTTGTTTCCTAAATAGATAAATAAATAAATACGCAGATGCTCGGCCGGGCTACATTGTAGACGGAGTAAGGGTGTCAGGTTTTTTCGTTACGGAATTTCTTGAATAGGTCGCCGCGCTCAAAGCCCGCGATAAAAGCTACGCTATAGTTTAAAATCTTATTTCTTTTATGGTAGCCTCTCCTTATGTATTTCTTTTATAAATATCTTGATACTATAACTGCACTACTATAATATAACTACACTGAAAATCAGTGGCCGTGGTTCGCTGCGGTGAGGCTGAGTGTGGACCCGTTTGTAAAATTTTACTGCAGCAACGGTCTTGTTTAAAAGTAATGTATTCTGTAAATTATGCCACATTATGTTGTAGTATTGTTTACAAATAAATATTTCTTTCTTCCTTCTTTCTTAATTTAATAAATTGTTAAAATTAACATTTAACTAAATATTCTGTGAATATCATATCAACCTGAGAACTTTCATCTTTGGAGAACCTGACAATTCGCTGTCGCGTGCTTTGAACGAGCATAAAATTATTTTTTGTATGAAAGCCCCCTTAATTATTATTCTGTTTGTAGTATTTTTCTTATATATTTCACATATGCCTAGCTATCAAGGTTCCTGAGATACAGCATGGTGACAAACAGACGGATAATGGAGTCTCAGTAATAGGATTCACTTATTCACTTGATACGGTTCCCTAAAACAAACAGTATATTTCATTAAAGTACGTAAGTTTACAGCAGGTGGTAGAACCAGTGTAGTTCTACCGGGAAACTACCACCGCTACACCTTTTTCTAACTTAAAGCATTCCTTACGTTTCGATGTAAGGGTGTGGTTGCCGGCACACTTTTATATGAGGCGACCATCATAGTCCTCGGGAGAAGCAACACATCTGTGATTGACTTCAGGTAGAACCCATGTTCTATTTGAGGTTGCTTACAGTTGCGGCAGTGACCACTTACCATCAGGTGAACTGCATGCTCGTCTGCCACTTCAATCAGATGTAAAAATGTAAAAAGAATATGGCAATAAAAAATATATACAAAGAAAAAGGACAAACCCACTGAGTTTCTTGCCGGATCTTCTCAGTTGAGGTCGTGTTCCGATCCGGTGGTAGTGTAAAAAATATATCTAACTGACAATTTGTAAGTGCCTCCGTAGGGCTATGCAAAATAAAGACATTTTATTTCATTTCATAAAAAAGTACATTATTGATGGACAGTGACCCAAAAGGAAAATAAGTTTTATAGAAAAAGGAAAAAGCCTATCTCTATTAACATCTTTTGTAAATATATTATTATGTGATTTACACACACAATGAACTAATTTTATTATATTCCTATATGGATAAGCCCCTAATTTAATTATACGAAAGTTTTAAGCCGGTTGTAAGCCCTTGAGCCCAACAAAGTTTGGGTGAACATAAGGTATGAAGTAACTTATTCAAAGTTGTATTAGTGGGTATTTCCATTTAGAACATTTAGAACTAGTTTGTTATATTATAGCCCTTTGAATGAATTGAAACCCATCGTCGTTAACCCATTATTGTCCCACTGCTGGGCACGGGTCTTCTCTCAGAATGAGAGAGTTTAGGCCATAGTCCACCGCGCTGGCCAAGTGCGAATTGGTGGACTTCACACACCTCCGAGAACTTTTTTTTTTTTTTTAAAGAACTCTCGGGTGTGTAGGTTTCCTCACGATGTTTTCCTTCACCGAAAAGCAGTGATAATTAATGTATAATACGCACATAAATCAGTGGTGCGTGCCTGGGTTTGAACCTCGGACCTCCCGATTGAGAGGGCAAGTTTCAACCATTAGGCTATCACTGCTCACTGAAACCCATCGCAACGTTCGAAATTCGACCGTATTTAAATTAAAAAAACTAAACTACATGTTATCCACTAAGTAGCATAAATATATCTCTAATTTAAATAAATTGTAATAATTTTCAAGTTATTTTGAACGCATTCGTTAAAGGTAAAATGAGGTTTATTAACTAAGCTGCATTTAAAAGCAATAACGGGTATTTTGACAAAAACATCTGAAATTTTTGACGTTATGTGTTTTCATAGTAAGACAAGGATTTAGAATATTTTTAAGTAAAAAACGGGATGTTATAGTGAACGTCTTACGCCGCCTTGTGGGGCTCCGATAGCGGCCTCGCGGTGTAAAGGGCCTCGCGCCTCACAGACAGAGTCTCGCGTCTGAGAGATACACAGCCAAAAAAATAGTTATTTTTGGACTTTGTGTGGGGACCGGAGGATCTAGATTTAGCGACCTTTTGGTCGACAAATCGACTTAAATTTGTATAGATATAACGATCTTTTTGAGTAAAAAACGTAGTGAAAAGCGGGGCAGCAGAGGCAGCGTAAAGCGTGGGCGGTGTGGGATACGCCCACGGCCTCGCGGTGTAAAAGGCCTCGCGCCTTACAGACATAGGGCCTCGCGTTTGAGAGATACACAGACAAAAAAATAATTCTTTTTTGGTCAATAAACCGCATTTCGACTTAAATTTGTATTTTTATTTTATTTGACTGAAGCAGCAAACGAGCATGCAGTCCACCTGATGGTAAGTGGTCACTACCGCCCATGGACATCTGTAATCAACTTCATACAGAACACACAGATCACAGATGCGTTGCTACTCCCGAGGACTATGATGGTCGCCCCATGTAAAAGTGTGCCGGCAACCACACCCTTCTATCGAAACGCAAGAAATGCTTCACGCTAGAAATAGGTGTGGCGGTGGTACTTCCCCGGTCGAACTGCACTGGTTCTACCACCTTCAAAAGGTCGATGCCTGTATAGATTTGGGGACCTTTTTATGCAAAAGTCCAGTCCTTCCCAAAAAGCGAGTCGAGTCTACCCGCTGAACGGGATATGTGTCGGGGACCGGAGGATCTCTTAGGAACCTACTTATATTTTGTATAGATTTGACGACCTTTTTTTGCAAGTCTTTACCGAAAAGCGGGTCTAAGCCTATCCCGTGCGGGACATTTAATTTTAAATTCAAAATCGGGACATCCTGCCAAAATTATCTGGCAACGCTGGATTTAGTCTTGGATGGTAACTACTTATTGATGAAATATGGATAATGTACCCTTAGTACCCTTTACAATATATGGCTAATATATCACTACATAGTTTAAAACAAAGTCGCTTTCCGCTCTGTCCCTATGTATGCTTAGATCTTTAAAACTACGCTACGGATTTCAATTCAGTTTTATTTAATAGATAGAGTGATTCAAGAGGAAAGTTTTTATATATAATTTATTTATACTGGAGAAATACTGATATTTTTTTAAGTAAATAGAGTAATTCAATAGGAAGGTTTTAATATATAAAGCATATATAATATAGTGGAGAAACACTGATAATTTTAGATTTTTGACTTTAAGGCAGAACAATGGTTGCCGGGTCCACTAGTATATTATACAATTATTGAAGTGAAACTTCTTTATCGGGGTTGGAAAAAAAAAATTGTCTAACATTTTTTCGTTACGCGCCATCTTTTTCTGTTACGCGCCATCTTTTTTTATTTTTCGTTACACGCCATCTTTTTCTGTTACGCGCCATCTTTTTTTTCCGTTACGCGCCATCTTTTTCTTGTCCCTACCACTCGTGATATTAGATAGATTATTATAGATTAGATTATTAGATAAAGTTTAATAAAAGCCTTTTATTAAACTTTATCTAATTTAACTTTATTTAACCAATTTCTGTAAAGTTGCATATAGTAAATTTTTTTTTGAAAAATAACGTCATAAAGAAGTTTCACTTCTTACGAGTGTACGTTGGTACACGCACACATTTTTTGTTTTAGGAAACATAATATACTCATACTCGTACAGAACACAAATCATTAAAACAAATGAACAAATTCGCGCAAAGTTTAATCTGAATTCACAATTAAAATTTATGTACTTCATTTGGACCCGAGTCGTAAATTGTATGAAATGAAATGTAAATTGGACTTTACACTTTACGACTACGATACGACTTTTCAACGAATTCAAAGGATTAGGGTTTTACAAATGTTCTAGCTCGTTTTAGTAGATGAGGTATTTTTATGTTTTGTAATCCGTTGCGGTTGACTGTTAAACTATAATAAAAGAAATGTGTGCGTGTACTAGCGTACACTCGTAAGAAGTGAAACTTCTTTATGTCGTTATTTTTCAAAAAATAGTTTACTATATGCAACTTTACAGAAATTGGTTAAATAAAGTTAAATTAGTTAAAGTTTAATAAAAGGCTTTTATTAAACTTTATCTAATAATCTAATCTATAATAATCTATCTAATATCACGCGTGGTAGGGATAAGAAAAAGATGGCGCGTAACGGAATAAAAAAGATGGCGCGTAAAGTAACGTAAAAATGTTACACTAAATTTTTTTCCAACCCCGATAAAGAAGTTTCACTTCAAAAATAGTAGCAAACATGGACGTATGAAGTAGTCCCAAAAAATTTAGCGACGACTGCTTTGCGTAAGGGTACACTGATCATTGTGCGGTGGCGGTGTCCAAGTCTTTCGTAGATATTAATATGTTCTATTATATTGTAGAACATTTTTTGTTCTATTATCAATAGGTATCGCAGTGTATGCAAATAAAAAAAAGGATAATTTTCCTCTTTATATTTATTATAAAAAAGAGGAAAATTTTGCTAGATTTTTGAAGTGAAACTTCTTTAGAATCGTTGTGATTTCAAACCTGATGCAACGGAAAAAACGACAGGTAAGAGACACAAATACAATAATGTGTAGAATGAAGCCGGTAAAGAATGAGACAGAAATATACACACGTCCCCACTAACGTCTTCTAAGCATAGTCGCCTGTAATTAGTGAGCCAAAGCGAGAGAGCACACTGTTTAATACTTGCTTGTATTTGAGCATTTAACGTGTGTTAGGTAGTATAAGTGAAAAGTACGTGAGCTAATACCATTCTTTTCTCGATTTACTGAAGTTTCACTTCTATCGTGTGTGAATCGCACACACACCTTTTTTTTGCTTAATTTTTAGTATAGATTGGTGTATTAAAAGCTAGCTTCGTGTTTAGTCTGAATTCTCCAATTGTTTTAATTTTACAGAAATGACTTGATTAAGAGCTGAATCTTCAAAGGTCCTTAAATATACCTCAATTTAACTCCCAATATTATTACGAATATCTTAAGAGTTTTGAAGGAACCCCTTTGATGAATTTCATTTAATTTTCTTCGCTTGGAAATGACGAATCTCAGATTACAAAATGTAATTAAAGTTCTTCGGAAAGGATAAGGTTGATATAAAATCTAATAATAGATAAAGTCTATTTTAACGACCTGCGCGGCGTGCGGTTACCATACCAGACAAGCAGTGGATCCCGGGTTCGAATCCCGACCGACAGACAGACAGACAGGTATGAATGATGATTTTAGATTCTTGTTCTTGGTCTGGGTGTTTGTGTATTCGTCTTGTGTGTGTCCATAGCATCACACACACACACACACACACACACAGGAGAACACACACACACACACACAGTGTCACACAGGAGAAAAGTGTGGGGCTATGAGTGTAAAAGAGTCTTAACAAATTTTCAAATTTAGCTTTACTCTGTATTACTCTGTGTCCTCATATGTACAAACAGCTGGTGGTCCATGAGGAGGCAGAAATTTTGTAAAATGGTTCCTCATCACTAAAAGGTTAAGGACCACTGGTCTACTGGTCTACTATGAGATCCAGAACTCTCCTCTCCAGCCGGTCCGAATCGATCCAATTCTCATCAAATTTGTTGTCCACAGAGGAAGGAGGACGTTGCCTGCCGGCGTTCGCTGGTCGCAAGCTTGGGGAGATCTGCAACCGCGAGAACCAATGTGATGCTGGACTTGTCTGCGAGGAAGTTGTGCCAGGTTTGTTGTTGTTTGTTGGGTCCCTGTCCTCTGCGGTTTGGTGGTTTGCGGCGGAACCAAAGAACGGATCCGCCGCTGGGTGTAGGAGGTCGATGCCTGTAGGGATGCCTTGCGGGTGTCGGCTTGCCATGCCCACGGCCCCTGGGTGGCGGTCTCGGGGTTGGACCGTCGCCCTGCGGATGGGGGCCTAGGAGGTTAGGCGCACCTTTGTGTTTTCTGGCGCGCCTTGCTGTTGGAGGGGAGCTTTATGCGCCACGCGGGGGCCAGGCAACGGCGAGTTCGCGGATGACTGCTTACTTACCCGTGTTTTTGTTAGTTAGTTTGTTTTGTTTACCCCATAAACACAGTAGGAGTTTATCCGGTAAGAGTCCGCCATAACCCAGCTGCCGCCCCCCGGGTGGCTGGGTATCCATAAGGATTACCCACAAAACTTTGTTAGGTCTATTAAGTTTTGTCGAGGAACCATGGAGATCCGCTCTCAGACAATTTATATACCGAATCAAACTATTTAGTGAGGTCCCAAATCGTCTATTTTATAAACTGCTGGGCCCGGATCTACTCTCAGAATGAGGGCCATAGATCAACACGCTGGTAAAGTGTTAATTGGTAGACTTTATAAACCTTTATTTTAAGATTAATATGGTGTGCAGTTTTCACGTCGTAAAAAGGTCTTAATTTTATCCAAAAGATAAATTTTCGTATAGACATGGTCCTATTGTCTGTTATTAGATTATAATACCCTTCCCAAAAATAATATAATATTTTTTGAACATGATGTTTATTTAAATTAACATCATCATTATAACTCATATCATTTCTATTTCTATTATATGTATATATAGTAAACATGTAATATAGTACTGTCTTCAACTAAAAGTGATCACACCTGCGGCTAGCAGTATAATTCTTGACTACATTTTTGTTATGTATCTACCAAACAATCGGATAAAAAATTTCAATGACTTTTCATGACAATTCTTTAATATATCTATGTAATTACATGATTTGGCTTAATGCTAATTAAATTATATACTAAAAACTGCCCTAGGAGAGATGCACGTGTGCCGCCCGCCCTCCGCCGGCCGGAAGCAATACAACGAGGACTGCGGAACCTCCAACGAGTGTGACGTCACCCGTGGACTCTGCTGCGTGCTGGTGCGTCGCCACCGTCAGAAGCCTAGGAAGGTTGGTACTTTGGCAAAGGGAGATCTCCCGCCAGGCTAGGTGATCATGCCTGGGGAGCGGCTGAGCTTCGACAGTCGTTTTTCGGAACTTCTGTATATGCAGGATTCTGAGAATACTTCGATAGCGTGTTTCAGAATACTAGTAGCGCCATCTCTTGATGAGTAGTGGGAGGTGGCCACAGTACCGTAGAAGATAGTATCCACAAAAAAAACTATTGTACAAGTGTTTTACCGTAGTGAATGTTACGAGGAACTCTTTGACCTGTGTCTGCGTCACCCTTCCTCCATCGTCAGTGACTGACCACCAGAGTAGTTCGACAGGGGAAGTACCACCGCCACACCTATTTCTAGTACCAGGTAGTAGAACCAGTGTAGTTCAACCTAGGAAATACCACCGCTACACCTATTTTTACCAACAGGTGGTAGAACCAGTGTTGTTCGACCGGGAAAGTACCGCGGCCACACCACACTTCTTGCGTTTCGATGGAAGGGTGTGGTTGCCGGCATACTTTTACATGAGGCGACCATCATAGTCCTCGGGAGTAGCAACGTATCTGTGGTTGACTGTAGATAGAACCCATGTTCTGTATGAATTTGATTACAGATGTTCATAGGCGGCAGTGTCCACTTACCATCAGGTGGACTGCATGCTCATATGCTACTTCATTCAGATAAAAAAACACCAGTCGAAGGATGAAGTTCCATCCGCAACTGGACCCGTGGCGGTCCTCCACGGTTGGGCGACCTCCTCTCCTGCCACAAACATGCAAGGTGTGGGTTGTGCTTCCTCCCGATGTATTCCCGGAGCGCTATGACATGGTGCTCTTTAAGAGAGCAAAAAGAACTCTGCTTCTGCTTTAATTTTTCGACTCCTCTGGTGTTTCAAATGTCCATAGGCGACGGTGACCACTTTCCATCAGGTGGTCCGTCTGCCTTATCGTTAGGTACAAATATAAAAAAAGCTGCTGAGTTTCTTGCCGGACCTTCTCACCATGAGAGAGGATGAGATCGTGTACCAATCAGATGGTAGTGCAAGCTTAAGTTAACCGACAATTTGAAAGTGAATCGTTGGGTTATGCAAAAAAACATGCGTGCGTACAAAGTACACATGTCAGAAGTGAAACTTCTTTGGCGAACTAATTTATAAATTTTGTTTATATTTATACAAATCTAAAACTTTAAATTTCCAAGATTAAGAGGAAGGGAAAAAGGCATGATACGACGTTCGCTCTGTCTCACTTTTTCTCTCAATCTTTCTCACTCGCTTGCTCCCTACTCTCACTCCACGGCTAGTTGCTCATGCTACGTTCGCCCTGTCTTACTCTCTCTCAATCGGTCTCGATCACTCTCTCTCTCTTTTCCGACACTTCCGTTGCATACCGGCGTGACGTTTCATCTGTAAAAATTTTACCCTCATGCGCCTAAAGAAGTTTCACTTCAAAAATAAATAAATGAAGACAGATATCTGTTTCTGGAGGTTTCGTTGCACCCATTTTTGCCTGCGGGAGTACCACCATCGCACCTATTTCTCTCGTCAACCCATTATTGTCCCACTGCTAGGCACGGGCCTTCTCTCAGAATGAGAGAGTTATAGACCATAGTCCACCGCGCTGGCCAAGTGCGAATTGGTGGACTTCATACACCTCCGAGAACTTTTTTTTCTTTCAAGAACTCTCGGGTGTGTAGGTTTCCTCACGATGTTTCCTTCACCAAAAAGCAGTGATAATTAATTTCTACTACGCACATAATTTTAGAAAAATCAGTAGCGTGCCTGGGTTTGAAACTCGGACCTCCCGATCGAGCAAGCAAGGGCAAGTTACAACCATCAGGCTATCTCTCCCGTGAGGGGCGCTGCACTAGGGGACACCGGTTTGTTCCGTTGGAGTTTCCGAGTCCCCTACTACAAGCGCTGAGGAAGGCCACCGAGGAGGTTTTAGTGGGTAAAAATCACACATAACTCGGAGTAATCCTCGGAGTTTCCTCCCCGTAACAAAAAAAAAGCTATCACTGCTCTGCACCTATTTCCAGCGACAAGCAATTTTTGTGTTTAGCTGGAAGGGTGTTGTTGCCGGTACAGTATTATATGAGGCGACCATTTTATTCCCTAAGAGTAGCGTATTTACGTCCTCAAAGATCAAATAGACCACGACTTACATTATAGAAGAATGCTTATAAATACAGAACAAAGAATACAAATTGTAAGCGTGCCTCGAAATATAAACACTCGACTCAATTTCCTTTGATCAAAAATTCTTGTTTTGGCAAACACAGTTCCTTTGTGCGACCGATTTCAATTTGTTTCCAAAAATATGTTTGTTGTTTTTCAATGTTAGTAGGTTTTTTGTTTTTCATGATCCCGTTTGACGGCGTGTTTAGACGATGAATTAATACATAAAGAAAAATGGATTATCAAGATCTTAATCACAAATTTTAATGATTAAGAGGATATAGCAATAAAATTAATAGGAGTTCATTAAATGATTTTTCAAATTTCGAACGCTTAGGTAGGGTAGATAGGTTAATCTATCACTAGTGCTTTTTTTGTTTTCGAGGGGGAAACCTTCAAAAGGTACCCAACGCCGTGGGACTAACGCTGGGTTATGTGGGATTTTTACCTCACTAAAACCCCCCGGCGCTATAAAGAGGACTCTGGGATCTCAAAACGACCTCAACCGGAGTCCTCCGAGCGCAATGCCCCTTTTAGGCCCTTCCCCGGTGACCGATTGATGCTCACCATTATAATTCCTTTACAGAGCTGCGGCTACTTCAAGGATCCTCTCGTCTGCATTGGACCAGTGGCCACCGACCAAATCCGCGAGTTCGTTCAACACACCGCCGGCGAGAAACGCATCGGTGTCTACCGTATGCATTAATACGCTATTCTAGCTTTATTACGAGAAACAAGAAGAGAATAGAAGAGAACAGAACATACAATGGGATTGGCATGTATAGCACACTTTGACAGAAGTCAATGCTAGTCACTGATACAAACGCAACAAGATAGAAAGAGAAAGGAGATATAGATAAAACACGCGTTGAAAAGAGACAACTAATAACACCAGTCACATAGGTAAAGAAGCAAAATGGAACACAATTGCTGCGTATGTGTGTGTCGTTTTATTTTCACTGCAAAGTGATGTAATCAACATCAGTTTTTTTCTAGAACGAAAATTAACAACAAATACACTATTGAAACATATGGCCATATTGTGTCCTTGAAAGGTCTCTGCCGGTCAATTGCTATCGACGATTTAGACAAAGCACATATAGAACAATATATGTTTATACCAGTCGATAAGATAAGGTCATGACGATGACATCAAGAATTGTTGTTTGGCATCAACAGAAAGTCATTCATTTCTGCTGATGCCAAACAACATTTCTTGGGCGAAAAGAAAGTTTAAATCAGTCCCAAACATCAAAAACTGTGCTCTTTTGCAGATTTTTGGAAAATAACGTGCGTTTAATAACGCACGCAATGAATAATTAATTCAACATGTGCTAGAATTGGATAACTTATTTTCTATGGGAAGTCCGTTGAGAAATTTATTGAATAAATCTTCATGTTTCTCGAAATAAACTTTCTCTTGATCACCCTTTGCTAATAAAAATATTATAGATTACGCTAATCATTGCATTGAGGTAAATAAAATCTTAATGCGTCTCTAGTATTTTTACTAGCTAAGTAAATTTCAGGGAATATTACAAGTTATTTCGTTAAATAAAAAAGGAATACACCAAAAACGCAGTAAGTTGTAATATTTTCTGAACGGAATTATGGCTGGGAAATATAAAATATATCAATTAATACAAAAAATTACTGAGCGATAGAAAAAATATAAAATGGATGCTCTAAGCGTGTGGTGGGGATAAAGCTTACTTCGGAAGTCGCGGAGTCATTTTACGTCATTTGAACGTAAGACGCGATGAATGAAAGACGTGTATTATAAAAATATTTTATATCTCCTGGCAATAACTCCTAAAACAGACGAAACCACAAACCGAAATTTTGCTTTGGACAATGGCTACCGATTGCTATTAATTTCAAAATAGATTTGACAAAAAAAAATACAAAAAATAATAAAATTGGTAGAACATGTTTTAGTTGAAATTTTTGAAAATCTGTAGTTTTAGCAACACTAATTAATACTAATAACGTTTTAATAATAATTGATAATTATTCAATATCTTATGAATGTCGTAATAAATTAACCTAGTGCATTTTAATGTTTTATCGTAATATTAAAATTAAATAGGTTTAAAATAAAAAATAAGTCTTCAATGAAACAATTACATATCCTGCTGGCTGAGGCATTTATATTGATAATATTGATGTTAAAAGTAAATAACATATCATTGTTGTAAGTATTTTCCTAGATTAGCGTAAGTTTGCTTCGATAATTTCTTAATACTAAGAAATTCTTAACTCAACTATTTTAGGTGCCTAGACATACATATCATTAATATTTTACGCAATAATGATAAATGTTAACTTTTTGCGATTCTATTGTATTTTTGAAGGTAGCTTAAGGTTTGTCTATTTTCTGATTATATAATGGAAAAAATATTTTTCTGCAAAATTACTTGAACTGTTAAAGGTATGAGATATCTTCTTCGATTTCTATTTTTGTGTTGTTTACTGGCCTAATCCAAAACAGTTTAACTATGCGTGTTATCGTTAGATTATATAAGATATCATGTTGTAACTATGTGTATTGAAATATGTGTTAAAATATATAAATCATATCCGCAATGTTGGTTTTATTTGTAACTATACCTGGCGAACTTCGTTCTGTTAAAAATACAAAAATCTTAAATTATCAGTGTTTATCTACTATATTATATATGTGATATACACAAAAACCTTCCTCTTGAATCACTGCATCTATTAAAAAAACTGCATTAAAATCCGTAGCGTAGTTTTAAAGATCTAAGCATACATAGGGACAGACAGCGAGAAGCGACTTTGGTTTATACTATGTAGTGAAGCTGTAAAAGATGATTATTAACGCTTTCTACACTCGTAGCCCCACACTAGGATTTTCTCCTGTGTCGTGAGTACCATGGACATACACAAGAAGAATACACAAACACCCAAACCCAGAACATGAATCTTAACTTATTATTCAGATAACTGTCTGGCCGGGAATCGAACCCGGGACAAGTATGGTAACCGCTTCGCCACGCGGGTCTATTATTCAACCTTTTTTCTTTTATTTAACTTGCAATATTTTTAAGTATGTTTAAATCTTGCAAGCCTAATTTGTCCTACTAAGAATTTTGATCTTCTAAGCTAATGCCATTAATTTTTATGAGAATGCAATTATAAACAATAAATATGGTCGACTAGGGATATGCCAACTCTATTTTTTAGCGTAACGCATCTCAAAAATTGATTGCCAGCTCAATTTCATTTAAGGAACCATCTTAACGTCCTCGAGAGTAACACTTGATTAAATCCGATAGAATCCATATTCTATTAGAAGTTGCTTACAGATGTTCAGGGGCAGTGGCCACTTGGCATCAGGTGGACTGCATGCTCGTTTGCTACTTCAATCTTATAATAAAGAATATGTGGGTATATGAAAGTTCTTTCGTGTGAATTCTTTTTACACTATACTATTTTAAGTCATATTTATAAATTTTATTTATATAGATACAACAGAGAAAATAAATAAATATAAATAACATAAACTAGACTAAATAAAAACTAAACTTATTACATACGTAACAGTAAGGAACTTATTACGTGACCACAATAATTAGGCGCATGAAACAAAAGCGGTTCCGTACCCCGCACCGCGCTTCTGGCCCCGCGCGTCACCTAGTGACGTCGTGTATCGTCCAGGTGTTTACGTTAGCCAGCACGTGTTTATTGTTATTTCGTTATAATGAGTGGTTGTTGAATTTTTAAAGTTATTATTAAATTACTTAATTATTCGTCATTAAACCTCAAAATTGGTAGGAAAAAGACTATTCGTGGAGGTGAAGGGACTCTCACATTCAAAATATGATTTTTTTTAACAAGAGAAGATGCATGAACTCACTATTCTTGTCTCCCAAATGGAAAATCGAGTGTGTGCTGTAACAGTCTCTCACACAAATAAAAAAGAAAGAAAATATTCCAAGTTTCCGAATATATTAAACACATGAAAGTGCTTTAATAAATACACGACTATTGAACATACACCAATATGGCGTATGTTTTAATAATGGTATACCTATATACTTTTGGTATTTGGTTATAGAATATACTTCGTATCAGGATGGGAAATTCCTAGTTCTAATGACGTTTCAACTTTCATGTGCCTAATTGTTTTGGTCGAGTAGTATTATTTATAAATAAAACAAGCCATCTAAAATTGCCGTGTGAGGCATGGTTTCCAAAACACTGGCGGCATTACTTAATCAATGAGGCTTAATCTTTGTGCTAAAATAAAATCGAGATTAAATCCAATTTATTTATTATTATTTACTTTCTCTGTTGTATCTATATAAATAAAGTATTTTATATACATATTTCACATTCCAATCGCGCAACTATTTTCAAAACTATTTCATACCGTTATTTCATCCATCCATCCATCCATCCATCAGCCCTTTGAAGTCCACTCCTGGACGTAGGCCTCTCCTAAATGGCGCCACTCCAACCGGTCCTCTGTCTTCTGAATCCAACGGTTTCCCGCTGTCTTCTTCAGGTCATCAGTCTACCTGGTGGGGTCGACCTGTCCCCCTTTTGACTAAACGTGGTCGCCACTCGAGGACCTTCCTTCCCCATCACTTATGAGTCCTACGAGCGATATGGCTGGCCCATTACCACTTCAGATTACTAATTTTGAGAGCTATGTGAGTAAGCTTTGTTCGTCTATGGATTTCATTGTTCATTCATAATCCTCTCCATAGCACGCTGAGCGATCCCGAGCTTCCGAATAAGGCCTACAGTGAACGACCACGTTTCGGCGCCGTAGGTCATCACTGGCAACACACATTGCTCGAATAATTTCGACTTCAGGCACTGAGGAGTTGTGGAAGAGGGGATATATATCCTCTTGTAGACAACAATGTAAAACCCCAAGTATATCAATGGATAAAGACAAAACCATACCATGAAACTGAAAGTCTTATAAAACTACTAACCCTTTAAGACAAATCATGAAAATCACTTGCTCTGAGGTAGATACACGCACACGCACGCAAATAATTGCTCAAAAAATACACACACAAACACACATACTCACACACACATACATACATACACATACACTTACTCATAAATACACATTTACTGATATCACCACTTTTTTATATAAAGTTAATTTTAAGCCTCATAAGTAGATATTTTTTCATGTTTATGAAATGAAATAAAGACCGTCCTAACGAGGTAACATTTTAAGTGCATTAATAAGAAACTGTTATCCATGCCACAAGTTTAATCTTATTGGATACCAGGGTTCCGAAAAAACATTTTATTAGGTAACTGCTCAATAATGTATTCTATATCCAACTATGTATTGTACCTACAAACTTTTGAAAAATAAACTTTATTATTATAAAAAATGTGTGCGTGTACTATCGTACACTCGTAAGAAGTGAAACTTCTTTATGACGTTATTTTTCAAAAAATAATTTACTATATGAAACTTTACAGAAATTGGTTAAATAAAGTTAAATTAGATAAAGTTTAATAAAAAGGCTTTTATTATACTTTATCTAATAATCTAATCTATAATAATCTATCTAATATCACGCGTGGTAGAGATAAGGAAAAGATGGCGCGTAACGGAAAAAGATGGCGCGTAACGAAAAAATGTTACACTAAATTATTTTCCAACACCGATAAAGAAGTTTCACTTCAAAAAAAAGGATACTACATAATTTCTCGAACGCAGCCCAGCCGAGTTGGATTTATTTCATATTTGTATGCTATTTTCAAGGCATATTCGTGATTTTAATATTATTCAGAATAAATCTGACGCCGTGACGATTCCGTGACATTTGATTAAAAAGGTTAGAATTTACGTGACTGTTAATTACCATTTAAAATCACTAGAACAAGTAAAACTTATTACTTTTTGTTTTAATTTAAGCAAAGAAATATCGTTGCATTTCTGATTTAATTCTTATGATACGGCCAGACTTGATAGGAAGATTCGTGTTCGCGTTGTCACGATAAAAGTTCGTGTTCGATCTATGACGAAGTGCTTGGCCACATTAAAAAATAAACTTCACCGCGTCGCGATAGTCATGAACGTCGCGATAATTAATTCATTCATAATTTTGTATGAATTCTAATGCGCGCTACGTGTGGCCAACCGCACGAACTTTGTCGCGACAAAACTCTTTGATGTGTTGCAATTTACCGACAGCGGCGCGAAGGGCATTCGTATTCGCGAAGATGATTCGCGATAGGGCGAAAACTTTGGCCAGACGTGTAGCGACAACGCAAATCTTTGCGTTATCGCGATAGTGTGGCCCCAGCATTACGCATACTAATCTTCGTTATAAAATCACACAGAAGCGACGACAGGCACGGAATGGCGTTGCAAGCTCTTTACCTCTTTCGAAGGTGGTAGAACCAGTGTAGTTCGACCGGGGGTTCTATTTCTAGCGTAAAACTTTTGCGTTTCGATAGGAGGGTGTGGTTGCCGGCACACTTTCACATGAGGCGACCATCATATTCCTCGGGAATAACACCGTATTATGTTATTGATTTCAGATAGAACCCATGTTCTGTGTGACGTTGATTACAGATGTCCATGAGCGGCAATGACTACTAACCTTCAGATGGACTGCATGCTCGTTTGCTACTTCAGTCAGGTAAAAAAACTTGGTCACAACGCGATACAAAATAAATATATCAATACGTGAAGCAAAAACTGTGACCCGTTTTTAAGATACTTGCCGCAGACGGAGGAGTATGAAATTACGCACAGTTATAGTTGATGTAGAAAAGGATTGTGACATGCTAATGTTTTTTTCAAACAATGCATAAAATATACAAAAATTCAACTAAACACACATTACACTCACTACCTTGCATTCGACACAAACACATACATAAAACGAAATATAATATTCAATGTTTTACTATGAAAACACATAACGTCAAAAATGTCAGATGTGTTTATCAAAATACCCGCTATTGCTTTTAAATGCAGCTTAGCTAATTAAACCCCTTATAACTTTAACGGGTGCGTGTTAAATAACTTGAAAATTATTACAATTTATTTAAATTAGAGATATATTGATGCTACTTTGGACAATATGAAGTTTTGTTTTTTAATTTAAATAACGGTTGAATTTCAACCGTTGCGACGGGTAACTAGTAAGTTATTAAAACACGTAAGAAAATATTGAAAACATAACTTTAATGCCAATTTTATAAATAAATTATGCTAAAGTAAACATTAATAAATCGGTAACAATTTCTATCAATTTTGCGATCCTAAAAACTAGCTCCATTCAACCGAAGAAAGGTGGCGGGGGTGGCGGGAAGAAAAGGGGGGGTGGGGGCCGATAGAACCCCCCGTAGCCGAATCCATAACCACCCCCCACGATAATGGGTGGTCGGGGGCCCCAACCGTAACCACCGATCCAATGACAGCTGATCGCCTGAAAAAAAACAAATTAGGGTGAGTTGAGGTAATATCGGACGTAAGGTTAAAGCGTACGATTAACATTTTAGACAAGTCAGCCATTTCCTTGTAATCTGCATCTTCATCTACCATGCCATGAAAATGATGTGCGTGTATGATGTTGTCGATTCGATGAATCTTTACATGTCCATGTTACCATGTCCGATATAACCCCAACTCACCTTACGTTTTAAATGGACATACACAAGTATCATTTTTATATGAGGCGACCAAGTCCTTGGGAGTAACAACGCATCTGTGATTGACTTGAATATTGTTTTTCTTTTATCTGACTGAACATATCTGATACGGTTAAGGTGAATTCCGAGCGATATATCACCAAGTAACAATTTTTTCGCTCCAACGCTGCAAGATTTTGCTAGCGTCCGAGGACTATGATGGTCGCCTCATATAAACTTCAACTGAAACGCAACGACTGCTAGATGCTGTAAATAGGATTATTTTTATCTGTTTGAAGTAGCAAACGAGCAAGCAGTCCACCTGATGGTAATTGGTCACTGCCGGTCATGGACATCTGTAATCAACTTCATACAGAACATGGGTTCCATCTGAAGTCAATCACAGATGTGTTGTTACTCCCGAGGAGATGTTCGCCTAATGTGAAAGCGTGTTGGCAACCACACCCTGTTATCGAAACGCAAGAACTGCTTCATGGTAGAAATAAGTGTGGCGGTGGTATGTCCGCGGTCAGACCACACCCGTTCTACAATCTAGTTGTTTCGACCGGAAAGCTACCACCGCTACATCTTTACAGCATCGAGCAGTCCTGGCGTTTCAGTGGAACTTTATACGAGGCGACCATCATAGTCCTCGGGACTAGCAACGCATCTACATCTCTGGCGATGTGTCACGTAATATAATTTGTCGTGGCGTTTCTTCTGTAGCGCGTACCATATAAATAGACATACAGACATACTTATGCTCGAAAAATATCACCCTCGTGAAGCAGGATAAAAATCCTTTTTCTCATAAACAAAATGGCAACATTAGTTGACAGAAAGTACAATATCTATTAGCATTTTTTAGTCTTTTGTTATCGGGTTCCGTGGTGTAGTGGTTATCACATCTGCTTTACACGCAGAAGGCCGCCAGTTCGATCCTGGCCGGAATCATTATGATCTGCTATTGCATGGTTTTTTATTTTTCGTAATTTTCGTGTTTTTTTAATTACTCTTAGAATATTGAATTAGAGTTTTTTTCCAAAAAAGACCGCCAATATCCTCCGGCACCCTACACCAAAGATTAAAAAATACCAACATTTGCATTCGCGAATGCCAAATAAATACGTTCATTAAATCACTAATTAAATATGAGTGTAGCGTGTAAGGATTTAATGTAAGATTAAAATATATGCATATATAAAATAAAATAAATATACCTGATAATATAATCTAATCACTACATAGTTTAAAACAAAGTCGGTTCCCGCTGTCTGTCCCTATGTACGCTTAGATCTTTAAAACTACGCTACAGATTTAAATGCAGTTTTTTAATAGGTAGAGTGATTCAAGAGAAAGGTTTTTATGTATAATATAGTCAAGAAACACTGGTAGTTTTAGATTTTAATAAATAAAAATAAAATAAATAAAAATAAATAAATAAAATAAATAAATTTTGACTTATAGGCGGAACGAACTTTGCCGGGTCAACTAGTTTAGTTGTAAATTGTTCATACTCTATATTTAAAAATAGAAATAATATTGTAAGAATAGTAGGGGAAGCAACCATCCCAGTCCTCGGAAGCAGCAAAATCTGTGATCCACCTCAGATAAAACTAGGGTTGCCACCTTTTTTTTTCAACGATTAAAGTACATTGGCTACAAAAGGTATAAAGAAAAAAGTACGTTGCTTCAAAATAAAGTACTACTTATTTATATTATTACTTATTTTTTGGCTCTAGGATACTTTTAGAACTGTGTGAGGTGATAGTAAAAAAAAATCTAGATAGTAACTTGACACCCATATTTCTAAAAAAAGGTCACCGAATGTAAATGTTCTACTACTTTCTAAATAAGGTAGCTACGAAAACCTTGTGATTAAAGGAATTTTAGTTTACTGATTATAATCAAACTTTTAAATCCCAGATATACAAAATAAAGTATTTTCGCGTACTTTATTTTCCTCATAAAGTATAAAGTATAATTGCCCCGAATAAAGTACAATACTTTATAATAAAGTACAGGTGGCAACCCTAGATAAAACCCTTATCCTGTATGCCTACAGATGTCCATGGACGGACCATTCTTTTACTACTTACTTCATTTTATTAAAAAGTCAACAAAAAAAAGGGTATGAAATGTTTCTCTCGTCAATCCATTATTGTCCGCTGGGCACAGGTCTTCTCTCAGAGAGTTTAGGCCATACTCCACCACGCTGGCCAAGTGCGAATTGATTTCATGAAATTTTTAGCCACTAACTATTCTTTTATCTAACTGAAATAGCACACCAACATGCAGTCCACCTGATGGTAAGTGGTCGCTGCCGCTCATGGACATCTGTTATCAACTTCATGCAGAACACTCCCGAGGACTATGATGGTCGCCTCATATAAAGGTGTGCCGGCAACCACACTCTTCCATCGATACGCAACAAATGCTTCACGCTAGAAATAGGTGTGGCGGTGGTACTTCCCCGATCGAACTACACTGGCTCTACCATTTTAATAATTTTGATAATATCATTTTAAAAACCCCTTTTTTATTAATCTTGTAAAATACTTTTTAAATGGTCAAATTGCTCGGTCCCTGGAGATCCTAATTAACGAGGTTTCACTTTATTTACTAATACATAATAAGGCTTCACTGACCTGAATTAAAACAGCCACGATCAACAAAACACGAATATTCAAACCCATTTTTGAAATCAAAATAATAATAATATACAAGAAATGTGTTTCTTCTTAAAGCAAATTTTCAATTGTAAATCCATGTCCTGTACTGCATATTTATATACGGAGACGTTTGCTTGGTTAATTAACAGCTCGGTATTAATTTCACACTCCTTATTTCTTTGACAATAAGGTTTAGCTTACGTTTTTAATGTAAGTGATCGATTTTGCGATGTTTCTTTATGGAATATTTGTGGATTCTGCCATAAATACTCTTTCTTTCAAGTTTTAGAAATATCATAGACTAGCTTTCGTCCATGTTATCCCTGTAGTTCCGGGATCAGAATAGGGCTACGGTATCCCCTGCCTGTCGTTAGAGGCGACTAAAAGGAGCTTCCGGGGTTGCGGGCGGTAAGAGTGGGAGCTCGAACCGTCCTGCCAAGCGACCCCGTGTAGGACGACGGCATGTGTGGCCACATGCTATCGTAAAAACCAGGGAGACGCACTGAGTACAATGCTCACTGAGAAGAGCCCGAAGACGGCATCGCGCTCGGAGGACGCCGGCAGCGGTCCGTTGGAGATCCCGGTGTCCTCCACACAGAGCCGATAATGGCCACCGAGGGGGTTTTAGTGAGGTAAAAATCCCACATAACTCGGCGTTGCTCCCACGGCGTCGGGTACCTTTAGAAGGTTTCCGCCTCGATATCAAAAGAAAAAAAAAGGGTTTCGTCCATGTAGTTCTGAGATCTGAATCTGAATAATCTGGGATCTGTAAGAGGCGACTTAAAGGGGCTACCGGGGTTGCGGGCGGCTAGAGTGCTGCTGCAATCCATTCGATTTGAAGTTGCTTACAGATGTCCATGGACGGCAGTAACCACTTACTATCTGGTGTACTGCTTGCTCGTTTGCTATTTCAATCAGATAAAATAAAAACTATCTTAAAAGTAAGTGACAATGGACATTTTCTAAATATTTCCATTCGAGGTGGATCGCAGATTGTAATAAAATGAAATGAAATGTCTTTATTTTGTATAGGCCTACGGGGCACTTACAAATTGTCAGATAAACATTTTTTTTTCCACTGCCAGCGGATCGGAACACGACCTCAACTGAGAAGATGCAGCAAGAATTTTAGCGGGTTTGTCTTTTTGTAATGTTGTATTTTTTTTAATTTTTTTTACAAAAATAATTTGTAAAAGACTGTTTGTTAGCATGATTCCGGCCAGGATCGAACTGGCGGCCTTCTGCGTGTAAAGCAGATGTGATAACCACTACACCACGGAACCCGTTACCACATTTTTGAATATTGTACATAATTCATTATAATTAAAAAAGGTAATAGAAAGTTACACATATTTCTAATAGCGTGAAGCAATTCTTGCGCTTCGATAGAATACACTATCGATTCGAATTCGATAGAATGTGTGGTTGTCGGTTCACTATTTCTAGTCACCCGTAGAATCGGTCGAAATTCGACCGTAGTTTAAAAAACTAAACTTCTTATTGTCCAAAGTAGTACGATTGTCTCAAATTCAAACAAAATTTAATAATTTTCAAGTAATTTTGAACGCATCCTTTAAATATAAAAAGAGGTATAATTAGCTAAGCCGCATTTAAAAGCAATAGCGGGTATTTTGACAAAGACATCTGTCATTTTTGACATTATATGTTTTCATAGTAAGACATAGATTATTCAATTACGTTTATTATTTATGTTTTTGGGACAAACGCACTGTAGTATGTGTAATGAGTTTTTTCTTGATTTTATGTATGTTATATGCATTGTTTCAAAAAAATATTAACATTCTGCACTCCTTCTCTACGTCCACTATAACCATGCAAAATTTCATACGAATCCATCCGCGGCATATTACTTGAAATGCACCACAAGTTTTTGCTTCACGTATTAATATAAACGTATTTTCTATTCTGTATAGTTCTGTAAGCAAGTCATCCACATTTTCGCTAATAATGGATAAAAATTGACTAATTTTCGTATATTTTATTAAGCTAATTCCCATTTGGCTTTGGTTATGCACTAACAACTCTAATGATTTATTAATTTTCACTTGGTTCTCAACAAGTTTATCAATTATTTCAATATGCTTAGCCATCCAATCCTTACTAAGACTTATGTGGTTATTTAATTCAGTAGCTATATTATTTTCATTCTTAGTAAGTGTTGAAATGGCATCATTGTACTTAATTGCATCAGTGTAATCTAAATTTCCTGTAACACTCTTTATGACTGAGCCCAAGCCGTCTATAAGCCCTCTCCTAACACGCCTTGGTTCAAGGCTTCTAAGCTGATTTAACATTTTATTTAATTTGCTAAATAGGTGGTCTAATTGTATGTCATGTAAAGAACTGTTTTTTTGAAGTCGCGTGCTAATTTCCTGTATTTGATTTTTAACAAGGAAAATTTTATTTTCGATATTTTCTAAATCTATATATTGAAGAAAAGTATGATAATGGATTACGTGTCTCATTGGTCCTAATTTAAATGGTAAAATTCCCGGTCCATCGTCCAAGCTTTCAATCCGTATCTCTTGAGCCCGCGTTGTGTGAAGTGTTAGCACCGTCAGTATTCTGTAACAACATTACGTTTTTAGGAGTTCTCTTTAAGCGTGCTTTTGCAACTGGGCCGCGTTTTTTTGATGTATATATATGTACTGGTAAATTAGATACAACTCTATCACGAGTAAAGCGTGGGGCAAGTTTTTGACGATCTGCTATCGGATTTCTAACAAAAATTGACTGCTGTGGTTGATAATCTATTTCAGCCTCGCGATTTCGATTACGTCTATTTATTATATTTATACGATCTGTGAGGGAATTTTCATTAATTTTGTCATATATAATTTTCATTTGATCTCTATGACCAAGTATATAATTTTGCATTAGATGCTCATTTAAATCGATATTTAACGGATCCCTAGGATCAAAGTGGCCTCGAATTATATCATACGGTCGGCACTTCGTAAAATTGTGGATTGAGCTATTGTAAGCAATTAATGCATAGGGTATCAGATTTGTAACCGGCTCATCTTTACGTTTTAATTTTAATAATCTTAAATGTTCTAAAAGAGTTGAATGAAACCGTTCTATTATACCATTACCGTTTGGGGAATGTGCTAATGTTTTATGATGATTTATATTGTACAATCTAATAAATTCGGAAAACATTTGGTTTGTGAATTCTGTTCCATTATCTGTCACTATTGTTAAGGGAAGTCCATGATGCGTGCAATAGTGTAAAAGCCCTTGTAAAATGCTTAGACCAGTACCATCTCGTAGATGGTAAGCTTGGCCATATTTTGAAAAAACGTCGACTAATGTAATAAATTTTTCGTTTTCTACAGTAAATAAATCTATGTGAACGATTTCAAGTGGTTTAGAAGCTGGAGGCACGACTTTAAATTCTTGTCTTATAGGGTTTCTGTCATATTTTGCTTGTCCACATATTTCACATTCATTTATAAATTTTGAAATATGTTCCTTCATTTTCGGCCAATAGTATCTACGTGAAATTGCTAAAAAACTTTCCGTTATTCCCCTGTGATTCGTTTTCCCATCGTGATAATTACTAATGATATTTTGTTGTTTTAAATAATCTGGCACATCCTCTAATTGCAATTTTGATAATACAAGCTTCATAGATGAACTACGAAATGTATTTTGTAAAATGGGAATAATTTTATACATCGCCGGCGGAGGATCTATCTTTAATGCAGTTTTTAATTTAGGATCTACAAACTCTTTAATTACATTAATAATATCTTGTTCTAAATTACTTTCCGATATTTGAACACAGATGCGTATGTGAGTATCGAAAACTTTCGTTACTGTTGGTTTATTTTTTATACCATCTACAACGCTAATACTCAGCTGTCTTTGATATTTATTTAAGGGTTCGTCGGTGATTGGAATTTCCAGTATTGGATTTTCCTGGCTCGTGTGGACTGTAACATTGGAAGATCCTGGTAAAAGATTCTCACTTGATGTTGTAATAACCGATACGGTAGATGAACCTGGTGAAGGTGCAGTATTAGTACCTTCAGTGTTACTACTAGTTGTTGCTATAGATTCTGAAGACGATCCAGGCGTTTCTGTTGGATTAACTATCATAGAGTTTACTTCTTCATTATAAATTTCAATCCTAGAAAGGGCATCAGCATTTAAATTACATTCGCCTTTTTTGTAAACTATTAAAAAGTTGTATTCGCTAAGTTTAAGCCGCCATCTTGTCAATTTAGCGTTTGGTTCCTTCAAATTCATAACCCATTGGAGCGGTTTATGGTCTGTTACAATTTTGAATTTACGACCGAAAAGATAAGGCCGAAAGTATTTGGTGGCCCAAACGATAGCCAAGAGTTCCTTCTCTATTGTACTATAATTACATTCACTATCGTTAAGAGTTCGTGAAGCATAGCATATTGGTTTGTCCGATCCTATTGTTCCTTGTGACAAAACGGCTCCAATGGCGTAATTAGATGCGTCTGTAGTTAATATGAAATCCTTCGTAAAATCTGGATATTGGAGGATTGGGTCATTGGTCAATAGTTTCTTGCACTTTTCAAAAGAGTTAATGTAGTCTGAGTCTATATTGATTTTGTTTCTCTTCTTTAGGCAGTTTGTTAGTGGCTTTGTAAGTCGGGCAAAGTCGGGAATAAATTTTCGATAGTATCCTATTAAACCTAAAAATTGTTTAATTTGTTTTATAGTTTTGGGTAGTGGGTATTTTTCAATAGCAGCTATTTTATCTGGATTCGGCTTTATTCCTTCGCCACTAATGACATGACCAAGGTACGTAGTTTCTAATTTCAAAAATTCAGATTTATCCAACTGAACTTTGAAATTAGAATCTCTAAGTCTATTTAACACTTTTTCTAAATTTACCATATGTTCCTGCAAGGACGTGCTGAATATGATAATGTCATCTAAATATACAAGACAAATATTATTTTGTAAACCTTTTAGGACATTATCCATCACTCGCTGAAACGTCGATGGTGAGTTTTTCAATATCCCTAAATTTCCCTAATCTCCTGACGATGAACATAAGGATAGCGGTAGCTTTTCGTAAATACAGGTATTTCGTCAGATGTTCGTATATTATGTTTTATGTGATTAGTAAAGGTTAGTTTTTCTCCTTCTATATAAAAAACATCAGCATATTTCGCACACAATATTTCTAAATTGATTTTTTCTTCTTCGTTCAAATGGTTAGTCCTAAGGCGTGATATAACCTCCTGTTCTCTATTCAATTTAGGATCTATTGGTGAACATTCAATATTAAAAAAGGATATATGAAAAGGTGTATTAAAATTTAAATTAACATCGTCATTAGTAGGATTTTCTACTTCAATTAGAGCTACTTGGTCAATTACCGATGTTATACATTCGTGTATTATATAGTTGCATGTAACTTGTTCAGCCACAAGTATATCTCCATTTAAACTATTAATAGGTACATTTATTAAGCGCGAGGAACGTGCTGGAATAATTTCATGTGTATTTATCGTTTTGCTATCATATGTGCGCAAAGGCAAAATTGAATTTTTAGTATGTAATAGGTTACGTTTTAAATCAATTTCGTGGCCGTCTAACAAATCTAAGCCAATTAAGCCATCGAAGTAGTTATGGAATTTGTAAATGAACAATTTAATGTTGCAGTTATTTTTAAATTCGTGAAAATTTGGTATGGTAATTGAATAGTTATTAAAACTTGTGGCATGTACATTTTTCACTTCAAATGGATCTAGATTAAGTGGTATATGAGAAAAATATTTTTTGACAACCTCTGGGTCGATAAATGACTGATTTGCTCCGGTGTCTATCAATAGCTTTAGTGGCGGATTACTGGTCTGTATATAACGTAGGTGTTGTCCAGATTGTAAATTTAGCTCTATCCTAACTCTTTTTTCAGGTGGCTTTTGTGAAAATTTTCATGTTCATAATATTTAGTATCATGCTCTTCAAACTGTTCACATTCCGGAATGTTATTCTGAAAGTATTCTTCAGAATACTCCGGCAAAAAAATTCTATTATAGTCATAGTCAGAATAGTCATAGGGTTCATACGCGTAATTTGGGTAGTAGCCAGAATTGTCATAGTCTGCTGTCTCGTTTAAATTCATTTCACGAGTCCTTAGATAGTTTGAAGGTGGAGGGTTACCATGTCTAGTCCAATCATGTCCTGTAGGCGGCAAAACCTTAGGGACGTAAGTTTTTACGCCACTCATTGGTTTAGGTGAAGTATATCGAAGAGGTAATTTAAATGCTTCACTTCGTGGATTGGAACTAGGTGGGGGTCCACGAAACATTTGTTGGGTCCTAGTTGGCATGCGAAATGGTGGTAACCCTAATGGTTGCTGATATCTAAGTTGCGGAGGTGCTGCCGCTGTCATCCCATGCCAACCTGGTGAAGGATTTGGAAATTTAAAAACAGGTGGCAGACGAAAATCGTTAAAAGTAGGTGTGGCCTTGAAATTATTTTGAAATTTAGTCAAATTTTGGCTGTTACGATTTTGCATATACATAATATTTAATTCATCTTGTACGAATTCTAGGGCCTTTTCTATTGTATCGGGCCGCATGCATCTTATTCGTGACCCCAATGGTTCATTTAAAATTCAAATTCAAAATTCAAATTCATTTATTAATTAGACAACTAAGATCCATTTGTTAGTAAAGAACACTTATACCTATTAGTCCCCGAAGAAAAGTTTTTAATGTTAAGTTCTTATATAATGATCGTTTTGCATCAATTGTAGTACCTATGGTTTCATGTAATGATACGTAGGTCATAATTGTGCTAAAGAGCGACTGACACCTATCATAAAATTCTTGCGGTGTGCTAGAGTCTTGACTTTGAGAAGCGAGGTCATTATAGAGGGCTATTTCATCTCTTTGATCAGAAAAATTATTTATAAGAGAATTTCTGATGCCATTCCAATTGTCTGGGATTCCGTTAGAATTTATAGTTCGCGCAGCTGATCCGGTTACTTTATTAAGGATCCCATTTAACAAAATCAGATTATTGATTTCTTGACCGGGATCGGCGCTCACAAATTTTAAAACTAATTGATCACACAATTTAATAAAACGCGTTAAGACATTGGGGTTACCATCAAATTCTGGGACAGCCCGTAATGCACTATAAATTTTATCTGCGTAAATATCATCCATATTATTTAAATTTCTATTTGAGTCAAAAAGATTTAACCGAGGAGACGGAGCCTCCCGGGCTTTTCGTAATGTTTTATGAAAAATTTTGATACACAGAAAATTTAAAAAAAAAGATCTATTATATTAATGTTTTAAATATAATTAATACACGGCGATTATTATATTTTATTAATTATATACAATACATTGATACGAGAAATTATCGGTAGAAAAGATATAACACTATATAAGATACTTATAACATTTAAATATACATTTACATATATATTTGCACAGAAAAAAGACGTCGCAATATAATAAATTATTCGTCACTCGTACTTACAATATCAACATAGTTTCGATAATCCGCTTCAGTATCTATTGTTGGATACCACCCTCAACTGCTGCCCATCAGGTTCCAATGATCTCCAAATTAAGCTCGGTAGCCGGTTCGAAAAGTTCTTCGGTAGATCCTAATTCGCACCGTTGGAGATAATACCGACTGCGCCAGTTATAATAGGTGCAGTGAGGTGCGAAACAAAACTACGTTTATCAAATTAAATTAAACTTTTAATGATGAAAGAATTACATTAAAATTGCCTAAACTCTAACTTATAGTCTAGTTACGGTCGATGTGTGTACCGTAGTAAGAATGCACCGCTCCCTCGCGGGCCTCCGCGTTCCCAGGCCGCGCATCGTTTCCCTGAATCGGGCAAACGATATCTTGCCGATACAAGACCGGCACTCGGCGATGTCTAAATTAATATTTATATTAATTATGTATGTATGGTATAACTCAGTTGTAAACTATATTAGGCTGTTTTTGATTGCTTTAATTGTGCATAAACACGTCCAGTGTTAATATTTATTATTTTGGTTGGTAAAATATTATTCAGTGTAACTATTATTTGTGTACGATTTGTTATTAAGTCTCTCAAATATTAAAAGAACGCGTTGTTTAATACCTTAACCTACTGAATTAAATACATAATAAGTAATAATGAAAGTCAAGTATGCAGATGTAATTAGAATACTTTAGACGGGTAGCCCTAACGCATACTCTCGTCCAGCGCGTCTGTAGGTATAAAATTCAAGGACAGGGCAGAGTTAGATTACTGTATGATACTGTGCCTATACCTATGTAATTGCTAATAGATATAAGTCCACCAATTCGCTCTCCACCAAACTCTCTCATTCTGAGAGAATACCTGTGCCCAGCAATGAGACAATAACGGGTTGTACCCCCAATAGACCGACATAGCTCTCAGAATTAGTAGGCTGAAGTGGCAATGGGCAGGCCACATCGTTCGTAGGACGGATAACCGATGGGGTAGAAGAGTCCTCGAATGGAGACCACGTCTCGACAAAAGGAGTGCAGGCCGCACCCCGACCAGGTGGACTGATGACCTGAAGAAGACGGCTAGTAACTGCTGCATTCAGATGGCACAAAACCGGTCGACGTGGCGCAGATTAGGGGAGGCCTATGTCCAGCAGTGGACTTTCAAAGGCTGATGGATGGATGGATGGATGAACCCCCAATAGATGTAAGTTTTAGTTTCACGTATTAAGATATAGACTATTTCGTTTGGCGATGAACAGGGCACCCAATACTAACTACTACTAGGATAGTAGTAGGTGGCGACCCTGGTAGCCCGGTTGCGGCCCTCACACTTTGTTTCAATTATTGTGCTTTATAAATTAAACTTACCTCGTACTATAAAAAGAATAGTCCTGTAACTTGCACGCCAATAAAATAGTGCAGTTTTTTTTAATTTTTAATAAGATCGAAGTAGTAAACGAGCATGCAGTTCACCTGATTTTAAGTGGTCACTGTCGCCCTGCCCCATCTGTAAGCAACTTCATACAGAACATGGGATAATCTGAAGTCAATCACAGATGCGTCGCTGCTCCCGAGGACTAAGATGGTCGCCTCATATAAAACATTGTGACACGAGAATTTCATATATAATAATTAAATAATAAAATACATGATTGCTATATTTAGTATTAATAGTCGGGTTTTTTGTTTTCAATTTCTTGTTTATTTTCTATATTCGAATGATATCATATGAACAGGTGAATTCCCAAGCCACTATCAATTAGATCTGATTAGTGCTGTAAGGTGCTAAATGATGTCATTGTTTAAGTAACAAATATAGACTAGGTGGCTGCGACGATATGTCATAGAGTGACTGTCTGGGTAAAATACGTAAGCCCCTTCACTTTTCTTATTTTTATACGCGAGCTCCTAGACTATACTTTTATGTGTAATGAATGTTAATAGCATGTAGTACTATTAATAGTTGGATTAAACTTTTCTTTTTTCTTTCTTTCTATTTATTAAATACAGTCACTCTAATTTTTAATAGGTGGTAAAACCAGTGTATTTCGCCCGGGGAAGTACCACCGTCACATCTATTTCTGCGTGAAGCTGAAGTGTTTCGCTGGAACGGTGTGTTTACCGGCACACTTTCACATGAGGCGACTATCATAGTCCTCGGGTGCATCAACGCATCCGTGATTGACTTCAGATAGAACCCATATTCTATGTGAAGTTGCTTACAAATTTTGCAGGGCGGCAGTGATAACTTACCATCAGGTGGACTGCATGCTCGTTTGCTGCTTCAGTTAGATAAAAAAATGTATATATAGTTATAGAGATAGAGATATAGAGATAGAGATATATAGATAGTAGAGATAGAGATAGATATTAGAGACAGAGATAGATAGTAGAGATAGAGATAAGATTTTACATCTGCTCGTCTGTACGAAGCCTTGAGGACGTTTATCTAACTTATGATTTTAGACTAGTATTATCGCGGAATTAAAAAGTTTAAGTTAGCGCAAACGTGGAATCCAGTGGTTAGTTTATGTAAATCACAAAAAGTGCAAAGTGTCGCGCGTAAAGATACAGTGTCAGTGTAGTGTGTCGTGATATGGAACCTAAAAAAGAAAAACGAACTAGACGAAGGACAGATAGGTTAATCTAAAATTAGTGCTTGTCAACGGCTTCTCCCCGCCAACGCAGTTTCGCCGTGACCACGATCCATGTAACTGGGTCGAAATATCGGCAAAAAGAATTCTTAAAGAATTCAAAAACCGCATATCGTGAGTACCCGTTGATTATTAAAAAGTTTATCTAACTTACAACTCGCCTCGAGTTGCAAGTTAGAGAAACATCCTCAGGGCTCTTCCTGGATATAATTTAGTTATGCCACAAGCAGGAACGTCGGGAAATAGAAATTCCGTTCTAACTAGACTGAATATTACGTAAACATTCTTAGCTTTAATCGTAGTTCCGTTTGTACCTGACTGCGTCTGATTTTAATCTATTACTTCGTTTTTATCGCGGGCGACCGAATCAAAAAATTCCGTAACGAAAAAACCTAACACCACCCACTCCGCCTACAATGTAGCGCGGCCGAGCGTTCGCTTAACGTGTATGTATATGGTACGACAGTACGAAGCTCGCAGGGATTGTGACGAGCTGCTCGGAAATCGGACGAATATGCAAGCAGCTGTTTGTAAGAAAGTATATACTTTCTACTGCATAAATCAATAAATAATTATAATTGTATACGTTGATAAAAATGCTATTCTTTACCGCTGCAGTACCCGAGTGCCGCACATTTTTTTTTTTATTAAAGTAGCAAACGAGCATGCAGTCCACCTGATGATAAGTGGTCACTGCCGCCCTTGGATATCTATAAGCAACTTCGAATAGAACATGGGTTCTATCTGAAGTCAATTATAGATGCGTTGCTACTCCTGAAGACATGTAGTCGCCTCAACGAAACGCAGAAAATGCTTCACGCGGTGGTACTTCTCCGGTACTACGCTAGTTCTACGACCTTTAAAATGTAGTGTATGGTCATATAAATAGTATATAACTAAATGAATAAATAAACTTAAGAAATTATACATAACCTAAGAAATAACTTAAAATCCAGCAAACAATTTACATGTATAGTTATGCTAACCTTTTCAGTCTAATTAGTATTCAGCTCGCGAATATAGAACGAAACGCGCTAGGTAACCTAGTTAAACCTAGGTTATCTAATGTAGGAACAAAGGATTTATATTTAAGATTCATATAAGTCATAGGCCATAATTATTTATAATTACGACACCCCGCACGATACGACGACCCGCGTGGCGGAGCATTTCCCATACCGGTCTGACGCGCAATGGGTCCCGGGTTCGATTCCCGGCCAGACAGGTATCTGAATGATGAGTTTAGGTTCATGTTCTGGGTCTGGGTGTTTGTGTATTTGTGCGTGTACCCACGACACAGGAGAAAATCCTCATATGGGGCTAGGAGTGTAGAAAGCGTGTTGGAAGCTTGTTTGATTAGTATTCAGCCCGCAAATATAGATCGAAACGCGCTAGGTAACCTAGTTAAACCTAGGTTATCTAATGTAGGAACAAAGGATTTATATTTAGAACTATTGATCCAGTGTATCCGGTTTGCGGTAAAGATGTTTGAGTAAAAGGCAATAGATAAAACCGGTTAAGTGCGAGTCGGACTCGGAAATGAAGGGTTCCGTATCGTCTATAAAAAGCGGCAAAAAATCACGGAGCCCCTTAAATATTTACCGGTTTACAGGTTAAATGTTGTCTCCGGTTGCGTTCCTTTGGAGATCCCGGAGTCCTCGTTGTAGCGCCGAGGACGTCCACCGGGGGGTTTTAGTGCGGTAAAAATCCCACATAACCCTGCGTCGCTTCCACGGCGTCAGGTACAAGGTGGTAGAACCAGTGTAGTTCGACCGGGTAAGTACCACCGCCACACCCTATTTCTAGCTTGAAGCATTTGTTGCGTTTCGATAGAAGGGTGTGGTTGCCGGCACACTTTCACATGAGGCGATCATCATAGTCCTCGCAGCAACGCATCTGTGATTGACTTCAGATGGAATCCACGTTCTGTATGAAGTTGATTACAGATGTCCATGGGCGGCGGTGACCACTTACCATCAGGTGGATTGCATGCTCGTTTGCTACTTCAGTGAAATAAAAAAGGTACCTTTTGAAGGTGTCCTCGAGAAAAAAAGACTAGTGTTGTATACAGACGTCACAATGGTCGCACGTGCACCGGCTGATATCGAATGATCGTCCCATCTACCTGTTTTTATTTGCTCTCGTATAAAAGGGGTCTGAGGACTTTTTTTTTTTAATTAATACCAAAAAATTTACTGTTTGTACTATTTGATACTGTTTGCTGGATGAAACATAGATCCCATCAAATATTCATATATTATATATATAATTATGAGTGAGTGTATGTATTTTATATTTATATATGTAGTTGTGAGTTATATTAAAAATATTATAGATATATAGTAGTTTTTAAGTATGTTATTATTGGATTAACACTGGTTTCACTGTTATTTATTATCTTTAAATTATTTATTATTATTTTGCAAAATTTCTCGAATGAAGCAATTGTGGTCTCCTTTTTTAAAAGTTCAATTATCGAGAAAGGTGATATGTCTACGTGTGCACAGAGGGCCTCGTGTTCTTGTCTCCATCTATCAAAGATGGCACAAGTTTGAAGAAGGTGATCTATTGTTTGAGGCGTGAAGCCGTCGCATGGGTGTTGTTCGAAATGATTTTGAAGCGATTTAAGTATGACTTAGTGTAGCTATGGCCTGTCAAGATTTGGGGGTCTGAGGACTACCTTAAGCAATAAAGCATAGCAATAGCATAGCATAGGAAAACATATAGGAAGCACCAAGAATAATACCACGAGTTAAGCAATAAGCAATTCTTGCTTTTCGATGTGGTGTGGGCACACTTTTACATGAGGCGACCATCTTAGTCCTCGGAAGTGGCAACGCATCTGTGATTGACTTCATGCAGAACCTTTGTAATGTATGAAGTTGCTTACAGATGTCCATGAGCGGCAGTGACCACTTACCATCAGGTGGTATGCTCATTTACTACTGCAATATTATAATCTACCGTCAAATACCTGCAATTTTCAAAAAGCGAATGCATATACAAAATTAGAAACTGTAATATCATCCCTTTGAACTGAAATAGTGCCTTAAATGTCACTGGGGGATAATTTTATAGTTTCCTGAAAATCCACAGCGAAATAAACCTTATTTAATGGTAATAAAGGTCAGTTTACAAACGAGGTTGTGTCAAAGGAAATTCAACTTTAGGGGTGGAATTTAGGGGTGGTTTTTGGATGGAGGGTGGTACTGCGTAGTAAGGGGTCAAGAACGATGCTGACGCAATTGGTGTTCAGGATGTGTAGGGATGGTAAAAGTTATCGATATCGATATAAAGTTACGAAGTTTAATACATGTAATATATATCGATAGTGAGTTATCTCCGCGGCTTTGTTCCGCTTTGGTCACGTCTACTACGTCTACAATGACTATCTTATGTGTTAGTCTAGGTCAGAGTTTCGCTAAGTGGGGTACGCGAACCCCTAGGGGTTCGCCAGTTCGCCATTTGATGACATTCGGGGATTCGCGACAAGATTTACGTATTAAAAATACAAAATTATTCCTTAAATGGATTCCAATTTCTGACAACAAACAAGAGGTGTCCTTGTTTATTGTCACAAAATCACATTAATAGTAGTGAAAATATGTTCTTTTGGCACTTTACTGTTACCTTTTATTGAAATAAAAACATTATTCTCTTCAATAGTCAATTTTATTGTTCTCTTTGTGTGTATGTGGGGGGGGGGGAATTAATTAGTAAGATAAGTTAAGGGAGGTTCACTGCCACTAGGAAACTTTAACAGGGGTACGTGAAGTCGAAAGGTTGAGAAACCCTGGTCTCATGATATGCTCACCCTGTAAATAATCTGAAATGTAAATCCAGGTGAAATAGATCAACACTTACTTTATATGAGGCGACCGTCTTAGTCCTAGGTTACTTCAATGTTATAAAAATTAGGTATACATTTTTCCCGCCTACCGATATATCCCTACTAATATTACAAATGTCAATATAAGTTTTTTGTTACGCTTTCACGCAAAAACTACTCACGGTCTCATTTCGCTGAAATTTGCCACACACATTTTTTTTTATTTGTCTGAAGTAGCAGACGAGCATGCAGTCCATTTGATGGTAAGTGGTCACTGCCGCCCATGGACATCTGTAATCGACTTCATACAGAACATGGGTTCCATCCGAAGTCAATCACAGATGCGTTGCCACTCCCGAGGACTATGATGGTCGCCTCATGTGAAAGTGTGCCGGCAACCACACCCTTCTATCGAAACGCAAAAATGCTTCACTCTAGAAATAGGTATGGCGGTTGTACTCTCTCGGTCGAACTACACTGGTTCTACCACCTTACGACTTACATTAAGACATAGTTTATGACTTACATTAAGACATAGGATACATAATACATGACCGAAGCGGACAAAGCCGTGGGATTAAGCTAGTAATCTATAAGTAACCACAGAGAAGAGTAGAGTCCCCTAGCACAGGTTAATAATAAACTTACCAGGGGAAATCCCATGCACTGTATAATTTACCCATTTGTTAAAAAATGATTTTTTGATTTTTTTTTTATTAGTGTCTATCCTTAGTGTTAGCGCATCTGCGGATCGGTCGGTGCAGCGCGCTCCGAGCCCGTATGTATGTATTGTGATGGCCAATGCCTATTATACATAGTCTGAAATGGAATTCGAGACCGACTAGTAATATTGACAAATTATTAAAACAAAAAACGGAATTGCTTAAAAATTGGTTGATTTTAGCTTCTTGTCATTGTTTCAGGCAACCGAATTTATTTTATTTTTTTATAACATAGTAGTAGGGGTAATAGAGCAGTGATAGCCTAATGGTCGAAACTTGCCCTCTCGATCGGGAGGTCCGAGGTTCAAACCCAGGCATGCACCACTGATTTATGTGCGTATTAGAAATTAATTATCACTGCTTTTCGGTGAAAGAAAACAACGTGAGGAAACCTACACACCCGAGAGTTCTTTAAAAATAAAAAGTTCTCAGAGATGTGTGAAGTCCACCAATTCGCACTTAGCCAGCGCGGTGGACTATGACCTAAACTCTCTTATTCTGAGAGAAGACCCGTGTCCAGCAGTGGGCCAATAATGGGTTGATGAGAGTAGGGGTAAAGGGTCTATTTCGATAGATTATCAATAAATAGTTATATAAATCTTCTGCCCATCTATCGATATATAATCTATAAGTGTGCCCATCCTTAGTGTCGGCGCATCTGCGGGTCGGTCGATGCAGTGCGCTCCGGGCACGTAAGCACTATGTATTGTAATGCAATACCTATACATAGTCTGAAATGGAATTCTATGCAGTGGCGTAACTACAGGGCAGAGGTCAGAAGAGAATCTCAATATTTATTAATTTATTATACATGTTTACATACGCCGAAACGTGGTCCTTCACTAAAGGCCTTATTCGAAGGCTCAGAGTCGCTCAGCGTGCTATGGAGAGGGTTATGCTTGGAGTTTCGCTACGACATGATTCACAACGATGAAATCCGTAGACGAACGAAGGTTACCGACATAGCTCTCAAAATCAGCAAGCTGAAGTGGCAGTGAGCCGGTCATATCGCTCGAAGGACCGATAACCGATGGGGAAGAAAGGTCCTCGAGTGGCGACCACGTTTAGGAAAAAGGAGTACAGGTCGCCCCCCTACCAGGTGGACAGATGACCTGAAGAAGACAGCGGGAAACCGTTGGATTCAGAGGGCACAGGACCGGTTGGAGTGGCGCCATTTAGGGGAGGCCTATGTCCAGCAGTGGACATCAAAGGGCTGATGGATGGGTGGATACATGTTTAATATAAAAAATCTTTGATTTATTTTTGTTACCTACTCAGTTGCATACGCAAGTAAAATAATGTATTAAAATTCAAAGCATTTAAAGCAGTTTTAGAATTGGTTTACAACTTCATTATATTGGTTTTTATATTGGGGGGAGGGGGGCATCCGATACTTACCTACCCTACCTTACCTTACCTATCCTATACCACTGATTCTATGTAAACTAAATCAACGACTAACTTCTATATGAGGCGACCATCTTAGTCCTCGGGTATCACAAATTTGACTGACTTAAGATGAAACTCTTGTGCTGTATGATTCCTTACAGATGTACTTGGTCGGCAGTGGTCACTAATATCAGGTTGACTGCATGCTGATTTGCTACTGTAAAACAAAATACAAAAACAATTATCATCGTTATAACCCGATTGCAGGAATAACAATTGTTTCCATTATCTTATATTGATCGTAACTCGACGGCGTAAGAAGGAAGATGTATGTATGTATTATGGGTTTTGAGCGCAGCAACCGAATCAAGAAATTCCGTATCGAAAAAACCTAACACCACCCACTTCGCCTACCATGCAGCGCGGTCGAGCGTTCGCTTAACGTGTATATATATGGTACGACAGTACGAAGCTCGCACGATAATTGCGGGAATAAAGGTAATGATTATTTCGATATGTAATATATGTTCAGTGATATATTGTCGAGTATTCGTGCTTTCATCATTAAAAGGTGGTGTTTCATCATCAAGGTAGGTAGAACCAGTGCAGTTCGACCGGGGAAGTACTACCGACTACCGCCACACCTATTTCTAGCGTGAAGCAGTTCTTGCGTTCCGATGGAAGGACGTGGTTGCCGGCACACTTTCCCATGAGGCGACCGTCATAGTCCTCGGGAGTAGCAACGCATCTGTTGACCAACGACCATGTGATTGACCATGTGATGGAACCCATGTTCTGTATGTAGTTGATTACAGATGTCGCAGGGCGGCAGTGACCACTTACCATCAGGTGGACTACATGCTCGTTTGCTACTTTAGTCAGAAAAAAATAGCATCGGTCCGCAATAAAAATTTTCTTTTAAAAAATGCAACCATTCCATCAGTATTTTCTTATGACGATGTCACGTTCAACTACCGTCAGTAAACCGACTTTACAGATAACCGATTTTTTTATAATAATTCAACACTGTCAGTTGAATAAACTACCTATCACATATGATTAGTAGAAGAACCCACAATAAGGTTATTAAACCGTTTATAATAATCGTAAACATGACCGGACATTAGTGTTTACATGTCCAAAGCTAATATTTGATTAAGCAATACATTGGTAAACCGAAAATCATTCTATTTTGAGTGAAAATATTTTTATTATTTCTCTAGCAGCGGGCAGACGTTGACCTGTTAGTACCTGTAGGTCCAGGATTAGAATAGGGCTACGGTATCCCCTGCCTGTCGTAAGAGGCGACTAAAAGGGGCTTCCGGAGTTGCAGGCGGCTAGAGTGGGAGCTTGAACCGTCCAGCCAGGCGATGCCGGGAAGGACGGCATACCGTCCTAAAGTCTAGACGGAGCGGTGGGTCTAGCCGCCCATCTGGGAGGAGCCCGATGGGGCAACGCGCTCAGAGGATTCCGGTTGCGATTCGTTTGTAGACCCCTGAGTCCTCTTTGTGGCGCCGAGGATGGCCACCTGGGGGTTTTAGTGCGGTAAAAATCTCACATAACCCTGCGTCGCTCCCTCGGCGTCGGGTACCTTTTGAAGGTTTCCCCCTCGAGAAAAAAAAGATGTTGACCTGTTACGAAAAATGGACTTGCTACCTATCGGCTTCTATAGTCACTTACGAGGATGAAGTTAACCTTACGGAGTAGTTCCTGTGATGAATCGAATTCGCATTTGCAAAAATTATGTGATATGTTACAAACCAACAAGTAGCTTGCCTGGGGACACTACTGTTAAACTCGTGACTACATTAGTTATAAACATCAATAAGAATCTATACAATGATTGTATTTAAATTGATCGTGCTATGTTATTATAAATATCATAAATCAATAGAAGTCACATCATAAATAAATGGTTATATAAATAAATATTATAAATGCATACATTTAATTTTATATAATGTAATAGATTAATAGTAATGTTTTTGTCTCTGTGACGGTTTCCTTAACGCCTGCCATTTTTAGTATAAAAGGGAGGGTATTATCGTAATATGGATCATTCTAATAATTCGCAAGTGTAAGACGTTACTCTGTCCGAATGTATTCTGAAATTGTATACGTGTAAAATCGTGAGAATATAACAATGTTGTATGTACATAATGTGTCGTTTACTTTGGCCATCCAATTCTACTTCTGTAACAGATATTTTTACGAATTTGGAATTGCATTGCTTTGCAAAATACAGTGGCGTAGCGCGGATCAAGCAGACGTGGGCAAACTCGTATCAGCGAGGCCTCTTTGCATGATTCCATTGGATGGCGCCCTTAAAAATTCCTCCGTCTCCTCCTCCAAAAAGGCCTCGCGGGACCCCTTTAAGCGCGAGGCCGTGGGCAATGGCCCACTGCGCCCACGCTTAGCTACGCTACTAGCAAAATAGGTTGGCAAATCTATCCAAATTGAAAAAAAGGTCACCAAATCTAAATCAACCGACCCCCTACACCATAAATTTTAGAAAAAACAAAATTCGCATTCTCATTCGCATTTGCGAATGTTTAAATAATAATATTCATAACATCATCAGTGGCTACAACCGCCCATGGATATCTGTAATTATCCCCAACAGAGATCAAGAATCTTGCCTAAGATTGGTCACAGATGCGTTGATACTCAGAGGAACTCGGATAATACTCGTATGTCAGTGACATAATGACAATAATGACATAATGTCACCCTTACCAGACCCTTGAGCTTCAAATCGAATGCGAATAGAAATAGGTGGTGCGTTCGAAAGCGCCTACCCAATAATATATAGTAATTACGACTGAACGCTAAAGTATTAATATTTTTGCTGCTATTATCTTGTTCCAGGCGCTCAAACTCAGTGATAGGAAACAGTAAAACTGGTGAAACATTTGTCAACATTATTGTCCCACTGAAGGGCATGGGAAAGTTTTACAGGTGGTAGAAACAGTGTAGTTCGACCGGGGAAGTACCACCGGAACACCTATTTCTTGAAGCAGTTTTTGCCGGCTAACTTTTATATTTCGCGATTATCTTTCCTTGGGAGTAGCATCGCGTCTTCGAATGACTTTTTGAAGTGAAACTTCTTTAGGCGCATGAGGGTAAAATTTTTACAGATGAAACGTCACGCCGGTATGCAACGGAAGTGTCGGAAAAGAGAGAGAGAGTGATCGAGACCGATTGAGAGAGAGTAAGACAGGGCGAACGTAGCATGAGCAACTAGCCGTGGAGTGAGAGTAGGGAGCAAGCGAGTGAGAAAGATTGAGAGAAAAAGTGAGACAGAGCGAACGTCATATCACGCCTTTTTCCCTTCCTCTTAATCTTGGAAATTTAAAGTTTTAGATTTGTTTAAATATAAACAAGATTTATAAATTAGTTCGCCAAAGAAGTTTCACTTTTGACATGTGTACTTTGTACGCACGCATGTTTTTTTTTTAATCACTACATGGTAAAAACAAAGTCGCTTACCACTGTCTGCCTCTATGTAAGCTTAGATCTTTAAAACTACGCTACGGATTTTAATGCAATTTTAACAGATAGAGCGATTCAAGAGGAAGGTTTTTATGTATAATATGATAGAAAAATACTGATAATTATAGATTTTTGACTTTAAGACGGAACGTAGTTAATATAACTAGTCGCCCGTCGCATCGGCCGAAATTCGACCGTAATTTAAATTAAAAATCAAATGTCATCTGACATTCTTGACGTTGTGTCTTTTCATAGTAAGACATTGAATGTTCTATTTCATTTACTAAGTATATATGTGTTTGTGACAAATGCAAGGCAGTGTGTGTAATGTGTTTTTACTTGATTTTATGTATGAAAAATGCATTATTTGAAAAAAATATTAACATTCTGCACTCCTTCTCTACGTCCACTATAACCGTGCAAAATTTCATACTAATCCGTCCGCGGCATATTACTTAAAAATCCGTCACAAATTTTTGCTTCACGTATTAATATAATAATAATACTTGAAGCAATTTACCAACACCGTTACTCCTAATTATATATATAAAAAAATACGTATGTTGAGTTGTTCCTAAAAACCAGTTTGGGCTCGTTTGGGGCGATGACCCCCGAAAGCAGTTTGGGCAGGTAAGATTTAATGCATATAATTATGAATCTGCAACGGGTTTGGGTTCGATTCCCGTTCAAGCGAGAAGCTGAATGTGTGCACCTATTTCTAGCGTCAAGCATTTTTTGCGTTTCGATGGAAGGGTGTGGTTGTCGGCACACTTTATATGAGGCGACCATCATAGTCCTCGGGAGTTGCAACGCATCTGTGATTGACTTCATATAGAACCCATGGTCTGTATGAAGTTGCTCGCAGATGTCCATGGGTGGCAGTTACCATCAGGTGGACTGCATGCTCGTTTGCTACTTCAGTTTTTTTTAGTACAAAAAAGCAGTTTGGCCAGGTAAGATTAAATGCATATAATTATGAATCTGCAGAGGGTTTAGGTTCGACTCCCGTTCAAGCGAGAAGCTGAAGGTGGTAGAACCAGTGTAGCTCGACCGGGGAAGTACCACCGCCACACCTATTTCCAACGTGAAGCATTTCTTGAGTTTCGATGGAAGGGTGTGGTTGCCGGAACACTTTCACACGAGGCGATCATCATAGTCCTCGGAAGTAGCACCACATTTGTGATTGACTTCAAATGGAACCTATGTTCTGCATGTAGTTGATTACAGATGTCGCGGGCGGCAGTGACCACTTACCGTCAGGTGGACTGCATGCTCGTTAGCTACTTAAGTTAGATAAAAAAAACTGTATATTGAAGAAGTTGTTTGAAGATTGATTGATATTAAGCTCACAAAAAAGAGATATCTTCCCTGTTTTTGGGAGTTTAATACTCTACATGGCAACCCTAAGGCTTGCCCCAACAAACTCACAATTTATGGAGACGCTCGTTTTTAAAATTAGAACTGTTGATTCCAAAACAGAAAAAAAAACTGCCTTAAAATTCGGTGTCTGGTTCAACATGCAAAACTGCAAATGGCCAGTTTAAACTACAAAAAACTAAATTGAACTTTATTTCTTAAACACAAACTTCAATTTACAATAAAATCTTATGTAACATACGACCTTATGTTTCGTGTTACTCGAATGAAGCTTTGAACTTCAGTTAAAGAGAAAGCAACTTTATTTTCAAAGAAAAAGGTTCGAAATGCAGTGAATCTTCGACACATTAGGTTGCTAAAGCCTTGAAGGCTCTCGACGTAATATTACTTGAGATTGTAAGAGCGTGTTTATAATGGCGCGACATTTTAATAAATAATAAGCTTACTTTCGAAATTTTCGTGAAAAATTTATGTTTTTTCACGTCCGGATAACTTTGAGGATATAAAGATTTTTCTTTGTATTGAGATATCTTTATAAAATTGAAGTACCATCAACCCATTATTGTCTCACTGCTGGGCACGGGTGTTCTCTCAGAATGAGAGAGTTTAGGCCATAGTCCTCCGCGCTGGCCAAGGACGAATTGGTGGACTTCACACACCTCCGATAACTTTTTTTTTCAAGAACTCTCGGGTGTGTAGGTTTCCTCACGATGTTTTCCTTTACCGAAAAGCAGTGATAATTAATTTATAATACGCACATAAATCAGTGGTACCTGGGTTGAACCTCGGACCTCCCGATTAAGAGGGCAAGCTTCAACCATTAGGCTATCGAGCAGTAATAGCCTAATGGTTGAAACTTGCCCTCTGGATCAGGAGGTCCGAGGTTCAAACCCAGGCACGCACCACTGATTTATGTGCGTAAAATAAAAAAAACAATTGAAGTAGCGAAAGAATACTCATTCGCTACTTCATACGCCGGACCTGATAGGAGGAAGTCACTGGCCATGGAGTAGCAAGCAACTTATTATAGAACAGGGGTTCTATCTGAAGTCAAACATACAAGCGTTGTTAGTACTGACACCTCGTCTCTGTAGTTCCGGGATCAGAATAGTACAGTATCCCCTGCAGTAAGCGGCGACTAAAAGGGGCTTCCGGGGTTGCGGGCGGCTAGAGTGGGAGCTTGAACCATCCATCCAGGCGATCTTGGGAAGTACAGCGGTACGTGTGCTAGCATATCGTCGTAAAGACTAGACGGAGCGAGCCCGATGGGCCAACGCGCTCAGAGGATTCCGGTTGCCTTCGTTTGGAGTCCCGGAGTCCTCTTTTTAGCGCCGAGGACGGCCACCCGGGGGTTTTAGTGCGGTAAAAATCCCACAACCAGGCATCGCTCCCATGGCGTCGGGTACCCTTTGAAGGTTTCCCCATCAAAAAAAAACAGTCCTGCACCTAAGATGGTAACCTAAAATGAAATTGAACCGGCAACAAGGCTATTCCACCGAAACGCAAATACTCATTCACGTTATAAATTGTTGTGGTGCTGATACCCGGTGGAAAGGAACGAAAGGAATGTAATCATTTTCAAGTAATTTTGAACGCACCCGTTAAATATAAAAAGAGGTTTAATTAGCTAAGCCATATTTAAAAGCAATAGCGGGTATTTTGACAAAGACAGTGACATTTCTGGCGTTATCTGTTTTCTTAGCAAGACATTGAATTTTCTATTTCGTTTATTATTTGTGTTGGTGACAAATACATGGTAGTGTGTGTAATGTGTTTTTAGTTGATTTTAGGTATGTTTTATGCTTCATATGCATCTCTACATCAAATGTAACCGTGCATAATTTCATCCTCCTCCGTCCGCGGCAATTATCTTAAAAACGAATCACAAGTTCTTGCTTCAAAAGTTCAAACGTTCAAACATAATCATAAAAAGCGTTTAGCCTGCGCACGCGCATGTAACACAGCCCTAACGCACCAATCGTCGAGCCTTCAAGGCAGTCACACCGCGAGCCGTGCGCGTTGCACCCGCCACGCATATCTGTCGAACGGCCGCCATTTTGTTTAATCAGCTGTCAAAATTACTTTTTAACACTTTATGGAGGTGAATAAGTGATTTTTTTGAAACGGTAAGTCGTTTTTTGGTAAATAAAACGAGCTTTGTTGTAGGGTAATAAGTTGAAGCGTATTTCATCACGCGTTGTGTTGACCAACGCTGTCAGACATAGGTAAATGTGAACTTTTTTGCTTAATTTGTCTATAGTTATGTCTGTAGTCTATGTTTTGAGTCTAAAGTGTATATTTTGATCGATATTGGTTATAATTAAGCAATTTATCATATAATTTTATGTATATTATTGTTGCAAAAGTAGTTAAACAAATAAATGTAGTAGCTACATTAAAATTGGTATTAGATCATTATTTATAAATAAATAGTTTTACTATTTTGCGTCAGTAATAAAAAAAATAACTAGAAGGACACATCTGAAATATCTTCTCGATTTTATTTGAAAGTTTTTTCTTGTCGTCATTGTTATAAAACCATTGAATTAAGACAATGATATGTATAAAATGTAGAGAATTCTAAAATAAATGATGATTACAGAGATATTAAATTCAAGTTATGACTTTTTACAAGGTAGAATACGTATTAACGACTTTACATAATTAAATTATAGTCGCATTTAAGATGAGGATAACATTAAAATCACACCATACCCGTTTCTGTCTACCGAGAAATCCATTTATTAAGTACATATAGGGGGAATTTAAGGATTTGAGGTATCCTTGCAAGAAATCGTGTAAACACAAAAAATACAATACAATACGTCTATATGCAATATAAAATTTGGTAAAAATCGGTCAAGCCGTTTCGGAGGAGTATGGCAACAAAAACTGTGACACGAGAATTTTATATATTAGATTCAGTAGGTCTGAGAATCGGCCAACATCTATTTTTCATACCCCTTAAGGGTTGTCCACCCTTAACATTTTTATTTTTATTTTTTATATTGCAAAACAACGTTTGTCGGTACAGCTAGTAATTAAATAAAATAATACATGTTTATCTCCTAGTTTTTAACTTTCACTATATCTTACGAAGGAGGGATAAGGGACGACCGAAATAACTCCAAAATTATCACACATGAATAATAGATACCCACATTACGTACTTATAATAACTTTGCTAAACGCTGCTCCGTTTTCCTTTTTTACCAGAGAGGGTCGCTAAAAACATCTTACAATATTAATGGAAGCCCATTTATAGTAATACTAGCTTTTAGCCGCGGCTTCGCTCGCGTTGAAGCCTAGATTTAATATTTTGACGAACAATGTCTGACAAAATATTTTTTAGTAAAAATTTTTCTGTTTTTTTTTCTCTAGGTATATGTTCAAAGTTTCGTGATAATCAGTTGAGTTTCGCGTGAAATCGTAACAAACGAACTTACATTTTCATTTATAATATTAGTAGGGAAGTAGGGATTAATGAGCACTACTATGTTCTCTGTTTTTTGCCAGGCAAGGACTAAAAAAGTCGCTAAAATCGCCTTAATTAAAGGACGTTTCCGATAAGAACATTGTCACAGTACTAATATGAAACAGTATGGAAACTAAGCCTAGTTTATAAAATAATTAACTACACTCTGTTGTAGTAATAGGGTTGTCTCTATATACATTTGTTAGTAATGGTGTTGTTAATACTTATTTTAGCATTTATTGTTCTGCAGTCATCGCTGGTGAGCGTGCTGGTCTTCCCCGGTGAGCGAATACGCTCAACGCACCTTTTATTTTTTACGGTGGCATGCGACCACACATGCCACCGTCCTTCGCGGGGTCGCTTGGCTGGACGGCTCTAGCTCCCACACTAGCCACCCGCAACCCCGAAAGTTCCTTTTAGTCGCCTCGTACGACAGGCAGGGGATACCGTATCCCTATTCTGATCCCGGGACTACAAGGGCAGACCCTCCGGCCCCTACACCAAAAACGGAAAAAATACAACAATTGCACTCGCATTCTCATTTGCGAATGTCGGTTAGAGATATTCGAATTTGCGAATGTTCAAGTCACCCGTCACAACGACCGAAATTCGACCGTAATTTAAATTAAAAAACTAAACTTCAAATTGTCCAAAGTAGCACGAATATATCTCAATTAATAAATTGTATTGTATTTATTGATTAAAATCCCCCGTAAAAGGCAAAAACAGGTTTTAATCGAGTATGCTGCATTTAAAAGCAATGGCGGGTATTTTGACAAAGACATCTGGCATTTTTGAAGTTATGTGATTTCATAGTAAGCCATTGAATGTTTTTCTTCGTTTATTATTTATGTTTTTGTATCAAATGCAAGGTAGCGTGTGTAATGCGTTGATAATTGATTTTAGGTATATTTTTTGCATTATTTAAAAATATTAGCATTTGGTAATCCTTCTCTACATCAACTGTAACCGTGCATAATTTCATCCTCCGTTCGCGGCAAGTATCTTAAGTAACGAATCACAAGTTTTGCTTCACGTATTAATATATAGATAACATTCATAAAATTACTAGCGTGTGATAATGGAGACACTTATACGGACGATCAAGCTTAATTCTCCAGCAAGTTTTTAGCTAAGACCATAATCCCTAATGATTACACTGCCCTCGTGATAAAGAACTCAGCAGTCCTCAATTTTGAGACATTAAGTACTTTGCTGTCAGAATGTCTACACGTGACAAACGAAAAAAATTGGTAGTTCAAAACCTTACAGCGCGTTGGACTATGGTCTAAAACTCTCTCATTCTGAGAGAAGACCTGTGCCCAGCAGTGAGATAATAAAGGGTTGTACCCCACTTTAGAATAATAAGGTTTTGTTTCGTACAAAAATAAAATGAAATTATTTCATTTTGGTACGAAACAAAATATGTCGTCAACCCATTATTGTCCCACTGCTGGGCACGGGTCTTCTCTCAGAATGAGAGAGTTTAGGCCATAGTCCACCGCGCTGGCCAAGTGCGAATTGGTGGACTTCACACACCTCCGAGAACTTTTTTTTTTAAAAAAAAAACTCTCGGGTGGGTAGGTTTCCTCACGATGTTTTCCTTCACCTAAAAGCAGTGATAATTAATGTATAATACGCACATAAATCAGTGGTGCGTGCCTGGGTATGAACCTCGGACCTCCCGATTGAGAGGGCAAGTTTCAACCATTAGGCTGTCACTGCTCCAACGAAACAAAATATACATAACGAAAATTGCGGACTCTCACTTGCTCAGCGTGGAGGGAGACGGAGAGGGCTATTTGTTATTTTTTGAACACTAAGGTAATAGCGTTCAAAAAAAACATGCGTGCGTACAAAGTACACATGTCAGAAGTGAAACTTCTTTGGCGAACTAATTTATAAATCTTGTTTATATTTATACAAATCTAAAACTTTAAATTTCCAAGATTAAGAGGAAGGGAAAAAGGACGTGATACGACGTTCGCTCTGTCTCACTTCTTCTCTCAATCTTTCTCACTCGCTTACTCCCTACTCTCACTCCACGGCTAGTTGCTCATGCTACGTTCGCCCTGTCTTACTCTCTCTCAATCGGTCTCGATCACTCTGTCTCTCTTTTCCGACACTTCCGTTGCATACCGGCGTGACGTTTCATCTGTAAAAATTTTACCCTCATGTGCCTAAAGAAGTTTCACTTCAAAAATTGTGCCATTTTTAGAAAAGATCTGTGCACAGCAGTGGGACAATAATTAGTTGACGAAGATGCCTCTGTCGTTTTAGCGTGTGTGTGCTGGGCGCTAACGAAAAAAAGAGCTTTCTACACTCATAGCCCTACAGTAGGATTTTCTCCTGTGCCGTGGGCACCATGGACACACACAAGACAAATACACAAACACCCAGACCAAGAACATGAATCTAAATCCATCATTCAGATACCTGTCTGGCCGGGAATCGATCGCGGGACCTATTGCGCGTCAGACCGGTATGGTAACCGCTCCGCACACGGGTCGTCTGTGGGCCAAACGAGTAGTTAATGATAGTGTATTTAACCATAATAGTTAAATCGTGGATTGTAATAGTTAAATCGTGTTACACATCTTTATGACGTCCTCAATCACCGTTTTGGTAATGATTCTTAATGGTTCCTATATTGTGGGTCCTCTAAGTGTGTGCGTGAAGATGGCAAGTCGTGTTCATGTCCCTGTAGCCTCGGGGTCAGAATAGGGCTACGGTATCCCCTGCCTGTCGTAAGAGGCGACTAAAAGGGGCTTCCGGGGTTGCAGACGGCTAGAGTGGGAGCTCGAACCGTTCGGTCAGGCAATCCCGGGAAGGACGGCGGTATGTGTGGTCGCATACCGTCGTAAACACTAGACGGAGCGGTGGGCGGATTCCGGTTGAAGTCGTTTCGAGATCCCGGAGTCCTCCTTTTCAGCGCCGAGGACGGCCACCGGGGGGGTTTTAGTGCGGTAAACATCCCACATAACCCTGCGTCGCTCCCACGGCGTCGGGTACCTTTGGAAGGTTTCCCCTCGAAAGCAAAAAAAAAAGTCGTGTTCATACTTGAAGGTTTTGTACACACTAAACGGTACATTAGTACCTAGACAAGTGTAAACCCTTCTTTTAAAAACTAGAGATGCGCCGAATAGTGGTTTCACCGAGTACCGAATACTTTTTAACTTTTACCGAACCGGATATTCGGCTGAATTATTCGGTTTACCATTTCTTACTAAAAACAACTTCGAAAGTGTGCTCATAAGACTAAAACGTTGATTTGAAGTTTAAAAATAAATGTTGATATAAGTTTTTAGAAAAAATGCGAATTTGATTGAGGTTTTAAAAAATGTTGATTTGAAGTTTAATTGCTTTGTTTTCTTAGCTTTATTCAACACACTCTTCATAGGATTTCTTTGTCTAATAACATTAATCTTATAGTTAAAGTTCCCCCAAGAGATGAGCCCGTGAGGGGCACTGCGCTAGGGGCCACCGGTTCGTTCCGTTGGAGTTTCCGAGTCCCCTACTACAAGCGCTGAGGAAGGCCACCGAGGAGGTTTTAGTGGGTAAAAATACCACATAACCCTGAGTCTCTCCCAAGGATTCGGTGTACCTTTTGAAGGTTTCCTCCCCGTAACAAACAAAAAAAAGCCAAGAAAATAGAAAAACTCGAACCGAATATATTCGGCACTAAAACTGAATAATTCGGCCGAATACAAATAGTGAAAAAGTTGCCGAATACACCGAATAACAACTGAATATTCGGTGCATCTCTACAAAAAACTCTTGTACCGAGGACACACTTGAATGCTATGTACCATCTTGGCAAGTGATTACTTTTGGAATTAGCAAAGAAGCATGCTATCTGATGTTAAGTGGTCACTGCCGCCCATGGATAATCTGTAAGCAGCTTTATATAGAACATAGATTCTATCAAAAGTCAATCACAGATGCGTTGCTCCTCCCGAGGACTACGATGGTCGCCTCATATAAAAGTGTGCCGGCAACCACACCTTCCATCGAACGCAAGAACTGCTTCACGCTAGAAGTAGGTGTGGCGGTGGTACTTCCCCGGTCGAACTACACTGATTCTACCACCTGGTACTCTCGAAGACAAGCTTCGACGAGCACTCATAGATTCACATTCTCACACATAAACCCTTCTTATTTATTTATTTATTTATACTTTATTATAACTTACAATTTTGGTACAAAAGGCGGACTAAATGCTAGGAGCATTCTCTACCAGTCAACCTTTAGGCTAAACAGAAAACATACAAGGCGGCATTATTAAACAATGCTATATAAGAAATTATAGGATAATTATAAATATAAACATAATTGTGAAATACTAGGATAGTACCTAAATATAATAAAAATAACCAAACATATTATCTTATTCTAAAGGACTTTCTAATAAAAACTCTCATAATGAAGGCCTTTGCCCACTTGTGGGACAACTTACTACATAACACATTAAGCTGTACATTAATGAAATGAAATGTTTTTATTTTGTATAGGCCTTTTTTTTTTTTTTTTGTTTTCGAGGGGGAAACCTTCAAAAGGTACCCGACGCCGTGGGAGCGACGAAGGGTTATGTGGGATTTTACCGCACTAAAACCCCCCCGGTGGCCATCCTCGGCGCTAAAAAGAGGACTCCGGGATCTCCAACAAACACCACCGGAATCCTCTAAGCGTGTTGCCCCACCGGGCTCCTCCCAGATGGGCGGCTGGGCCCACCGCTCCGTCTAGTCTATACGACGATATGCGACCACACATACCGCCGTCCTTCCCGGGATCGCCTGGCTGGACGGTTCAAGCTCCCACTCTAGCCGCCCGCAACCCCGGAAGCCCCTTTTAGTCGCCTCTTACGACAGGCAGAGGATACCGTAGCCCTATTCTGATCCCGGAACTACAGGGACGATTTTGTATAGGCCTACGGGGGCACTTACAAATTGTGAGTTACATTTTTTCTTACACTACCACCGGATCGGAACACGACCTCAACTGAGAAGATCCGGCAAGAAACTCAGTGGATTTGTCTCTTTTGTTATCATTTTTTTTTATAATTACAATCATGTTTTTTACATGGTAATGAAAGTTAGCTCCACTACCAAATTGTAGTACCAAGACCCTACTTTTTTAAAGGCCGTTTTATATATAAAAACTCTAGTACCAAGGACCCATGCCCACTAGTGGGACTACATAACACACTGAACGGTACATAGTAAACTGTACTCTCCGGTTGGGTGGCGCTTCTCCAAGCGTAACCGATTCGATTCCGCGTGAAGCATAATGACTAAATTAATTATCTGTAAAACCTATGGTAGAGTTATGCTTTGTGCGATACTAGCATTTTACTGTGGTTTCGCCCGCTTCTCTTTTATCACGGTAACAAGTATCTAAATACTAATACGTGAAGCAAAAACTTGTGATCCGCTTTTAAGAGACTTGCCGCAGACAGGGGAGTATGAAATTACGCACGGTTATAGTTGATGTAGAGAAGGATTACGCAATTATATTTTTTTAAAATAATGCATAAAACATAAATAAAATCAACTAAAACTCATAACACTCCGCATAACATTCACTACCTTGCATTTGACACAAACACATACGTAATAAACGAAATAGAACATTCAATATCTTACTATAAACCTTTTTTTTTGTTTACGGAGGGGAAACCTTCAAAAGGTACCCGACATCGTGGGAGCAACGCGGGTTATTTGGGATTCTTACCGCACTAAAACCCCTCCGGTGGCCGTCCTCAGCACTGCTTGGAGGACTCCGTGATCTCAAACAGAACACTGCCGGAATCCTCTTAGCGCGATGCCCCTTTCCAGCTCTTCCCTGGTGGGCGTAAAATGCTTACCGCACCTTCTGGTCATTACGGCGTCCATCCCGGGGTCGCCAGGCCGGACGGTTCGAGCTCTCACTCTTCCCGCCCGCAACCCCGGAAGCCCCTTTTAGTCGCCTCTTACGACAGGCAGAGGGTACCGTAGCCATATTCTGATCCCGGGACTACAGGAACAAGCTTTATATACTTTTTATGCCTTTTTTATACGCGCGCTACAAAGAGGACTCCGGGATCTTCAAAGCAACTCAACCGGAGTCCTCTGAACGCGTTGCCCTATTGGGCTCCTCCCAGGTAAGCGGCTGAGCGCACCGCTCCGTCTATTCTTTACGACGGTATGCGACCACGCATATCGCCGTCCTTCCCAGAGTCGTCTGACCGAACGGTTAGGACTCCTATTCTAGCCACCCGCGACCCCGGAAGCACCCTTTTAAAGCACTGGTCAAGTGTGAATGAGAGCAGTGATAGCCTAATGGTTGAAACATGCCCTCTCAATCGGGAGGTCCGGGGTTCAAACCCGGGCATGCACCACTGCTTTATTTGCGTATTATAAATTAATTATCACTGCTTTTCGGTGAAGGAAAACATCGTGAGGAAGCCTGCACACCTGAGTGTTTAAAAAAAAAGTTCTCGGAGGTGTGTGAAGTCCACCAATCCGAACTTGGCCAGCGCGGGGGACTTTGGCTTAAAACTCTCTCCTTCTGAGAGAAGAACCGTGCCCAGCAGTGGGACAATAATGGGTCGTACCCCCCAAGTGTGAATTGGCTTAACACACCGATTTAAAGAACTCTTAGGCATGTTTTCTCGCGATATTTTTCAATGTAATTGAATAATTGCTACGTAATATGCATTTAATTACAGATTAGTCATATTATTATGTTACAAACCGTCAAGCCTTGGGCTGTAGCGCATGTCAAAGAAATCGAAATACATGTACTGACATACACTCAAAAAACCTACCTTATAATAAAACAATTTGCTCATATATAAAATTAAAGTTTAACCGTATAATGTAATAAAATATTCCATTTAAATCACTGAGGTAATGTAAAACATATTGATTAAAGCATTTTTGCCACCAAAATAATCCGCCTTATTACTTAGTGATTCCGGCCAGGATCGAACTGGCGGCCTTCTGCGTGTAAAGCAGATGTGATAACCACTACACCACGGAACCAGTTATTGAAAGGATTGAAAAAGTTAATAAGTTTGTTGTACATATATATGTACATACCTTTTTTAATTAGTGATGTCTCGACCAAACTAAGGATTTCCCAAACCAAGAGTATGTAGGTATATCATTATTAAAACATACGCAGTAGTGGTGTATGTTCAATAGTCGTGTATTTATTATAGCACTTTCATGTGTTTAATATATTCGCAGACATGGAATATATTATTTCTTTTTCTATTTGTGTAAGAGACTGATGCTTGTTACAGCACACACTCGATTTTTAACTTGGAACACAGGAATACTGAGCCCACGTATCTTCTCTTGTTAAAAAAATATATATTTTGAAAGTCCACGAATAGTCTTTTTCCTACCCATTTTGAGGTTTATTGACGAATTATCAACTAATTTAATAGTAACATTAAAAGTTCAACTATCGCTCATTAAACTAAACATTATAATGAAATAACATTAAACACGTGCTGGCTAACGTAAACACCTAGACGATACACGACTGCGCGTTACTCGGGGATGCGCGGGGAAAGAAGCGAGGTGCGGTGTACAGAACCATTTTGTTTCATGCGCCTAATTGTTGTGGTCACGTAATAACGATATTCGCATTTCCATTCGAAAGAACAGTGCGAATGTTTTTGCGAACAAAAAGTTCGCCAAATCTATACAATCTTAAGTCACAGTAGAAATATGAGGAGCAGTATGGAAACTGCCTACAAGCGTTCGAGAGGGCACACTCACCACCATACGACGTCGACAAGGCAGCTAAGGGGTTTTCGCGGTGCTTCAGTAGCGAGTGTCGCATCAAGGCGAGTGGTAACGTTGCTATTTGGTTCCACGATCGTTTTAAAAATGCACGTAATGCAATGGTCCCGCTAAAATTTGTAAAAAAATACGCCGTAATAACATGTTAAAGATCTACAAAAAAATCAACGATCTACAAATTCTAACACCTTTGGAGTTGTCCATTAATCATGTGAGGCTCGAAAGGGGGGGAAGGGGTCCATAAAAAATTACGAAATGTCACAAGGGGGGAGGGAGGGTAAAGTAATATATCACGTGTACTTATTTTTTCGACAAGCTCGCGATACTCAACCGAAAAGCGGCGTTACATGTATTTATTTTTAGTCAAACGCGTGCAATATATAAAATAAAGTTAGATGATACTTATGCCAGTGTTTTTTTACAAATAAAAAAAAATAGGGGTGGGAGGAGGGGTAGTCTTAAACCTCACCACGTATCACCAAGGGGGAGGGGGGTCAAAAAATGCCAAAAAAAAATCATGTGATTAATGGATGGCCCCTTTGATAATAATTGCTTTACTGGGGCTTTACATTCTCCCCGGTCTCATACACACTTTGAAAATCATTGTACATACTATACACACTTTCTACACTCATAGCCCCACAGAAGAGTTTCCCCTGTGTTGTGGATACCATAGACACACACAAGACAACACAAACACCCAGACCCAGAACAGGAATCTAAACTCATCATTCAGATACCTGTCTGGCCGGGAATCGAACCCGGGACCCATTGCGCGTCGAATCATATCAAATGTAATAACAAATTCAATTTTGTTACAGGTAACCCAGTGAAGTGAAGTGCAAAAAACCAACACAAGATGGCGTTGTTCCAGCTAATGTTATGTTTCAGTTTTCTACAGATGGCTTTAGCGAAAGGTAAAATACATTTTAACACTTATCTCTACAAAGGATTTTACATTAATATTATAGTAGAAGTTATAATTATAATTTAGTGTATTATGATATGCGGATTTTGACTTTCTGTTTTGACATTTAAACCCCGTTGCTGGATCGTGGCCCAAAAAAGGCCCAAAAAAGTGTTTATAAATTACAAAATACCTCTACAAAGTACCTCTTAGGTTGGTGAAAAATAACAATCGTTTTATGGTGCTGTATATAGTTTTACATGGGAGATGTCCTGATATAAGAAATTAATAGAAAATTAAAATCATTATAGCTTTTGATAGGGAATAAGGAATTATTATGAAAATTAAAATCATTATGGCATTCAAATGTGACCCGTACTATTAAAAGTCTTTTCTTTCCCCCTTCCGCCTCTTTTTTTCAGACGCTATATTTAAAATACCTTATATCACTGCAAACTGAGACGACTTCAATGATATATCACAAATATCACAATCCGTCGAACTATAAGCAGTTATTATTTTGAATAACTCGGCTATTTCTGGACCGTCTCCATTTTCTTTCTTTCATTTACCCTTGGACACTTGTATAGTCTCATGATTAGATCTTTGAGTAACGTGAAAATCCATCCATCCATTCATCCATCAGCCCTTTGAGGTCCACTGCTGGATATAGGCCTCCCCTAAATGACGCCACTCCAACAGGTCCTGTGTCTTCTGAATCCAACGGTTTCCCGCTGTCTTCTTCTGTTCATCGGTTTTCAGGTTTTTCAGCATTTCGTATAACCACGATCACTTAATTAGGTTTTATAGATTCCGTTTACAATACGGAACCCAATAAACGTAGGCGTGGAACGTTGACAAACCAAACAGATTTTCACATCTGACTCATTGAACAAACAAACATTATGCATGTATCAACATTATATATCAATAATTAATTGACCGTTACTCTGGCAACACCGTACTAGTGATGTAACGTATATTCCCATTCGCAATTGATGCGAATGATTTGCAATGCTTCGCAAAACGGTCGCCAAATCTATCCCAATCAAAATCGAAGTGCAATTTCACGACGGCTCACTACATCAAAAGCTGAAAGAAAAACATCGGCATTTGTATTCGCGAATCATATTAGCACTCACATCACTAGTATGTATCAACATTGTCCATATATCAATTAATTGTCGACCGTTACTCCGGCAACCCCGTACTTATATGGAGTGGCATAAAAACGCGATAGCTGGTGGCAATGACCCGCTAACCGTTACGTGATTCATTGAGAAAAAATCGAAACGCCAAAGAATTAGCATCTCGAAATTCTTGCACAAAATTTTGACTTTTATAGGCCTGTGTTCTATAATGTTCACATTTTTTTTTATACGTAAACCTAACGATAAGGCAGACGGGCTACCTGATGGAAAATAGTTACCGTCGCCTATGGACACTTGCAACACCAGAGGAGTCGCCAATGCATCGCCGGCTTTGAAGGAGAGCTCTTTTCGCACCTTTTATGAAGAGCCCCATGTCATAACACCCCGGGAATACCTCAGAAGGAAGCCCGTTCCACATCTTGCACGTCCATGGGAGAAACGAGCGTGCAAATAATTGTTTGTAATATAAACACTGTTACTTACAATTTATTATCTCTTTCCTCCTATGTCGTGGGAATGGACACACACAAAGACGAACTCAAACACCCAGACCCACAAGAATCTAAATTCATCGTCCAGATACCTGATTGGGAATTGACCTTTTTTAGTGCCGGGGAGGAAACCTTCAAAATGTACACCGAAGCGTTGAGAGAGACTCCGGGTTATGTGGGATTTTTACCCACTAAAACCTCTTCGGTGGCCTTCTTCGGCGCTAACAGAGGACTCCGGGATCTCTAACGGAACGCACCGGAGCTCTCTACCCTGGTGCCCCTTACGGGCTCATCTTTTGGGCAGCGTGACTGTCCCCTACGCCTTCTGGTGAACGACAAGACGCAACCACATGTACCGCCGTCCTTCCAGTGGTTGCCGGCTCGGCGGTTAGAGCTTCCGCTAGCTGCCTGCAACCCCAGAAGCCCCCTTTCAGGCGCCTCTTACGACAGGCAGGGGATACCGTAGCCGTATTCTACTCCCCGACTATCAGGGGGCGACTGGGAATCGACCTAGAATCATGCCATGTGTCATGGGAGTGGTGCTCAAATGTATATAGGTTGGATAGATTACATTATAGTCTGCGCGAACGAAGTCGCGTCGATTCTGCTAGTGTTATATACATTAGATGGTTTATTGCGATTGCCAAGTCAATCCGTTTAAGGTACAGAACTTCACTACAAAGTATAAAACAACGTCGTTTCTCGCTGTTTGTCCCTATGTATGTTTAAATCTATAAAACTACGCCACGGATTTTAATTCAGTTTTTTTTAATAGATAGAGTGATTCAAGAGGAAGGTTTTTATGTTTAATACATGCATAATATTGTGGAGGAACACTGATAATTTTAAATTTTTGACTTTTAAACGGAACGAAGTTAGGGTCCTCTAGTTTAACATACGAATCCGTCTCGCACTTAGCTCTTTTTTACCTCAGTTATATTTTACAGCGTGGGGTTTCTTAATTTTTTAATGTGTGGGCAGATGAGTTCTTTTAACTGTATGTAGGCAGCCATTGAACTGATCGGCATTGTCAAAAGAATATTGATCCTTACTCAGTTAAATCATCAACCCATTATCGCACTACTAGGCATTGTTCCCAAGAATTGAAGGATGACAAACATTGTAATGGTTGATTTTTTGTAATGCTTGTTTTTCGAATTATCTAATGTTATTTTGCAAGAGCAGTGATAGCCTAATGGTTGAAACTTGTCCTCTCGATCGGGAGGTCCGAGGTTCAAACCCAGGCACGCACCAGTGATTCATGTGCGTATTAGAAATTAATTATCGGTGAAGGAAAACATCGTGAGGAAACCTACACACCCGAGAGTTCTTTAAAAGAAAAAAAGTTCTCGGAGGTGTGTGAAGTCCACCAATTCGCACTTGGCCAGCGCGGTGGACTATGGCCTAAACTCTCTCATTCTGAGAGAAGACCCGTGCCCAGCAGTGGGACAATAATGGGTTGACGAGAGACTGTTATTTTAGTATATCTTTATATTAATACTTGAAACTAAAATTTGTGATTCATTTTTAAGATACTTGCCGCAGGCGGAGGAGTATGAAATTACGCACGGTTATAGTTGATGTAGAGAAGGATTGCGCAATGCTAATATTTTTTTCAAATAATGCATAAAACATACATCAAATCAACTAAAAACACACTACACTCACTACCTTGCATTTGACACAAACACATACATAATAAACGAAATGGAACATTTAATGTATTACTATGAAAACACCATAACGTCAAAAACGTCAATGTCTTTGTCAAAATACCCGCTATTGCTTTTAAATGCACCTTAGATATTAAAACCCCCTCGACAACAAAAAAAAAAAAGATATTAAACCTCTTTTACCTTTAACGGGTGCGATCAAAATAACTTGAAAATTATTACAATGTATTTAAATTAGAGAAATATTGGTGCTACTTTGGACAATATGAAGTTAAGTTTTTTAATATAATTTACGGTCGAATTTCGACCGTTGCGACGGATAACTAGTTTATTTAATTATTACTTATATTACACGCACGTGCGAAGTATGTTTGTAAAGTGGAATTATCATTAGTATGTTAAATGTACACCTTATTTTAATACGTAGGTGGTCCTCCTACGGTTGACAAAGCCGTTTTTTTAATTTATTCGAGAGGCGTGATTCTTTGAAAAAACAAAATGGCCGATCACCGGCTTTAACAGGAAAGTGTTTATTTTTTCTTTACGTTCTTTCGTGTTTCTTGTTTCGTTTATTTAAGTCTGATTATTAATCTCAAAGGATTCATCTTCAGGTCTTTAAGCTCGACTAGTTTTTCCCGCGGCGTCAAGCGTTTTTGTCATATTTAACACGGTAATGACTATCCTATGTTAATTTAGGTCATATACTGTGTGTTTGTGCCCAATTTCAGCATAATCCGACCGGTAGTTTTTGTGTGAAAGAGTAACAAACATACTTCCTCAAAAACTTTCACATTTATGTTCACATTAATATTAAGTACACACACACTTTCACATGAAGCGACCATTATATTCCTCGGGAGTAGCAACGCATCTGTGATTGACTTCAGATGGAACCCATGGTCTGTATGAAGTTGATTACAGATGTCCATGGGCGGCAGTGACCACTTACCATCAGATGGACTGCATGCTCGTGTGCTACTTCAGTCAAATAAAAAAAAAAGTAAAAAAACGCGTGGCATTCGGGGACTGGTGCAGTAAAGCTAATAGCTTTACTGCACCAGTCCCCGTATTTATTTATTTATTTATCAACTAATGCAATTATATTTATTTATTTGTGAGTATTTTTTTCTTTGATATTAATTCAAGTTATTTTCTTTGATACTTTCACACAAACAGCTGGCGGAGTGCCCCCACTCTGCGCTGTTAGGTTTTTTCGTTACGGAATTTCTTGATTCGGTCGCCATGCTCAACGCCCGCGATAAAAGTTATGCAATAGCTTAAAACCTTACAATAGAATTCCTGTTTATTAAATAAAATTACTTCTTTTTCCAAAATGTCATGTCTCATTTCTCAGATGTGGTTTATTTATCACCACAGATAAATAAATGACACAGACTAGAAAAACCTGCGCAATGCTTTCCCAACAGATTAGATAGTCGTGTATAAAGATTTTTTATACTGTGACCAAATGATATTTCATCTATGTAGTTATTTGAATTGTGATAAGTCTTACTACAAAGATTGAGTTCTACAATTGATTTGAACGTTTTCTCTGGTAGTTTAATAATAGATTTCATGTTCAGCGTATCTTGCCAAACAGGGCTCTATTTTACTGAACTGTAAGGCAAGATACTGGAGCTAATTTTCATTACTATGTAAAAAAAACATGATTGTAATTATATTTTAAAAAAAATAATATAAATAAGAAAAAAGACAAACCCGCTGAGTTTCTTGCCGGATCTTCTCAGTTGAGGTCGGGTTCCGATCCGGTGGTAGTGTAAGAAAAAAAATGTAACCGACAATTTGTAAGTGCCCTCATAGGCCTATACAAAATAAAGACATTTCAATTCATTTCATTTCTACTAGCAGAATCGACGCGATTTCGTTCGCGCGTATTGATGCTCTTCCGATAGTAGTCGCAAAAATTTAGCGGCGACTGCTTTGCGTAAGGGTACACTAATCATTGTGCGGCGGCGGTGTCCAAGTCTTTCGTAGATATTGATATGTTCTCTTATATTATAGAACTTTTCTTCTATTATCAATAGATATCGCAATGAAAAAACATTTTCCCGCGAGAAATAGGTGTGGCACTTCCCCGGTGATACTTCGCCGGTCGAACTACACTGGTTCTACCACATTCGACAATACTTCCTTAAATAATGTGCTCAATGTTGTTGGTTTATGTGATTACACTAATTTTCATATTAGGTAAAGCAGTTCTCCTTCCCCATAATTTCGGGATTAGAATACTGATACAGTATCCCTGTCTGTAAAGCAGTGATAGCTTTTTTTTTGTTTTCGAGGGGGAAACTTTCAAAAAGTACCCGACGTCGTGGGTGCGACGCGGGTTATGTGGGATTCTTACCGCACTAAAACCCCCCCGGTGGCCGACCTCGACGCTGCAAAGAGGACTCCGGGAACTCCAGTTGACCGCCGCCGGTGTCCTCAGTGTGTGCCCCATCGGGCTCTTCTCTGGTGGGCGTGAACTGCTCACTGCACCTTCTGGTTTTTACGGCAACATGCAACCACACATGCCGCCGTCCTTCTCGGGGTCACTTGACCGGACGGTTCGAGCTCCCACTCTTCCCGCCCGCAACCCCGGAAGCCTCTTTTAGTCGCCTCTTACGACAGGCAGAGGGTACCGTAGTCCTATTCTGGTCCCGGAACTACAGGGACAGAAGCAGTGATAGCCTAATGGTTGAAACTTGCCCTCTCGATCGGGCGGTCCGAGGTGTAAACAAAGGGACGTACCACAGATTTTTCTAAAATTATTTGCGTATTACAAATTAATTATCACTGCTTTTCGGTTAAGGAAAACATCGTGAGGAAACCTACACATCCGAGAGTTCTTTAACAGAAAAGTTCTTGGAGGTGTGTGAAGTCCACCAATTCGCACTTGGCCAGCGCGGTGGACTATGGCCTAAACTCTCTCATTCCGAGGGTACACGCGTGCCCAGCAGTGGGACAATAATGGGTTGACGAGAGATTCCTGTCGCGAGAGGCGAATAAAATGGGGCTTCCAGGGTTGCAGACGACTAGAGTAACAGGTCAACCATCCAGCCAGACCACCCGGGAAGGACGGCGGTATGTGTGGTCGTATACCGTCGTGCGGTATGGTCGGCAGTGGCCACTTACCATTAGGTGGACAGCATGCTCGATTTCTACTACCATATAAAAAAGAATTTATGGACTGCTGACATAATTGTCAGCTAAATATGGAAGTACAAGTGAATGGAAATTTAATCAAAGATAGTCGTTATTAAAAACAAAAAAGGTTGAAGATACGAAAACGCGTGGGCGAACTCTAGTAATCAAGATGTTGGTAGTAAATAGGGTTGTCAACCTTTAGGAATTTGTATTTTTCAAAATGACACATGGTGTGGTTACCGACCCGATACGCAGATGGTTCCGGGTTCGATCGCCGGCTAGTCATCTAAATGTGGCGTTATTTCATTTTAGATTTCTGTTTTGGGTGTTAGCGTTTTGTCGCTGAGTGTATCAAATGTCACTCACATTTATTTAATTTTAGATTGGGGTTATGGATATAGAAGGCGTTTTTATTATTATAATAATTTTATACATTTTTCGACGACCGGCCTGGCGGTTACCATACCGGTCTTACGGGTCAAGGGTGCGATTCCCGGCCGGACAGGTATCTGATTGGTGAGTTTAGATTCATGTTCTGGGTCTAATCGTTTGTGTATTCGTCTTTGTGTGTATCCATGGTACCCACGACATAGGAGAAAATCCAACTGTGGGGCTATGAGTGTATAAAGTGTGGGTGTGTATTTTACATGTTAGATTTACGCCATAAGTAGTGTACTAGCATTTTCGTAACTTTTGGTTGTGTTTGAAATGTGCCTACGTACATACAAGCATAGATTCATACGCTCGAAAAACATTACTCGCCTTCTGATGCTGTCGAGTCAAAAGGAATGAATTACAAACGCTGGGCATAAATAACACTTATCGCAAGTAGCAACCCTAATAGCAAATGTCATTGTAAAGTCAAATAAAAATAAGTCCTATAGTATCGCATTAAGGTTGAATTTAAAGTGACTGATGCAACTTGAATCTTAAGGCCGTTTGCACGTGGGAAGTGATGAATCAGTGTTTGAGTTAGGCTGATTGTGCAAGGTTGGATTTAACACTTAAATACAATCTATATTAATACGTGGAGCAAAAATTTGTGATTCGTTTTTAAGATACTTGCCGCAGCCGGAGGAGTATGGAATTCGGTTCGGTTTGCACGCTCGTTTTTGCCACGGACGTGCAAGTTGTGGAATGAGCTTCCTCCTGAGGTATTCCCGGAGCGCTATGACATGGGGTTCTTCAAGAAAGGTGCGAAAAGAGCTCTCCTACAAAGCCGGCGATGCATTGGCGACTCCTCTGGTGTTGCGAATGTCCACAGGCGACGGTGACTACTTTCCATCAGGTAGCCCGTCTGCCTTATCGTTAGGTTAAAGTATAAAAAAAAAATACGCACGGTTATAGTTGATGTAAAATACGTACTCCGAACCGTGAGTGACCATATTAGACCGTTAAGGTGCAAGTAATTTTTCCTCTCTAAGTCGCATGCAACAAATCAGAATTTCTTCTTATTTTTTTAACTGAAAGGCTTCCCACGGCGCTACTACCTTTCGTGATTCATAGCCTCGTCGAGAATTTCCCTCCTCTCCGCTTCCTAACACTAGTCACCAGTCGCTACGGTCGAAATTCGACCGTAATTCATCACAAAAACGTAGCTCGATATTGTTCAAAGTAATTCCCAGATTCAATTAAATTTTATTAATTTTCAAGTTAGTATAATACACCCGAAAGGTAAAAAGAGGTTTAATGGACAAAGCTGCGTGTAAAATGAATAACGGGTAGTTTGACAAAGACATCTGACATTTTTGACGTTCTGTGTTATTCATAGTAATATTGAATGATTATTTCGTTTATTATTTAAGTGTCTGTGACAAGTGTTTTAGTTGATTTTATATATATCATATGCATTATTTGAAAAAAATATTAGCATAAAAAAAACACGCTTTCTACACTCATAGCCCCACACTAGGATTTTCTCCTGTGTCGTGAGTACCATGGACACACACAAGACGAATACACAAACACCCAGACCCAGAACATGAATCTAAACTCATCATTCAGATACCTGTCTGGCCGGGAAACGAACCCGGGACCCATTGCGCGTCAGACCGATATGGTAACCGCTCCGCCACGTGGGTCGTCAGCATGCAGTACTCTTTCTCTACGTCAACTATAACGGTGCAAAATTTCATACTCCTCCGTCCGTGGCCAGTTACTTAAAAACATATTCCAAGGTTTTTGCTTCACGTATTAATATATAGATATTCCAAGTTGTTTCCCTCATAATTTGCAGGGCTATGTCATTTTTTGTTCTAAGGTATAAACTAAGTTTTCCAAGCAGGTGCGATCAGATTGTATTTGCATATGCGTGCTCACGATGTACGCGTTTTGCACGCATATGCACAACGTAATGGGAATTATAAGGACATAATGTTACGATGTTTCTATGAAATGGTTATTAATGAGTACATATAGATTACGACCATCACAACAGGTTCGCCAAGGTGAATATTTCTCATATTGGTGCAAGCTTGCTGGTGTTCCTCAGGGCAGTGTTCTGTCCCCATTACCTTATTCTATTTTTATTAATCTATTACAAAAAAATATATCATCACATTTTTATCGTCATGTCGATTTGCAACTATACTGTCACTATACTGCGCCGAACGCAATTAGTAAGAATATAATTCTTAATAAGAATCTCCACCAAATATGCGAATAGGCTAAAGAATTCCTATTTTGGCAATTTCAAATAATTAAACCATCGTGATTTACTGGATTAATTAAATACTACTACACTGCCCATGAACATCTGTAATCAACTTCATACAGAACAAGGTTTCAATCTGAAGTCAGTCGCAGATGCGTTGCGACTCCTGAGGACCATAATGGTCGTCGTCAACTCATTATTGTTCCACTGCTAGACACGGGTCTTCTCTCAGAATGAGAGAGTTTTAGGCCATAGTCCACCGCGCTGGCCAAATGCGAATTGAAAGAGTTCACACACCTCTGTAAACTTTTTTAAACTCTTGGGTGTGTAGGTTTCCTCAAGGTGTTTTTCGTCGCCGTAAAAAATAATTATTTTCTAATAAGCACATTATTTTAGAAAAATCAAAGATTTTGGATTTGAACCTTGGACCTCCCGATCAAAGGAGCAAGTTTCAACCATTAAGCTATCACTGCTCATATCAAGATGGTCGCCTCATATAAAACGAGCCGGCAACCACACCCTTCCATCGAAACGTAAGAACTGCTTCACGCTAGAAATAGATGTGGCGATGGTTCTTCCCGGTTGAACCATCATTCTACACCTCGAATGTCAAGATAAACACCCTTAAATACAAAATAATCATCATAAATGTAGCAATTTATTGATTATCTTTTTTTTAATCAACACAATGTTAAGCTGCAAACGTATAGCAAGCGCGGGAAAAAATATTTATGTCATTGTTGGAAAGAAGCGAAGGCGGGAATGCGTTCTATTTTTAAACTTGTGTCAGTTTATTTTTTATTTTATGATGCATTCGTTTACAATGTTGGCCAGTGTCAACTTCTTAAGTCCGATTGATTTTTTGCAATATACTGGATATTTTTATACGAATACCGGCTTAATCCCGCGGCTCCGTCGTAAATAGGTCTTTTCAAGGTGGTAGAACCAGTGTAGTTCGACCGAGGAAGTACCACCGCTACACCTATTTCTAGCGTGAAGCATTTCTTGCGTTTCGGTAGAAGGGTGTGGTAGCCGGCACAGTTTTACATGAGGCGACCATCATAGTCCTCAGGAATAGCAACGCATCTGTGATTGACTTCAGATGGAACCCATGTTCTGTATGTAGTTGATTACAGATGTCGCAGAGCGGCAGTGACCACTTAACATCAGGTGGACTGAATGCTCGTTTGCTACTTTAGTCAGATTAAAATAAATCGATATGATTATAACATTTTTTTTACGCTACGAAGAGGACTCTGGGATCTCTAAAGAAACGCAACCGCAGTCCTCTGAACGTGTTGTCATTGAACTCCTCCCTGGTGAGCGGCTGGGCCCACCGCTCCGTCTAGTCTTTACGACGAATGGCTGGAGCTCCCACTCAGGGTTACCAAGTCTCAAAAATATATTCCCCTAAAGCCTTCATTAAAAACTCCTAAAATCCGCCATAATGAATTATTAACTGGAATTCTTCGTGGCAACCTGACGTGACGACAAAAAAAAGAACGGTTTTCGGGTGTAGTGAGTGACCTTTTTTTTCGTCATGAGGCATGATAGAGATTTCCCTTAAAAACACCAATATGTTGAAGTTATAAAAACCCCTGAAAATACCCCTAAAAAATTTCCATCCCTAAAAAATCCCCATCCTACTTGATTATCCCCTAAATTTGGGGGAAAAATCCCTAAGATGGGAACCCTGCTATCACTCTAGCCTTCCGCAACCTCGGAAGTTCCTTTTAGTCGCCGCTTACAACAGGCAGAGATACCATAGCCCAATTCTGATCCCGGAACTACAGGGACACTACCATAGTCTAACTATAAATTCTACTATGGATTCCGCCATTTTTTTAAACACTATACAAAGCGGTTTCACGTGTATAAATTTACTGCAGGAAAAGGCACACAAATGCAGCCTTTGGAAAAAAGAAAATGCAAGCGTTCTATTTTTGAATCTGTGTCATTTTTGTTTCACATCCGTATTATCTTTACGTGAGTTTTTTTTTTTACATGAGTGTATGAAGAAGATAATAACCGGTGAAGTGCGAGTTCTCTGACCGCACACGCCATATTGAAAGATTATAAAGCCTATGTCACTCACAACCGAGTCGTTTCAAATGATATGTCATATTTCACAATCCGGCAAGCTGTTTGGTCTGTAGCGCGTGTCAAAATAATGGACACACATACAAACTTAACTTATATAAATTCTCACACAGCCTAGTAAAAATCGATCGACAAACAATATAGTAGCGTACTGAATGACTTCGTCTTTGCGTTTTAAATTTAGTTATAACCTCATAATAATTGAAATTAATAACATTGACAACTCTGTATCAAAATATGAATACAAGACGTCGCATACAAATAAGCGCGGCAAATAAGCATTTATAGTTGCCATCTTGAAAAAAGCAAACGGGCGGGACAGCGTTCTATTTTTAAACTTATGTTTTTTTTCATGTCTCATCCGTTTAGTGTTTACTTGTATGTAACTTTATCCAACAATAACTTGGCGTTGATAACTATATAAAGAGATAAAAGATCCGTCTGTCTGTAAAATGCAACTGTTTTTGCAATAATATGAGGAAACCTTTTTAATACGCTTGTGAATAGGGTGTAAAATAAAAATGTGTGCGTGTACTAGCGTACACTCGTAAGTAGTGAAACTTCTTTATGACGTTATTTTTCAAAAAATAATTTACTATATGCAACTTTACAGAAATTGGTTAAATAAAGTTAAATTAGATAAAGTTTAATAAAAGACTTTTATTAAACTTTATCTAATAATTTAATCTATAATAATCTATCTAATATCACGCGTGGTAGGGATAAGAAAAAGATGGCGCGTAACAGAAAAAGATGGCGCGTAACGAAAAAATGTTACACTAAATTTTTTTCCAACCCCGATAAAGAAGTTTCACATCAAAATAACCATTTCAACCATTAGGCTATCACTGCTCTACTACGTTTACCATGACAATAAGTATGTCATAAATTTCAGCGTAATGCAATCTTTAGTATTAGCATGAGAGTAACATACATACATCTGCACAAAGTTTTACATTGATATTAATAACATTATATGCTTTTGTACTAGAGCAGTGATAGCCTAGTGGTTGAAACTGGCCCTCTCGATCGTGAGGTCCGAGGTTCAAACCCAGGCAAACCACTGATTTTATTAATTGTCACTGCTTTTCGGTGAAGGAAAACATCGTGTGGAAACCCATACACCCGAGAGTTCTTTAAAAAAGTTCTCAGAGGTGTGTGAAGTCCACCAATTCGCAATTGGCCAGCGCTGTGGACTATGGCCTAAACTCTCTCATTCTGAGAGAAGACTCGTGCCCAGCAGACAATAATGGGTTGACGAGATGCTTTTCAACTTTGACGACCCGCGTGGCGCAGCGGTTACCATACCGGTCTGACGCACAATGGTTTCCGGGTTCGATTCCCGGCCAGACAGGTATCTGAATGATGAGTTCAGATTCATGTTCTGGGTCTGAGTGTTTGTTTATTCGTCTTGTGTGTGTCCATGGTACCCACTCCACAGGGGAAAATCCTAGTGTGAGGCTGTGAGTGTAGATAGCGTGTAACTTAATATTTTGGCGCGCATCATCACTATTTTAAAGCATTTATTCTTATTAATTTTACCTGTGTTAGTCACATTACCGGTAAAATGACATCATCAACCTTAAGCGTTCCTCAGTGTAAGTAAAAAATCAAAGTTTATCTGTGGTTAAATTACAAAATGCACTAAATGATTAAATTAACCAGTTTCTTAAGTCATCTATGATCTATGTCACGCTTATTTTAAGTATAAACAGTTTTTAACCGACTTCCAGAAATGAGGAAGTTCTCAATTCATCCGTATTTTTAAGCTGCATGGTTTTTATCGCGGGCTTTGAGCGTGACGATCGAATCAAGAAATTCCGTAACGAAAAACCTAACACGGGTGGTGTTAGGTTTTTTCGTTACTCCGCCCACCATGTAGCATGTATGTATATGGTACGACATTACAAAGCTCGCTGTCCTTCCCGGGATCGCCTATTGCTCTAATCCTATTCCGCATTGGGAGTTACTGCCACCAGGAAACTAAATTAAAGTCCGAATTTATAATAGTTAATTTTTTATTGCCGATCAAACCCCTGTGTGAATGTACATGCATTCCAATCGGTTAGTGCGCAGTAACTAACTCGTCTCATATACTTCACACTTTCATACAAACGCTTTTTTTTGTTCTCGAGGGAGAAACCTTCAAAGGTACCCAACGCTGAGAGAGCGGCGCAGGGTTATGTGGGATTTTTACCGCACTAAAACCCCCCGGTGGCCGACCTCGGCGCTAAAAAGAGGACTCCGGATATCCAAAGGAACGCAACTAGGATCCTCTGAGCGCGTTGCCCCATCGGGCTTCTCCCAGATGTGCGGCTGGGCCCACCGCTCCATCGTCTTTACGACGGTATGCGACCACACCGCTGCCCTTCCCGAGATCGCCTGGCTGGACAGTTCAAGCTCCCACTCTAGACGCCCGCAACCCCTGAAGCCCCTATTAGTCGCCTCTTACAACGAGCAGATACAAACTTGCTTACTCAGCCATTCATACTTACATGGTTCCTACACGTCTTTTGTTTTTTTTTTATCTGACTGAAGTAGCAAACGAGCATGCAGTCCACCTGATGGTAAGTGGTCACTGCCGCCCTGCGACATCTGTAATCAACTACATACAGAACATGAATTCCATCTGAAGTCAATCACAGATGCGTTGCTACTCCTGAAGACTATGATGGTCGCCTCATATGAAAGTGTGCCGGCAACCACATTCTTCTATCGAAACGCAAGAAATGCTTCACGCTGGAAATAGGTGTGGCGGTGGTACTTCCCCGGTCGAACTATACTGGTTCTTCTACCTTTTGGTTAATCAATGTGCAACTTCAAAGCACTTTCTACTTCACAAAGCTATTCATTTACGATTTCACTTTCAAAAACGTAACCTTTGTAATGTTAAACCACAGACTAAAATAAACGTGACACAGTTTGACAGGCTATTAATAGTTACACTGTGGCTTTTACATTTCTGGTTTACTTGATTCATGCTCAATTCATATATCCATCGTTTAGGTTAACTTAAAGATATAGTTTCATCGAAATAATAGAATTTACATTTTGGTGTTTTACCTACACTGTAGTTAATGGTCTTTTAATTAGGGTTCCGTACCCAAAAGGTACAAAAAGGAACGCTATTACGAAGACACCGCTGTCCGTCTGTTTGATACCAAGCTTTTTTTTTTATCTGAATGAAGTAGCAAACGAGCGTGCAGTCCACCTGATGGTAAGTAGTCACTGCCACTCATGGACACCTGTAATCAACTTCATACAGAACGTGGGTTCTATCTGAAGTCAATCACAGATGCGTTGCTGCTTCCATGGACTATGATAGTCGCCTCATGTGAAAGTGTACCGGCAACCACACCCTTCTATCGAAACGCAAGAAATGCTTCACGCTAGAAATAGGTGTGGCGGTGGTACTTCCCCGGTCGAGCTACACTGTAGCAATGTAGCAGCCTGTAAAAAAATATAAATTTATGAATACAAACTCAAAATGTATTCGCATATTGAGTTTTGCAGATACAAACATACAAAAGAATTCGTATTTCCAAATAATTAATAACTACAATTTCTCGCGGCTTTTTTCTTTTTTCTTAGTAAAAAGCATAAACAAAGAAAATGGCGGCATAGACATAACAGACATACAAACAGATTAAAAATGTCTTTTATTTTAAATGAGCATAAACAATGGCGTTAATTTAAGGGCACAAGCCATTCTGGGAATTAAGTATCAGTAATTAGCCTGGAACCCAGATAATGTTGGACTGGATGCGACACTACACCTATTCCTAGCTTAAAGCATTTCTTGCGTTTCGATGGAATGGTGGGGTTGCCGGCACACTTTTATATGAGGCGACTTTAGTCCTAGTGAGTAGCAACGTATCTGTGATTGACTTCAGATGGAACCCATGTTTTATACAGATACAGATAGATGTACATGGGTAACAGTAGCCACTTACCATCAGGTGGACTGCATGTCAAGGTGGTAGAACCAGTGTAGTTCAACCGGGGAAGCACCACCGCCACACCTATTTCTAGCGTGAAGCATTTCTTGCATTTCGATAGAAGGGTGTGGTTGCCGGCACACTTTTACATGAGGCGACCATCCTAGTTCTCGGGAGTAGCAACGCATCTGTGTTTGACTTCAGATGGAATCCATGTTCTGTATGTAGTTGATTACAGATGTCCATGGGCGGCAGTGACCACTTACCATCAGGTGGACTGCGTGCTCGTTTGCTACTTCAGCCAGATAAAAAAAATGCTTGTTTGCAACATCAATCTCTAAAAAAATTAAATAACATATGATTTGGCTATTTTCATGTTTGAAGGTTTGGAAAGGACATGCTTATCAGAGACGTATAAATATGGGCCTAAAGATTAGCATCATTGACTAACCTCAGCTAGGTCTTTATTCTTATCTAGTAAAATTTACGGATGTACATCATGAAAAGAAGTGACAACTTAACATCAAGATGACTGCGTCATCGTCAACCCATTATTTTTTTCTGGTAGAACAATGGTACGACTGCGGAGGTACCGCCACCGCACCTATTTCTCTCGTCAACCCATTATTGTCCCACTGCTGGGCACGGGTCTTCTCTCGGAATGAGAGAGTTTTAGGCCATAGTCCACCGCGCTGGCCAAGTGCGAATTGATGGACTTCACAAATCTCCGAAACTCTTTTTTAAAGAACTCTCGGGTGTGTAGGTTTCCTCACGATATTTTCCTTCACCGAAAAGCAGTGCTAATTAATTCCTAATGCGCACATAAATCAGTGCTGAGTGCCCGGGTTTAAACCTGGGACCTCCCGACTAAGTTGGCAAGCTTCAACCATTAGGCTATCACAGCTCTTAGGCTATCACTGCTCTTTTGGACTGGATGCTCATTTGCAACTTCTAAAAAATTGTGCACTTTGACAAAAATTTGTAACATCTATACAAAAATAGACATATTTTTTACTTAAGCCCATGTTAGCCGTTCATAGAATTAAAGGCACATCCAGTAGGTACCTTTAAATCCACACGTAGCAAAGAAACAAGGATTTTTTTAATGGGCATCTAGTTTTAAACAAAGGTCCAGTCTTGTTAATTTATTTCGCAATTTTCTAGATCATATCTCCCGCTAACAAGTTTGTGACAATACTGGCTGTATGAGAATCCTTTGCACGGTAAAATAAAAAGATCGGCGGTCAAGAGTGAACCGAGCTTTTAAGTAGAGTTCTGCATGTAATTAGCTTTAAAATAAAGGATATGTGTCTACACATTTTTATATCAGTGGAAGGGTAAGTAGTAGTAGTAAGTAGTTTATTTTGTTGAGGCTTGAAGTAGCAAAAGATGCAATTAACCTGATGGTAAGTGGTCACTGCAGCCCATGGATATCTATAAACAACTTCAGATACAACGCGGATTCAATCTGAAGTCAATCACAGATGCGTAGCTTCTCCCGAGGACTAAGATGGTCGCCTCATATAAAAGACCATAAGTAAGCCGGCAACCGCATCCTTCCACCGAAAGGCTTCTGCTTCACGTTAGAAATACAAACAAACGCTTTCTACACTCATAGCCCCACACTAGGATTTTCTCCTATGTCGTGGGTGCCATGTTCACACACAAGACGAATACACGAACACCCAGACCCAGAGCATAAATCTAAACTCATCATTCAGATACCTGTCTGGCCGTGAATCGAACCCAAAACGTACTGCGACTCAAACCGATGTGGTATCCGCTCCGCCACGGCCGCCACGTGTGTATATGTGCTCTCTTTCGTGAATACATGGGTTCCTGTATATGATTATGTATCTATGTATTAGAAATTAATTATCGCTGCTTTTCGATGAAGGAAAATATCGCAAGGAAACCTACACACCCGAGAGTTCTTAAAAAAGTTCTCGGAGGTGTGTAAAGTCTACCAAATCGCACTTGGCCAGTACGGTGGAGGTGGACTATGGCCTAAACTCTCTATTTCTGAGAGGAGACCCGTACCCAGCAGTAGGACAATAATGGGTTGATAAGAGTGTATATAAGTGCGTTTTTGTTTGCTTTTATGTGTGTGTGTAGTACGTACACATAAAAAATGTTTTTTCTTTTTGTTAACCGACTTCCAAAAAGGAGGAGGTTATCAATTCGTCTGTATTTTTTTTTTTTTTTTTTTTTTTTTATATTTGTTACCTCATTTCTCCGGACTGGGTGAACCGATTTAGATGATTTTTTTTTTATTTGAAAGGTAGTGCGTGTCATAGGGTCCCATTTTTTTTTAGTATTTTTTTGACTAGGGCATCCATAAGAAAAACGCATAAGTCTTAAATTTGCATTTTCAATGTACGCGATAAATGTATGAATAACTCAATATCCCGCCAACCGATTTTGATGATTCTTTTTTTATTAGAAAGGATGTACTCCAGGGGTAGTCTGATAAGAGTTTGATAAGGTTCTAATCATAGGATCTTCAACTTTTTGGAGTAAAATAATAAAATTAGTGATAGTCGGCCGAACCTTAGCTGGAGAAGTCCAATTGATTAAAATATAGAATAAAATTACTATGTAGGTATTTACTATGAAAAATTTGACCTTCAACTCTTCAATCCTGATGATGCAGGGGTACTGCTAGCCTGAACTATAAAAGTTGGTCGTTTGATGTTTGCGAATATATAATGAAATTGTTAAGCAAATTCATGGGACAAAAATTTGACCTTCAACTCCTCAACCCTGATGATGCAGGGGTACTTAAAGCCAAAACCATAGGAATAAGCCATTTGGTGCTTACGTATATGTTATAAGATTACTGAGCAAAAACATAAGATGAAAAATTTGACCTTCAACTCCTCAACCCTGATGATGGAGGGGTACTTCAATCCTAAACCATAGAAGTTGGCAATTTGGTGCTTACGGTTATGTAAAGAAAATACTAAGCAAAAATATAAAATCAAAAATTTGACCTTCAACTCCTCAACCCTGATGATGAAGGGGTACTTCAATCCTAAACCATAGGAGTTGGCAATTTGGTGCTTACGGTTATGTAAAAATAATACTAAGCAGAGGCACAAAATTAAAATTTTGACCTTCAACTCCTCGACCCTGATGATGAAGGGGTACTTCAGTTCTAAACCATAGGAGTTGGCAATTTGGTGCTTACGGGTATGTAAAAATAATACCAAACAGAGGCACAAAATTAAAATTTTGACCTTCAACTCCTAAACCCTGATGATGCAGGGTACTGCAAGCCTGAGCCATAGAAGTTAGCCACCTGGTACTAACGTATATGTTATAAGATTACTAAGCAACAATATAAGATGAAAAATTTGACCTTCAACTCCTCAACCCTGATGATGGAGGGGTACTTCCAGAGGGGGCGCCCTGTTTGTATGAATTGTAAAAGTGTTTTATGTTTAATTTTTGTGAATATGTAGATGCACAAAGCAAACTTAGAGGCTTTATTTAAATACAAACATAAAAATATAGTCACTAAAAAGTGTAAAATAAAAACTTTTTAACAAAAAATATCTACCGACTTCCATGTCACAAAAAAGTAAAAAATAATTTAAATATATTTTGGTCTAGAACATACTCAGTACTTAGTACATAGTTCTGAAGTCGGTGCTCATATAGGACGTAGTTACCGTCGTCCAGCGAAATATGTCGAGCACCGACTTCAGGACTATGTACTAAGTACTGAGTATGTTCTAGACCAAAATATATTTAAATTATTTTTTACTTTTTTGTGACATGGAAGTCGGTAGATATTTTTTGTTAAAAAGTTTTTATTTTTCTTATAACAAATATGTAACCTTCGCATGTCTTTAAAAATATTAATAAGAAACGCATCTATACTAGTCATATTAAATTACTTAGTCTGCCGGGTGGTTATATGCTTCATTAACTTATCGCTTCGATAACGTTTAGTATAGAATTATGGTATCGATATTAGATGTCATCGCGTTAAAATTACCTCTCATCATTTATTCTCAAACAAGAATAATTAAAAAACCCGAGTAATTGATTGAAAAGACAGAAATAAGTAATGAATTGTCTCTTTCATGTGACAGTATCCATAAGCAATTAGATATTTCTAATTTTTTGTAACACAAGAGTTCTTTATATATACATAGGTGGTTGAACCAGTGTACTACATAGGTGGTAGAACCAGTGTAGTTCGACCGGGGAAGCACCACCGCCACACCTATTTCTAGCGTGAAGCATTTCTTGCGTTTCGATAGAAGGGTGTGGTTGCCGGCACACTTTTATATGAGGCGACGATATAGCCCTCGGGAGTAGCAACGAGAACATTATTTTGAATTATTTGACCGTTTTTCCATTGCAATACGGAATGCTAATCGAAAGGGAATGGAACTCGCGATTTATTTTTCGAACTTAATCTGATTTGAGCTTAAATGTATTCTATTAGCTGCGTTTAATATATCTTCGTGTCCGTCTAGAATTTTTATACCACCTTTTATAGTCTTGCTTGTGTAGATCGTAAACTCTATATGCAAGCTAGGCTATTTCTCCGGATTCGCCCGCTTTGGTCAAATCTAAGGGTGGCCGTCCTCGGCACTAAAAAGGAGGACTCCGGGATCTCGAAACGACTTCAACCGGAATCCTCCGAGCGCGTTGCTCCATCGGGCTCTTCCCAGATGGGCGGCTGGGCCCACCGCTCCGTCTAGTCTTTACGACGGTATGCGACCACACATACCGCCGTCCTTCCCGGGATTGCCTGACCGAACGGTTCGAGCTCCCACTCTAACCGCCCGCACACCCGGAGGCCCCTTTTAGTCGCCTCTTACGACAGGCAGGGCCGTAGCCCTATTCTGATCCCGGAACTACAGGGACATTGGTCAAGTCTACCACAGTAATGAGTATATCTATACATCAAGTTGCTTTGATTATGAAGAAAATCATGCTTCATAAAAAAACAGCTCGCGTCAAACAAAACAATCTACTAGCAAAATTATCATCATAAAATCTTTCACATACGTTTAAACGAACAAAGATAAACCAAACGAGATTATGGCTATAATCTAGTGTAATTCGAATCTTCCCACCGATAATATCATCAGATAATCAGGGAAATTACTGATTTGATGTACGGTAACATTTTTAATGGGTACCAAACGAGCATTTCGTCTGATAGTAAAGTCATCGCGTTTCACAGACTACTGATTTATCCTAGACGAAGAGTTTTTTTTTATTTGACTGAAGTAGCAATCGAGCATGCAGTACACCTGATGTTAAGTGGCCACTGCCGGCCATGGACATCTGTAATCAACTTCATACAGAACATGGGTTCCATCTGAAGTCAATCACAGATGCGTTGCTACTCCCGAGGACTATGATGGTCGCCTCATATAAAAGTGTGCCGGCAACCAAACCCTTCCAAACGCAAGAAATGCTTCACGCTAGAAATAGGTGTGGCGGTGGTACTTCCCCGGTCGAACTACACTGGTTCTACCACCTTGTGAGTTCTTAAAGTAAAAAGAAATGATATGTGGAAAATGATGCAAAATTTGGAATGAGCTTCCTGAGGTATTCTTGGAACATTTTGATATTCTTCAAAGAAGATGCAAAAAGAACTGTCCTTCAAAGCCAACGATGTATTTGTGTCTCCTCTGGTGTATTGCAAATGTCTAGGCGACGGTGACTACTTTTCATTCCACTTGCCTTATTGTTAGGTTAAATATATGAGTCCCTGTAGTTCCGGGAATAGCACTACGGTATCCCCTGCCTGTAGTAAGCGGCTACTAAAAGGGGCTTCCGGGGTTGCGGGCGGCTACAGCGGGAGCTGGAACCGTTCGATCAGACGAACCCGGGAAGGACAGCGATATGAGTATTCGCAAATCGTCGTAAAGACCAGACGGAGCGGTCGGCCCAGCTGCTCACCTGGGAGAAGCCTGATGGGGTTAACGTACCGTGCCATACCGGAAAGTATACCGGCAACAACACCCTTCCATCAAAATGCAAGAAATATTTCACTCTAGATGAAAGACAAACAAACACACACAAACTTTCGCATTAATAATATAAATAAGTTAATCGATGCAAAACAATTCTCATACAATTATGAATAATAACGTGTTGGGTGGCGTGTGACTTGATACTATCTGTGTAATGATAACTGGTTAGCATGAAAGCGATGAAGCTGTCTACTTTCTAGACTTTAAGAGCATTACTAATAATAATAATAATAATAAGCCCCTCATAAAACTAACTCCACGTCCGGTACGACCACCTGTTACCACGTGAGGGGCGGACATTGACAGCATATAGCTACACATGCCAATGACTAACGGAGCGCTAGTATTTAGAAATTATGCGATGCGACTAAGAAGTAGGCAAATACCCCAGGCGGGTACCTGCAAGGGAGAATCCCGCCCCGGGCCTTCTGGCTCGGGCTGCTCCACGTATTCTGGGGGGGGCACCGCTTCGCATATAACAACCCAGTCCCATACTGCTGTAGTTGATGGTACATCTCATTTCCTCTCACATCCATCATCACCTATATCATCCACACATAGCCTTTTTCCATCTCCTAGTTCATCACCATATTCATGCCAAACAGAATCATCTTCATTAAGATCCAACATTTTAACATCTGCATCGGAAATAAATAATCCAACGAAATCTTCCGAGTTACTACTGGCTGAGGATGTTTCGCAAGTAGCTTCGGCAATGAAACCTGCGACCACCAAGGCTGGCAAACCCCGTGTACGCATGAAGTGGAACAAAGATATAAACATATTCATAATGCGTACATATTACCGTGTTACAAAATTAGAAACTGATTTGACAAGTTATAGACAACAAATGCATCAAAAATTCATAGAAAAATACGAAAACACCCAAATAACAGAACAAAGAATATCAGACCAAAAACGATTTATAATCAGAAACAAACGACTATCTGATGAAGAACTTAAAGAAATTAGGGATGAAGTAGCAAAAGAAATAGAAAAAGAGGAACTGAACAGCGAACAATACATAACACCAAATACATTTCAAAATATAAACACAACACATAAAAATTGTAAAAGGCAAAATAAAAGTAATCAAAAAATTAATTCAATTCCTAGTACGTCTATAAGTAATGTAAATGTAGATTCACAGCTTTTGCAGAAAGACGAAACAACGAGTGAAGTAAGCACAGAAGCGTTAATGAAAGAACTAGAGGCCAATATAAATAAATACACTGGAACGGATCCGACCTCCAGACCAATTCTACCTAAAATTAAATCATCGAGGTATACAACATATTTAATTAGAAAGTTTAATAAAGATATATTGCCAGCCAAACTTAATTCAATAGAAACGATCACAGATACACACACCTTAATATACTGTACAGCACTCACAATAGCAGAGCATTTAAACATTAAAATAAATTATAAGGACTGTATCAATACTTACTCAAAACCTGCTTGGCAAATTAGATTAGAGAAAAATATAGAAGAGCTACGACGGGATATAGGCAGATTGACACAATATAAGTCAGGAAATAACTCCAAAAAGTTGTTTAAAAATGTACAAATAATCTTGGGTAAGACAAAACAACATAGTTCACATGAGCAATTAAATATAAAGATAAATGAATACTTAGATACTCTGAAACAAAAACTGGCAGTTAAAAGTCATCGATTAGCTAGATACAAGAAAGCTAAAAACAGAAAAGATAATAATAGATTATTTACTACAAATGAAAAGCAGTTTTATAGAAAAATATATATATATATTTTTAATACCAATAACAGTGTGATTGAAACTCCCTCAAAAATGTGTTTAAAAGAATTCTGGTCAAAAATATGGGCACATAATACTGAGCATAACAGAGATGCTGAATGGATTCGTTCTGAAATAGCTCGGTCAAAATATATTCAGGATATGCAATTTGATAGTATAAATGATAAAGAACTACAATGTATAATTAATAAAACCCATAACTGGAAGGCAGCAGGAATAGATGGAATACACAATTACTGGTTTAAGAAACTTTTTGTAGTGCATAATAAATTAGCGGAACAAATTACTGATGTCATTAAAGGTGTTACTTTACTACCAGATTTTTTAAGTAAAGGAAGAACATTTCTAATATCAAAAAATAAGCATACTAAAGACCCGTCTCAATATAGACCTATAACCTGCCTTCCAACATTGTATAAAATAATCACATCACTTATTGCTAACAGAATTTACCAACATTTAGAACATTTCAATATTTTATCAGAGGAACAAAAAGGGTGCAGAAGACATCATATGGGTTGTAAAGAGCAACTAGTAATTGACACTGCTATCTTAAAACACGTAGAAAAATCAAAACAAGATCTCTTTGTTGCGTATATTGATTACCAGAAGGCATTCGATAGTATCCCGCACTCGTGGCTTATTCAAGTTTTAAAAATATATAAAATTAATAACACAATCATTACTTTCCTTAAAAATGTAATGTCTACTTGGAGAACAACTATTTATTTAAATACTAATAAAAACCAAATAAATACGGGAGAAATACAAATTAAAAAAGGGATTTTTCAAGGAGACTCGCTCAGCCCCTTATGGTTTTGTTTGGCTCTAAACCCATTGTCACGGGAATTAAATAATACAAAATTCGGATTCAAGATCAAAAATAATAAACAGACTATACATCAAATAACTCATTTATTATATATGGATGACCTTAAGCTATATGCTAATACAAATATTAATATGGAGCGATTACTAGATGCTACAATTAGATTTACGACCGACATAAGAATGGATTTAGGGCTTGATAAATGTAGAAAACTAAATATTAAAAAAGGAAAGATAATGAGTGGTGATTATAACATCAATGAAGAACAACAAATTACAGCAATGGAGAGTCACGAATTATACAAATATTTAGGTTATAATCAGTCACGTCTTTTACAACATGCAGCTATTAAGGAAAATCTAAAGAAGGAATACATAAGCAGGCTTCACGTAGTATGTAAACAATATCTTAACAGTAAAAACTTGTTCAAAGCAATAAACACATATGCTATTCCAGTACTAACATATTCATTTGGCGTAGTTAAATGGTCAAACACTGAGCTAAAACTATTAGAAATAAAAACAAGAACCATTCTTACTCAACACCGACATCATCATCCAAAATCTGCTATAGAACGGATTTGTATACCTAGAAAGGAAGGAGGGAGGGGACTTATAGATATCACTCAATTACACAATAAACAAATAAACACCATGAAGGTATTTTTCAACAGTAAAAAGGAAAATAGTCTTTTACATAAAACAATAATACAAATAGACAATAAATATATGCCCTTAAACCTTAGTGAGGAACATATAGAAATAGTCGACCCAAAGAAGCTTACAGAAGAGAAACATAAAAAATGGAAAGAAAAAGAGCTACATGGAAGACACAAAAACGATTTAGAACAAGCACATATAGACAAAGAGGCTTCTAATAAATGGTTGGAGTTAGCCGGACTTTTTCCTGAAACAGAGGGGTTTATTGCGGCTATTCAGGATCAAGTAATTACTACAAAGAATTACAGAAAACATATATACTATAGTCAACGATAATACTATAGTCAACGATCTATGTAGAAAATGCTTAAGTAAACCGGAAACTATACATCATATAACTGGTGCATGTATCAAACTCACTCAAAACGACTACACACACAGGCATAATCAGATTTGCAACATCATTCACCAAAAATTAGTCAGAAAACATAAATTAATAAAAGAGCCCCATACACCTTACTATAAATATTCACCTCATCCAGTTCTAGAAAACACAACACACAAAATATATTATGACCGTACAATTTTTACAGATCACACTATATACAATAATAGACTCGACATCACCTTTGTAGATAAGAAGAATAAAAATGTATTTATAATAGATGTAGCTGTACCTAATACAAATAATATACAAAATACAATAGTTGAAAAGATAAGAAAGTACACTGAATTACAAGAGGAAATTAAAAAAGTTTGGAAAATGAACACAGTAACAATAGTCCCAATAGTAATCTCATCCACAGGCGTGATACCGAAACAGCTACCCCAAGCACTTAAAATATTAGATTTACCAAAATTTACATATGTTACACTACAAAAAGCTGCAATCCTAAATATATGTCGGTTAGTTCGAAAATTTCTACAGTTTGACACAGACAATGATAATTAGTTATCATTATTATTCATTCATTTAAAAAATGAGGTAATACTTGGCAATATTTGCCCGTATTATTTCAAAAATCCTGGTATACCCAGAGCGGATGACCCATAAAAACATAATAATAATAATAATAATTTATTGTCCAATAAGATTGTACATAATATAGACTTATGTATTACAGTAACCACAAAGTGCAGTATATAGATAGTGAGGAAATTAATCTTAAAATAACATAAGTACATTGAACTCTACCCATTGTAAGATTTAACTTGTGTTATGGGTATCAGGAGTTTTACAAAAAAATACTTTACCACAAGGATATCAGGTCGATCTCTGTATCTGAGGATGTGAAAAAATTTTGAGCAGATTTTGTCATAAAAAGAAAATTAACAAAAACAAAAACAATAGAGCATTATAGAGCATATACCTACTATGGAAGAAAATCATGCAAGAAAGAAAGAAGAAAGAAAGAAAGATCTTTATTTAGTCAATTTTTGGGTTACAATAATATTGATTACATAAGATGTTTAAAAAAAAAGAAAAGGGCGCCAAAAATTGAATATGCAGGTGAAGGCGTTCTAAATGTATGGCACTCACATACTCGTGTTTAGCATTAAGACTTACAATTAGACACCATATTACAATGCTGATAACTTTAGAAGATTAAATATTTTTTGTATTTTATATTTTTAAATCATCAAGCACATAATTATATGTGTTCCACTTTATGTTATTATACATAAAATAGAACACATAATTATGTGTTCTATTTTATTCTATTTCATATATTAAAACCAATTAAACTCTATGTCTTCGTAGTTTCTAGTGCGATTGATAATTTAGTGGCTGAAACTCTTCTTAATTATAGAGTTCAAGGTTTGCTGAGAACTTTTGTTTTTCGTGCGTTTACATTATTCTTTAGCAGAAAAAAATCGAGTGTTCTTAAAAAAACTGTGACATGTCTGAATTCTAGCGATTACTTGACATGCAAAAGCTGGAACGCCTCATCTGTTTCTCACATGAAGAAGTGAATTTCAACTATTTAGCTACGGTTTATGAGAGTTTATTAGGAGGATTGGATATTTATTTATATATTTATTCCACCATTACAAAGGTAACAATAGGGCAAACTTAATGCCTGATGGCATTCTCGGTAGAGAAAATTAAATTAAAAATTAAATTAAATTAAACCCAGGGTTGACTTACCAGTCAACCCTGGGCGGCTGGAAAATTAGTGGCAGGTGTTAATTTTAAACGCGAGCAATAGAAATATTTAATATACCTACTTAGTCATAATATATAGGTTATTTAATTAGAAATATAAATATTTATTTTAGTAATAAATTTTTAAAAAGTTATAATTAAAGCTCATTTTTAAGATTAATGTGATTTACACCTAATTTATCTTTTTTTTTTTGTTTTCGAGGGGGAAACCTTCAAAAGGTACCCGACGCCGTGGGAGCGACGAAGGGTTATGTGGGATTTTTACCGCACTAAAACCCCCCCGGTGGCCATCCTCGGCGCTAAAAAGAGGACTCCGGGATCTCCAACAAACACCACCGGAATCCTCTAAGCGTGTTGCCCCATCGGGCTCCTCCCAGATGGGCGGCTGGGCCCACCGCTCCATCTAGTCTATACGACGATATGCGACCACACATACCGCCGTCCTTCCCGGGATCGCCTGGCTGGACGGTTCAAGCTCCCACTCTAGCCGCCCGCAACCCCGGAAGCCCCTTTTAGTCGCCTCTTACGACAGGCAGAGGATACCGTAGCCCTATTCTGATCCCGGAACTACAGGGACGACACCTAATTTATCTACTTATGGTTTAAATCATTATTTTTTAAATTATAGCTTGGTGATAGACAGACCACCAATTTGCACTTGGCCAGCGCGGTGGACTGTGGCCTCAGCTCTCTCATTCCGAGAGAAGACCCGTGCCCAGCAGTGGGACAGTAATGGGTTGACGACGATAGACAGACAGGTAGCGAAGTCTCACATTGAAAGAAACTTGTACCCAACCGGATTAGAGTCAGTAAAAACAAGTATGAGTGAAAACAGTTTAATGTATCGATCTAGGCTGCACAGACAAGCCAATGCAAGTACATTACCAGCCCTCATAGCCGAGTTAAAGATCCGGCGCGTATAAACTCGGGATACACCGAGATATAATATACAACGACCAATTTTTTTTTTTTATTTATTTATTTATATCAGGCTACAAAGGCCCATAGAAACGAATAATACACAAATACAAGTAAACAATAAAACAAATTAATACATAACAATTAATAAAACTATGATACTATACAAAATAGAAACTAACAAATATAAAATATTAAAATACTATACATAAGCTATATTTATAATTCATGACCAATACGGACTCGTTGAGAATGATCCCATACATGAATTCTTTAAAGCCTGCTAGTTGACTTCTAGATCAGCCTCCCCTATTTTTGGTTTTAATAAGTACTAGTAAACCGTCGTAACGGTCGGAATTTGACCGTAATTTATATCAAAACAACTAAACTTAATATTGTCCAAAGTAGCATTTTTTTCAAATTCAATTAAATTCTTCAATTAATCTCCGCTTTAAATAAATTGTAAACATTTTCAAATTATTTTGAACGCACCCGTTAAAGGTAAAAAGAAGAAAGTATTCTTATCAACCCATTATTGGCCCACTGCTGGGCACGGGTCTTCTCTCAGAATGAGAGAGTCTTAGGCCATAGTCCACCGCGCTGGCCAAGTGCGAATTGGTGGACAAGAAAGTATTAACTAACTGCATTTAAAAGCAATAGCGGGTATTTTGACAAAGACATCTGACATTTGTGACGTTATGTGTTTTCACAGTAAGACATTGAATGTTCTATTTCGTTTATTACGTATGTGTTTGTGTCAAATGCAAGGTAGTGAGTGTAATGTGTTTTTGGTTGATTTTATGTATTTTATGCAATATTTGAAAAAAATATTAGCATTGCGCAATCCTCCTCTACATTAACTACAACCGTGCGTAATTTCATACTCCTCCGCCTGCGGCAAGTATCTTACAAACGGACGTGTTCTGTATGAAGTTAATTACAGATGTCCATGGTCGGCAGTGGCCACTTACCATCAGGTGGACTGCATGTTCGTTTGCTACATCAGTCAGACCAAAAAAAATATCTTTTATCACAATAAAGTGATTTTTAGTTTTTCCTTAAAATTGCTCTTTAATTATATATTTATATATATTTATATATATTATATATACATATATTACATATATTTATATATACATTATTAATAAAATTTTAATGCAAATTAAATATATTAATGAACGATAGATGAAAGTTATTTATTTATTTAATCCCTTTTCAATAATGTCTTTCATAATTACGAACGCTCTTGACACCAATACGAACATATGCCCACACATTCGTAACACATTGATAGACTGGGTAAACACAACCACGGTCAGTCGTTGCTCGACGTTTGTTTTTAAACGAGTTATATAGCCGTGAGATTCTGTTGATTTTCTGCCTCTCTGAGGTCTTTCTTAGCATAGAGACTGTTTCCAATTTGAGTTTGACCCACGTGGGGGAACAGTTACCTGTCTGACGCACAATGGGTCCCGGATTCGATTCCCGGCCAGACAGATATCTGAATTATGAGTTTAGATTCAAGTTCTGTGTCTGGATGTTTGTGTATTCGTCTTCTGTGGTACCCACGACATAGGAAAAAATCTAAGTGTGGGGCTATGAGTGTAGAAAGCGTGTTTTTTTTTCTCTGAGGTTTTTTTAGTTGTTTGTTGTTTCCCAATTTGAGTTTGACGACCTGCGTGGGGGAGCAGTTACCTGTCTGACGCACAATGGGTCCCGGGTTCGACTCCCGGCCAGACAGGTAGGTAGGTCATCTGAATGATGAGTTTTGATTCAATAATATGTGATTATGTGTTATAATAATAGAAAAGAATGTTAAGCTTATTAAAAAAAATAAAATTGCCTACGCTATCGTATTGGGTATTACCTGTAAAGATAGACGTAAGTCTGTATAAATAAATAAATGTTCTATGTCTGTGTTGGGTGTTTGTGTATTCGTCTTGTGTGTGTTTGTGTATTCGTCATGGTACCTACGAAACAGGAGAAAATTCTAGCTATGAGTGAAGAAAGAGTTTTTTTTTAACTTTTGTCTCACTGGGATCTTTGCAAAGTTCATGTTTCCAAATTCTTGCGCTCTGATTTTTTGGAGTTTAAATGCGATTGAATTCGTGATTTTGAATTCGACTTTCAATTTGGGGTCTACGGTTCAAATACCAGGTGCCTTTGATTTTATAGATTTTTCGGAGTTACGTAGGTACATATTAGAAACTAGATGTGCTGCACGGTCTTATCCCATATTAGCCTATCAAGAATTCTCCTGGTCGTTGATTCGAATCCCAAGCGTCCATGGTTCGAATCCCAGGCACGTACAGTTTTTCAAAGTTATATGCATATTGGGAACTAACTACGCCCCGTAGAGTGATATGCAAAAGCTTAAAATAAATAAAAGAAAACAAATACCGCTGTATTAATTTAAATTGCAAATTAAGAGGACAATAAAGCCGCAAAGGAAAAACATCTTTTAAATGTTTTTTTTCTGCTCTTTTAAATCTAACCCTCTTTTTCAAAACAGACATTGCTCGAAAAATATTACACATAATGCTCGTATATTACGCATAAAGCTCGTTTATGTGAGAACAGGTCTATTGAATTCCTTCCTTGACTCGGATACACCTTTTTTTTTTGTTTTCGAGGGGGAAACCTTCAAAAGGTACCCGACGCCGTGGGAGCGACGCAGGGTTATGTGGGATTTTTACCGCACTAAAACCCCCCCGGTGGCCGTTCTCGGCGCTAAAAAGGAGGACTCCTGGATCTCGAAACGACTTCAACCGAAATCATGACTCAGATACACCTAGTGTACCACAATCCTACATGCATTTCCTCACTCCGGTTTGACGCTGGCACCATATCCCACATATTTGTAATCATATCCTATTGACATACTGTAGTTTTACCCGTGATGACCCGCGTGGCGGAGCGGTTACCATACCGGTCTGACGCTCAATTGGTCTCGGGTTCGATTCCCGGCCAGACAGGTAGGAATGATGAGTTTAGATTCATGTTCTGGGTCTGGGTGTTCGTGTATTCGTCTTATGTGTGTCCATGGTACCCACGACACTGGAGAAAATCCTACTCTGGGGCTATGAGTGTGGAAAGTGTGTTTTTTTCTTATAAAACGCATCATACAAGTGTCGTGGCACATTCACCGAATGAGTTCACAATATCATACTAATATTCTAAAGGCGAAAGTTTGTGAGTGTATGTTTGTTACTTCTTCACGTCTAAACGGCCGGAGATATTTTCATAAAATTTGGTAGAGAGTTAGCTGACACTCTGGATTAACATATAGGCTATTTTTTTGTGGGAAAATATCTTATTCTCACGGGACACTGGGCGGGTATTTTGATAGTGCTAATAATAGAGCAGTGATAGCCTGATAGGTTGAAACTGGCCCTCTCAATCGGGAGGTCCGAGGTTCAAACCCCGGCAGGCGCCACTGATTTATGTGCGTATTAGAAATCAATGATATGCTTTGCGGTGAAGGAAAACATCATGAGGAAACCTACACACACGAGAGTTCTTAAAGAAAAGAAAAACCCGTGCCCAGCAGTGGGACAATAATGGGTTGTACCCCTAATCGGTAAGAAGTACAAACCAAAAAATTCAGAGCAATTTGGAAAATAGGTGTGACGGTAGTACCTACCTTAAACTGATCTACCTTGAAAAACAAACAGTAAATCATTCCCTTAGTACAGTCGGAAAAAATATATACGCTCATTACCCTGTAGGTACAGTCGGCAAAAAACACAAAACAATGTCAAAGCAATTTGCATATAGAACAGTCCTTTAAAGTAATAAACTAGGCCTAATACGGCATAAAAGGAATAACTAATTAAACCGGGTTATATTTATAACCTACTCCGTAAATAGACGGGAAGGCAGGATATCGCATAGCGGGTTTTTATCGATATCGATAAAAAAGACCATGTCACTCTCACGACCGAGTCGTTTCAAATGTTGTCATAATTATGCTACAATCTGTCAAGCCGTTTGTTCTGCAGCGCGTATCAAATAATAGTACTAGAAAAAAGAAATAATAGTAATAGAAGGTGATAGAACCAGTGTAGTTCAACCGGTCAAGTACCAATGCCACCTATTTCTAGCGTGAAGCATTTCTTGCGTTTCGATAGAACGTGTGATTGCCAGTACACTTTTATATGAGGCGACGATCATAGTCCTCGGGAGTAGCAACGCATCTGTGATTGACTTCAGATGGAACCCATGTTCTGTATGAAGTTGATTACAGATGTTATTTGTGCGAACGAAGTCGAGGGTTCTTCTAGTCCATACTAATATTATAAATGTGAAAGTGTGTTTGTTTGTTCCTCTTTCACGTCGCCACATAGCTAATATGATATGGTTTATATGCTGGGAGATAGTTAGGAGGGCGGAGAGTGACGTAGGCTACTTTTTACCACACTCTCTCAATCCCATGAAAATATAGATGTTTTGTTAGTCGATACATATTTAGTAGTTCCAGACGTTGTTAATAGATGGCGTTAGTAAAATTAATTTGCATGTTCTGAATCACGCTATCAAATGCTAATGGTAATTCCCTTCGACTGTGCGGGCGAAGCCGCGGGTAAGAGCTAGCTAGTATGGCATAAAATGGAATAAATTAGACCGGGTTATATTTATAACCTACTCCGTAAATAGACGGGGATGGGCAGGATATGGTAATGCATAGCGGGTTTTTATCGATATCGATAAAATCGTATTTTTATTTTCGAAATGGAATAGTGTTGTATTAAGATGTCATTGGACTAAGAAATGAGATAGGCTCGAAATTCAACAAGGCTAACCTTTCTCTAAAGAAATTAAATGTTTTATTATCAGAGTGCGTCAGAAGAAGAGAAATGTTTTTTTGTGTATATGTATGTACGTATGTATGTTTGTATGTATATATAAACATTGATTTTCATGTACTATTTATTTATTTAATTAATGCTTACCAACGCTGTAAACACAATAAAATTTTCTTGCAACTAACATAGCGTGATATACATCGTGTCCTCGCAATTACAGGTAAGCACAGCATACATAATGAGCAGACGCCCTAAAATATACGTCGTCAACCCATTATTGTCCCACTGCTGGGCACGGGTCTTCTCTCGGAATGAGAGAGTTTAGGCCATAGTCCACCGCGCTGGCCAAGTGCAAATTGGTGGACAGTGCGAATTGGTGGACAAAAATATACAGTAAATTTAAAAATTATACATTATCTTGAATAAATATATTAACTTCAGCCCAAACGGCTTTACAGATTGAAATAAATGACAAATTGAAATGATTTGGTTGTGAGAATGACATAGGCAACTATTAAAACAAATTTGATTGTTTTCCGATTTTTATAGATAAATAGTTGATCCGACAAACTTCGTACCACCTAAAATCAAAAACGCGGTAAAAAGTAGCCTACGTCACTCTCCGTCCTCCTAACTATCTCCCAGCATATAAACCATATCATATAGCTATGTGGCGACGTGAAAGAGGAACAAACAAATATACTTTCACATTTGTAATATTAGTATGGAAGTATGGACTAGTTGACCCGGCGAACTTCGTTCCGCCTCAAAGTAAAAAGTCTAAAATTATCAGTGTTCCTCCACTATATTATATATGTATTATACATTAAAACCTTCCTCTTGAATCACTCTATCTGTTAAAAAAAACTGCATTAAAATCTGTAGCGTAGTTTTAAAGATCTAAGCATACATATGGACAGACAGCGAGAAGCGACTTTGTTTTATACTATATAGTGATGGTACGGAGCCCTTCGTGCGCGAGCCCGACTCGCACTTAGCCGGTTTTATTTTTATAGTTGTACCCTTTTTTTAATCTAACTAGCAAACGAGCATGCAGCCCACCTGATGGTAAGTAGTCACTGCCGCCCATGGACGTCTGTAATCAACTTCATGCAGAACAGGGGTTCCATCTGAAGCCAATCACAGATGTGTTGCTACTCCCGAGGGCTATGATGGTCGCCTCATGTGGAAGTGTGCCGGCAACCACACCCTTCTATCGAAACGCAAGAACTGCTTCACGCTAGAAATAGGTGTGGCGGTGGTACTTCCCCGGTCGAACTACACTGGTACTATCACCTTCTTAAAATATATATGGAAAGTAGTCACCGTCGCTTGGACATTTGCAGCACCAGAGTCACCAATGCATCGCTGGCTGTATGAGAACTCCTTTTGCACCTTTCTTGAAGAGCCCCATGTCATAGCGCTCCGGGAAATTCATAGTATTGTCATTGCAATAATAATTGTGTTGCTGTAAATTGAATATGCAACAAACATACAATAAAAATCCAAGTTCATTACATACATTAATATACGTCTTCCTTATATTAGTAATAACATTAATTTTATGCATAATTGTACAATTCTAGGCCTTAAATTAAAAACATAACATAATTATGATAAGGAAAAGTCTGTCGGGTATGATCGGCTATCTTCGTACATTGTCGTCTTTTTTATGTAGTTGCTTACAGATGTT